>BSBN01000846.1:0-625012 GCA_027924645.1 Cunninghamia lanceolata | reverse complement strand
CAAACACAATAACAACACAATTCTTCTCTAGAACACAATGAAGACCTTGGAATCCCTTAGCTCAATATCACAAGTTCACATTCTCCATCTAGTTAGTATTCCAACACCATTGTTAGATAGAGTGCATGCCCAAGGAGAGCAGAGGCCAAATCAAATGCTGAAATTAAATGATTGAAACACAAATTGATGTCACCTTGGAGGTGAAGCCCTCACAGAGATGAAGATCCTTCAAATCATGAGATGGATTGATGAAGCGAAATCTACAACAAACAAACACAATAATGACACAATTCTTTTCTAGAACACAATGAAGACCTTGGAATCCCTTAGCTCAATATCACAAGTTTGCATTCTTCATCTAGTTGTAAAATGAATTCATAAACTCACTTATATATGCTTTCCCCCTAACATTCATAATTTAAATTAAAAAGGCCAATAGAGGGAAACCTTTTGAAAGGGCCCAAGATGACACATTTAAATTTTGACCCTGGCAAATTAGGCTAGACTTGGGCATAGGTGCCCATGTCTTAAGGTCCATTTTGGTCATGTTTAAGAACTTAGAGTGGTCCCCTAAGTCCCATTTGACATGGGTTTCGAGATAAATTTCTCTACGATAAGTATTAAGCTTGTAAAGTGTAAACATGAGGACCTAGGAGCTAAACTAGGAGGCAAAAAGGCATAGGGATACTTTTTACTCCATAAAATTTAGCCCCAACTTTAATGTATGCATGATCTTATGATCCCATACATGCATTAAAGTATGGTCAAAGCACATCAAACACATCAAACACACCAAGAACATATAGCAAAGGCATACCCTAAGGTTGGAGGACTATTTCTAGCCCCCAATCTCAAGTAGGCACTAGAAAACACGTGGAAGACACACAAGACACAATGAAGACAATAGGAAGAATTCAAAACATAGAGAATATAGTGGAAGGATGGAATACATGAAAAAGACATGAGAGCAGTCATGCAATAAATGAAGAATACATTGATTTAACAACTAAGAAAATCCTAAACTAGGGGGTAGAGGGAGCTCATCACTATGTGCCTTTAGACTATAGAAAACACACAAAACAAACCCAAAATGTGGAGGGAGCTCATCGCTACACACCTTTAGACCACACTAGGGGGAAGATACACCAAACAAAGACCCAAGTGTGCAGGGAGCTCATCACTATGTGCCTTTAGACCACACTCATGGGAAGACACATCAGAAACATAAGGAAAACACACAGAATACACGAGCACCGCATAGTTTACCATAGATACACTATATGTCTTATACACAGCAAACACGAACAATGGGAAGGAGCTTATTGCTAAGTCCCACCATCTAAAACACATTCTAGACACACTTGATGGTTGAGCTACTACCACAATTGCCAAAAACATGCTTAAGGGTGGATGACTCAAGATCTAGCCCCACCTCCATAAAGGAATTTGTATAAAAGGATGTGCACTAGCTCAAGAGATACAACATCCCGCCTTCTGAAGAAGGGATTTGTATAAAAGGATACACACTGGCTCAAGAGATATGTAATCCCACCTTACGATGAGGGCTTTTTGCTTTCTTTTTAAAAAGATGTGTAGTAGCTCAAGAGATACATCATCTCACCTCATGATGAGGGCTTTCAAACACGCTTTGTTAGTGTAAAAGTAATAAGACAGATACCATTATATATGCCCCCACTGTAAGGTGGTTGATCCCACTTTCTAGTATCAAGCACATTAAGGTAGAGTGAAAACACACAAGAGAACAAGAGCTCTTGCAAAGCCCATGCCCCCAAAGGTGACACGTGCCACGATCGTCAAATGTTCCTACAAACACATTGTTATGAATTTCTAAGATAATCAACAAGAGATAAGGTTAGAACATCTTACTCTAGGATAATAACCAAATTAAATCATGAAAGCTATGCATAAATCATATATTAGATCACATCAAAGACTAAGGATACACTTGTGGGTTTGGAATCTAGTATAACTATTGGGCTATACTACAGGTATCTCAAAATTGAATGTAGCAACAAGGTGAGATACAAAACCATCCAAAGTGTATTGAAGCAGATTGAGATTATTGAAAAAGTTTGTTAGGAAAAATATGACAACATAATACATCACATGGAGTGATTCTACTAGTCAAGTGTTGGATATATATCAGCCCCATCTTCATATATGGACTAGGTCTCTTTTTGCTTACTTGTTGAAGGGACACATGGTCCTTATCAGTATTTCTTTGTTGTTGTCATCCATCGACTAGGTAGAATCACTGAAGAATGTAAACAATAAAAAAGAGAGAGGAGAACCAAGTGCCTTAGGAACACCATGTAAGATAATGCCCCCAAGACATCTTCTACAATGCTATGACCCTAAGGCACAACACACAACAATAAAATAGAGGACATAAGAGGTAGAAGAATGTAGAAACAAATAGAAGAATGGTCACAACAGAGCTAATCTCCTAGTATCCTTGACCTTACAAGAGTATCAAGGGTCATCCAAGGAGACCTAAACAACATATTGTTATGTCATAAAATGTCCCCCTAGGACTTTTACCTCCTATGTTTAGCTCCCGGGTCCCTTAATTTTCATCATGCATGTTAGAAATGAATCCTAAGACAAAATGCCCTAAAACCTATGACAAATGGGACATAGGTGACATTGTAGAGCTTAACCCTATCCAAAAATAGGTCCCAAGACAAGGGTGCCCACACCCTTGCCTTGCCCTATTTTGGCAGGGTCCCAAATTTGAATGTCAGTCGGAGACCATTAGAAGGTGTCCATTCCTGACATCTTGAGTTTGGATTACTAAATTAAAGCAAGAATGCATATATAAGCATGTTTAGGATTTCATTTGTAAACTAGAAGATGATTATGAGATTTTGGCAAACTTATGATTTTAGAGCATTCAAGCCATTCATTGTGTTGCAGAGCAGACTTGTGTTATTGTGTTTGTTAGTGCAGATTTGGCTTCATCTTCTCATGTTGTGAAAGATCTTCATCTACTTGAGAGATACACCTCAAAGGTGATATCTATTTTTGCTTCAATCAATCATTTATCAATTTGTTTTTACCTTTGTCCTACAAGGACACACACTCTCTATCTAACAATGGTGTTGGAAGGCTTGAATGCCATTTCAGGGCTTGATCAAGGCAAGCTCCTAAACACCACAACCCCCAACCTCTCTTCTTTTGATTGCAGGTGACAGGTGTTGGCTCTTGCGGAGAGGAATTCCAAAGGTCTATTGTAGAGCATAAGGAATTAGGATCTTAAAAAAAGGTAGGAAATACCTTAGGAAGGGCTTGGGTACTAGCTCTTTTGCCCCTCAGTTTCATGTCACAGAGAATCTCTAAAGTTGTTGTAGTTAGTGTCAGAAAAGATCTTGAAACCCTCAAAAAAAGTAGTACCTTGGGCTTGGGCACCCACTCTTTAGCCCCTGACTTTTTCGTACTCCAGAACCTAAAATCTATTGTGTATCTGATCTATGTTTACTCTATCTCTATGCGAGCATTTATCAGGTTTCATCCATTTGTTTACGATTTTACATAATTAGGGTTTTGACCTATATTAGATTAAAATCAATACATTAATCAATCAATTCCAAATTTCCCTATCATTACAAGTGACAACCAACATATAGTTGAATAATCTTGTAGAATTTGTGATTCAACTCAGTTAAATTTCCTTGAATGTGTGTAGTGAAAGGAGGATCTAGCTAAATCGTCCATCAATCCCATTAACCCTCTTTTTCTACATTACGTTTTGGTGAACTCATTTTATTTACATTTTATACCTTGCTGAGTGTTGTACTTCAGATTTGCATTCATTCATTTCATTGTCATCATATTGCATTTGAAAATATACAAAAAAATTGAAAATTTGAAAAAAATCAACCATCCTAGGCTGGCATTTAGACATAGTTTACATTATTTTCATTGCATTTCATCTAAATAATTTAATTCTCTAATATTTCAATCAGATCTGATATAAATTATAGAATTACATCATTACATAATCATTCACCTTGCATTTTCATACTTCATTTGCTAGAATTTGCTTGAAATTGTGCATTTTTCATATAACCTAGTCTTTGCAAAAGCTAGGGTTTGTGGTTAAAATCTTGTTTCAGATTTTACTACTCTTTTAAACACTCTTTCATATCTTATTTTGGACTCTAGTTTTGCTACATTGTATGTATTTGCATCTTACTTTTGCATTTTAGAACATTTACATTGAAAAAAGTGAAAAAATTAAGCATTTTAGGTCATAAACATGAATAGTTTTGCATCTACTTGCATAGGTGTTGAGAACCTTTTGAAATCTGATCTTGCATTCATTTGAACATATACATACATTTATCATTTAAAAAAAAATGGAATTATTTTACACTCTTGCTTGAAAACTTGCATGTTTTTAATTACACATTGTGTATTTCAACACTAAGGGTTGTATACACTTTCTTTAATCAAACTTACAAACCACTCATTTTGCCTTGGTGTGTTGCATTATTTCATTCTACTCATTTGGTTTGATGTGGATCCAGCGTGTCTTTTATGACCCGCTTCCCTCAAATAAGTGTTTAAAGGGTGAAATAATCTCACATTACATGGCTTCTCATCACAAAAATAAGATCATGGAGGCATCGTGTTATTCATCTTTGGAAGCTTTATTTGCATACATCATAGATGTTGACAATTTTCATAAATTCACTAATAAGTATCCTCAAGTCCTACAACAAATAGCACACATCTATGACATTGACATTTCCTTGAGTTCTACATATGAAATTCTATGTTACATATCTGATTTTGAAAGCTTCACCACTCTCATGGGAATCTACCCTTTGATCTTTGAAGATCTGACTAATGAAGGGGGCAATGATCATGACATACCTCCTTCTCTCCCTACATTTCATGATGACATAATAGACATCATTTCTGAGACTTATGAGATGAATTCATCTAATAATTTAAAGTCTTCTCCCAACATAACCTCACTAGGTGAGAATATTTTGGAACAAGAAGAAGAAATCATTGAGGAATTCCTTAACACTAGTCTACCATCTCTTAATGCTCTCCCTGGCTAGGATGAAGCATTAGATGATCCAGAATCCCTTTGTGAACAACTCTTTCAACCTATTGACATTGAAAATTCCCCAACTGATCGTCAAATGTTTCTAAATTACATTTTAAACAAAGAAACAGATCACATACCCTTACCCAAAGACCTATATACCTTGAAAACTACAGATAATTTAAAAAACATAAAACAACATACTCTAACATCCTATAAACTGGTTGAAATGGGCATTTTTCTGGATCCTTCATTACCTCACTTGACTGAAATGGGTATCTTTCTAGATCCTATATCACCCCGTTTGATTGACATAAAAACCTATGACATTTCTCCCACAACATCATTAATAGACACCTTCCCATTGACATCTCCTATGGTTGCACCTTCACAAACTCAAGAAAATGTGGAAGAAAGAAGTGGGGATAAAGATTTCACTATCAAGGTAAAGATTATAATCAAGGATAATAGGTAAGTATTTCTAACCCTTGTGGTCTCCTATGTTGTAGCATTATTTTACTCATTTATGTGATCTCCCCTCTTGTGTTGTGTTCCCCCATGAAGTGTTATGTGTTGTTTAGGCCTCCTTGGATGACCCTTGATACTCTTGTAAGGTCAAGGATATCGGGATACCGCCTCTATTGTGACCATTCTTCTATTTGTATCATCATTCTTCTATCTTTCCCCTCCTCTATTTTTAGAGTTGTGTGTCATGCCTTAGGGGCATAGCGTTGCAGTTAATGACCTGGGGGCATCCTCCTACATGATTTTTCCTAAAGCACTTGTTCTCCTCTCTCATTTTATTGTTTACCTTCTTCTAGTGATTCTATCTAGTTGGTGGATGACAAAAAATAAACAACTAACTGATACGGACTATGTGTCCCTTTAGCAAGCAAGGAAAATGGACCTAGTCCATATGTGAAGATGGGGTTGATTTATATATCCGACACTTGGTTAGTAGAATCACTCCATGTGATATTTGATGTTGTCTTATCTTTTCTAACAAATCATAACAATACATATGCTACATGCACTTTGATTGTTTTGTATCTCTCCTTGTTATTACACTTGGTTCTGAGATGCCTAGAGTATAAGCCCAATGACCATACTCAGATTCGAACCCGTATGTGTAGCCTTGGCTTCTTTGTTTTCATGTATAGCTTTCATGTCTTTCTTAGATTAAGATTTGTTTGTGGGAAAATTCGGCGATCATATGCACATGTCACCTTTGGGGGCATGGGCTTTGCAAAAGCTCTTGTTCCCTTGTGTGTTTTCTCTCTACCCTAACATGCTTGATATCGTTACATGACATCAACCACTTTAAGGTGGGGGCATATATAATGTAAGTTGTATGATGATTTTGGTACTAATGAAGTGTGTTTGTAAGCATTCTACAGAGGCGGGATGTTGTATCTCTAGCATAAGTGCACATCTTTATCTATATTGCAATCAAAGAAGCCCTTTGTAGAGGTAGGATAACATATCTCTTGAGCTAGTGTGTATCCTTTTATTCAAAATCCCTCTGCGGAGGCAGGGATGGTGTATCTCTTGAGCTAGTATACATCCTTTTTATTTCAAAAGTCCTTTGCTGAGGTGGGGTTGGATCTAAGACTATCCTCCCTTAAGCATGTCTTTGGTGGTTGTTGTGGCATAAGCCCAACCGTCAGGTGTGCCTGTAGCATGTTTGAGATGGTGGGAAATTTGCAATAAGATCCTTCCATTGCCTTGTTTGTTGTGTTTAAGACATATAGTATGTCTATGGCATGTTATACGACCCTCATGTCTTCCATGTGTCTTTTGTGTGTTTTCCCCCTCACGTAGTGTAAAAGGTGTGGCAATGAGTCTCCCCTATGCTTGGGTTTTGTATGGCGTGTTTTCCCCCTTGCGTAGTGTAAAGGGTGTGGCGATGAGTCTCCCCTATGCTTGGGTTTTGTATGGCATGTTTTCCCCCTCACATAGTGTAAAGGGTATGGCGATGAGTCCCCCCTATGCTTGGGTTTTGTATGGCATGTTTTCTTCCCTTGGTGTAGTGTAAAGGGTGTGGCGATGAGTCTCCCCTACATTCTTGGGGTTGTGTGTTGCAATTTTTATTTCCATGCTTTTATATATTTATGAAAATGAAAATATTATGTCATTGTATTCATCGTGTCTTCAATACTATCTTCTCTGTGTTTTGTGTGCTTGATAGTGTCTTCTCCATGTCTTGCATGCCTGTTACTATCTTCTCCATGTTTTGTGTGTCTGTGATGTGTTTTCTAATGCTTACTTGAGACTAGGGGCTAGAAATAGTTCCTTAATCTTTGTGTATGTATTAGCTTCAAGTGCCTAGCATGTTTGTTGTATTTTTAACTATACTTTAATGCATGTATGGGTCATAAGATCATACATACATTAAAGAGGGGGATAAATGTTTTATCGTAAAATATCCCCCTAGGACTTTTACCTCCTAAGTTTAGCTCCTGGGTCCCTTAATTTTCATCATGCATGTTAGAAATGAATCTTGAGACAAAATGCCCTGAAACCCATTACAAATGGGATATAGGGGACATTGCAGAGCTTAACCTTGTCCCAAAATAGGTCCCAAGACAAGGGTGTTCGTGCCCTTGCCCTACCCTTTTTTGGTGGGATCCCAAATTTGAATATTAGTTGGAGACTGTTAAAAGGTGTTCGTTACTGACATCTTGAGTTTGAATTATGAAATTAAAATGGGAATGCATATAGAATTATGTTTAGGATTTCATTTACAAACTAGAAGATGATTATGAGATTTTGGTGGACTTATGATTTTAGATCATTCAAGGCATTCATTGTGTTGCAGAGCAGACTTGTGTTGTTGTGTTTGTTATTGTAGATTTGGCTTAATCTTCTCATGTTGTGAAAGATCTTCATCTACTTGAGAGCTACACCTCCAAGGTGATATCTATTTGTACTTCAATCAATCATTTATCAATTTATTTTTTCCTATATCCTAGAAGGTCATGCACTCTCTATCTAACAACAGTGTTGGAAGACTTGAATGCCATTCTGGGGCTTGACCGAGGCAAGCTCCTAAACACCACAACCCCCAATCCCTCTTCTTATGATTGCAAGTGACAGGTGTTGAATTTTGTGGAGAGGAGTTGCAGAGCATAAGGAATCATGATCTAAAGAAAAAGGCAGGAAATAGCTCAAGAAGGGCTTGGACACCTGCTCTTTGGCCCCTCAGTTTCATGTCATAGAGAATCTTTGAAGTTGTAGTTAGTGTTGGAAAAGATCCTGAAGCCCTCAAAAAAAGTAGTACCTTGGGCTTGGACACCGACTCTATTGGCACTATAAAATTTTGCAAAATTATAAGTGCCCATGATGAAAAAATTGATTTGAACACTTAGAAATGCACCTGAAAAATCTGCCCCAGTGACCTACTTTGGAGGGTCATAATTTGGAACTTGTTTTCTTTCAAGCCAAATCACCTAGTGAGTGTGTTCATTTGTCATATGTGATCATATATGTTTGATTTCAGCTTCCTATGATGAGTTTTGATAGGGTTTTGAAGCATCAAGTTGGAGGGTTCTGGGATTGTTTTGTTTGCATATTCTCAGGCCTACAGAGTAGCCTCATGTTCAGATCAATATTTTATAGCTGGATGATCATCATGAAAAGTGGATTGGTATTATGCATTCCCCTAACCTTCATATGCTCCCTAGTCCAGTTTCAAAGCCTCATGATCAAGTTTGATATTTTTTCAAGGCCAAAAGCAAATGCAGTTTGTCATAGTTTGATAGTTGCATTTCCAGAATGTTTTAGAGAGGTCAATTTTGACCCTTAATATCTTGTAAAGAATGTATATTGAAGTATATCCCTCTTGCACATATACTCAATGGACCTAAATGAACTATTTCCCCAAGTGGCAGCTTCCCAAGTGGAGATTTGGTATTTTTTCAAGGTGGTGACTTGGTGAGCCCTAATTGTTTTTTGACAGGTGCAATTGCAGAAAAAGGCTAAATGCGCTACTTTGAATGTTAATATCTTGCATCTTGGGATGATTTTTTCCAAGCCATTTGTTGCAGTGATTTCTTGGATCAAATGTCTGCATGTTTGTGCATTTTCTTGCCTTCAAGAGATTGTTTGACCAGTTTTTTAGGGTGATTTTGGAGGCCACCTAGCTTGTTTTGGGTCGCTGTGCAAGTTGCCAGAAAGCATATTCTAATGATTACCTACTTCATTTTTTCATCTTAGAAGCATGTTGAGGTAGTCTCAGGTCAATTGAGGATGAAATTTGTTTCAAAACAATTTTTTTTTAGCTGGGCCCACATGGGGACCTAACATGCTTCACACAATTATGAAGTTATAAGTGTAAAGATAACGCAATTTGAATAATTTCAAAGAAGAATCTAAGTCTCAAGCATAGTTCGATGAATGTCATTTGAATGCAATGTAAATCTTGACTCTACATATTCAATGGTTTTGTCACAAATATTGAGATATCAATCAACTGAATTTATTTGTGCTCTAAGGTTGACCAAAATACTATTGCTCTTCTATGCTCTGTTGATTTCCATGTTGCTTTTCTTGCTAATAATTAGAAAGAATGAGGATTGATATCTACAGTGGCATAAGTTTGGAGAGGCAACTATGAGTGTTGAAGATGGTAATGGAGATAGTTGTGCATGTCAACAGCCTTATGGAAAAATTGAAATGCCTGGAGGTGCCAATGAAAAGCTAGCTAAATGTGTAGAAATCACTAATCACATGGTTTTGTACAAACATGGGGTATTAAAGCCTGCCCTTGGGGAGAGTTGGAAAACTATGCCACATATTAGATTGTTGTTGGCTTGGGACCCTACCAATGACATCTATGACACCTCCCTTATCAAACATACTTCCAAGAAGTGTCATTGGCAGATGAGTTTTTGCCTAAGCACTTAACCTACTTCCCAGAAGTGAGATGCAAATCGATTATATAGATTTACTAATAATCAATTTAAATTCATTACCCTCTATGATTATGGTTGGGTTGTGCTTGTGCCTTTTAATGTTCACCAATTATGGATTATTTGTTCTATCTATATAAAAGTTCAAACATCATTTAGATGCATGAATCAAGAAGAGACTCAAAGCTAACATGGATTCATTATTCACTAATATCAATGATCTTAGCACATGAATCCAAGTCTATGCACCCTCAAATCTTATTGTGATGGGCAACTTCAACACTATTGAAACTACCACAAAGGAGAAAGATGAAATCAAATTTAATCAGCAAGTTGCTGAAGCCCTCAATAATGTGGAAGCCAAATGTCTATTGTCAATGGCATCAAAATGTAAGAAGCACTGAAACTTGCATCCACGGCCTGTGAAAACGTGCAAAATTTTGTAGCCTATGCCAGTATTCTCCATGCTTTTGCCAAAGTGGAAACCAAAGATCAGGGTATGAGCATCCATCAAAGTATAATGCAAGGGGGTTCATCGCTAGAAGTAGAGAGTTCTAATGGATGAAAGTAAAAGACCAAACTCGCATTGGTAAAGATAAAAGAGGATCACACAATGTTTTAATCCTTTACTCCAGACTCCTATTTTTGGTCTCATATACAAGAGGCTCTTCAAGTATTGTCAAGTCTCCTGCAAGAACAAGACCAATACCAAGTCACAAATCTCCCACTGCAAGAAATTCCTCAACGAATTGTGATTTTGTGGGTTGCCATCATTACCGGATATGCACAGAATAGAGATGTTGAAATGATAACAAAGTATGAACACCCATGGAAGTTTGTGTTAGACATTTTAGTTGAAAATACCTAAGATATCATTCCTACACCCCCATAGAGCTGAACCAAACCATATGCAGGCTTGTAGGAAGAAAGCCAGGTTTTCCCCGCATCACCGCAGAGGGAAGGTTTTTTGTATGCGGGATGGTGGGCACTTCCTACATTCCTGCAAGGGCAGCGAAAAATTTGTGTGGGTGAGCAAGTGAATAAAGGTCCTTCCCGCTTCCCCACAATGCCAAATCACACAATGTATGGTGTTGCAAGAGAACTTGAAACATTTCTCGCATTCCCACAAGCAAACCCTAAACAGAGTGTGGGAATATGGTGAATATCAAATATCAAAGTTTCTAATAAATAAAAACCGATGATATAAGAAGTGTGTGGGAGATTAAAATATAAATTGGTTTTTATTTAATTTTGGAAGGTGGGAATAAAAAATATATATTTTGCACGCACGGGAAAAAGGAAAAATCATTTGGGGAATATAAATGTAGTTTGCAATTGTATATATTTTCAGAGGATGTGTAAAATTTTTGCCACCCATAGAATTTAAATAAATGTGAAAGACTTGGGACGGGTAAATCTTTTTACCCAAGGGGCATAATTTGGTTAAAATGTATGAAGGTGAGTATAAATGTGAAATTGCTAGAAAAGGGGAATTGTATTTTGCAAAATTATTTTTCATGGGTAGATGAAGTTAATTTTTTATTTATTTTGCAAATATAAAGGGGTGGGAAACTAAAAGTACATGAATGTAATAGGTTTGAAGCTTGTTGCTTCCTTCATTTCTATAAGAAGGAAACCAGGACCTTGGGGCTCTCTGTCTAGGGATTTAATTTTTGGAAGAGTAGGATATTATAAACGCCAATTTTATAAAGCATATTAATGGAGAGATCACATTAAACTGGTGCCTGAATCCTGGTGTCATTTGTTTGTTGAACTCATTGCTTAAATTTTATCTGGTTGTCTCTAAATTAGTTTTTCCTTACTGTTTAAATTAGTCTATCAAGGATATTTTTTATTTATCAGAGTACATTTGTTATTTTCATGTGGTTGTTTGTTGGGTTTCCTCAAGGAGGAATTAAATTCCTTTAGGCAAATCATAGTAGTTTGGAAGGATTCAATTGGATAATTAAGAATGACTAGGTAATTGACAATTTTGCACATTTATGATAGGTATAGACCTTGTAGTGCCAAAAAAATCGAGTTGTAGCCAGAGGGAAGGCATATATCTTTTTGTATTTTGACTCCGTTGCCCAGTTGAGGAAAATGCACCAATCATACAACTTCTGAAATTATCCCTTGTACATAATATTTTCAAAGACAATTTTAGTTTTCTATTTGTAGGAGTAGTAGATAGAATAGTTGAATAAAATCCATTTTCAAATTCCATGCCAATTTGAATTTGGTTGAATTGATCAAATTGCACATAATTTGCTTAATCATCACCAATTTGTTTTGAGGAGTTCACATTCATTGGTGATAAGAAGGTACACCCACCTAGGTGAAGTAGAGCTTGAAGTGCAGGGAAGTTCAATCAGTTTGATTGGTTCCATCAGTTGGCCAAATTGGTTGCTTAACCCAATCATAAAGTTTGGCATCCTTTTAGGGTTATGTAAATTATAGATTTGAGAACCAACATGCTCTTTAACCCCTGACTTTTCTATACTCTGGAACCTAAAATTTGGTATGTATCTAATCTATGTTTAGTCTATCTCTATGTGAGCATTTATTAGGTTTCATCCATTTGTTTACAATTTTACATAATTAGGGTTTTAAGTTAAATTGGATTGAAATCAATACATTAATCAATCAATTCCAAATTTCCCTATCATTACAAGTGACAACCAACCTATAGTTGAATCCTCTTGTAGAAATTGTGATTTAACTTGGTTAAATGTCCTTGAATGTGTGTAGTGAAAGGAGGATCTAGCTAAATCATCCATCAATCCCATCAACCCTTTTTTCCTACATTACACATATAACACAACACAGGGGAACACAACACAACACAATATCATAACATATATATCTAAGAGGAGTTCAAACTTGTAAGCATCTTAGAGAGGTGCTCCATCAAGTGTGGTAAAAAGTGTGAGTAGTTCATACCTGATTGATGCTTATTTCCAGAATGGTCATACGGTGCTTGTTTCTCAAGACCCTGTATGTTCAAAATCTTTTGTTTCTTATGAGGAGGGGAATCATTGCTATTTCCCACTGATGACAGTCGCCTTGTTCATTTCTGATCCTTTTCTTTCTTGTTCTAATTTTCTTGATGAAGGAGTCTTTCGCGATGAAATGGGATACTTTCCATTGTGACAACTTTTTCTTATTTAATGTTATCCTGTCGAAGTTGCTCAATTTGTGTATCTGGTGCATTCTGGTTGTCTCATGATACTTGAAGGTATAACAGTGGAGAAACCTCAGCATAGATACCTTTCCCACATGGACGAGGTGAGTCTTTAGTATTTTTCTTCTCCACTTCTATCATACCAATAATTTCATCATAGTCAAGGTAGTCATCTTCCTGCTCTATTATATTTTGCTCTACCATATTGTTGTTGTTATGCTTAGGAAAAGGATTTGTAAAGATCTATAAATTTTGATTTGGAGGGACAACTGACTTATTTCAATTATTGTTGACACCAGTTACCTATATTATATTAGAATCGATGAGGTCTTGAATTTCATGTTTAAGATGCATGCATCGTTCAGTGTCATGTCCTGTTGAGTAGTGATACTAACAAAAGGCATTAGCATCAAATGATGGTCCTTGTACCCTGTTGCTATCAAATGGTTTAGTAGGAGGAAGCTTCAAAAGATTGTTTCTTACTACTTGATTCATAATTGATTGAAGAGAGTCAGATAAAGGAGTAAACTATCTTTGTTTTTGCCTCAATTGAAATGGTGCCCATTTAGGATTAGTGATAGCAAAAACTTGTGATTGAAAATTGTTTGAGTGTTATCCATTGATCTTGATGAAACTCTTGTTATTCCTCTTAAAGTTGTTTTCAAATGTTCTAGCTATGTAGTGACCAACTTGAGCTGATGAGGCTTGATTCTCATACTTACTAGATGAAAGATGGTAATCACCAAGGGCTTTGCTAGATGTTGAAAAGAGCTATACTTCATCAAGAGGATTTTATCATGGATGTTAGGTTGTAGATTCATAATGAATATCTTCTGAACATCCTCATCTATAATCAGATATTGTATCTATACAAAATGAGATTGATATTGATTGATAAACTCAGTTAACTTTTCTTATTGACCTTGTTTACAATGAACTAAATCAATCAATGAGACTGAAGGTCCAATATTTGCTTGGAAATGTTGCAAAAATTGATCAACAAGCTATGAGAAAGAGTGTATTGAATTTGGAGGCAATGAGAAAACCATTCCAAAGTAGTATCTGTGATTAATGAGGACAAAATGAAGATTTAAATATGAATCAAATGCAAAAACACACGATTATACCTTCCTTTTGACTCACAAATCCAAGAGGGAAGGAGTTGCACCCACGAGCTCCTCAGATTTTACCCATGATGATTGAAATGTAGGTGGATTGCTCAATTCTTGCAACACAATGGGATGAGAGACAAGTGGATTCAGATAGAGATTGAGATGGAGATGGGGTATGATTAGAGTGATTTTGGCATTTTGATGGCATGATGAGGAGGTTGTGGAGAGATTTTGGCAGAGGTTTGATACAAGATGAAGTCCCCTCTAAATGGCTTAGAGAGGGGTCTTATTTATAGAGTTTTGGAAATGAGGATGGAGGGTGAGGATCAAAAGATGAGATCAAGGGCTAGGAATAAAAGTAAATCTTTTATTCATTTTGGGAAAAGGGGTGATAAATGAGGTATGGATGTGAAAGAATGGGAAATGAATTAAGAATTCATTTGGGGATAAGAGGTAATGAATGAGGATGGGTGAGGTAAGTGGTTTGTAAGAGAAGTAAATGTGATGTGCGATTTGTTTTAATTTTTTATTTGGAGGATGTGGGGAAGGGTGTTAAACTAGGTTTGACCACCCAAATGAGAGGTTAGGATTAATCAAATAGAGGTTTTGTTTAATTGATCCTAGGGCTAGGATGAGGTAGGCTAGGCTAGGGTAGGGTAGGTCAATTAGTAGGATAGATTAATTAGATAAGCATGATGTATCTAATTAATGAGGAGTAGGGAAAAGGAGAATTGAACTAAATAAATATTGGGAATATTTATTTGATTAATGAGGGATAGTGTTGTAAGGTCTTAGTGATAAATTAAGTTAATTAATCACAAGGGATAGACAGATGGTTAGGGATAAAATGATTTTATTCCATTAATAGGAGGGATAAATTGGTTTGCAAAAACAAGTCAATTTTAGGTGTCTACAGTATCTTTGAGGGATCATGGAAAGAGTTTTGCTAACAAGTCCTCTTTGAAAAAGAAATCACTACACATAGCCATGAATGCTGCCACATGAGTATTAGGATCACCTTTACCATTGTACTTTTCAAATTGGGGAGTCTCAAATTTATCAAGCATTTAAGCTCTTAGGATTGTAAAAGATAAGGGACTATGAGCATGGTATGTTGGTATATTAGGTTGAGAAGAAGCGTTGGTCAAATTTGTCACTTTTTGTTTTAAGGAGGCCATGCTTTGCAAAAGTTGGTTTAAGAGGGCATCATTAGGTGATGCGGTTGGTGGGTTAGAAGAATTGGAAGCTACAGTCATGAAATTTAGAGGTGATTGGTTATGAGTGGTAATAAGAGGTGGTTGAGAGCAATTATAAGTGAAAGGTGGTTGAGAATAAGTGGAATGGAGAGGTGGTTGAGAGTGGTTATTCATATAGGAAGACACCTTAGGTGCTAGGTTTTGATAACTAAATCCCACATCCTTGTAATTCTATGAATTAATGCCATTAGATACTCCCATGCTAGTGGTAGCATTAATACAAGCTTGTGCATTAGTAGTGAGTATTGATGATGTGAAAGTGGACATTCCGGTCATCGGTATAGGTGTTGATACCTATGTATGACTCAGTGATGACACATTGTTAATGATTTTTGTGTGTTCATTCATTGACATAATGTTGTTATCCACTATATGAGCTATTCCATGAAGCATGTTAACACCATCTTGTCCCTCTTTTATTGGTTCTCTTAGGCTATGAACAACAGGTACAACTTCTTTAGCTATCCTTTCTTTTTCCACAAATGCTTGAAAATCAGCTAGTTGTCCATCAAGTTTGTGTATTTGTTCATCAGGTATTTGTGTTATCACCTCAATTGCATCTTTAGAATCATGAAATGTTTTTCTTCCATTGTAGTGGTACTTATGATATCTTGCAAAGATTGTGTTTTACCCTTTGTAAAGTAAGTGTTCAATGGATTTTTTGATGTTTGTATGTCGGTGCTATTCAAAGAACTAGAACCCATTAGTCTACAAATTCTCCTTACAAGGATGTTTCTACTCATGCAAAGGCATGCAACATTCAATGCACAAACTAATAGAACAATCAAGAGGAGTATGGTAATTATGCTTGTTGAAATACACAATGTGTAATTTGCAAAAGGTGAAAGTTTCAAAGCTAAGATGCAAAAGTATTCACTATGATCCAACACTACACTTCAAAATCAGATTTGAATGAATGTTGAAAAGGAGTAGAAAAACCTAAAAAAGAAATTTTTTCTACAAACCCTAGTTTTTACAAAGACTAGGTTATATGAAAAAAGAAACTTTTTAAGCAAAACCCTAGCAAATGAAACTTGTAAATGCAAAGTTTGATATGAAGTAATGATGAATTACTGTAATAAGAATCTAATCTGATGCAAATATTAGAAAATTAATATTTTTATCATATGCAATGCAACTCATGCAAAACTATGCCTTTATGCAAGCCTACAATGCTTATTCTTTCAAAAAATTTCATATCTAATGCAAGATGATAAATATGATATTAATGAATGCAAAGACTAATTACAACACTCAGAAAGATGCAAAATGCTCATTGTTCTAGGTTCACTAAAATACATTATATGTGAAAATGTAGAAGAGGGATGAATGGTATTAAGATCTATCAAATCAAACCCTCCTTTCACAATAACACTCAAGGACAATAACTGAGCCAAGTCACTACAAATGAATGTGGACTCATCTATAGGTTGGTGTACTCAAGAATGATATGGAAAGATTAATTAGATTGAGAGATTTGTCAAACCCCAATTCAAATAAGCCTCAAACTCTAATTATAATGCAATCAGGTATAGACAGAAAAAATACTATAGAAAACCATATAGGAAGATACTCAAGGATGATCAAAAAATTATCAAAAACTAAGTTTTTGGAAATGGAAACTTTGCAGACTATGTGTTGCAAATATGTGCCTAATTGGTGTTATCATTGATGCCAACATATCCTTGTTGTCATTAGTGTCAATTGTATCTCATTCTAGAATACTTGAATGTTGAGGATATTGAGAAAATTATCCTCTCTGAAAGAAACAAGTGAGTTACATATCTCTCTATCAAAGATAGTGAAGACAGTGCAGCTTAGTGAAGTAGATTGCTCCGCATTCCCTATAGGATGAAGATCAGAGTCTGCGGACCAATGGGTGTTGTAGAGGATTATCTGAAGGTGTTCTAGTTATGATTTGAGAGGTCCGCATGAAGTATTGATGAAGTTATGGCCCATTGAGTAGAACTAGGTTTTTGCAATGTTTAGAGGTGACAGAGTGACAAAAGTATGGTCTGGATTGATCTGCATTGGAATATTATGATTTACGGATCTGGAGATGTGTTTGGGACATTAGTGTGTATCCTCAGCTCAAGTGGTTCGTGGTTTGGAGGTCTTAAAGAAATCTTTCTAGTGTGATAGTCATGACAGTTGGTGTTCTTGAGTTTCCAGATGGAGATGCAAGGGTTTCTGGTGAAGTGAGGTGGTGTGGTTGTTCTTGTTGATTTCATTGTGCTTGTGGTGGTCTCTGGATTGTGTGCCTACTATGTTGGTGGTCCTCATTAAGGATTGAGCTCGTGATTGAAGATTTGTCCTTGGGTGTTGTTGTTCTTTCCAATCTTGGCCGACCAGATGCTTTATCCATATTGCGGATGATCTAAGAGAGGTTCTATGAAGTGTAGCATGGTGTTCGAGGAAGATTTGGATCCCAGCTATGTTTGGCCAACATCATAGTGATTCACATTAATTCATATGTTTGTAGTGCCGACCTTGATGTTTATTCCAATGTTGATGAAGCTTATAAATATGTGTGGTTGAGTTGTGGAAATGCATCCTTGTGTGAAAATGACAAGATCCTAAGAAAGGAGTAAAGGCATAGTAGAGAAGGGGAAGAGGGAATGAGGAAGAGTAGTAAAGGATGAAGAGATAGAGAAGAAATGTTTGGGGGCAGAGAAGAAGTGTAGTGCGCTTAAATGGAACTGACCTTGGCATAAAGAAGGTGTTGTTTTCTAGTTCAATCTCTCTATAATAAACTTATAAATATTTATGTAGGTAGTGAGCCTCTTGGAGCAATGAGCTCTGGGCAGTACGCCCTAAAGGCATGTGCCTTCCCCATTTTCTATTCTTTTAATAGAGAATAAACCTTGTTGGTTAACCTCCACTGTGGTTTTTCCCTTAACTGGGTTTCCATGTAAAAATCTCGGTTTTATGTGTGTTGATTTTGTTTCTGCTCATGTGTTGTTGATTCTTACTTTCATGGTTATATCATTCATCTGTTATTAAGTTGTAAAGAAGTTTAATTATAACAAAGGATCAAAGTTTTTGTGACAACTAATTCACCCCCCTCTCAGTTGTCTGCCCTTATCTCAACAATTGGTATCAGAGCTAGTTCCTCTAAAAGAAGCTTGACCACTTGAGGAGATCCAGGATGTCAACTTACAAGAAGGACAGTCAGAGATTTGATGGAAAAAATTACTCTCTTTGGAAGAGTCGCATGGAGTGCCATTTGCAATGCATGGGTGATGCCTATTGGTTGATAACAAAGGATAAGTATGAGCCACTAGAGAAAATTCCTTCAACTCTAGATGAACTCAAAGATGTTGAAAATAACATTCGAGCTAAAGAAGCTTTGCTGAGTGCCCTAACTAATACAGAAATGACAAATGTCATGGAATTGAGAACTAATCATGAAATCTGGAAGAAGTTGGAAACTCTATATGAAGGTGATGAATATGTCAAATGTGCTAAGTTGCAGATATTGAAGGGTAGGTATGAAAAGTTGAGGATGAGTGGAGATGAAAACATCACTTCCTACATGCAAAAAGTGAATGAACTTGTGTGCAGTATCAGGTGTCCTTGTGGAACACTGAAAGAATCAGAGATTGTTGGCAAAGTGCTCAGATTCTTACCTACTTCATACAAGCATAGAGTTACTGCTATTGAGGAGATCAGTACTGTGACAACTGTTACAAGAGATCAGTTGGTTGGTAAGCTCTCAACATTTGAAATGAGTGAGTTTGGTGATTCTCTTCCTAAATCTGAATCTACATTTAAGGCCAGTGTTTATGGAAAGCAAAGATTTAAACTAGGTGAAATCTCTTCAAGAAGACTAACCAAATTTGTGAAAGCAAGGAAGGAACTTGAAGAAGATGAATCAAAGTTTGATAAACTTGAAGCCCTGTTTGCCAAAAGATTACCAAGAGGATCCAGTAAGTATGAAGGAAAATTGCCCTTCAAATGTTTTTCTTGCAATAAGATTGGTCATTTTGCTTCAAGATGTCCGGAGAGGGTTTCAAAGCCAAACCATAATAGACCTAGGGTTCAGAAGAAATGCTACTATGTCAAAGAAGCTACTGGAGAAGGAGTCACTGATGATGAATCTAATAAGGGAAGTACCTTAGGAAATGAATGGGTGTTCATTTCCATCAAAGAAGAAGATCCGGTGCCTATTGAATCTGCTAGTTGTGTGAATGTGGAAAGAGCCTTAGCTGTGCAAGTTGAAGAAAAGGATGAATGGATAATTGACAATGGATGCTCTCATCATATGACAGGTGATAAGAGTAAGTTTGTAAGTATGGAATGGTATGAAGGTGGAATTGTGAAGTTTGGAGACAATTCAGCTAGTAGAATCTGTGGCAGAGGATCTATCTCTTTTGATGGTAAGAATAGTTCACTAATGATGTTTTGTATGTAGAAGGGTTGAAGCATAATCTTCTTAGTGTTGGACAGTTGGTTGACAAGGGATATGATCTTTGATTCAAGGATGGAAAATGCAAATTTTTGGAAAGCTCTAGAATTGAGATTACATCTGGTACACGGACTAGAGGTAACATCTTTCATTTAAGTGGTACTGGTAAAAGTTGTTTGATTGCTTAGATTGATCAGAGTTGGTTATCATATAGGAGAATGTGTCATGTAAATTTTGACAACATTGTCAAGATAAGTGCTACTCAGGTTGTGAGAGAACTTTGAAAACTTGTAAAACCTGCTAATAGCATGTGTAAGGAATGTTAGTTGGGAAAATAGAGAAGAACTACATTCAAGAGTAAAGAACAATCTTCAAGTGGATTGTTGGAACTTGTGCACAGTGATTTGTGTAGTCCTGCCAAGGTTAGGAGTTTGCAAGGAGACAGATACTTTATGTTGCTGATTGATGATCACTCTCGAATGATGTGGGTCACTTTCTTGAGAGAGAAATCAGAGGCTCTTGACAAATTTAAAGTGTTTAAGGCTAGGGTGGAGAATGAGATTGGTGTGAAGATAAAGTGTCTGAGATTTGACAGAGGTGGAGAGTTTACCTCCAGTGAGTTTAATGCATCTTGTGAAAAGCATGGATTAAGAAGATAATTGTCTGCTCCTAGGACTCATCAGTAGAATGGAGTTGTGGAAAGGAAGAACTAGACTATTCAAGAGGCTGCTAGAACCATGATGATGGAAGGAAATGTTCCACATGTTCATGGGAGAGAGGTTGTGAGTACTGATGTCTACACTCTTAACCAAGTGTAGATCAAAGGTAATTTTGGTAAAACACCTTATGAACTGTTGTTTGGTAATGCTCCTTCAATGAAATATTTTAGAGTTTTTGGTAGTAGATGCTATATCAAAAGAGATGAAGATCTAGGCAAGTTTGATGCAAGATGTGATGAAGGAATATTTTTGGGTTATTCTAATCAAAGCAAGGCATACTGGTGCTTTAACAAAAGATTGAAAAAGATGGTTGAAAGTGGTAATTTCAAGGTTTTATGGATATGAATCAGATGATCAAAATGAAAGTCCAAATGAAGGAAAGCAAGTTTAGTTTACTCTGGAGAATCCAGTGACTCAAGAAGTTAATACAAATGTTGAGGAACAAGTTCAAGAATCAGAAGTTGAAGAAAATCCCAAAACTCCCAGGTATGTAAGATTGAATCATTCTAAAAATTAGATCATAGGAGATAAAAATAAAGGTGTTCAAACTAGAAGAAGAATTGCTGAAGAACAAGAGGAGTATTCTCTGATTTCAAAGATTGAACCAAAATCAATGAATGAAGCTTGTAATGATGAAAGTTGGGTAAAAGCAATGGAAGAAGAATTAATGCAGATTGAAAAGAATCATGCTTGGGATCTTGTTCCTAGACTTGAAAACAAAATGTAATTGGAAAAAAATGGATCTTTCAGAATAAATTAAATGAAGATGGTGAAGTTGTGAGAAACAAAGCAAGATTGGTGTGCAAAGGTTACTCTCAAGTAGAGGGAATTGATTTTGAAGAAACTTTTGCTCTGGTGGCAAGAATTGAAGCAGTCAGATTATTTCTTGCCTTTGCTTCTTACAAAGATTTCAAAGTTTACCAAATGGATGTCAAGTCAACATTTCTAAATGGAGAATTGGAAGAAGAGGTCTACATTGAGCAACCGAAAGGATTCCAGTTGTCTGATCAAGAAGATAAGGTCTATAGATTGAAGAAAGCATTGTATGGACTTAGACAAGCCCCAAGAGCCTGGTATGCAAGATTAGATAAGTATCTACTAAAGTTAGGCTTTAACAAAGGCACTGCTGACAATAATCTTTATTTCAAAATTGATTATGAATACATCTTGATAGTTGAGGTATTTGTTGATGATATCATCTTTGGTGGAAATGAGAGCATGTGTAAACATTTTGCTGATCATATGCAAAGTGAATTTGAGATGTCAATGCTTGGTGAAATAAATTTCTTCTTAGGTCTACAAATCATTCAGTCAGAAAAAGGCATCTTCATATCTCAATCTAAGTATGTGAAAGAGTTGTTGAAAAAGTTTGGAATGGAGGATTCAAAACCAGTGAATACTCCTATGGTAACTGGATGCCAGTTGAGTAAAGATGATGATTCCCCTGAGGTAGATCAGAAAAGGTATAGATCAATGATTGGAGGACTGCTTTATCTGACTCATACTAGACCTGATATTGTGAATGCAGTTCTCCTTGTTGCTAGATTTCAAGCTGATCTTAGAGAATCTCATGTTGTGGTAGTCAAAAGAATTTTTAGATGTCTAAAGGGAACATCTGACTATGGATTATGGTATCCTAAGGATGATGATTTCACTCTTCATGCATATACAGATGCTGATTGGGTAGGAGATGTGGATAACAGGAAGAGTACTAGTGGAGGTGCATTTTTCTTGGGAAAGAGATCAGTTTCTTGGTTGAGCAAAAAGTAGGAGGCAATATCTCTATCTACTGCAGAGGCAGAGTACATAGCAATAGCAAGTAATTGTAGTCAAGTTTTGTGGATGAAGCAAATATTGAAGGATATTAGAGTTGTGATTGAAGAACCTATTACAATCTTCTGTGATAATTCAAGTGCAATAAACATTTCAAAGAATCCAGTGGTGCATTCAAAGACAAAGCATATATCCATCAAGTTTCACTTTTTGAGAGAGAAGGTAAATGAGAATGAATTTAGATTAGAGTTTGTCTCTTCAAAGGATTAGATGGGAGATATCTTTACTAAGCCTCTACATAAGGATACTTTTGAGTATCTCAGAGGGAAGCTAGGGGTCATTAGCTCTCCTATCCAGAACTAAGGTGCACTAATGTGCATCAGTCTGGTGGAATTCACAGTCATATCTTTGTGGTCTAGATTGGTGTTAAGGGAATGCTACTCAGGGGGAGTAGTCAGTATGTTCTAAGTTCAGTTTGAGTTTGTCTAAGAAACAAAAGGGGTGAGAGATGACTACAAATATGTGCCCTTTGCATTGATGTTAAAGGAGGAGAGAAGTCATGTGAAAAACTTGGAAGTGAGTAGTTGCTAATGAAAGGGGGAGCAGTAAAGAAAATAGTTGCAGGTGTGATAAGAGAAAGGGGGAGAAGTTCTTGTCTTGATGGTTGAAATAGTTTTTCACATCATATGTTGCCATCAATGAAAAAGGGGGAGATTGTTGCAAATATGTGCCTAATTGGTGTTGTCATTGATGTCAACATATCCTTGTTGTCATTAGTGTCAACTGTATCTCATTCTAGAAGACTTGTATATTGAGGATATTGAGAAAATTAGCCTTTCTGGAAGAAACAAGTGAGTTACATATCTCTCTGTCAAAGATAGTAAATACAGTGTAGCTCAGTGAAGTAGATTTCTGTGCATTCCCTGTAGGATAAAGATCAGAGTTTGCGGACCAACGGGTGTTGTAGAAGATTGTCTAAAGGTGCTCCAGTTATGATTTGAGAGGTCCACATGAAGTATTGATGAAGTTATGGCCATCTGAGTAGAACTAGGTTTTTACAGTGTTCAGAGGTGACAAAGTGATAGGGGTATGGTCTAGATTGATCTGCATTGGAATATTATGATCTGCAGATCTAGAGCTGTGTTTGGGATATCAGTGTGTATCCTCAACTCAAGTGGTTTGTGGTTTGGAGGTCTGCAAGCAATCTTTCTAGTGTGATAGTCATGACAGTTGGTGTTCTTGAGTTTCTGGATGGAGATACAAGGGTTTCTAGTGAAGTGAGGTGGTGTAGTTGTTCTTCTTGATTTCATTGTGCTTGTGGTGGTCTTTGGATCGTGTGCCTACTATGTTGGTGGTCCACATTAAGGATTGAGCTTGTGATTAAAGATTTGTCTTTGGGTGTTGCTGTTCTTTCCAGTCTTGGCTGACCAGATGCTTTGTGCATATTGTGGATGATCTAAGAGAGGTTCTATGAAGTGTAGCGTGGTGTTTGAGGAAGATTTGGATCCCAACTATGTTTCGCTGATAGCATAGTGATTAGCATTAATTCAGATGTTTGTAGTGCTGACCTTGATGTTTATTCCAAGGTTGATGAAGCTTATAAATATGTGTGGTTGAGTTGTGGAAATGCATCCTTATGTGAAAATGACAAGATCATAAGAAAGGAGAAAAGGCAAAGCAGAGAAGAGGAAGAGTAGTAAAGGATGAGAAGATAGTGAAGAAATGTGTAGTACACTTAAATGGAACTGACCTTGGCATGAAGAAGGTATTGTTTTCCAGTTCAATGTCTCTGTAATAAACTTATAAATATTTTTGTATGTAGTGAGCCTCTTGGAGTAGTGAGCTCTGGGTAGTGCACCCTGAAGGCATGTGCCTTCCCCATTTTCTATTCTTTTAATAGAGAATAAATCTTGTGGGTTAACCCTCATCGTGGTTTTTTCCCTTAACTGGGTTTCCATGTAAAAACCCCAGTGTTATGTGTGTTGATTTTGTTTTTTATCATGTGTTGTTGATTCTCTCTTTCATGGTTATATCATTCATCTATTATTAAGTGGTAAAGAAGTTTAATTATAGCAAAGTATAAAAGTTTTGGTGACAAGTGATTCACCCCCCTCTTAGTTGTCTACCCTTATCTCAACACTATGGGGTGTGTTGGCACTCGTTTTGACCTGGAGGTTGTTTTTTCATGTTTAGGGGGTTTCTTCATTTGAACCCTATATCTTCTGGCCCATTTTCCTAAGTGTTGGACCTCCTCAGCATTTCTCAGCTGCGGCATCATATTTTCTTAAGGGGAGAAGATCATCATCATCATGATATTCTAAGGGAGGGGTCAGCATCATCATGATTTTCTGTCGACTAGATTTTTCATCAAGATCATCATGTTTCAATATCGGGTGATGTTTGGATATTATCCCGATCCTGCTGATGAGCTACAATGTGCCTTGATTTTCTTGCGGGGGTGATTTTTCAAGTATCTGGTGATTTTCCAAATATCACCTTGCCCTTTTATGATGATGATGTCACCCTGATCTTCTGAAGGGGTTATTTTTTGGGTTGTTCGACCCGACTTGTTTTTTCTTAAGGGTCATCGTCATCATCATCATATTTCCAGTTATCACCGTGTTGCTTGCGAGGGTCATCATATTTTCTGCCTACATGATCTTTCGCGGGGTGATATTTTAACATCGGGTGATCTTTGTTAAGATCATCCTGATGATGTTGCTGTAAAGTTCTATGTGTGACCTGATATTCATCGTGGTCATCATATTTTGAACGTCAGGATGATCTTAGTCAATATCATCCTTATGTTGTTGTATCACTTCATGTTCATTATTTTATCACCCTGATGATGCTGACGTCATCCTTAAGTCAGGGTGATATCTATTTCTCTGCCTATCTGCATCATGATATTTCCGAAGGGAGATATCCGCCTGTCGGCTTCATGCATTATCTAGTGGGGGGTGATCTTTTCAAATATCTGGCATATTCATCTATCACCCCGATCTTATAGTGGAGCTACAGTGCAGCATGATATTTGTGCATCAGGATGATATTTCCAAATATCCGGTTATCTTCCGAATATCATCCTGATGCCGATGTATGGTGACGTCATCAAGGTCCGGGGGGGTCATATTTCTAACACTGATCATCTTGTGGAGATCCCCCGATATTTGCAAACATGATGATGATGTCATCCGGATATGAGGAGGTGCGTAGTAGGCAAATATGCTGATGACATCAGCAAGATATGACGGTGACGTCATCAGGATTTTTCATCGGCCAGACTTTTGATATTGGTTAAGCAGGAGGATCTTCCTCCGGGATTAGGTTGTGCCGATGAGGGTGATTATCATGCAGGTTATATTGCGATATGATGCTGACATCAAGGTGATATTTCAAGCAACAGGATATCATGCTGCTGAAGGATGATGATGAAGTCTTATACTAGTGTCGTCAGGAGCAAAAGCACCGACATCATATATGCTCATGACCTAGTATATAAGGTGGTGAGGAGGTTGCTGCGGGGTGCATGTGGGGTAATTCGACCCTGCATATTTTCAAATATCATGACGATGTATCTTGGCGGGAAATGGTTGCGATCAACTGTTTGACGTTTTCCCGAGGCCGCTGGTTGGTGCCCCATTAATGGCGAAGGTTGCAGAGGTATGGACAGATCTGGTACTCGATTGAAGGTGTACATCAACGGACAGTGGCGCAGGGCTCGAGGTTTCTTCCTATCTCCTCCCCTACCCACTGCATTCATGTTTGAGCGCCAATCTGGTAATGCGTTGAGCGCCATTTTTCTGATACTGTGTATCTGGCGGGATTTTTGGTCAACCATGTAATTAATTGCTGAGGTACACTTTCTGGCCAATATAGGCAGACTGTGTTACCATTGTTTAGGTTGTTGAAAGTTGAAGATTTTTGGCTCTGTAATTCAAAACAAGCTGATTTGGTTGCTCTGTACAGCTAAACCTGTGAGTCTATGTATCTCTTGTTGTATGTTTTGGCATGAACCCACTGATTTTATGATTAATCTTATATGAGAAATGCTATCATAGCATGTGTTTTGTTAATTCTGTCTCTAGTATTGCATGTATCTTTCTTCTGAGTCTGGATATTTGAGTAATATTTGAGATTCTAGAACATAGAATTCCTATGTTGAATGTCTGATCTTTTAACTTCTACTCAAGGGGTAGATTAAACTGTCTTCAGGTTAAACATTGGGAAGGGTATACTGCAGTAGGGATGCCATAAGTAGAGATAACTTAACACTCTGTATTGGGAGATATCTGTAAGGCAGGTATCACATATATCCCCTTGAAATCTAGTTTTAGCTGTTCATGCTGATCATTCACAGGTGTATGTCTACTGACTCCAGGCCCTAGATAGGCACCAATCTTGCTTTGTGTTTGTGTTACAACCATGTCCAGCTTTGCATCCAAACTTAAAATCAAAATCTAAATCTAAAACAATCTTTAGGACATTAGAATTAGTTTTAGGATCCTCAGTCCTCTGTCTACAACTGCAAATAGGCCCAAAGCTAGCCCCTTTGCTCTTATCTTTCAGTTTTGGTCTACTTACAGGAGGACTTATCTGCTTTCTGTTAGCATCCCATCCTTGTATGCATATCCTCATGGATGTTGAGTAGGGAATACCCCCCTAGGTCTTACAGAGCCTGAAGAAGAAGAGGAGATAAAATACAGAGTCTATCTCCTACACTGTTGGCCCCTAGCCCAGAGATCCTGTTGATCACTGATGGCTACCTTGTAGGGAAATCTGGGAGTAAGCATCCAGTCTGGGAAAAAACCAACAGGGTGGGTGCCCAAGTCCAATAGGGAAGTTTTTCTATAGATCTAAAGTAGTGAGATGTGTTAGACTGTGTTAAGCTCTTGTGTTCAGGGTCAAGCCAGTCAGGAGGACTACGAGGTAGGTGCCCTAGTGCAGGAGAGTAAAATAATAGCAAGTTTCTTCAACATCCTAAATCCTTAGCCTTCAAACTGCTTCTCTGCACCTGCACCTTTCCAACTCCCACACCTATAACCTACAATCACAAAGAGAGGGGTTTGGGGGTTGTGGTGTTTAGGAGCTTGCCTTGGTCAAGCCTCAGAAAGACATTCAAGTCTTCCAACACTGGTGTTAGATACAGTGTGTGCCCAAGGAGTGCAAAGGCCAAATCTAATGATGAAATGAAATGATTGAAACACAAATTGATGTCACGTTGGAGGTGAAGCCTTCATGGAGATGAAGATCCTTTAAATCATGAGGAGATGGATTGATGAAGCCAAAATTACAATAAACAAACATAATAACAACTCAATTCTGCTCTGCAACATAATAAAGACCTTGGAATCCCTTAGCTCAATATCACAATTTTGCATTCTCCATCTAGGTGTAAAATGAAGTCATAAACTCACTTATATATGCTTTCCCACTAACATTTGTAATTTAAATTGAAAATGCTAATAGAGGGAAACCTTTTGAAAGGGCCCAAGATGACACATTTAAATTTTGATCTTGACAAATTAGGCTGGACTTGGGCACAGGCACCCAAGTTCCAAGGCCCATTTTTATCATGTTTAAGTACTTAAAGTGGGCCCCTAAGTCCCATTTGACATGGGTTTCAGGGGAAATTGCTCCAGGATAAGTATTAAGCTTGTAAATTGTAAACACAGGGACCTAGGAGAGAAACTAGGAGGTAAAAAGGCATAGGGATACTTTTTAGTCCATAACAACTATATTCACAATTTATTAACCAAGTACAACCAATACTGCAATAAGATTGCAATCAAAGACCTACAAGTACAAGAGAAGTAGGATCTCCCAAAAATTGTGATATTCTTGGTAACCACAACAACTAAGTCTTGCAAATGTAGGATGTGTAGTATGTGCAAAAGAAGTGCCTAAATGATTCATCCACTTAAATTCAACAAAGGTTTAGAGAATTTTGCTTTGATAAGATGCGCTAAATGCAAGACTAGCTAGGGTTTACTACCAAAATGCTAGATTATGAACACTATTTTTTTGATGCAAGAACTATTTTGAAAGGAAATGATATTTATGAAATTATACAACAATGCAAGATCAGATTTGAAATGTAAATGATAGCATCAAAATATGAAACATGATCTTGGTTACCAACTCTAGGTTTTGAATTTTGACTAGGTTTCAAAAAAAGTAACTTTTTTGACAAAACCCTAGTAAATGAGATTCTTAAATGTAAGATGCAATACCATGAAATGAATATCTACTATAATATTAATCACATCTGATGCAAATATCAGAACTTTAATCATTTCTATGATGATGTACAACATATGCAACGAAAGCAATACACAAATATGTCTTTTTCTAAGCCTAAAATGCTTGACTTTGCACTTTTTTCAATGCAAGTATGCAAGAATGTCCTATAACAACAAGGATGAAAAGGTACATAAAATTAAATCCTTTTAATCAACCCAATAATGCAACAAGATCTGAAACAACACTCTAATCTACAAACCCTAGGTTGAAGATTAGCTAGACTTCCTAGAAATGCAAGGTTTTTCCAAACTCTAACAATGAAATAATGCACCATTAAGCTATATACCTATGAAAAATGATGAATGAATGTAATCTAATCAAATCTAGGGAAAAAAAGGCTTAGATCTGAAGCAAGAAGGATGGAAAAGTGCAAGAAATGTTGGGTTCACCAAAATGTTATGTAGAAAAGAGAGAGTAGCTTAATAGATCAAACTAGGTCAAACCCTCTTTTACAAAACATTAGGACACAAACTGATCTTGGCTTCTACCCAAGAAGGAGAGCCAAACTACAGGGGTTTTTCCCTTTTGTTGTATAGACAATAAATTAATAAAATCCAATCAATCAAGCTAGGGAAAAGATAAGAAACCCTAGTTGACAAAGATCAGAATAATAGACAATTGGAAACATATAGACAATTTGAAAGCAATATAGAGACTAGAGAAAAGAGGAGAACCTAAATCTAGAGTCAAGAGGTTAAAGGACCAGGGTACCTGGGTGTCCTAGACCATAATTAGGGTTTGTAGAAACTAATGCCTTCACCAGGTCTATACCTACAAGCTCTGTCTTCTTCCTGGAAGCCACCTTCAGAAACTACTTTTTTTGACTTACGTACACACAAGAAGGAAGATGGTTGGTTGATATTTAGGATCTTTCCTTATTCAAGCTCCATGAATGGTGTTTCCACCTATATAGTAGCAAAGATGATAGATAAGGAGCATGTGTGCTAGGAGGGCAGGGGCAAATCTGAAATAGAATGGAATGCTAGAACAAAGCATGAAGGAAAAAAGTCACCGTGATCATGGAAACACTAGCATGGTTGATGCAGCAACAAAAATTGACTCAAGAAGTTAGTGTAGCCCAAAGAAGTAGAAGGATCCTCACAAGACTTGCAATAAGTTAGTGCCGCATCAATAATCCACAATAGAGAGATTTTGAGAATAGTAGAGAGCATGAGAGAGAAGTAAAATCCTTAAGGAAGTTAGAGATATCTTATAGATGTTCAAATGAATAAACTAAATTACTTTTATATTCATTTCCATTGATCTCTAGAGAATTAAACCATATGAGGCTGACATTGGGAATCATTTAAGAGGTCCCAAGATGACAAGCCATTAATTAGGCTAGGATGAAAAGGGGGACAAGGGCACTTGGGAACCCTAATCCTTTAGCCCCAAACTCTTGGGATAAGGCACTTAAAGTGTGCTTAGCCTTTCCTTATAATTAATTTTCCTAGTTTTATACATCAAGATCTAGAATTACATGTTTAATGCTCAAAAAGGTGTTATAATAGGTCCTAATTAATAAGTGTAAACATTTTAGGTCCAGCTAGGTGCTAAACTAGGTGTAGAATGGTGGTGTACACATTTTACGACATAACAAGATCTATCAAATTTGTTCATGGAAATAAAACTTACATAATAAATGATGGTCTAGATCCCTTTCAATATTCTCAACAAGTGGATCCTATGAATCAACATGAAACCTCTCCAACACTCTAAAATTTCATTGCTTTTTCTTCAACAAAAGATGATTCACCAATTTTAAGATCCTATTGAAGACATTGATAAAGATGTAAGTTCATCTTCTAATTCATGTCCAAGTGATGATTTGGGTTTATTATATTTTACACCTTTTATAGGAGGATATAATCAACCCATCTCATTCTAACACTCCAAAGTTTAACTCTACTTCATCAATTCAAAATATTTCATCCACAACAACTAATACTTCTACTCCATGTTCTCCTAAAGATTCATGTGACTATACTTCTTGTATTTATTATGCCACTAATAGTGGTCCTTTGTCCTTTATAGAGATGTAATTTCATTATGGCCATGGATTTCATATTCTCTCTAGTATCAATCATGAAGGTAATTGATGTGGATAAATAGAATAGGGTATCAAGATCCCCTTAGATTCCAATTCAAATTACTCTTCTACGGGTCTTGGATAATGTTGATGTGGTAGTTAATCACATACATACAAATAAAAGTTGTTACAATGAACCTTTACTCATCTTGAAAGACTTAAAAATCTTTGAGGATTTGATGTCCCAAGTCTGTGATTGTTAGGTCATGATTGTCTGATCACCACTCAGGGTTTGTTGTGTTCTGTTGTTCCATTTTGGGGACTTACACATTCATAGTTGTCTTCCTTTAGAGATTCAATACAATTCCACATATATCCAGTATATTATATCTAATTTGCATGTATTCTTGACAATTATATCGGATCTTCCAATATCTAGTTGAGATTTAGACATATAAGCATAAATTTAGCATAACTTTGATCAATTCTTCTAAAACTATCTCAACTTTGATTAGTTCTTCTGAAACTATCTCTCCTCATAGTAATCTTTACACAAAGACTCTGAATTTATCTAAAGATCTTCTTTAAAAAACTCAATTCGCCACTATTTATGGTTATTTGCATACGATTTGTCATTATTTGCAACTTTTACTATGATTCCGTGAAATTAAGAGTAATAGATCAATTTACCAACTTAAAATCCTAAACCATTAAATTTCACTAGTGATCCACATGCATATCATGATATACTCATGAAATGAAGAAAATCTACTCATACTTCACCAGAAACATTCACAGCTACATATGAGAGATGCAAATCTTCAAGTAAATTGATCAATAGAAAGTGATACGCTAAAAGCACTTCCAAAGAATGCAGCCATTCAACATCACATACTAGAAATCAATGAAAACTACTCAAGATTTATGATGTAATAGTAGTCTGCAACTTCATTTTCATTATATATGCAAAGGATATATAAATATACACTGATATGAGAATGAACCATGAGAAGAAGTCACAGAGTTGCCAAATCAACAATCTCAGTGCTCAAAAGTTCATCAATTCAGTCCCTATAATACAAAATGATCTAGTTCCTTTTATATAACAAGGATCTAAGATCAATTATAATACATCAACAATCAGGATTACATCTAAAATACCAATGATCAAAAAATATTGCACGTGATTTGTAGTTGGCAATCTTTGGTGGAGGATAACTAGCAATAGAATATTCCGCAACATCTTTACCTTTACAAATTCACAAACATTCTATTCCTTTGCATTAGATGAATCTTCTCCCATGATCATTCCTCCAAAGTCCAATCTCTTCTAGACATCATAAGATTTTATAGCTATATCCATCTTTGTTTTGTCAAACTATTTTGCCTTGACCTTTGCATATTCTTTCATCTAGAGTTGATTATTTATGAGTACCCACTCACTTGTACTATTTTCTATCTTTTTCTTTTATGCCCTTATCTTCATAGACAACACCATCACTTGATCTATCACTTTCTCTAAGAAATGCTTTATAGGATCCTTCAAAACTAGATCAAACCAAGCCTTGAATATCCCTATGGAGACTTGTTCCTCATATGTTTCTTTATCATCCATCAGAGTACCTAATAATTCCTCAAGGATCTCAACTTCATCCATCAACAAATCATGTGTTGTCATGCTTATATATGCTACTTTGAGTCTGCATCCCTTAAGAATATCTGCTTCAAAATTCAAGTCTTTTATCCATGTGGATATCTTGAGCATAGTCTGTAGTGTTAAAATTGTACACTTTAGTAGTACTTGATCATCTGAATTCCTAGTACTCTTAAATTTATTGAGGTCTTGATCATTCTGATCAAGCCTCTTAACACATTCTTCCTTTAGAATATCATATTTTGTTTTGATGTAAGCTAGGGTGTCCCAATTGGACAAGGCTTTCTAAATTATTTCTTCCCCACTTTCCATGAATTTAGTAAACCAACCTTGCATCACATGTGCTTGATGCTTCTTTGCATCAATGTCACTTAGTTCATCCTGACTTACCAGTGTCAATGTAGTTGGTTCCAATTCCTTAACGAATGCATGAAGCTAGGCAATGTGCCCCTTCAATACTTTATTCTTTAGTTTAACCTTGTGGATGCGAGCTATTGCCACCTCCTTGATATCCTTGAGCTCTTCTATTTCTTGCTCAACTATTATGTGCCCAAGGTCTACTATAGTTATTTGATACTCCTTAGCTAAGATTTCCCCTTTAGCCTTATCTATAGTAGGCACAACCAAATGTGTTGTCCTAATTCTGGTCATAGTGTCTCTTTTGATAGTAGAAACAACCCTTGCTTTGCGCTTGGGCTTTATTTCCTCAATTGAGAACAAATATTTGAAATCAAATAGAATAACATTTGTTTAAGGCTCTGTTACCTTAGATACAAGCCACTTTGGTGCATTTTGTGTTGGTCCTTCATGACCTGACTACTCAATGTGACCATCTTTAGTTGCCATACCCATGTCCTAATCAAGACCTTCCTCTTGTTGTGGCACATTATCTTTTGGAACCTCCTCTTGGGGAACTTCTTCCTAATGTTCTTCTTGCTGAGAAAACTCAAGGGACTCCTATTGAGGATTATCAGGATTTTCAACTGTATTAATCCTTTCTTCCTCCTCTTTATCTAACAGAGCCTATTGTTCAGATGATTCCATTTGTTGACCTTGTTCTTCTAATCCTTTCTCAACATGCTCATCAACTTGTTTAGCTTCTTCATCCATAGGGATGTCTGGAGAAGCTTCTTCCATGGTTGTATCATGGACCTCTTCTTCTTACCCATCCAAAGGATTGGTATCCTTGACTATTGTATTTGTTCCTATTGGATAGGAAAAATCAAATGCCTCTAGGTTGGTTATCCTACCAACCAAGTCATCCAATTGCTCCTATTTAATTGACTCTTGCAATGATCTCACTCTCTCTTTATAAAATATGTCATGTATCTTAGGATCTTCTATAGGCTCTAGATTCCTTATTTCCTCAACATCTTGTTACTATTGAGGCTCTTGTTGTGATGGCACTAGAGGTATATGAAGTGAACCAACTAGATTGTTAGTCACATCCCAGGTGACTTCATCATCCATTAAGTTATGATCTAACTTAAGGATAATGGCATCTCTCTAGTCATGGCCTACTCTACAACCTTTTCCTCCTCATCCAATTACCTTTTTACCTGTATAATTTGAGGAGCTGGATTGTTATGATGTAGCTCCTTTTCCACTCCTCTAGTCATATCAAGACATTCTTCTTCCTGCCTAGCCAAATAGGTCTAAAGCATAGCTGGTGGTGATGATGGGCCTCCTTGGAGTTAATTTTCTGTAAAACATTAACTCCATTTTTGTAGGTTTTGCATCTTTAGTATGGACCTCTACTAGTTTAGAGGTAGAACCTCTCATTGGTGTCATTGCTCTTTTCTATTTAGGGATGTTTACCCCCTATAGTATGTCCATCGACCTCCTCTCTTCTACAACCTTAGTGGAAATAGGGATGGCTTGCAAATGCTGATCTCTTGGAGGTGAGGGCCTAGTGGCCACCATGATCCCTTCTACTATTAACTCCTCCCCTGATGTAGAAGGTCCTAGTTCAACAATTTTAGCTTCCATAATTTGTCTCTTACAGATTAGGAAATCATCATATTCTAAATCTTCTCTATCCTACATTTTCCTTTTCTTTTCAGATGTAAGGGCTACACCCTTATCCTTTATCTCACTCAACTTCTTCTCAAACCACTTCTTGGTAATGTTCATGACCCTCACCATTATGACCTCAATAAATGTCTCCTCATGCAAACTCCAATCTAGAAGAGATAGGGCTTCCTTATACACCTGCTTCTCTACATATTAAGGATCCAGGGCATTCCCATCATTAGATTTTAGCTGAGGTGGTACTTCTAAACATTCCAACATCCTGATCTAATTAAGACTCAGTCGTTAGTATCCTCTTTTCTTTACCTCTTCTTCATGTATACAATCAGCCCATAAATCTTCCAAGTGAGGAATGTGTTGTAGTTTCTTATGTTGGCAAGAGACACAGTGTAGCTTCATGAGTGTTGTCATTAATGGCAACAAAGCTCATCCCACCCATCCGCAGGACATGGTGTATCTATACCGAAAGTCAGATTGAAGAGTGTTGGGGTCTGGTAAGCAAGAATAGAGCATGTAGCAAGGTCTGACAGTTAGGTCTGGATCTCTCAGAGGAAGTATCTCAGTCAAGTACAGACTTGGGGAACTCAAGAGGAGTATCTTGACTAATAGATTCTAGGGATTGATCCTTCGATGAAGAAAGAGTGAAGAGATATGAGCACCTAAGTATTGTGTTCCTGTTTGGCAGAGTAGACTAAGGAAGAACTGACCGACAGAGCATCAGACCTTAATCCGGATAAGATATTGATGGTGATCAAGTTTCTTGAGGTATCATTCATGATTGGCTGACATGATTGATGACTTCTATAAGCATCTCTTTTATACGCATCACTTGATAAGAAAGGATTCAGCTGACAGACCAAGAGTTTTGGAAATTATTGAGTATTTCGGATGCCGACTAAAAAGTGGATGAGATCCTTGGTGCAGATATATATACCAAATTGATTTCGGTATGAAGGTATGTGTGGTGTGTGTGGAAGTGTGAAGAAAAGAAGAAGAGAAGTCTGAAGACAGTAAGATAGGTCCGGTATGTGACAGGACAGCAACACCAAAAAGGAGGAAGAATGAAGTGCAGTAGATCAGTGTACTGAGCCTAACCAGAACTAAACTTTAGCATATGAGGATGCCTCTTATCAATTCAAGTATCTTGTTACTCTCTTTATAACTTGTAGACAGTGAGTCTCTTGTAGGCAGTGAGCCTCTTGTGAGTAGTGCGCTTGGGCAGTGAGCCCTAATTGGCAAGTGCCATTTGTACTACCCTATTCTTTTAACAGAGAATACAATCTTGGGTTAATAACCCCATAGTTTTTCCCTTAACAGGGTTTTCCACATCAAAATCATTGTGTTATGTGCATTAAGTTTATTTCTGCTTTCATGGTTATGCATGCTTACTTAATTTGATGCTACACTAATTGTTAAGGAAGAACAGAAAGTTAAAATAATCTAGATAACTAATTCACCCCCCCTCTCAGTTATCAACAATTGGTATCAGAGCCAAGTTCCTCCTAACAGAGCCTAACAACTTGAGGAAGATTTGGGAATCTCAATCAATATGTATGGAATGAAGGAACAACTTCAGTCTACCCTAGATGATCTTGAGCAATCTCACTCCGAAGTCAATGAATTAAAGGAAAGACTCAAACAAGTTGATGATTTCATAAATGAACTAAAAGGGAAACTAAATATCTCTATGAAAAAGAGAAAGGAACTACTTCAATAGTTAGCAAGTCAAGGTGAAGCCAATGATACAAATGAAGATCTAAAGGAGGCGTTACCAAGTTATTTGAAAAGTTATCAAAAGAGGTCATTATGGTAAGACATGAAATGGAATCAGGAGTTATGAAATTCACCCAAGAAATTGAAGAGAAAAGAAAAAATGAAGATGATCTAAGACAATCTCTCAAGGAGAAGTCAGAAGACTGCCACAAAATAGATAGAATAATTAGGCATCTAGAATCTGATCTTGAAGAAGCTAGAGATAATGAAGAACAACTTGAGAATCAGATTGACACTCTTAAAAGGGATCTTCAAATAGTAAATGAATACAAAGAGAAATTCAAGATAAGCTCTACTCAACTTGAAGTTCTTCTTCAAAGCCAGAAGAGGGTAGATGACAAACAAGGCTTGGGATATGAGAAAGGTGAAAGCTCTGGATCTGGTCAGAAGAACTCTAGATCAGGAAATCCAAGGAACAAACCTAGAAGACCTCTGGTAAGGCAACCAAATGCTCAAAGATATCCATCTTTCAATGGATACTATCACAATTGCAATAACTTTGGTCATAAAGCAAATCAGTGCAAAAGAAGAATGAATCAGACTAATTCATCCTTCTCTGGATAGTTTTTCAATTGCAAAAGGTATGGTCACAAATCTCATGAATGTAGAAATAAGCAAATAAACAATTCATTCAATGGAAGATGTTTTGCATGCAATAGAATGGGACATATGGCTAATCAGTGTAGATCAAGAGGATATTAGTCAAATATGCAAATAAATGTTGTTTGCTACAATTGCAATAGATCTGGTCATATTGCCAAATTTTGCAGAAGTAAGAATCAAGACAATAAGGGTCTGGTACATCATAATCAAAACCAAGACAAAGGAAAAGGAAAAGTAAATGTAGATGAAATTCAAAGGGAGATGAACAAGATTTGGGTGAAGAGGAGTACATAAAATGTTAAGGATGGATCCACACCAAGATCTGGTGCTGATATTCTTTCCGGAGATTAAATAGATGAGCTCTGGCTCAAGGGGAGTCACAAAAGAAAATTTTTTCCCCCAGCCAGTCAATTGGTGCCTGAAATTGGCACATGGAAGGTTGTAGACTAAAAGGGCTCTCAGAGAAACATCTAAACAACCCTTGGGGAAGATATGAAAGATCCGCAATGAATTTGAAGAGGTTAATCATCTGAGATCAAGCTGGTTTAATAGGCATCTGGTAAGAACGGGATTTTCACAGTTAGATCTGGTATGATTCAAATTTGAGGTATCTTGATTTGTGGATGGATCAAATGTTTGGGGAAAGGAAGATAGATTGTCATTAATCACCAAGAATAACTCTAAGTATATCTCAGTGATCTAAAAAAAATCTTTCTCAGAACAAGGAGAACAAGGCAACCAGAATGACTTAAGTTGTGCATTTATTGCAATGTGGAATTAGGGTTTTATTAGAGATAAAAGGGTTCATTTGCTCATCATGTGCACATTTGCATTAGTGAAAAAGATAAGAAGAGCTCTACAAACAAGTTTGCTTCATCTCTCTCAAGGATCAGCTGCAGAATTCAAGTCAACTGGCGATCTTTTTGGCTCATTCCGTGAACCCTAAAAGCATAAAAGGTATTTTTCATTCTTGAAATCTCTCTCTGAATATTTTGAAAGATGACTACACCAAATGTTGTGAAGATCACTGATAGACCGCATCCCAAATTCAAGAAACATCCATACAAATCCCTAGAAGTTGATCCCCTAGGCACCTTTTCTATCATTTTGCATGGGATTTTGCATGTAGAAGATGTTAGGGCATACATTCATGTAAACGTTGAAGAATTTGGGGAATCCAAGCTGATGGATATCTACCACAAGTAGTTAATAGATGATTCATTTGAACTCAAACCTCGGTACAAGGCTATCTAAGACAAACATTTTGCAAAGTGCATTCATTTCCCCTATTTTACAGAAGATGAATGGGTTTGGTATATTCTAAGCTGAGTGCATGATAGCTTCATGTGGTTGAATAGGCCATTTAAGAATCACTAAAGATGCTATTAGGGCGGTAACCAGATTACACTCATCTGGTGGGATGCCTACTCTCAAATCTGTCAAAAACTAAATTGTAAGTGAGGTTACCAGATCAAAATTTGATAAAAGACCAATGACAATTGAGGATATCACAGATCCGGATATCAAGTTTTCTACCATAATAATTGGCTACAAGATATATCACTCCAGCAGAGAGAATTCTGTGTCTGGAACATCAATTTACACTGCTTATGAAATTTTAAGAAAGAATGTTGACTATGATCTGTGAGCTCGTTCTAAACCAACTTTTGGAGAATCTATAGAAGATAAAGAAGGACAAGAAGAACTCTTTCAAATACAGTGGCTTGATACTCTGTCTATTTTTCTATTTCATGAATGAGCTTCCCGGATCTAGTGGTTGGATGTGGCAAAATGACAGACCAGTAGCCATACAAATCAGGGATTATTTGCATGGAATAGGTGATGCCAAGGCACAGAATACAACACTATGGGGCTACTACAAAAATGTTTAGTGTATGATGTAAGCAAGAGAGAGAATTCCCCAATCTCTAGTGGAAAAATACAAAGATACAGTAGGCTTCATGGTGGATACTGAACAATGCCTAATGGAGGCAGTGGAGCCAAGGACAGTCTGGATCATGCCAATGGGGTATGAAGTAGATAAGAAAATTGTTGAGCTACATGTTCAACACATGCTAAGTCAACCCAAGGACCCTGAGGCAGAAAGGTTTGGAACCTTTGAAGAGTTGAGTGTAAAGATTCAAGTGGAGCTTAGACAACCGGAGATGAAAAGAAAAGTGAGAAAAGAAGTAGAGAATGTTGCCAAAATATATGGCATTTCAAAATATGCACTCGATGCAAATAGAGAGAAGATGGAAAGGGCAGAGAGAGAAAAGGAAGAAGCAGAAAAAGAAAGTGCTCAGGTAGAACCCCCCTCCCGGACTAGATCCTCTAAGAGCTCTACACCTAGCATTGCTAAGAGCTCAAAGGCATCAAAACCGGAAACAAAATCATCTGGTAAAAGAGAAAAGAGAACAAAGACAAAGGCTTCAAGATCATACACAAGCCTCAAGGATGATGAAGAGATAGAGACAGATAAGGAAGTAAAGAAAATGAAGAAGAAGAAGAAAACTACCAGTGAACCCTCTACCGGTCAAGACAAAGAAGAGAAGGCAGAGGAATTTGTTGAAAAACCTACTCTCTGCATTGATGATATCATCAAATTAGTTACTTTGGATGGGAACTTACAACCAATGGTTGAATTTTATGATGAATATAATGAAACTGATTAGAAGATATTGCAAGATGCCACAATCAGGTATCTAAATATCTACAACAAAGCATTCATTGAAATTATATCTCTGATTCCCAAAACCTTAGAGAAGGAACTTGAAATAAGGAAAAATAATGCCCAAGAAAAAGACCTAGAAATCTAGGAACAGATAGGTATTCAGCTCTATCCTTCAATCACTCAGAAACAAATGAATATGATCTTCAAAGATTACAAGGATGAGTTCTGGAGCAAAGCTAGAATGAATTAGATTATTCTTGGAGAGACAAACAAAGTGGCAAAAGAAACAGAAGAAATCCTCTAGAATGCATACAAAAGATTCAATATTCCTATTATAGAGGACTTAGGTGTGGATGATAAAGAAGAATCTACTGAGACAATGGCAGAAGAGGTAAAGGAGACAAGTGAAGAGAAAGCCAAGGACTTAGATTCCTCTGCTTCGGAAGAGGAAGTCCATGAAGAAGCAAACATCTCTTCTCCAGTTTCCCTTGCAGACCCCAGATCTAAAGAAGAAGAAGAAATAAAGGAAAAAGAAAAAGACCAAATAGAGAAGACTCCAGGAGATAGTTCTGAGACTGCAGAAGGGAAGAAGACTCTGTCTCCGGCAAGAGACACTACATAAACTGTCAAAGATTTATTGACCAAAGAGATGATGGAATTTGATGAATCAAAACTGCTTCAAGGTCCATTTAATTCTGATTCCCTCTCCTCGGTTCAAACCATGAAGCTAGCATCCTTTACTCAAGCAAAGGCAAAAGAAAAACTTTTGAAGTCTCACATGGAAGACTGTGAGCTCATAGAAACTACATCCGGTGTACTAGAGAAGATCATGCCATCCTTCCAAAAGGATCCTTCAGCCTCCACATCTAGTAATCTAAAGTCTCTTGTAAATTATGTTCATTCACATTTTGATTCCTTAGAAAAGTCAGCAGAAGAAAAGGTCCAGAAGGAGTTTTTGGGAAAAATATTCTCCAAAGTACAGGGTCTAATAACAAATGATAGGAGAGTTATGGATATTGGAATAAAGAGCTTAGAAAATGCTCTTAAAGATGGCAGAGATATATATAAATTTTGTTTATCCTGGCCTAAAGTGACCAAGGATATTGAGAAGAAAGTAAAAGAGCAAGAGGATAAACTATTAAGTTTATCTCAAAGTTTTGATCCTCTCTCCTCTTCCATAGTAAATCAAGAGTGTTGGACTATTGCAGTCATAGATGAGATAAAGAAGCTTGAGAAGGAGAAGAAAAATAGAATAAACAGGTTAAGTGAACTTAGAGGGATCATTATCCCTAAGTTAGAGGCCATGCATGAGGCCCTAACTGATGCTCAGGCCACAGCCCAGAGCAATGATCCAACAGATCTAAAGAAGGCAGAATCTTTTGCATTCCTATTGAGTGGTCACATCTCAATTTTGGAAAGGATGAAGTAGAGTTGGGCTACAGAAGTTATATAGTTGAAGAATACTTTTGCAGATATACTTAAGTACATGTAAGTACAACTTGTATATACACTTATGTGGATATGTATAGATTGTTTTTCTTGAAAATTTTGGTGTGCGGACCCTACCCTTTGCCATTGATGTCAAAGGGGGAGTGAGGAACAGTGAAAAATGTGGAATCCAGATAAGGGGGAGCTCCAGTAAAGTGTACATTAGAACGGAGCATCAGCCAAGGGGGAGTATAGTGTGACACTTAGTCATTTTTCACTTGCCATCAATGCCAAAGGGGGAGATTGTTGGCAAGAGACACAGTGTAGCTTCATGAGTGTTGTCATTGATTTCCCACCCATCCATAGGACATGGTGCGTCTATACCAGAAGTCAGATTGAAGAGTGTTGAGGTCCGGTAAGCAAGAACAGAGCATGTAGCGAGGTCTGACAGTCAGGTCTGGATCTCTCAGAAGAAGTATCTCAGTAAAGTGTGGACTTGGAGAAGTCAAGAGGAGTATCTTGACTGATAGATTCCAGGGATTAAGCCTCTGGTGAAGAAAGAGTGAAGAGATATGAGCACCTAAGTATTGGGTTCTTGTTTTGCAGAGTAGACTAAGAACTGACTGGTAGAGCATCAGACCTTAATTCGGATAAGATATTGATGGTGATCAAGTTTCTTGAGGTATCATTCATGATTGGCCTACATGATTGATGACTTCTATAAACATCTCTTTTATACGCATCACTTGATAAGAAAGGATTCAGCCGACAGACCAAGAGTTTGGGAAATTATTGAGTATTCCAGATGCCGACTAGAAAGTGGATGAAATCCTTGGTGCGGATATATATACCAAATTGATTTTGGTATGAAGGTATGTGTGGTGTGTGTGGAAGTGCGAAGAAAAGTAGAAGAGTAGTGTGCAGACAGTAAGACAGGTCCGGTATGTAACAGGACAACAACACCAAAAAAGAGGAAGAATGAAGTGCAGTAGATAAGTGTACTAAGCCTAACCAGAACTGAACTTCAGCATATGAGGATGCCTCTTATCAGTTGAAGTATCTTGTTACTCTCTTTATAACTTGTAGACAGTGAGTCTCTTGTACGCAGTGAGCCTCTTGTGAGCAATGTGCTCGGGCAGTGAGCCCTAATTGGCAAGTGCCATTTGTACTACCTTATTCTTTTAACAGAGAATACAATCTTGGGTTAATCACCCCGTGGTTTTTCCCTTAACAAGGTTTTCCATGTCAAAATCATTGTGTTATGTGCATTAAGTTTATTTCTGCTTTCATGGTTATGCATGCTTACTTAATTTGATGCTGCACTAATTGTTAAGGAAGAACAGAAAGTTAAAATAATCTAGATAACTGATTCACCCCCCTCTCAGTTATCAACATCTTATTCACATATCTATCCATTCTATGGTAGGGGTCATAATATCTTGTCAAAGGAAACTATTGTAAATGTAACATTTGTAGCTCAGCCTCATATTTCTTAGCATTATCAATCCATTGACATGAATACCAATGGATCTCCATGGGAAACTGGACATTTCTTCTCTTATTCTTCCTTACACACACCTCATAGGAGGGGATGACCTATCTTGTGATCTCCAATAATAATACTTTGTCCATGGGGTAGCGTGGCAACATGAATGGATTTCCTTCAAAACCTACCATTCTGACATAAGTGAAAGTGGGGAACTATATAAACCAGGCCCCATGAGGTTGTATTAATTCTTGGACTTCGTTGGAGATCCTTTTGGCTCAATCACCCTCTATTAGCATGACTAGATCCATGAGAAAGCAATCATTTATAGTCTTATAATGTTGAATTTACTGCACCCTTTCTACTTGTGGATAGAATTCCCACACTGCCTGATCAGTAGGTTGGTGCCCTAGCCTTTCGAAGGTATAGAGTCCATTGGGTTGGGTGTTGTAGGCGCATATATAGACAACATAATATTTTATTTAGAATATCCTCTTTGTCTTCATCTGTGCTACCATTCCCTCATGAAGGAAATCACTGATAATCTTGGCTAATTTGGCTACTTTGTTCTTATCCTTAACCAGATAAATCAGACCAAACATCTAGGGTTCAAAAGTCTCAGCATCATTTTTCCCTGCCATTCTACTGAGTAAGGATATCATGTCTTGTACCTTAGGGCTAAAGTCATATTTGTACAAATTTTGGGGCATCATGGCCATGACTTTAACCTTGCTAGATGGATCCCTCCATGATGTGAATATGATCTTTCGATAGTAGCGAGGTTGTTATTGAACTACGCAACCAAGGCATCTAGGTCTATTTCAAACATATCTTGCTCTCTAGGCAATTTGAAAGCCTCTGTGATGTCTTTGATGGATAAATCGATGTATACTTGCCCCTAATGCTCTACTCTCCTATTTACCACATTGTAGATCCATGTGCATTCAATGACGAACTCTAATGCCTCCTCTATGTACAGGAATCCGGTGGCATGGAATATCCATGTTGATACCACATTCTTCAGTATGGGGTTATTTTCTCTAGCATGAAGTCTTTCCCTGAAGGCATCTAGATCTATCTGCCCACAATGTGTATCCAAGGCATAGCTGAATTTACACCCTGTCACCGGGAGTGGGGAACATGGTCGGTTTGAACTCATCATCCCAATGATCTCTGTGCTTCTACATTTTGTCCTGTGGAACATAAGCATCCATAATTAGTTATGGGGATTATGTGCATAAGATGGGTAGATTACTTTTCATTCACTTGACTAATTTGAAATCCATTATAACCCATAGGTGAATCTAATTTAGCCTTAAAATTTACCTTCTAGTAATATGTGAAAATACAGTAACGATTAAATGAAAGAGAGGGTTTGTCATATTCATACTTGGCAGCTAAGATATCAACTTTAATATGGATATGCAATGGATACCATTCAGTTGTGCCATTAAACTGTTTTAGTTCTCTATAATGATGCTTTTAGTCACCTGTAATGGGTCATCCCACAATAATGGGTTACACTTTTTGGCCAAACTTGACATTGAAATCAACATTTTGAACTAAATCTTCACTTTCTGACACCTATAGCCGCTAAACTGTTAGAAATTTGAAGATAATGTGAACTAGTGATTTGTGATATTTTGTTTTTAGATTCTAAATATATTTTTTAAAAAAAATTTGGAGTTAAATTGTAAATTTTTTTACATCTCCTTTGATAACTAGTTTTTAATAGTAAACAACATTTTTTTAAAGTGATGTGTATTCTGTAGCACATAACATTTTTTCTACAAAGGATACCATTATGATTCATTTGAATTTAGATTGGTAACACCGATATATAGGGCATGCATTTGGTTTCATAATGTTTTGTTGATTTTTGTTTTAATTAAGTTTTGAAGTCAAACCAATTATAATTTAGACATAGGCGTATTTCGTAAAACATAACTTTTTCTATATGTATCAAAATTCATTTTTTTTTTGTTGAAACAAGGACATCAATACCTAGGGCATAGATATTTTTTAGAATTTTTTTTCACTAATTTACTAATTTTCCATGTGTGTAGAACAAAGAACTTGATGTTCGGTGAAAAACCTACATTCACAAGAAATAAAAAGTAAATATAATAATTAAATTAAATATATTTAAAATTATACTTTTTGGGAAGCTTATAATAAGGACTACATACTTACAAAACATAAATTTTAAATTAATTCATTTGATCCCTCAAAAGGTAAATCAAAAGTGGTTTTTTATCAGCATTTTGATAGGTGTAGAGGATACTCCATTATAGGTATGGTTTAAAACTAGCGGGGTTCTATCCAAGGGGGTTTGAATCTAAGGAGGTTTGATCAAACCCTCTTCAATTAAAATCCTTTAAATGGAACATTTCAAGGCTTAAATCATTATATTTTCTAAAAATATGTGATTTTAACAAAAAATAGTATGTCCCAAAAAGTGTAACCCATTATTGTGGTAGTACCCTAATGTCACCTTTAGCTCTTTGAGTTTCGACAGAATGCTTTGATAATTAATAGTACTCAACTAAATCTAACTTTTATCCTTAAATAATTTATTTATTAGGGAACATTATTTGCTAGATTCCCAGTTGGGTGCATCATTACCATTTGGGTGTGGGAAAATCCAACAATTGGAAAAGCACAAGTAGAAAAATAGTATTTTGAATTGAAAATGCCAATGACCTTAATATATGGCATTTAAGGTGACACTGGATATGGATATGTGACACATGACATCCAAAATTAAATATCCAATGCAAAACATCCCTTTGACTCGGACCAAGGATGAGGGGGGACATAGGTTAGGTGACATAATTAATATGTTGAGGTCAAACCTCATTGACTTGAAAAGCAGGTAATGGAATCTCACTCAATTTGAAATGTTAGGATATATGAAATATCCATGTTGAAATATCCACTACACCATATCTAGTTGAAAATTCAATGGTTGAACACGTAGACTATAATGTTTGCTTGGGATATGGATCTTGATATGGATAAGGATATGGACATTCGGCTCAGTGTAAAATATCTGGTACAAGAACATCTGGTTGAAAAGTCAATGGATCGAGTGTTTGGAGACCAATACTTAGGACAAGATGTGGATATGGACAAGGATATGGATATTTCAAAAACGTCCAATTCTAAATGTCTAGTGCAAAATATCCATGCATTGAGAAGTTTATTGATTAGAATAAATTTGATGGCCAGCACTGGGCATGGATACGGATATGGATCAGACATGGATATTTAGCAATTAATTAGATCGTGTCAAAATATCCTATCCATTAGATAGTTTAAGTTCTGCTATGGTAAATTGGATGACCTAGGAATGGATATGGATATGGATATTTAGCAGAGTGATTATATCCATTTGGTCGAGACAAGTATTGATTTAACCCAAATTAATGATGATTTTGGGTTCGTTCGTACAATTCTTTGTATTTTAGAGTTAGTATAGAGACTAGACATAACAATAAGATTGGACATGATATTAAGAGTGGACTTGATATTACACACTTGTAATATCCATATCCCTTTGACCAGGATATCTAGTTGACCAAAATTTCATATGGGTATAACTCACTCATTTTACCGAATTTCAACATGATGTAAAAAACAAAGTTTGTCAGAATCTGATCCTCTATCCATTGATAACTTATATAGGGGAATATCCTTGACCTAAAATTGGACTTAGATTTTGAGATGACATTTTACTGTACCGCCTGAAGGGAAAGAACACAAGCATGATGAAAACAAAATATGGGTCCCTATTTTGCTAAGGTGAAATGGAGCATGTTGTGAGACCACACAACAACTTGCCACCAAAGAAAACCAACAAATTTGAACAAATTTAAGAAAGAAGGACAAATTCAGATAGAATTTCCAATTTCTACTATGTATGGACATCTTGATCTTAATCATGTGAAATCATGTTCACCAATGAAACCAGATTATGAGAAGAAATGCAAGTGTCTACATTTGATTTATTTCATTCCTTTTGGAGAGGTTGAAAATGATAGTAATTAGCATTAAGCTACATAGTTTGGATTTGACCTTCTAAGACAACCTTGGATAGAGCCTTGCTGCTAGTCAAGCGTCAATAACCCCGGCAAGGTTATCTCTATAATTCCCCTAAATAGAGCCCCACTTCCAATCATGCATCCATAGCCCCAGTAGGGTTATTTAGATGACCTAAAGAGAGTAACTTTCTTTTCTTTTGATTTTCAATATTTTTCCTTTTGTGTAAGACATATCATTTCAGCATGTTGATGGTGCATTGTTTGCATAGTAATGGAACCTATAGTTAGGATAGGAATTATAGTGGTAGAAAAGGAAAACCTTTAGATTTTTCACTTAATGCAGACACTAGAACTTTCAACCAGTCCTAGGAACCTTAGATGTGTTCATTTGATGATCTCTTAAACAACCCTCATTATGATTGGTGAATGTGATTTCACAGACTAAATCAATGCAACCAAACCTATACAAGTTTGTTAGCCTCATTCTCAACTTGCCAAATTTTAAAACTTTTGCATCAAAGTTACTATGTCGAGTCATCCCTAGTAAGTAATCCTCTTTGATTTTCCCAGAGAGTGAAGTTGCTTTCCAGTTCAAAGGAGGAATTTTTCACCTGTTTCAGTTGAAGTGTTGGAAGAGGTTCTATATGGCAAAATCAAAAAAATAATTAAATCTAAAGATTTCAAGCAGTTGAGAGAAAATCCTCATATAGGGGTGTTGTTATGTCCATTTTGCCAAATGTGGCAAAGTTTCAGAACCGTATGCTTTGCGGTTTGCGAGATATTAAAAGTTAAATTTTTCTGCGCATGGATTACGGAAACAATTAAAAGGCAATTCTATTGAGGTTCTAGAGGAATCCTTTTGTCTATGCCTTTGTATTACCTTTATGGATAACTGACCAAAATTTCATAAAGATCTGATGCTCCAGTCAAAAGTTATTCGCACTTGCACGGTTGATCAAGTTAACATTAGTGGGGTGTACTTTTACTTCTAGCTAAATACACGTCAACTTGTATTTTTGGCTAAGTAAGCACATCTACTTTCAATTTTGGTGAAGTTGTTCGCAACTTTCAAAAAGGTGAAAAAGCGAATTTACTTTCAGTTTTGGCTAACTTCAAAACAAACTTGCAAAAGGAGAAGTTAGTTATGCTAACTTGTAAAATCAAGGAATGCGAAGAGTTAGTTATTTTAACTTTTGGATTTGGCTAACTCCTAAAATAAAGTTGTGAAACTTCATCCAACTCTGGAAATTCATCGTGTCAGGCATTTTAATGAGTTTTCATTAGCCGATTAAAGAAAGCCACTACTATTCTTGAAGAAAGTAAATACTTGTGAAAGCATCTTTGATGGCCAATAATGTTTTGATACTCCTAAATTGCTGATAAAGTCTTTTCAAGGATGTTAGTTAAAAGAATAAGTTTTGCACTTCAACAATTGTGAGAAGTGGTATTGAGAACACTCAAAGTGTATCGGTTGTTTTAAGGAAAAGTAGTTATAATAACTACTTACAATATAAAACCATCATGAGGCAGCTATCAAGCATTGTTGGAATCTCATATCTATATAGATCAACAAGTGTTTAATCTTCCTCTCGGGCCACTCAGGCAGCCAACATTCGAATCCCATGGCATCCATAGAAAAGAAGAAAAACACGCCACAGAATGGAGAGGACAAAGAAGGCGACTACCTGATAAAACCCCAGATTTACACCCCAACAATGGACACTTCTTCGTGGCCGATCCTACTCAAAAACTTCAATAAGCTCAACATCCACACGGAGCACTATACTCCCATTCCTACTGGCCACTCCTCGCTGAAGTGCCCACTCTATGACTACATCCGCTATGGTGTCATAAACCTTGACAAGCCTGCAAACCCTAGCTCGCACGAGGTGGTCGCATGGATAAGGAGAATGCTTAGGGTTGAGAAGATGGGTCATAGCGGAACCCTGGATTCCAAGGCAACCGGCAGCTTGATAGTCTGCGTGGAGAGAGCCACGAGGCTTGTGAATGCTCAGTAGGGTGTTGGGAAGGAGTACATTTGTGTGACACAGCTGCATTTGGCTGTGCCTGATGTGGCAAAGGTTGCCAGGGCACTGGAGATCTTGACAGGAGTGCTCTTTCAGCGACCGCCGCTTATTTTCGCTGTGAAGAGGTAGCTGAGGATCAGGACGATTTATGAGAGCAAGCTGCTCGAATACGATGCCGAAAGGCATCTGGTTGTCTTTTAGGTGTCCTGCAAGGCAAGTACCTATATCAGGACACTGTGTGTTTACTTGGGGCTTTTGCTAGGAGTTGGCGGTCACATGCAAGAGCTGAGGAGAGTCTGGTCTGGGATTTTAGGTGAAAGGGACAATCTGGTGACAATGCATGATGTGCTTGATGCATAATGGATGTATAATAATTACAAGGATGAGTCCTATCTAAGGAGGGTTATAAGGCCATTGGAGGTTTTGTTGACCAGCTATAAGAGAATGGTTGTCAAGGACTCTACAGTGAATGCCATCTGCTATGGGAAAAAGTTGATGATTCCAGGGTTGCAGAGGTTTGAGAATGGGATCGAGGTTGGTGAAGAGGTGGTTTTGATGACCACTAAGGGGGAGGCGATTGCAATTTGCATTGCACAAATGACTACTGTTGTGATCGCTACTTGTGATCACGAGACGGTGGCAAAGGTGAAGAGGGTAGTGATAGAGAGGGATACTTATCCCCGAAAGTGGGGATTGGGACCAAAGGCATCTGCAACGAAGAAGATGATTGCAGAGGGGCTATTGGATAAACATGGGAAGCCTAATGAGAAGACTCCACAGGAGTGGATGAGGAATTTGGCATTGCCTGCAAGTGGGGATACTTTCATTGTCAACCTTGCCGCAGCACCCAATGTCAAAACTGAGCCAGAGGGGCAGCAGGAAATAGAGAAGAGGACACCCAAAGTGAAAATTGAGTATGAGAGCCATGATAAAATAGAAGAGAAGATAAAGGAGTAATAGAGATCATTGGTCTCAGTTTAATTGCAAGCATGAAGGGTAAATCAATAAAATGCTTAGAGGTTAACAAGGAATCAAAGTGACCATTTGACAAGTCATTGGTTCGCCTTCCAAAGTCATTAGTTGGCATTGTATTCATGTCTCAAAAGTCTTAATTCATTAGCTAGAAGGTTAAAATATTGTTATGGTTGACCTCCTTCCCCAAGTTAGCTAACTTGAAGACACCACCAACTTTATCATTAAGATGTCAATTAAATCATTGGTGGTAATGGCAAGGAAATGGATGAATGATGGAGGAATTAATAAAATGGCACATGCACTTTACAGAGAAGATAGATAACGTCCATATACAGTGGAAATCTATGTAAAGCTAGAGAAACTGGCCTGGGAGATGATGATGATAGCAATTTGCAACTGTATCAGAGCAGGACAATGTGCAACTACTCTCTTCGTCAATGATTTGTATGTGCGAACATAGGAGTCTAAGATTCAGATATATGGAGAAGATGTCAACATTCGGTGAGGTTGGATCACCACAATTGAGTAGATGGAGATGGAAAGGACTTAGCAAAATTGACAACTCAAAACTTGCAAGTTTTATTTACCTTTTTGTAAAAGTGACTTAAGTCACTCTTTGTAACTAAAGGTTGGAAAGTAAACCTTATTTCTTTAAAAAGTGATGTAAAAAGTAACCAAAAATAAGGTTTATTATATTATTGCATCTCAAATAGGTAGTTACAAAGTAGTTATCAGGTAGTTACGAGTTGGTTATTAGGTAGTTATGCGGGAAAGTCTATATATACTGGACTTCACATTGTAAAGAAGGGGGGGGCTTTTTTGAGAGAACTCTAGGAAAGGGGAAACTCTAGAGAAATTTTTAGAGATATCTCGAAAAGCTTTTGTGTTTACACTATGTACAAAGAGGATTTTGGAATTGTGTAATTTCAAAGATAATGAAAAATGTAGTTTAGTTTGTATGCTCTAAATGTCTTCTTATGTTATCATTACTAATTTCTCATATGTTGAATTGGTAATCCTTTATGCACATGTGTATCTATGTGATTGAAGTGATGAAACACACCCATCTCCTGGTATCTTGTTTTGGATGTTCTTTTATGACCTATCTCTTCTTATGTTGAGGTTTATTGTACTCCTTTCATCATTGTTGCACGTTTCAACCCATTTGGTAATACCCTATTTTGTCATCATTATTAGTTGTGGAATCTCAATTGGTTTTCGTATGTCTACTGTTGGGGTTTCTGTTAATCATTTGTTCCTAGTCTTGTGTTTTATCCTTTATGTACTTTCAGGTTAAAAGTACACAAAAACCACAAATACCCCTATCATATGAGGGACCTACCCCTCTCAAACGTAGAGGAAAGTTGTTAGTCCAGTAACAACTTCTCCAACTGTTGGGACTATTTAGTCACCGCTCTAAGGGCAACGAGTCATTTCCAAATGTTATTTCATGATGACAAATCTGTTTACCAATAGATTTTTGGCAACTCTACTGGGGATACAAGCTGAAGTATCAGTGCACTTAGTTCCTCAGAAATATAAGGATGCCTCCCCTGGAATGGAGGTTGGCGACTCTACGAAGGTGAGATATCCACTGCTATCATTTTCTAACCTACACCATGGCGTCAAATCCATCTCAACCATGGGGAACACACATTGGCCCATTAGCCTTGGCTTAGTACACACCTTTGGCTGCAAGATCACGGAAGCACTTTCCATCGTTCAGAGGAGAGAACTCACAGAATCCTAAAGATCACATTCTTTCATTCATAGTTGCTTGCGAGATTCTAGGAGTTAATGAAGAAGATGTCTTTGTGCAGTTGTTTGTTGAAAGCCTTATTGGACCTGCCGCAGAATGGTTTCAACATTTGAAAGATGGATGCATTAAAAATTGGGACAACTTGAAGGAAAAGTTTCTTGCAAGATTCAAAATTATAGTTGATGTAAGTGAGCTTTTATCTCAGTTTTTCCAAATCCAGAAGAGAGAGAATGAACCTATAAGGGATTTTGTCAAACAATTCAACAAATATTTAAAGAAAATCCCTCAAGCAAATCGACCAAGTAAAGACAATCAGTTGTGTATCTTTATCGGTCCATTGCACCCCGAAGTCAAATTTATCTTGAAATGAGATAAGGTACGAAATCTAGAAATTGCACAAAAAGAAGCTATTGAGATTGAAGATGACTTGATTATATCTAGATTATTGAAAGAAAAAGATATTAAGAGATGTGTTCCAGAGGTTTCAAGAAACGAGTCCACAAAGAGGTCTTGCATGAAAAACCATAATTATCAACCTGAAGAGCATACCTATACATAGTTTAATCTCAATACGAAAAGAGTAAAGTTAAATCCTCCTTTAGGTGGTTGTATGAACCTTACGGTGTTAGGTGAAAAAGACTTGCTTGAAGATGAGTCGATTCCCTCAGCAACAAGACCTTATTCTACACAAAATGCAGGAGTGTACTATTTATCTGTTGAAGATAGTGACGATGATTCAGAAATTTCTCTTGAAGATCAAAGAGTTAATACTTTTTCTGTCCCGTGGGGTAATGTTAGTAATCACTACACTCAGTCAGAAAATGTAGTAACTAGTTCAACTTTGGTAACAATGACTATTGAACCATTACTCACCAACTCAAGTGATAAAGAAGCAAGCAAAAATGATCACCTATTAGTATCTTTTTCTTCTCTAGAGACTGAAGCATTTACCTTTGATGGGACCAAAAAAGATTCAATAAACATTTCAGTGGATGCAAAGATTGAAGGCCGACTTGCAGATGGAGAAAACACAAATGCGTCACCAAGCAATATTTTTGAAACCTGCATGCATCCTGATTTCGAAAGTTTCAAATTTCTTGAAGAACCTGACGGAGAAGAATCACTGCAACAAAAGCATATCAAAATCTAGAAAGGCATTAGTGAACAATTTGAGGATAGAAAGTACGAAGATGAATCAAGAAGCATCCTCATTCCAACACATGTGCAATCTAAGTTTTATGGAGCATTCAAGGTTTGGAATAATCCTCTATTTGAATCATCTAGTCATGTAGACACTTCTGCATCAAATATAGCAAGTTCATTTTCTATTTCTTCCAATACTGATGTTGAAGAAGAAGAATATATACATACATCTGGTAATCATTCTAATTCCAAGCAAGTGGAAAGGATAGAAGACAATCTTGGGATTTGTAGTAGAAGTAATACGGGCATTCATGAAGGAATTAGGAATAATCAAATCAATGATGATACTCAATTCCATAATGTTTTCATCCCAAGTTGGTGCTTAGAGATGTCTAATGATGACTTCTTGTGTGGAGAAGGAGTTGTCATTTCTTCTTTCCAATTTATAGAAGAAGATACTCCAAAAGCTACAGAGTTGTCATCACTGGATTGTGGAATACCTAAGTCAATCATTACAAAGAAAGATGTAGTTATTTTATTTAAGGATGATTCAATGTTCACTGAAGTTTTTGTCCATGATCTGGATTATTAGTTTATTTCAAAGGATGTTGATTTTGATCAAGTTCTGTAGGAGACACATATGGTCCAAGGCTGGTCTTTCTTTGATTCAAATGGTCATGAGCGCATTCAAAGATGGGATATTGATACAATACAAGAAAATATAGTTGACAACATGCAGGGTGATGTGATCCAACAGGCTTCAGAAGTTTATAATGAGGAATGGCTATTTGGGTGTAATGTATTACTTAGAAAGTTTTTGAATGCTATTAATTTTAGATCTCTCATCGCAGTAATTGCAAGTTGGCGGTTGAGATTATAGGTGCTCCTCACTCACCATCCACTTTTCTACACAGGTGCCTATTTTTCTCAACCTGTTAATGGCTTCACTTGATCATCTGGAAGTAGTTTGAGGTAAGAGTCACCTACCATGTACATAGGTTAACTAGGCATTTTGGTTGTCTGTCTTATTTTGGTTCCTGTTGGTTTTCATCGTTTCACTCATCTCTGTGTGTGTCTTTGTCATTTGTTCCTTGTCTTCTTGTTTCCCCTTGTACATCGTGTTATTTCCTGACTCTACCCACCCAATGGATAAGGCACTGTTCATTTCCAGAGATTCTAGGTTCATCCTATGTCCGCAAGGTCCTTGTCCCCAGTCAAAGCTAGCTGTTAGCCTCATTTTCAACCTGTCAAATTTTAAAACTTTTGCATCAAAGTTACTATGTCGAGTCATCCCTAGTAAGTAATCCTCTTTGATTTTCTCAGAGTGTGAAGTTGCTTTCCAGTTCAAAGGAGGAATTTTTCACCTGTTTCAGTTGAAGTGTTGGAAGAGGTTCTATACGGCAAAATTAGAAAAACAATTAAATCTAAAGATTTCAAGCAGTTGAGAGAAAATCCTTGTATAGGGGTGTTGTTATGTCCATTTTGCTAAATGTGGCAAAGTTTAAGAACCGTATGCTTCGCGGTTTGCGAGATATTAAAAGTTAAATGTTTTTGTGCATGGATTACGGAAACAATTAAAGAGGCAATTCTATTGAAGTTCTAGAGGAATCCTTTTGTCTATGCCTTTGTATTACCTTTATGGATAACTGATCAAAATTTCATAAAGATCCGATGCTCCAGTCAAAAGTTATTCGCACTTGCATGGTTGATCAAGTTAACATTAGTGGGGTGTACTTTTACTTTTGGCTAAATACACGTCAACTTGTATTTTTGGCTAAGTAAGCACATCTACTTTCAATTTTGGTGAAGTTGTTCGCAACTTTCAAAAAGGTGAAAAAGCAAATTTACTTTCAGTTTTGGCTAACTTCAAAACAAACTTGCGAAAGGAGAAGTTAGTTATGCTAACTTGTAAAATCAAGGAATGTAGAGAGTTAGTTATTTTAACTTCTAGATTTCGCTAACTCCTAAAATAAAGTTGTGAAACTTCATCCAACTCTAGAAATTCATCGTGTCGAGCATTTTAATGAGTTTTCATTAGCTGATTAAAGAAAGCCACTACTATTCTTGAAGAAAGTAAATACTTGTGAAAGCATCTTTGATGGCCAATAATGTTTTGATACTCCTTCTAAATTGCTGATAAAGTCTTTTCAAGGATGTTAGTCAAAATAATAAGTTTTGCACTTCAACAATTGTGAGAAGTGGTTTTGAGAACACTCAAAGTGTATCGGTTGTTTTAAGGAAAAGTAGTTATAATAACTACTTACAATATAAAACCGTCATGAGGTAGCTATCAAGCATTGTTGGAATCTCATATCTATATAGATCAACAAGCGTTTAATCTTACTCTCGGGTCGCTCAGGCAGCCAGCGTTCGAATCCCATGGCGTCCATAGAAAAGAAGAAAAACTGATGCAGAGGCATCCACACTATAACCTTCGCATATAGCATGAATGTCTGCAGACCAACCTCATCATCATCATCTTCGCCATCATCATCATATTCCCTAAAACTACCAACAGCATCATCATATTTCGCGTTACACAGTCAGCATCATCATATTTCAGACAATCGCAATTGTCCTCCTGCCGACTACTATTCACCTTCTCCGTTTTCCTCCTAACATCATCATCATGATGTTCAGCGGGCGCAAACATCCTCCGGTTGCACTGTTCATCGAGCACCGAACTCCATCGTCATCATCATGACCTTCAACACTGTCTTCGTCAGCAGGATATCCAAATATCCGGTTGTTCAAATATCCTGATGACGACCACCTTCAACAGCTTACCTTCGATGCTCCGCTAGCCGACGACACAAGCAACAGCATCATGATCTACTTTATCCGGTTCTCTTCGAAACCTCCTGATGATGTTAACACAACTTCCTGCCACGGACTTCCGCCGATACCTTAGCACTTAACGACAGCAGTATAAACTCGTATAAGGGGATATCTCAATATCCTGATGACGATGACGTCATATCCTGATGACGATGACGTCATCCAATATCCTGATGACCTCTTTAACACTTAGTCAAAAACATGAACTTTCTCTCCCGCATCTGCTCGCGATATGCGGATGTTTGGCACTCCCGATAGATGATCCTGATGCCGATACATACACTTAGTATATGTCCGACCTAAAACATCCTGATGCTCTCGCAACATGCAAACTCCAACAGTTTCCTGACCCGATCTTCTACCTGATGCCGATGCACTCCTCCTCGGCAACTCCAGATGATGATCACCCCGACGAACCCGCACTTCATGCGCTCAACTGCATCATGTTCATCTTCACTTATCCGGATGACGATGCCTAACCTGACTGCAGGATATTCACCAAGATATCCTGATGATGCCGTCTTCACGAACTTCTTTACTTAGCAAAATCTCACTTCGCCGATCCTCCAGGGATGACCCGATCCAACTCAGGGTGATCTTCCAACTCTATCTTATCAACTTGACCTAGCACATGCCCATGCTAGGGTCTTCAACACCTCTTGACGGCGAACCTGCACTCCTGCATGCGAACAGAAAACAAACTACTACCTACCCTACTGTACATTACCATTCCACCGATCAGACGGATCAACCGGTGGAATGGATCAGTACATCCATGAAACCACTCAAACCAGCAGATCGATTACACCAAGGAGATCAAACAGGAGAACAGAACAGGATCTTTATTGATTTCAAAGATGCAATACAATATGATGTTCCTCACACAGAACACTCAACCTCCTCTGCGCAATACAATACTATCAATCGATGATATCTCTCTGTATATGCAATATCAACCGATCTCATGCTTATATAGATTTCCCTACGAGTACTACTGACCCGACTCCAAGCGGCTGGGAACTCTCCAAGCGGCTGGGAGATCCCACCGAACATACATCATGACAGCTGTTATAACTAACTAGCTAAAAATAGCAAAAGCCTGGTCAGCATGATCTTATCACGATCAGCATGACCTTATTACATGCATTTGGTCTTAACAGACCTTCTTGGAAACATAAACAGGACCTAAACTACTAACTGCCTTATCAAGACCAGCTGTCAGGTAGGTGCTCCTACACCATACTCCCCAAAAGAAAAGAACTCATGTCCCATGAGTTTAATATGTGGAAGTCCTCCACCTGTACACTTTGCCTTGTCAATAGGCTGACCTGCTCCAGCTTTATCGGCTGCTGACTCTTGGCTTTTCCAAGACTTCTGCACTGTAACTTGCTTTCTGGCAAGTAAATCCTCATGCCTGTTGATGTAGGCTTTTCTCTCACATTCCTTGTGTTTGTCAGGTTGCTTGACCAGAACCTCTTTTTGAACTGCCTCTTGAACTGCTGAAATGTTCAACTCTATCTTCCTGTCAATCTTTATAGGACAAGCAATAGTCCCAACTATGACAACATCCTTGTCATTCTTCTGAACTGGTTGCTGTTTACCATCCTGTTTCTGAACCTGCTGCTGACCTCTGTCAGTCACAACTGAAACTTTCTTCAGCTTGTTGTCTGTAACAACTTCTTTCCCTGCAGTGTCCTGAACTGCCTTTATGCCTGCTCCTCTAGGCATCTACACAAACTCCTTCTTTCCCATCAAAATGATTTGAGCTGCCTTCTGTACTGCAGCTTTTGCCTGCAATGGCATCAACTTAATAGTCTTCCCATCCTTCTTGATGGTGTAGGTATTAGCATACCCATCATACAGTACCCTTCTGTCAAATTGCCATGGTCTACCCAACAGTAGGTGACAACATTCCATAGGCAAAATATCACACAAGATTCTATCCTGATATGGTCCAATCTGGAAATCCACATATGCCTGTTCAGAGACAAAAAGTGATTGACTATCACTCACCCAAGATGCCTTGTAAGGGTGTGGATGTGGAATCCTTTCCAACTTCAGTTTATCCACCATTTCCTGGGATACCATGTTGTCTGTTGAACCAGTATCAATGACAACCTTACATACTTTACCTTTACTCTTGCATGTGGTCTTGAAAAGAGCTCTTCTTTGCATCAGATCCGTTGATGCCTGCAAACTTGTTCTCCTTAACATCAGTGATTCTCCACTCTCCGGATATCCATAATTCTCAGGACCTTTGTTTGAACTCTGTGCACTTTCTTCTACTTTCTCTTCTTGTACCAATTGTACTCTCTTGTCACTAGTTCTATCATTTCTGGATGATGAACCTTTGTTTTCTGGACATTTGAAAGATGGATGACCAAACTCTCCACAGGTGTAACACTTTCCTGAAAATGTAGTAGAACCTCTACCACCTCCAAATCTTCCTCTATTACCTTTCCATCCACCTCTGAAATCAGACTGTCCTTGTCCTTTACCAGTGTCTTCTTGACCCTCAATGGTTTGCTTTTGTGCAGGGGTTGTTCCTCTTCCCCTATTGTTTCCTCTTCCTCTCATGGACTTATCATGTCCTCTATTCATCTTTTCTTCAATCCTGATGGCCATTTGATAACAATCCTCCACATTCTTAGGGTTAGCTAACACTAACTCATCCTGTATGTTAAACCTCAAACCAGCCAAGTACCTAGCCACCTTTTCTACCTCATTCTCATGATGACCAGATCTCATACTGAACAGATAAAATTCCTCAGTATATGCTTTCACATCCCTGTCTTTCTGCTTTAAAAATTGCAGCTTCTTAAACATCTGGATTTCATAATCCCTTGGCAAGAATTTACCCTTTATCCTTGCTACCATCTTATCCCATGAAGTGATCTTAGACTTCCCTTGTTTCCTTCTCTCAGATTGTACATAATCCCACCATACCAAAGCATGACCTCCTAACTTGGTCTTTGCAATCTTTACCTTCTGATCCTCAGCAACATCTTCACATTCAAAGTGATTATCAAGTGCAGCAATCCAATCCAACAACTCATCTTCATTCAAGCTTCCAGTATACTTGGTAACATCAACCTTTACCTTAGGTTTTTCACTCTGCACTGCCTTTAACAGTTTTGCCAATCTTTGGTCTTCAGCATCCAGATCTTCAGCTACCTCTTCATACTCTTCAACAGTATCTTCATCTTCTTCAGACTCACTGTCTTCCACTTCCCTCTTTTTGTTCTTTTCCAGGGCTGTCAGCCTGGCTTGAAGTGCTTCAGCAAGCTCCTTCATCTTCCTCATCTCTCTAGCATGTTTCTCCTTCATTTCCTGCAGTTCCCTTGCAGTACCATTACCTTTCAGAGGCATTTTGTCAAACTCTCAATCAACACACAACACACAATTCACTCTACCTCTGCCCACAACACACAATTCACTCTACCTCTGCCCTTTCGGTGACAGAATCAACACACAACAACCCAGACCTTTTGCTGAGCTCTGATACCACTATGATGCAGAGGCATCCACACTATAACCTTCGCATATAGCATGAATGTCTGTAGACCAACCTCATCATCATCATCTTCGCCATCATCATCATATTCCCTAAAACTACCAACAGCATCATCATATTTCGCGTTACACAGTCAGCATCATCATATTTCGGACGATCGCAATTGTCCTCCTGCCGACTACTATTCACCTTCTCCGCTTTCCTCCTAACATCATCATCATGATGTTCAGCGGGCGCAAACATCCTCCGGTTGCACTGTTCATCGGGCACCGAACTCCATCGTCATCATCATGACCTTCAACACTGTCTTCGTCAGCAGGATATCCAAATATCCGGTTGTTCAAATATCCTGATGACGACCACCTTCAGCAGCTTACCTTCGATGCTCCGCTAGCCGACGACACAAGTAACAGCATCATGATCTACTTTATCCGGTTCTCTTCGAAACCTCCTGATGATGTTAACACAACTTCCTGCCACGGACTTCCGCCGATACCTTAGCACTTAACGACGGCAGTATAAACTCGTATAAGGGGATATCTCAATATCCTGATGACGATGACGTCATATCCTGATGACGATGATGTCATCCAATATCCTGATGACCTCTTTAACACTTAGTCAAAAACACGAACTTTCTCTCCCGCATCTGCTCGCGATATGCGGATGTTTGGCACTCCCGATAGATGATCCTGATGCCGATACATACACTTAGTATATGTCCGACCTAAAACATCCTGATGCTCTCGCAACATGCAAACTCCAACAGTTTCCTGACCCGATCTTCTACCTGATGCCGATGCACTCCTCCTCGGCAACTCCAGATGATGATCACCCCGACGAACCCGCACTTCATGCGCTCAACTACATCATGTTCATCTTCACTTATCCGGATGACGATGCCTAACCTGACTGCAGGATATTCACCAAGATATCCTGATGATGCCGTCTTCACGAACTTCTTTACTTAGCAAAATCTCACTTCGCCGATCCTCCAGGGATGACCCGATCCAACTCAGGGTGATCTTCCAACTCTATCTTATCAACTTGACCTAGCACATGCCCATGCTAGGGTCTTCAACACCTCTTGACGGCGAACCTGCACTCCTGCATGCGAACAGAAAACAAACTACTACCTACCCTACTATACATTACCATTCCACCGATCGGACGGATCAACCGGTGGAATGGATCAGTACATCCATGAAACCACTCAAACCACCAGATCGATTACACCAAGGAGATCAAACAGGAGAACAGAACAGGATCTTTATTGATTTCAAAGATGCAATACAATATGATGTTCCTCACACAGAACACTCAACCTCCTCTGCGCAATACAATACTATCAATCGATGATATCTCTCTGTATATGCAATATCAACCGATCTCATGCTTATAAAGATTTCCCTACGAGTACTACTGACCCGACTCCAAGTGGCTGGGAACTCTCCAAGCGGCTGGGAGATCCCACCGAACATACATCATGACAGCTATTATAACTAACTAGCTAAAAATAGCAAAAGCCTGGTCAGCATGATCTTATCACGATCAGCATGACCTTATTACATGCATTTGGTCTTAACAGACCTTCTTCGAAACATAAACAGGACCTAAACTACTAACTGCCTTATCAAGACCAGCTGTCAGGTAGGTGCTCCTGCACCAAAAACATGCCACAGAATGGAGAGGACAAAGAAGGCGACTACCTGATAAAACCCCAGATTTACACCCCAACAATGGACACTTCTTCGTGGCCGATCCTGCTCAAAAACTTTAATAAGCTCAACATCCGCATGGAGCACTATACTCCCATTCCTACTGGCCACTCCCCACTGAAGCACCCGCTCTATGACTACATCCGCTATGGCATCATAAACCTCAAAAAGCCTACAAACCCTAGCTCGCATGAGGTGGTCGCATGGATAAGGAGAATGCTTAGGGTTGAGAAGACGGGTCATAGAGGAACCCTGGATCCCAAGGTGACCGGTAGCTTGATAGTCTGCATGGAGAGAGCCACAAGGCTTGTGAAGGCTCAGTAGGGTGTTGGGAAGGAGTACGTTTGTGTGGCGCGGCTGCATTCAGTTGTGCCTGATGTGGCCGAGGTTGCCAAGGCACTAGAGATCTTGACGGGAGCGGTCTTTTAGCGGCTGTCACTTATTTTTGCTATGAAGAGGCAGCTGAGGATCAGGATAATTTATGAGAGCAAGCTACTCTAATACGATGCTGAAAGGCATCTGGTTTTCTTCTGGGTGTCCTGCAAGGTAGGTACCTATATCAGGACACTGTGTGTTCACTTGGGGCTTTTGCTAGGAGTTGGCAGTCACATGCAAGAGATGAGGAGAGTTCGGTCTAGGATTTTAGGTGAAAGGGACAATCTAGTGACAATGCATGATGTGCTTGATGCACAATGGATGTATAATAATTACAAGGATGAATCCTATCTGAGGAGGGTTATAATGCAATTAGAAGTTTTGTTGACCAGCTATAAGAGATTGGTTGTCAAGGACTCTGCAGTGAATGCCATCTGCTATGGGACAAAGTTGATGATTCCAGGGTTGCTGAGGTTTGAGAATGGGATCAAGGATGGTGAAGAGGTGGTTTTCATGACCACTAGGGGGGAGGTGATTGCAATTGGCATTGCACAAATGACTACTGCTGTGATTGCTACTTGTGATCACGGGACGGTGGCAAAGCTGAAGAGGGTAGTGATAGAGAGGTATACTTATCCCCGGAAGTGGGGATAGGGACCGAAGGCATCTACAATGAAGAAGATGATTGTAGAGGGGCTATTGGATAAACATGGGAAGCCTAATGAGAAGACTCCACTGGAGTGGATGAGGAATTTGGCATTCCCTACAAGTGGGGATACTTTCGTTCTCAGCCTTGCCGCAGCACCCAATGTCAAAATTGAGCCAGAGGAGCAACAGGAAACAGAGGAGAGGACACCCAAAGTGAAAATTGAGTATGAGAGCCATGATAAAATAGAAGAGAAGATAAAGGAGTAATAGAGATCATTGGTCTCAGTTTAATTGTAAGCATGAAGGGTAAATCAATAAAATGCTTAGAGGTTAACAAGGAATCAAAGTGACCACTTGACAAGTCATTGGTTCACCTTCCAAAGTCATTAGTTGGCATTGTATTCATGTCTCAAAAGTCTTAATTCATTAGCTAGAAGGTTAAAATATTGTTATGGTTGACCTCCTTCCCCAAGTTAGCTAACTTGAAGACACCAGCAACTTTATCATTAAGATGTCAATTAAATCATTGGTGGTAATGGCAAGGAAATGGATGAATGATGGAGGAATTAATAAAATGGCACATGCACTTTACAGAGAAGATAGATAACATCCATATACAATGGAAATCTATGTAAAGCTAGAGAAACTGGTCTGGGAGATGATGATGATAGCAATTTGCGACTGTATCAGAGCAGGACAATGTGCAACTACTCTCTTCGTCAAGGATTTGTATGTGCGAACACAGGAGTCTAAGATTTAGATATACAGAGAAGATGTCAACATTCGGTGAGGTTGGATCACCACAATTGAACAGATGGAGATGGAAAGGACTTACCGAAATTGACAACTCAGAACTTGCAAGTTTTATTTACCTTTTTGTAAAAGTGACTTAAGTCACTCTTTGTAACTAAAGGTTGGAAAGTAAACCTTATTTCTTTAAAAAGTGATGTAAAAAGTAACCAAAAATAAGGTTTATTGTATTATTGCATCTCAAATAGGTAGTTACAAAGTAGTTATCAGGTAGTTACAAGTTGGTTATTAGGTAGTTATGCGGGAAAGTCTATATATACTGGACTTCACATTGTAAAGAAGGGGGGGGGACTCTTTTGAGAGAACTCTGGGAAAGGGGAAACTCTAGAGAAATTTTCAGAGATATCTCGAAAAGCTTTTGTGTTTACACTATGTAAAAAGAGGATTTTGGAATTGTGTAATTTCAAAGATAATGAAAAATGTAGTTTAGTTTGTATGCTCTAAATGTGTTCTTATGTTATCATTACTAATTTCTCATATGTTGAATTGGTAATCCTTTATGCACATGTGTAATACATTGATTATCTATGTGATTGAAGTGATGAAACACACCCATCTTCTAGTATCTTGTTTTGGATGTGCTTGTATGACCTATCTCTTCTTATGTTGAGGTTTATTGTACTCCTTTCATCGTCGTTGCACGTTTCAACCCATTTGGTAATACCCCCTTTTGTCATCATTATTAGTTGTGGAATCTCAATTGGTTTTCGTATGTCTACTATTGGGGTTTCTATTAATCATTTGTTCCTGGTCTTGTGTTTTATCCTTTATGTACTTTCAAGTTAAAAGTACACAAAAACCACAAATACCCCTATCATACGAGGGAGCTGCCCCTCTCAAACGCAGAGGAAAGTTGTTAGTCCAGTAACAACTTCTCCAACTGTTGGGACTATTTAGTCACCGCTCTAAGGGCAACGAGTCATTTCCAAATGTTATTTCACAGTGACAAATCTATTTACAAACAAAGTCACAACCTATGTAAGAATTTGGGATTCTTTCCTAAATTCTAGAAATTTTGTTCTTTTCTAAAGTGGAAAGATGCTCCTTAACATGCCTAACTAAAATAGGGCACAACAAACAGACAAAACGCATAACAAAAAATGACTATACAAGCAATTATATACATATACACAAACTTCAAGTTTTTCTCTTTGGACTTAATCTTTGAAATAGTGTTTTAGGAATTGTCCATTGACAGGAATTGGAACATCCTCTCCAGTTATGGTCTTCAACCTGTATTTACTATCTCAATATTTCAGCTATTTGGAAGGGACTTGTCCACAGTTTGTCAGACTTTCCATGATCTCCTTTCTTTTCATTGGCCTTATCCCAAGATAACACAAGGTCAGATATCTAAAAAGCCTTTACTTTGGCCCTTTTATCAAACCAACATTTGACAATGGCCTGGTATTTGGAGAAATGATCAATGGTGTGATCTCTCTTCTCCTCTAGATGTAAGAGTTGTAATAACCTAACCTCCAATTTATCATCTAGACCTAAATATTCTTGGGAAAATTGTAGGGTAGGGATTTTCAAGTTTATGGGGAGTATAGAATCAACTCCATAGACTAATTGATAAGGATAATTACCTAGGGCTGACTTTACTATGGTTCTATCAACCCATAAGGGATATTTCAGTAAGGTATTCCACTCCCTAGGGTTTCTGTCCACTAGTTTCTTAATAATATCTAACAAATTCTTGTTAGTGGACTTAGCTAGACCATTTCCCTAGGGATAGTAATTTGATGAGAACTTTAGGGTAATACCATATTCAAATGCCCAATTTGACAATTTAAATGAAGCAAAGGTGGATCCATTGTCACATACCAGTGCATAAGGGATGCCAAACCTAGTAATTGATGGTGTTAGATTGTCATTGATGTCAAAAAGGTCTTGCAGGATCTTGGGTTGATATTAGTAAACATTTGAAGGTCACCATTCAAGACGAGCAGGGGACGTCATCTTGTGTGTTCTTTCTATTGTCATATCACAGCTTGTTCAGTATGGTAAAGTGTTGTGTCATTCAGATTGAGTTGATGATAATGCAGATATAACAGGATGTATGGCAGGGTGAAGCTTCACATAAAGAAGATGGTTTGAGGACAATGTCAAATATTGAGCTGTTAGGATATCAAGGAGTTGGTATTGTTCAAAATGTTTCAATGGATCTCAGGATGAGCATAAGATGTTGATTTGTATTGTTGATGATAATATTGATCAGTGAAAATGATGCTTGGTAACTCAGGATAGGAGTTGATCAAATGACCCTTAGGTTGGATTTTCTTTTTGTCTTTATTAGTTAGAATGTCTTCTTGTTATGACTTATGACATGTGATATCACAGTTGTGGCATGGTATTCATTTGATCTCAATTGCTTTCAAGTCATGGTTTATAGTAGCATGTTCTTGATGGAATACAGTGGCATGATCTTCAAAGTTTTCATTTGATCTTAGTGGCATTCTTTACAACATGGCATCATGTATGGTCTTAATGTTATCGAAGGCACAAAAGATGGTTTGCCTTTTTTGACAGGTGAATGTTAGTTTCAGTGATTGACAGTGTTATCAGTTATTGCTAATCTTTTATGATTAAGTTTAGTGGTAATTGTGATTGGTAGGTATCAACTTTGGTATATTGGAAAGATCTATTTATCCAAACCCTTGGCAGTTTTTAAAAATCTAACCATCACATATCTGATGCAGTTTATTTGTTTTTAGATGGTGACTTACTGCTGCAGGTTAGAAGTGACTTTAGTCACAACTTAAGTGCATTAAGGTCATGGTCTGACCGGCCCCTTTCTCTATGCTGACCGGTGTCATCGGTGATGTGGTGAGCGCATGGGCACCAAAACGTGCATCTAAGGATTCGTTTAAATTTGTGAAGGGTGCGAAGAATCTATCCAATGGTTGTAGTTTAAAACCTTGTGCCTAACTCCTGCCTTCACGTTTGACGTTCCCATGAACATTTTTTTGTTTGTTAATGCATTGAACTATGTTTTTAGAAAGTTTCCTTCAAGGTGGAGTTTGAACTCGAGTGCAAAGAATTTTTGTGGAGTTGTTATTAGATGTTTTCTTTTTGGACTTTAGTGGTTTTGTTAGAAGTTTTTAGTAGAGTTTCTTTTCTTTTTCAAACAATCTCTTCCAGGTTTTTGGAGTTGTAAAAAGATTTTTTATTTTGTCTAGAATATTGTTAAGAAGAAGATTTTTTTTGAGAGAAGACAAAGAGATTTTTTGCAGATGAACATAAAGTTTTGACAGAGTTTTTTTTTTAATGAAGACTTTATACAAGGGACAATATTCTTGAAGAATATCAAAGATTGAAGAAATTAATGGGGAAGATGAATAGACCGGAGAAGAGAGAAGAATGAATGCAGATGATTCAGAGAAATAGAGGAAAAATTGATTTTATTTTTTCTTGTAGGATGGTGAAGAAGAAAATGAATGGTTATGGGAATAAAGAAAAAATTGATTTTCTTTTCAAGTTCTTCATAAATATTGTGAAAAAATATATGATGTTAAGCAAACAATGTTGTAGAAGAGAGAATGTGAAAGGTCATTAAAATTTGAATATAATGAAGTTTCAAATACATTTGTTCTATGTGTGTAATGAATATGAATCAATATGAAAATTGAATACAACTTATGATACAGATTGATTCTTATGAAGTTTGAAGACCATATGCAAAGATAAATTGAATCAAGTTTTATTGAAGATGAAATGCAGAGCAAGACATTGAGATATATTTCCCTGATCAGGTGAATTAGATGATTCAAGGATAAAATGTCAGAGGATTGAAATGATGAAATATATGTTGCAGATGAGTTGATTTGTATGGTGTAAATCAGATTGAATAGTAATCAATTATTGCACACAGAGTTTTAATGATGGTAATTGTCTATGCCATTGAGGCACAGTATGCCAGTGAGGCTTATAGGTCAGTGTGACCTTAACATTTGTCAGTGAGACACATATTGTAGCCAGTGAGGCATGTTTTATTAGTTAAGCCAATGAGGCAGTTTTGGAGTGGTTTTTCTACCCCTGGAGGGTTTTCCACTCATGTAATTCTTGTGTCTTGATTCATATTGATTTTCTCTCTGTGGTTGTATGATTTACTCATGAGTTTTTGTTTTTCATTCTCAGTTATGTGCATATGTGTTTGACAAATCAATGATAGGTTTCTCTCCTTGTGTTTTGAAAGTTAAAGTTTGCAAAAGATTTGAAAATTCACACAACATTGATTCACCCCCCTCTCAGTGTTGTACTTAACTCCTACAGTAATGATATTGTCTTCCAAGAACTTGATCACGTCTTCAGATGTACATGTTTTACTACTCACAACCTTAGTCCACCTAGTACAATAATAAGTAATAGTTAAGACATACCTGTGTCCGGTTGATGATGGAGGATTGATAGCTTCAATTAAGTCCATGCCCCATTGTGTGAACAGGCGCATCTCTATCATTGGTTGCAATGGTTAAGCTGCATATCTTTCTCTATTAGTGCATACTTGACATGTATGATAGTTCTTAATATGTTCAGCTATCTCCTTGAAGATAGTAGGCTAGTAGTATCCAACTCTAAGGATTTTTTGCATTGTATCCAAATGAGATCCATGAGTTGTTCTTAATTCATCATGTAGTTCTTGCAAGAATTTGGTTGCTTCCTATTTATCATGGCATCTGTGATATATACCTTCATGGTTTTTTTGAAAAGGATTCCTCCATTGATCATATAGTTTCAATCCTTAACCCTCAAAGCTCTTCTCTGGGATGCTTTCAGGTTGGATGGACATCTACCTATGACAAGGATATGTCTGATGTTTGAATACCAATCCTCTGGTACACCTAAGTTGACTGCATATTATAGGCTAATTAGATTAGGATCTATCTCAGCAATCATCTACATTAGAGGCTATTTTCAAGCCAAAGGCGCACCAGACACCGCGGGATGTGCGGTGCTCTTCCAGCTGCTAGACCCTATCTCCGGTTGAACCGGTTTCAGGGTGGGTAGGCTGTTAAAAAGAAAAGATAACTCTTCCTGGGGCCCCCACCAACATCTCTAGATTTCCTAACATTGTCATCAGCCGCCACGTCCCAATTCATGAATATTAACCTGATTCCCTTTCAATGATCGTGGGAAGTGCACCCTTGAAACAGGGCTTCCCCATCTCTTAGGATCAACTAACCAATGTCCAAGTGTTGTTCACATGGAACCTTTCCCCACTTTAGTCTTCAAAGTTCTCATTTGAATATTTGCTACTTCCACCAAGATCTGCACCGGGGGTTGGTCCACCTAGGTTCGCACCCAAGGTTTCGCAACAACCCCTGCGTCCTCCTACTCATCAGAGCATGGCACTTGCCCCGATGGCTGAGTATAGGTTATGCGCTTCAGCGCCATCCATTTTTGGGGCTAGTTGATTCGGCAGGTGAGTTGTTACACACTCCTTAGAGGATTTTGACTTCCATGACCACCGTCCTGCTGTCTTAATCAACCAACACCCTTTGTGGGATCTAGGTTAGTGCACAATTTGGCACTGTAAATTAGCTTTCGGTTCATCCCACATCGCTAGTTCTGCTTACCAAAAATGGCCCACTTGGAGCTCGCGATTCCGTGGCTCGGCTCAATGAAGCAGTCGCGCCGCCTTACCTATTTAAAGTTTGAGAATAGGTCGAGGGCGTTATGCCCCGATGCCTCTAATCATTTGCTTTACCCGATAAAACTTACATGTGAGCTCTAGCTATACTGAGGGAAACTTCGGAGGAAACCAGCTACTAGACAGTTCGATTAGTCTTTCACCCCTATACCCAAGTCAGACGAATGATTTGCACATCAGTATCGCTGTGGGCCTCCACTAGAGTTTCCTCTAGGTTCACTATGCTCAAGCATAGTTCACCATCTTTCAGGTCCCAATAGGTGTGCTCGCACTCAAACCCTTCACAGAAGATTAGGGTCAGTCAGCGGTGTACCCCCTGAGACCGAGGGGTTCTCGCCAGTCAGCTTCCTTGCACCTTGTGGGTTTCCCAACCCACTGACTTGCACACATGTTAGACTCCTTGGTCTGTGTTTCAAGATAGGTCGGATGGAGAGCTCGCTGGCCAGCGCCACGCGTGCGCAAGTGGCCAAGGGCCCACTGTTAGGCGCGCACTCCGCTCCTTGACTACCATGATGGAGGCAACGTGCGACCAAAAGGCTGCACTTGTGCCACTGCGATGGCCCGCGCTAGCACGCCCCCCAAGCCGAGTGGCAGATCAGCTCCCGCCATTCCGCATCTGACTAGGGCACATCCCCAGCCTCCATCTGCTTCCCTCCTAGCAATTTCAAGCACTCTTTAACTCTCTTTTCAAAGTCGTTTTCATCTTTCCCTCGCGGTAGTTGTTCGCTATCATCTCTTGCCCGTATTTAGCCTTGGACAGAATTTACCACCTAATTAGGGCTACATTCCCAAACAACCTAACTCACCGATAGCGCCTCATGGTGCGATAGGGTCCAGGCTCGATGGGGCTCTCACCCTCTCCGACGCCCCCTTCCAAGGGACTTGGGCCTAGTTCGTCACTGAGGACGCTTCTACAAACTACAATTTGGCAGGCAAAGCCGCTAATTTTCATGCTGGGCTCTTCCCAGTTCGCTCGCTGTTACTAGGGGAATCCTGGTAAGTTTCTTTTCCTCCACCTAGTGATATGCTTAAACTCAGTGGGTATTCACTCCTGACTTGGGGACGCGACAGGGACCCGGCATATGCCTGTACGTTGGCGAGCCACCGTGTCCTGGCTAAAGTTCCATGCTCAGCCTCATCCGCCCCATGCAAACCAACGCTGACCTGGATGGGCCACCGCTCGTTGCATTGGGGCGACAGACCTCGTGCTCATTTCAGCCAACCGCACCACCGACGGGCATGGATGACCATATCCGCTCCTCTGTCCTGGAGGATGACTTTGGAGTGCGACGCCCAAGCAGATGTGCCCTCGGCTAAGGCCTTGGGCACAACATGCATTCAAAGACTCGATGATTCACAGGATTCTACAATTCACACTAAGGATCGCATTTCGCTACATTCTTCACCATGGTGGGAGCTGAGATATCCGTTGCCGAGACTCATGTTATTTTCGTTGTTTACCAGCGGCTGAGACGTGAAAGGCGTCTTGACCACACTTAAGTGTTGGCATTTTTAATTGGTGTGGGTTGCACCGATGTGTGTAGGGTTTGACACAATCCATCCCCCAATTCCCCCAGCTTGAGAGGGTGAGGCCTATTAAGAGTGGCACCAGGGAACATCGTGTCCCCGCCCCACTGCGTTGTGGAGGTAGAGGCCACCTCGAGAGAACTACACAGCTAGACAGGGGGTCCTGCTTTGTGATTTATGCGAGTGCACCCGTCCACGGCGAGGAGCACTCCAAACAGTGTAGCCCCCCAGGCAACGCAATGGGGGGATTGTGATTAACCCGACTTGCCACTGTAAAGCTAACGGATCCCTGGTCTTAATGGTCACGCTTGTAGCTGAGGTGCCCCGCCTCTGTGGGCGAGGGTCGAACCTCTTCTGATGCAATGGAGCAAGACCCCTCGGTGACAGATGTCACCGAGATGCACCCATCACAATCAAAATTAGACATGACAACTCGCCACACTGAAGGAGATGCGCTCGACCACGGCCTTCAATCGCCTTGGGCCGATGGTGATATGGACTACCTGCAGAGCCGCTCTGCAGTGTCTAATCTCCCACACGCCATCAAGAGTGAGAGCTAGGATAGGAGACGAGTTCGGCCTAATGGCCTCGCTCACCTCCCCCCTACACAATTCAGGGCCCCAAACCGACAATGATCCTAACACAGGTTCACCTACGATAACCTTGTTACGATTTCTCCTTCCTCTAAATGATAAGGTTCAATGAACTTCTCGTGACATTGCCGATAGGAACCGCCATCGTCGGCGCGATCCGAACACTTCACCAGATCATTCAATCGGTAGGAACGATGGGTGGTGTGTACATAGGGCAAGGACGTAGTCAACGTGAGCTGATGACTCGTGCTTACTAGGAATTACTCGTTGAAGATCAATAATTGCAATGGTCTATCCCCATCATGATGTAATTTGGCAAGATTTCCTAAACCTTTCGGGCCAGGGAAAAAAACTCGTTGGTTGCATCAGTGTAGCATGCGTGCGGCCCAGAACATCTAAGGGCATCACAGACCTGTTATTGCCTCAAACTTCTATGGCCTAGACAGCCATAGTCCCTCTAAGAAGCTGGCCGCGAAGGGAAACCTCTGTGTAGCTAGTTAGTAGGCTAAGGTCTCATTTGTTAACAGAATTAACCAGGCAAATCACTCCACCAACTAAGAACAGCCATGCACCACCACCCATAGAATCAAGAAAGAGCTCTCAATCTATCAATCCTTACTATGTCTGGACTTGGTAAGTTTCCCCATGTTGAGTCAAATTAAGCCACAGGCTCCACTCCTAGTGGTGCCCTTTAGTCAATTCCTTTAAGTTTCAACCTTGCGACCATACTCCCCCTAGAACCCAAACACTCTGATTTCCCAAAAGGTGCTAGTGGAGTCCTTAGAGAAACATCCGCCGATCCCTAGTCGGTATCATTTATGGTTGAGACTAGGACGGTATCTGATCATCTTCAAGCCCCCAACTTTCGTTCTTGATTAATGAAAACATCCTTGGCAAATGCTTTCACAATGGTTCGTCTTCCACAAATCCAAGAATGTCACCTCTGACAATGAAATACGAATGCCCCCGATAGTCCCTATTAATCATTATTCCAGTCCCGAAGGCTAATGGAACAGGACCAGACTCCTATCGCATTATTCCATGCTAATGTATTCAGAGCGTAGGCTTGCTTTGAGCACTCTAATTTTTTCAAAGTAATAGTGCCAGAACTATGACCCAGCCAATTAAGGCTAGGAACATGCTGTCAACAGAAGGGACATGAGGGCCAGTGCACACCAAGTAGGCGGACCGACCATGACAACCCAAGGTCCAACTACAAGCTTTTTAACTGCAACAACTTAAATATACACTATTGGAACTAGAATTACCACAGCTGCTGGCACTAGACTTGCCCTCCAATAGATCCTCATTAAGGGATTTAGATTGTACTCATTCTAATTACCAGACTCAATGAGCCAAGTATTGTTATTTATTGTCACTACCTCCCCATGTCAGGATTGGGTAATTTGCACGCCTGCTACCTTCCTTGGATGTGGTAGCCATTTCTGAGGCTCCCTCTCTAAAATTGAACCCTAATTCTCTGTCACCCATCACCACCATCGTAGGCCTCTATCCTACCATTGAAAGTTGATAGGGCAGAAATTTGAATGAAGCATCGCCGACATAAAGGCTGTGCGATCCATCAAGTTATCATGAATCACTGGAGTAGCGGGCGAGCCCGCGCTGACCTTTTATCTAATAAATGCATCCTTTCCAAGAGTCAGGATTTGGTGTACGTATTAGCTCTAGAATTACTATGGTTATCCGAGTAGCAAAATACCATCAAAGAAACTATAACTAATTTAATGAGCCATCCACAGTTTCACAGTCTAAAATAGTTCATACTTAGACATGCATGGCTTAATAATTGAGACAAGCATATGACTACTGGCAAGATCAACCAGGTAGCTTCCAGCCACGAACGGGTCGTCACGGGCCTCCCGGAGGCTGCACGAGAACCTGCCCACATGGGAAACTGAAAAGACAGCATGCGTTCCTCCTTGCGACCAAACAAAAGCTAGTGGAGCCACCCACAGCTTGAGAAAAAGAGATAGAGGGCATGGCAATGCAGGAAACCTTGACACCCACACACATTTCAGGTCAGCCCAGTAGTGGGGGTAAAGATTTAACGGTTGAAGGCCTGGGGTCGTGGACAAGGAGGAACAATATCAACATGGGCCGGAGTGCTGCGGCGAGGAGCTTCGGTTCATAGGCACCTGGGAAGAACATCCTGTACGAAGCCCTTTACCCTACGTCTCCTTGAACCAACTTCATTAGGGTGATATCCATATCATACTCTTGTAAAATAGTTAACCATTTGGCTCATTTGTTTCCTGACTCATTATGGATCGATAGCATTTTAACAACTAAGTTTGGCACAACAACGATTACTCTGCTCCTTAGGATATAGTGCCAAAACTTTTTGATTACCCTAACCAAGGCTAAGGACTATTATTCAATGTCAAGGTACTTCAATTATGTGTCCTTGAATGATGACTCATGGAAGCAATAGGTTTTTCATCTTTTACATGACTTCTTTGTGTTAACACGACACATGTGTGATTCAAAGAAAATGAGTATATGTAGAAGTCTCTTGCACGTAATCAAGGATACTCAGTACTGGTTCATCAGTAATCACTTTCTTGATATCCTAGAATGCTAACTCTATCTTACCATCTTTCTTTAACATAGCATTTAGTGGCCTCACTATTTCAACAAAACCTATTATAAAATTTTGGATGAAGTTTATCTTACTGAAATAGGACTTTAGTTCTTTCTTACTCCCTGGTAGCTGAAGTTTCATGATGGATTTGACTCGATCAGGGTCAATGGATATCTTGTTCTTGAAAACAATGTCCTAACAATTTCCCAGTAGTGATGCCAAAAATCCATTTCTTGGGATTGAGTGAAATACCATACTATTCACATCTTTGGAGTACCTTCCACAAATCAACAATGTGATCTCCCCTGAATTTGGAAAACAATGTTATGTTGTCCATGTATATGATGATACACTAGCCAACTAGGCCTTGGAAAGTGATGTCCATAGCACGCTGGAAAGTTGCACCTGCATTGATCAAGCTAAACAACATCCTTCTATATGCAAAGATTCCCCACTTGGTTATAAAGGAGGTCTTTAGTTAGTTGATTGTGTCCACCATGACTTGATTATATCTAGAGAAACCATCCAGAAAGGACATCATTTGAGCTCCATTAACCATCTAAAGCACTTCATCTAAAGAGAGAAGAAGATAATTATCCTTCTCTGATGCCTTATTGAGATTTTGAAAGTCTACACATAACCCAATATCTCCATTTTTCTTTCTTATTGGGACTAAGTTAGCGACCCACATAGAGTGTCTAACTAGGAAGATAATCTATCTAGCCAATAGCTTCTTAACTTCTTCAAATATTAAAGGCTCTAGTAAAGCATTTACTGGTCTCTGCTTTTGCCTGAATGGTTTCACATCTGGCTTTAATGGGATGGTGTGTGTGATGATTGAAGTTCATATGTTTGAGTTTGTTGTATGTCCATGCAATAACATGGATATAATCCTTCAAATCCTAGGTTATCCCTTGTTCTTAAAGGGGTGAAAAATTTGCCGATCAAGACCTTCCTACCTTCTAAATTTTCACTTATAATAATGGGTTCATAATATCCTCCATCTTCTTTAGGCAGATCCTTTTGCTTTATGATGCCATCTAGATCAAACAAATGTTCCTGTTAGATCATTCCTTAGAGATCTTGTTTTCTTATGAATTGATAATGGACTCCTCATCCTATGCTTGATCATCTCGGTCCTGCTCATCTATCACCTAAGCTTCAAAAACATCCCTATTGGCATTTAAGTCCATGATGTGTTGATCATCCTTGAAAACCTAAAAGTTAGTGATATTATCTGGAACTGATGGAGTCGATACCAGCTCAACTAAAAATATTTTTCATCCCAGATATTGTTAATGAATCCAATGTACTAGCCATTGTGGCAAGAGCATCAGCTTGATGATTGAACTTTCTCAGCACATGGGTGATGTTGAAGTCATCAAAACCTTCTACTAGATCCTACACTTGATGTCTATAGCTGAATAGATGTTTGTAATTATAGGAATACTACTTTCTCACTTGCTTAACTACCATCTCAAAATCTACAAAGACATGAAGGACTTTAATCTTTTTCTTTAGTGCAAATAGTAGACCATGAATCAAGGATTCATATTCTACAATGTTATTGGTACAGTGGAATTGTAACCTGTATGCTGCCAATAATGACTTTCCTTGCGGATTAATGAGGCCAATCCCAACCCCAGCACCCTGCTTGGATTTACATCTATTTAATTTTAGTATGCATGGCTTATCATCAGGAGGATCCTTGTTAGGACCTTTCTTTCTCTTAGCCCTGAAGGCACTTCCTTTAGCAATCCACTTCAATCTCTCTGGTTCATGTTGGTATGACATCTTCTCCTCTAAGGGAATGGAAAAATCCAGATATCCAAGGTTTGGATGTCATGTGATTGGACATCTGTATAAAGTTTACTCCTAGAAATTTTGATATTATCCAAAACTTTGGTTTGTAATATCAAAACATTGTCTTGAGCTGATCTGATCCTTTCTTATTCACTTTTCAACATCTTTGGGACACGATCTTGCAATGGATGATCTCTTTCGTCAAATATTGATTTGAATTTCTTAGGGACTTCATTTGGCAAATCAAGTTTACTCCTTGAATACAAGGATTCTTTTCTACCAATTAGACCGAGGCACAAGACACATGTTGTTTTAGAATGTGAAGTCTTGTGTAACTTACACCATCCCTCCATCAAAATCTATCTAAGTGGAATTCCTTGCAGTTCATACATTTAGATCTCCTTAGACAAATGTCTTTCAAACTCACTTAGGGCACCTCCTCCATCTTCATCTGAAGTTTCATGATAAGATTCCATCAAGACATTAGTTCTAGGTGTAATTCGGTTCACTTCACTACTTTCCTATGTATAATTACACATCAATACCTCTTCCACTATGATGTCCAGAAGCTCAACATGGTATACCTACTATTCTACATTTTTATATAACACTTCATTATTTTGATGATATTTGGTAATGATATGCTTCATCCTTGGTTAAGTGTCTGTATGAATTTGACTTGGGATACCTCTCCAAGGTAACCACGTGTAAAAATTTAGTTGCCATATATCCATTGAGTGTCTTGGACCAATCTCTACTTAGTAACATACCATATGTATCAAGGATGTCAACTACCTAGATATCAATAAAGTGTTGGATGCTAGGATCGAAAGTTAACTACATATGAATATGATTTAGTTCACCTATGATATTGACCTCATACTTATCTAGCTAGGTAACCTTCTTTAATAATTTTACAGGTGAGAGACCTAGGATTTGACAAATGGATAAAGGCATGAGATTGGTAGATGCTCCAAAATCTACTAAACAATTATGCAGGTTCTTACCAAATATCCTCAAGGTTAGGAGAAATGAAGGAGACTCGATCTTTCCTTTATAGACTGTCAATTGTGCATTTGCAGCATGAACCCACTCTTTATCTTTGGGTTTGAATGGAACATCCTTATGTGGAAGGTCTCTTATTTGGATGTTGCTAGGGACACTCTCTTTCAGTGAAGGCTCTTCTAAAAACTTAAGGAAAGCTTTCTTTATGACTGGAGTCTTAAGTAATTTAGATAAGGAGAGACTAATCTTTATCTTTTTAATCTCCTCAGCTAAGTAAGTAACTAATTTATCTGATTTAGAAAGTTCAATCATACCTTTGGCCAAGTTTAAGGATGAGGTGAAATGTTGTCAATTCACCCTTGGAGGTGCCAGATTGTTACTAGTTGTCACATCTGGAGGAGTGTTGAAATTATTCAGTGGAACAAAGTTGGTTAAAGTTTTGGGAAGATGATTACTATTGTTTCAGAGATTATAATTGTGTCCCCTTTGGAACTGCTGGAAGGCATGGAATTCATCCACTTTCTATTCTGGTTCTTTGTCACTTTCAAAATGGAAAGTGTAGTCTTCAAATGCTAAGGTTGATTCTTCACACACTAGAGTGTAATTCTTGTGTACTGCATTCAGTTGTTCTCTGGGGAATAGGGAACTTTCTAAAACCATAGTGAATTCATATCCTAGAGGGATGAGATCTTTACCTTTAGAAAAGTTTGTCTCTCTTTCCATATTTTACACTTCAGCTTGGAATATACTAGCAGATATTCTAAACTGCATACAGTCCAACTCTACATGAGAACTTGTATTGTGAATTCTACACTAGTCTTTCAACGTAGCCTCAGCTAAGTTGACTCTGGTTGTCTACTTGGGTTATGCAGGAACCTAATTATCTAGAGGTGACGGTAAGCTTCCATTATTTGGTCTGGTATTCTAGACCCTTGGAGGTTGTGGAACATTGTATCCTCTATCATTATATCCTTTGTCAATATAACCACTATCATTGTATCCACTATTTTGTGGATCTTGGTTATTACTTTGGCAATAGAAGTTTTGATTCTTTAATTTAGTTTCTTCAGCAACTAACCTCTTCAGTTCAGCTGTGATCTCCTTGACATCCTCTTTTTCCTCCTAGACTTTAGCTACTATGTTGTCCTGAGTAGGAAGGAAGAACAAATTACCATTTCCATTTGGTTTGACCTTGGTAGGAGCATGTCCAAGATGCATGATCATCTGGTGATTTCCTTGTGGAGGGATTGCATTGATCAGTGGGACTAGAAAAGGATTCATTAATGATGTGGGATTCATCAATGTTCCATTGATCTACTGCATCTGGTTGAATACAATTGGAGGTCCTATACTTGGTAGAGGACCATTGTTGATAACTGAGAGGGGGGGTGAATCAGTTATCCTAATTATTTCTTCTTTCTGAACTTCCTTATTAATCAATGCAACATTAATTCAAGCAAGCAAACATTACCATGAAATGAAAAACACATGACACAGTATTTTTGACGTGGAAACCCTGTTAAGGGAGAAAACCACGGGGTGATTAACCCAAAGATTATTCTCTGTTAGAAGAATAAGGAATTACAAAATGGCACTTGCCAATTTGGGCTCACTGCCTGAGCACACTGCTCAGAAAGGAGGCACACTGCCTACAAGGAGACACACTGTCTACAAAAGAATGTTGTACAATACTTGAACTGATTGGAAGCATCCACATATGCTGGAGTTCAGTTCCGGTTAGGCTTAGTACACTGATCTGCTGCACTTCATCTTTCTCTTCTCTTTATTCTACTTTCCTTTCACATACCAGATCTTTCTTACTATTTCTGTTCTACTCTTGCTCTTATTCGCATATCACATCACATTGCCTCACACCTCATAACTAAATCCATCCTATATATATATCTGCACAAGTGATTTCATTATCTTTCTAGTCGGCACCCGGAACAGTCTATCTTCTCACAAACTTTGTTCTGTTGGCTGAATCCTTGCACATCAAGTAATGCGGATCAAGTATATACTTGTAGATATCATTAATCATGTCAACCAAACATGATTCATGCCTTCACAACCTTTACCATCATCAGTAACACATCCAGAAAATAGTCTGATGTTCTGTCAGTCAGTTCTTCCTCTGTTCACACTGTCACTTAGGAATCTGGTACTCAACTATTCATATCTCTTTCCTTGTCCATCACCGGAGGCTAAATCCTTGGAATATACCACTCAAGGTAGTCCTCTTGACTTCCCCAGATCTGTACTACACCAAGATACTTTCTCTGAGAGATCTGGACCTGTCTGTCAGACCTTGCCACATGCTCTGTTCTTGTTCACTGGACCACAATAATCTTCATTCTGACTTCTGGTAGAGACACACCATGACTTGCGGATATGTGGGATGACCTTTGTTGCCATCAATGACAACAACCATGAATCCATATAGTGTCTCTTGCCAACAATCTTCCCCTTTGGCATTGATGGCAACACTTAGTGAAAAATGACTAAGTGTTAACACTGTGCTCCCCCTTGGCTGATGCTCTGTCTTTATATACATTTTTCGGAGCTCCCCCTTAGTTGGATTCCTCATTTTTCACTACTCCTCACTCCCCCTTTGACATCAATGGCAAAGGGTAGGGTCCACACACCAAAATTTTCAAGAAGTTTACTATACTTGGCTGTATATTACATATTCACAAAAATTGAAGAATGTCTGCAAAGGATGTCTTCAATTGGATGAGTTCTGTAGCCCAACTTTGCTTCATTCTATCCAAAATTGAAATGTGACCACTCAACAAAAATGCAAAAGCTTCTGCCCTCTTAAGATCTGTTGGATCATTGGTTTGGGCAGTAGTCTTAGCATCACTTATGGCCTCATGCATGGTCTCTAACTTAGGGATAATCATAGTTCTCCTGTCCGGTTAATTATATTCTTCCTTTCCTTTTCAAAGTTCTTTATTGCATTTGTGATTGCAATAGTTTGACATTCTTGATTTACTATGGAGGAAGAGAGAGGATCAAAACTTTGAGACAAACTCAGTAGTTTGTCCTGTTCCTCTTTTATTTTCTTCTCAATTTCTACTGTTACTTTTGACCAGGAGATACAAAATTTGTAAATGTCACCACCATCCTTAAGAGAATTTTCTAAGCTCTTTATTCCAATACTCATATTTCTCCTATCATTAGAGATTAATCCTAGTACCTCTGAGAATCTCTTATCCAAAAACTCCTTCCGGACCTTTTCTTCAGTTGATTTTTCTAGAGAATCAAAATGTGTACCAACACTGCTGACTAAGGTTTTGAGATTACCGGAAGAGGAGGCTATGGGATCTTTCTGGACCGATGGCATAATCTTTTCAAGCACTCCAGAAGTAGCTTCTATCAACTCACAGTCTTCCATATGAGACTTTAGGAGTTTTTCATTTGCCTTAGCATTTGCAAATGAAGCTATCTTCATTGTATGTACTGGAGAGAGGGAATCAAAATTGAATGGACCTTGTAGAAGCTCCAGTTCATCAATCTCTATTATTTCTTTGCTCAAAAATTTTTGGACAGTTTGTGCAATGTCTCTTGCTGGAGACAGATGTTTCTTCTCTTCTGCAGTCTTGGAGCTGTCCTTTGGAGTTTTCTCTCCTTCTACATTCTTACCACTATCAATTGTGGTTTTCTCTGTTGCAGTCTTCTCTTTCTCTACAACCTTGGTACTATCAACTTCTTTTTCTTTTATCACTGCTTCTTTCTCCTGTAATTTCTCTTCTTCTTTGGATTCGAAGACTGTAGGGGAAACCGGAGGAGAAATGTTGGTTTGTTCAGGGCCCATCTCTTCTGTTGTTTTCTCAGAAGTTTCTTCTGCAACACTTGTGGATGAGGGATCAGTACCCAAGTCCTCTACAATAGGAAGACTAAACCTTTTGAAGGCCTTCTGGAGGATCTCTTCTGTATCCATGGCCACCTTGTCAGTCTCACCAAGCATGAGTTGATTCATCCTTGCTTTACTCCTGAACTCATCTTTGCAGTCTTTGAATATTATGTTCATTGTCTTGGGATCAATTTGAGGATATAGCTGAATAGCTATCTGCTCCGGGATCTTAAGATCTTTTGCCTAGGCATTGTTCTTCCTTATTTCTAACTCCTTTTATAGGCTTTTAGGAATTAGAGATATAATCTCAATGAAATCCTTATTGTATATGTTCAGATACCTGATTGTGGCTTCCTGCAGGATCTTTTGGTTAGCCTCATTGTAGTCATCATAGAATTCAGCCATTGGTTGAAGGTTTCCATCCATAGTGACTAATTTGATTACACTCTCTAGAGACAAGGTGGGCTTTTCAACAAATTCCTCTGCCATTTCTTCCTTGTCTTGGCCTATGGAGGGTTTACCGGATCCTTTCTTCTTCTGCTTCTTTATTTCCTTTACCCCCTCATCTGATTCAGTTTCCTCTTCATCTTTCTGACTTGTATAAGCCCTTGTGGCTTTTATTTTAGACCTTTGCTCTCCTTTACCAGATGTCTAACCTTCCGGTTTTGATGTTTTTGAGCTTTTGGTTGTGACAGGTGTAGATCCTTTTGATGATCTGGTCCGGGTTGAGGTTTCCACCAGAGTACTTTTCTTGCTTTTCTTTTCTGCCTCTTTCTTCTCTTCCTTAGCCTTTCACCTCTTTTCCCGGTTGGCATCAAGTGCCTCCTTTGGGATGCCTAGGCCTTGAGCAATATGCTCTACTTATTTTCTCACCTTCCTCTTTATCTCAGGTTCTCTGAGTTCCACATGGATTTTCACACTCAGCTCCTCAAAGGTTCCAAACCTTTCTACCTTTGGATCTTTGGGCTGACTAAGCATGTGTTGAACATGCAGTTCCACAATCTGTTCATCAACCTCATACCCCATGGGCATGATCCAGACTGTCCTTGGCTCTACTGTCTCCATTAGGTACTGATCTGTTTCTAGCATAAAGCATACTGTGTCTTTGTACTTCTCAATAAAAGAGTGGGGAATTCTTTCTCTTGCTTGCATCATGCTCTGAAAGTTCTTGAAATATCCCCATAGGGCTGTATTTCTTGCTTTAGCATCTCCAAGTCCATGCAAATAATCTCTGATTTGGATGGCAACTGGTCTGTCATTTTGCCATATCCATCCACTAGATCCGGGAAGCTCATTCATGTAATAAAAGAATAGACAAAGGATCAAACTACCATACTTGAAGGAGTTCTTCTTGTCCTCCTTAATCTTTTGTAGATTTTCCAAAAGTTGGTTTAGAAGAAGCTCACACAAATCATAGTCTGCATTCTCTTTTAGCATTTGATAAGCTGTGTAAATTGCAGTTCCCGATACTGAATTTTCCCTACTAGAGTGATAAATCTTGTAACCAATTATCATAGATGCAAATTTGACATCAAGTTCAATGATGTCTTCAATTGTCATAGCTCTCTTATCAAATTTTGATCCGGTTGCATCACTAACTATCTGATTTTTGACAGACTTGAGGATAGGTGTTCCACTGGATGAGTGCAGACCGGTTACAACCCTAATTGCATCTTTAGTGATCTTAAAAGGCTTGTTCAACCATAGGAAATTGTCATGCACTCTACTCAGTACATACCGGACCCATTCATCTTCTTCAAAACAGGGGAAATGAATACACTGTGCAAAGTGCTTATCCTGGATGGCTTTAAACTGAGGTTTAATCTTAAGGGAATCATCTATCAACTATTTGTGATAGATATCCATCAATTTTGATTCTCCAAAGTCTTCAATATTAGCATGTATGTAAACCCTAATGTCCTCCATATGTAATACACCATGCGGAACACTAGAGAAGGCTCCTAGGGGATCTACCTCCAAAGATTTGTATGGATGTTTCTTGAATGTGGGGCAAGGTCTATCAGAGATCTTAACTATATTCGAAGTAGCCATTTTTCAAAAGATTTGTAGTGAGATATTGAAAATGGAAAATACCTTATGCGCCTTTGGTTACACGGAGTTGGTTTGATTGATTTCTAGATGTAATAATTTCTGTGAGTGATCTTCAATAAGCTTGATGAATTTTGTTGCAGAGCTCCACTTTTTGTTTCTTCTTGAGTGTAGAATGAACAAGTGATTAATGAGAAATCCCTTATATTGCTCCACAAACCCTAATATCTGATTGCAATAAATGCTCAACCTATATTATTCTAGTTTTCCTTATTCAGATGACTTGAAGAACCGGATCAGTCCTAGTCCTGATCTATGAACATCATGCGGATCTTCCAACCATGAACAAATCAAGATGACACATCACAAGGACATCCCAAATACTCTGTCCAATCCGCAGAATAAGACAATGCACTTCCAGATCTCTCCGGACCTTTTTGTAATCCTCTGTCATTTCGGAGCATCTCCCGGAAGAGGTTCTACATGATCGATCACAACTTCTTCACATCTTCATGCGGACCTCTGAAATCTTAGCTCGATCATCTCAAGACTCATATCTACAAACCCTTTACTTCGCATCTTGTGCCTAATCTGGCACCACTTGATTGGCTGGGGGAACAGGGTTATCTTTGTGTCTCCCCCTGAGCCAGAGCTCATTTCTTAGTTTCTGGAAGGAATATCAGCACCAGAGTTTGGTGCAGATCCAACCTCTACCTTCTTTGAACTTTTCTTCACCCAAATCTTGTTCATCTCATTCCTAACTTCATCCACATTCATCTTTTGTTTACCCTTGTCTTGATTCTGATTATATACCAGACCTCTTTTGTCCTGATTCTTGCTTCTGCAGACTTTTGCATTATGACCGGACTTATTATAGATTTGGCAAACAACATTTCTTTGCATATTTGACTAATAACCTCTTGATCTGCATTGATTAGCCATATGACCTACTCTATTACATGTAAAGCATCTACCATTGAATGATTTGTTCATTTGCATATTTCTGCATTCATGAGACTTATGTCCATACCTTTTGCAGTTAAAGCATTGTCCGGAGAAGGATGAATTAGTCTGATTCATTCTCTTTCTGCATTGATTAGCTTTGTGACCAAAGTGATTGCAGTTGTGGCAGTATCCATTGAAGGATGGATATCTTTGAGCATTGGGCTGTCTTACCGGAGCTCTTCTAGGCCTGTTCCTTGGATTTTCTGATCCAAAATTCTTCTGACCGGATCTGGAGCTTTCTCCTTTCTCATATCCCAAACCACACTCGTCATCTGCCCTCTTTTGACTTCCAAGAAGAACTTCAAGTTGAGCAGAACTTATCTTGAATTTCTCTTTATATTCATTTGCTGTTTCAGGATCCCTTTTGAGAGAGAAAATTTGATCCTCAAGTTTTTCTTCATTATCTTTAGCATCTTCAAGATTAGATTCAAGATGTCTGATAATCCTATCCATCTGGTGGCAATCTTCTGATTTCTCTTTGAGAGATTGTCTTAGATTGTCTTTAGTTTTTCTTTTCTCTTCAATCTCTTGAGTAAACTTTATAACTCCTGATTCCATTTCATGTCTTACCATAATGACTTCTTTTGATAACTTTTCACATAACTTGGTTTTCTCAGTCAGCTCTTCATTTGCATTACTTTCTTCACTTTGTCTTGCCAATTGTTGGAGCAGCTCCTTTCTCTTTTTCATAAAGAGACTTAATTTGTCTTTTAGTTCTCTCATGAATTCATCAGCCTGTTTGAGTCTTTCCTTTAATTCATTGACTTCAAAGTTTGACTGTTCAAGATCCTCAAGGGTAGTCTTGAGTTGCTCCCTTAAACCATATGCATCCATTTGAACTCCTAGATCTTCCTCAAGCTGTTAGGCTCTATTAGGAGGAACCTTGCTCTGATACCAATTGTTGATAACTGAGAGGGGGGGTGAATCAGTTATCCTAATTATTTCTTCTTTCTGAACTTCCTTATTATTCAGTGCAACATTAATTCAAACAAGCAAACATTACCATGAAATGAAAAACACATGACACAGTATTTTTGACGTGGAAAAACTGTTAAGGGAGAAAACCACGGGGTGATTAACCCAAAGATCATTCTCTGTTAGAAGAATAAGGAATTACAAAATGGCACTTGCCAATTAGGGCTCACTGCCTGAGCACACTACTCACAAAGGAGGCACACTGCCTACAAGGAGACACACTGTCTACAAAAGAATGTTGTACAATACTTGAACTGATTGGAAGCATCCACATATGCTAGAGTTCAATTCTGGTTAGGCTCAGTACACTGATCTGTTGCACTTCATCTTTCTCTTCTCTTTATTCTGCTTTCCTTTCACATACCGGATCTTTCTTACTATTTCTGTTCTACTCTTGCTCTTATTCACATATCACATCACATTGCCTCACACCTCATAACTAAATCCATCCTATATATATCCGCACAAGTGATTTCATTATCTTTCTAGTCGGCACCTGGAACAGTCTATCTTCTCACAAACTTTGTTCTGTCAGCTGAATCCTTGCACATCAAGTAATGCGGATCAAGCATATACTTGTAGATATCATTAATCATGTCAGCCAAACATGATTCATGCCTTCACAACCTTTACCATCATCAGTAACACATCCAGAAAATAGTCTGATGTTCTGTCAGTCAGTTCTTCCTCTGTTCACACTATCACTCAGGAATCCAGTACTCAACTATTCATATCTTTTTCCTTGTCCATCATCGGAGGCTAAATCCTTGGAATATACCACTCAAGGTAGTCCTCTTGACTTCCCCAGATCCATACTACACCAAGATACTTCCTTTGAGAGATCCGGACCTGTCTGTCAGACCTTGCCACATGCTCTATTCTTGTTCACTGGACCACAATAATCTTCATTCTGACTTCCAGTAGAGACACACCATGAGTTGCGGATATGTGGGATGACCTTTGTTGCCATCAATGACAACAACCATGAATCCATATAGCGTCTCTTGCCAACAGGATTGCATTGATCAGTGGGACTAGCAAAGGATTCATTAATGATGTGGGATTCATCAATGTTCCATTGATCTACTGCATCTGGTTGAATACAATTGGAGGTCCTATACTTGGCAGAGGACCATGTCCTACTTGTTTCATTTCAATATTGACTTTCACTGACTTTGCATAGGCACCAGACAGTGTCGCAATGGCAAGTTTTGTTGTCCTCACAAACAATACTATCAAAGGATCCAAAGTAGAGTAATAAAATAGCAATGCTGCATCCTTTGGATGGTTATATGGAGCTGTTAGCCTAGAGTACACACTTTGGAAGTGATCATTGAAGTTTATGATGAGCTTTCCTTCTCCTCTCTTGATTTACAGTGAACAAATGGTACATCATTGTTGGGTCGATTGGAAATATAAACCAAGCTTTGAAGGCTTGCTCGATTAATAACTAGGAAGTGATGGAGCATCTTAGCAAGTTCACATATGAGTAGTATGCCTCTTCTCCAAGCATGTATGGAAAAAGTCTGCACACTACATCCTCATGTTGAATTCTTGCTCGAAAGCAAGCTTCCTTGAATGTTCTCAATTCATCCTCTGCATCTTGATATACATGATATCTTAGATAGAGTTTATCTGAATTCTTCTGAAGATCATTGTATGCCACAAAGTGAATAGGTGATTTAACATTAAAGAATTCCATGGGAGCTTGTATGGGGACTATTGGTGTCGTAGGGACAGGAGGTCTCAACTATGCACTAGCTGATTATGATCTTGGCTTTACAACTGGTAATTCACACAAAGGTCTACTAGATTTGGATCTAGTAACAGGCTGATGAGCTAGTATGAAAATTTGGGATGAACTTTAAAGTATTGGATTGGACCTTTGCAAAGATACAGTTGAATGTTCTCAGGCTAAGGATATTTGTACGAACTTGACTTAGGATGTCAAAAATTGACTGATTCTTTGAAAGAGCACAAACTTAAGTCATGAGGCCCTCCTAGCACCAGTTCTATTGATGTGGTAGTTAATCACATACATATGAATAATTTTTTTTACAATGAACCTTTACTCATCTTGAAAGACTTCAAAATATTTGAGGATTTGATGTCCCTAGTCTCTGGTTGTCAGGTCATGACCATCTAATCATCACTCAGGGTTCATTGTGTTCTGCTATTCCATTTTGGGGAATTGCACTTTCATAGTTGTCTTCCTTCTCAGATTCAGTGAAATTCCACAGATATCATATTATATCTAATCTACATGTATTCTTGACAATTATATCAAATCTTCCAATATCTAGTTGAGATTTAGAACTATAAGCATAACTTTGATCAATTCTTCTGAAACTATCTCAACATTGATTAGTTCTTCTAAAATGATCTCTCCTTGAATTATTCTTTACACATAGACTCTGAATTTATCTAAAACAATTCTTTAAAACACTCAATTCACCACTTTTTATTGTTATTTGCATTTGATTTGTCATTATTTGCAACTTTTACTATGATTCCATGAAATTAACAGTAACAGATCAAGTTACCAAATTAAAATCCTAAACTTTACTATGATTCCTTGAAATTAATAGTAATAGATCAAGTTGCCAAATTAAAATCCTAAATTATTAAATTTCACCAGTGATCCACAAACATATCCTGATATACTCATGAAATGAACCTGAAATCTACTCACACTTCACCATAAAACATTCACAGCTACATATGAGAGATGCAAGTCTTCAAGGAAATTGATTAGTAGTAAGCAATAAGTTGAAATCACTTCCAAAGAACACAACCTTTCAACATCACATACTATAAATCAATGAATAGTACTCAAGATTTACAATGTAACAGTAGTCTCAAACTTCATTATTATATATGCAAAGGATATACAAATATACACTGATATGAGAAAGAACCATAAGAAGAAGTCACAGAGTTGCCAACTCAACAATATCAGTGCTCAAAAGTTCATTAATTTATTCCCTATAATACATAATGATCTAGGTCCTTTTATAGAACAAGGACCTAAGATCCATTATAATACATCAATAGTCAAGATTACATCTAAAATATCAACAATCAAAAAATGTGGCACATGATTGCTAGTTGGCAATCTTTGGTAGACAACTAGTAGTAGAATATTTACCAGTATCTTTACCTTCATAACTTCATGAATATTCTATTCCTCTGCATCAAATGATTCTTCTCCCATGATCATTCCTCCAAAATCCAAACTCTTGTAGACATCATTAGCTTTTATAGTTGTATCCATCTCTGTTTTGTTAAACTCTTGTGTCATGAGCTTTGGATATTCTTGCATCTACAGTTGATTATTTATGGATACCCACTCACTTGTCTTATTGTCTAGATTTTTCTTGTATGCCTTTATCTTCATAGACAACTCCATCACTTGATCTATTAGTTTCTCTGAGAAATGTTGTATAGGATCCTTCAAAACTAGATCAAACTAAGCCTTGAGTGTTCCTATTGAGACTTCCTCCTCATATGTTTCTTTATCATCCATCAGAGTACCTAATAATTCCTCATGGATCTCCACTTCATCCATTAGCAAATTATGTGTTGTTGTGCTTATATCTTCTGCTTTGAGTCTGCATCCCTTAAGAATATCCACCTCAAACTTCAAGTCTTTTATCTATTTGGATATCTTGGGCATAGTCTGCAGTGTTAAAATGTTACGCTTGAGTAGCACTTGATCAACTAACTTCCTAGCACTCTTCAATTTACTGATGTCTTAATCATTTTGATCAAGCCTCTTAGCACATTCTTTAGCATATCATCTTTTGTCTTGATATAAGCTAGGGTGTCCCAATTGGACAAGGCTATCTAAATTATTTTTTCCCCACTTTCCATGAATTTAGTAAACCAACCCTACATCACATGTGCTTGATACTTCTTTGCATCAAGGTCACTTAGTTCATCTTGACTTACCAGTGTCAATATAGTTGGTACCTCCATTATTTTTGTGCCAGGGCGACCAATCCCTTATATGAAGCTAGGCAATGTGCCCCTTCAATTCTTTATTCTTCATTTTAACCTTGTAGATGTGAGTTGTTGTAGCCTCCGTACTGCCCTTGAGCTCTTCTATTTCTTGCTCAGTTTTTATGTCCCCAAGGTCTACTATAGTTATTTGATACTCCTTAGCCATGATTTTTCCTTTGGCCTTATCTACAGTAGGCACAGCCAAATGTGTTGTCCTACGTCTGATGATAGTGTCTCTTTTGATAGCAGACACAACCCTTGCCTTGTACTTGGGATTTATTTCTTCAATTGAGAGAAAATATTTTAAATCAGATGGAATAACATTTGTTTGAGGATGTTTTACCTCAGATGCAAGCCACTCAATGTGAGCATCTTTTGTTGCCATACCCATGTCCTGATCAGGACTTCCCTCTTACTGTGGCACATTATCTTTTAGAATCTCCTCTTGGGGAACTTCTTCTAATGTTCTTCTTACTGAGAGAACTTAAGGGAATCCTATTGAGGGTTATTGGGATTTTCACGTATATCAATCCTTTCTTCCTCCCCTTTATTTAACAAAGCTTATTTCTCAGATGATTCCATTTGTTGTTCTTGTTCTTCTAATCCTTTCTCAACATGCTCATCATCTTGTTTATCTTCTTCATCCATAGGTATGTCCTGAGCATCTTCTTCCATGGTTGTATCATGAACCTCTTATTCTTACCCATCTAGAGGATTGGTATCCTTGACAGTTGTATCAGTTCTTTCCAGATAAGACAAATCAATTGTCTTTGGGTTGGTTATCCTACCAACCAAATCATCTAATTTCTCCTATTGAATTGAATCTTGAGGTGATCCCACCCTCTTTGTATCAGATATGTCTTGTTCCTTGAGGTCATATTTTATAGGCTCTAGATTGCTTATTTCCACAGCATCTTGTTCCTACTAAGGCTATTGTTGTGATGGCACTGGAGGTATAAGAAGTGAACCAACTTGACTGTTAGTCACATCATGGGTGACTTCATCATCCGTTAAGTCTATGATCTAACTTAAGGATAATGGCATCTCTCCAGTCATCGCTTGCTCTATAGCCTTTGCCTCCTCAGCCAATTCTCTTTTTACCTATATAATTTGAGGAGATGGAATCATATGATGTAGTTCCCTTACCACTCCTCCAGCCATATTAGTATATTCTTCTACCTGCCTAGCCAAATAGGTCTAGAGCATAGCCAGTGGTGATGATTGGCCTGCTTGGGGTTGGTTTCCTACAAACATTAACTCCAATTTTGTAGGTTCTGCAGCTGCAGTTTGGACCTCTACTGGTTTAAAGGTACAACATCTCATTGGTGTCATTGCTCTTTTCTATTTAGGGATGTTTACCTCCTGTAGTATGTCCATCAGTCTCCTCTCTTCTATAGCCTTAGAGGAAATGGGGATGGATTGCAAAGGCTGATCTCTCAGAGGTGAGGACCTAGTGGCCACTATAATCCCTTCTGATGTTAACTCCTCCCCTGATGTAGAAGGTCTTGGTTCAACAATTTTAGCTTCCATAATTTGTCTCTTACAAATCATGAAATCATCATATTCTAAATCTTCTATGTCCTTCATTTTCCTTTTCTTGTCATATGTAAGGGCTACTCCCTTAGCCTTTAGCTCACTTAGCTTCTTCTTAACTCACTTCTTGCTAATGGTCATGACCCTCACCCTTATAGCCTCAATGGATGTCTCCTCAGGCAAACTCCAATCTAGAAGAGATAGGGCTTTCTTATAGACTTACTTCTCTTCATATTTGGGATCTAGGACATTCCCATCATCAGATTTTACCTGAGGTGGTACTTCTAAACATTCCAACATCCTAATATGATTAAGAGTTAGTCATTGGTATCCTCTCTTCCTCACCTCTTCTTCATCTATATAGTTTGGTGCAAGTATGGGCCTAACTGGTGTTGTCATTAATGTCAACATACTCCTGTTACATTGATGTAAAGGATTGGATGAATTATGTACTGAGGATATTGAGAAAATTAGCCCTATTAGAGATAAAGAATAGTGAAAATAGTGAAGTTCTATGAAGTAAAGATTTCAGTCAGTTAAAGATCTGAGTACGTGCATCAAAGGGTTTGTAGATATGTGTCTGAAGGTTCTCTAGCCAAGATTTTAGAGGTCTGTCTACATGAAGATTAGAAGAAGTTATGGCCATATGAGTAAAACTGGTTCTGGCAGCCATTCAGTAGTGATAGAGTGGCTCAAATAGGTCCGGTGAGAACCGGTAATGCAATATCATACTCTATGGATCTAGTGGCATGCTTGGGAAGGTAATTTGAATTGAAAACTTGATTAGTTCATAGTTTGGAGGTCTACAAGTGATTCTTCTAGTGTGATAGTGATGACCGGCTATGTTCTTAAGGATCTAGATGAAGATGCAAATGTTTACAGTAAGCGGAAGTGGTGCGGATGTTCTTGGTGATTCGAGAAAGCTTGTGAAAGTCTCCAGATTATGTCCAATTCATGTTGTTGGTTCACATTGAAGATTGAGCTCGTAATTCTTTGAGTGATGGTGTTCTTCCCAGTCCTAGCCAACTGGATGATTTGCACATATTGTGGATGTTCTTAAAGATGTTTTGTAAATCCTAGCATGTTCCTTGAAGAAGTTTGAAGTCCCAGATATGCGTAGTTGACAAGGTAGTGAAGTGCATGAAGTTTTTGTAATAAGTCAAGTTGTATTTTTGTAATTACTCTTATATAAAATAAATGTATGTTGTGCCAACTTTGATGATCATTCCAAAGTTGATGTCATGTATAAATAAGAGTTGCGAATTCATTCAAAAGTGATGAAGGGGTTATGATGAGAAAGAGATAGAGAGGAGGGGAGCAAAAAGTAGAGCAGAAGTGTTGAGCTTAAATGGAATTGTCTCAAGCATAATGAAGATACTACTCTCCAGTTTAAGTATTTAATACTTATATTATTTTGTAGACAATGTGTCTCCTATAAGCAATGGACCTCTTGTGAGCAGTGTGCTTAGGCAGTGAGCCCTAATTGGTAAGTGCCATTTTTCTTCTTATTCTTTCAACAGAGAATACAATCTTGGGTTAGTCACCCCATGGTTTTTCCTTTAACCAGGTTTTCCACATTAAAATCTTGGTGTCATATGTGTTAAATGTGTTTATTCTCTTGAGTTATTACATTATGCTTCCATGATTAAATCATTATTATGCTATTGAATATAAGAAGGCTTTAAGAATTAAAGAACAGGAGTTTTGGTGACAACTTATTCACCCCTCCTCCTCTCAGTTGTCTACCCTAAAACCAACAATTGGTATCAAAGCTCCTCTAAAAGAGCTTAACCACTTGAGGAGATCTAGGATGTCTTCCTACAAGAAGGATAGTTCGAGGTTTGATGGAATGAACTACACTCTTTGGAAAAGCCGCATGCAATGTCACTTGCAATGTATGGGATTTCAATATTGGAACATGACTATAAAAGAGTATATTCCTCCAAAGAATGGTTTGAAAATGCTAGATGAAATCAGAAATGCTGAAGATAATCTTCGAGCTAGAGAAACCTTACTAAGTGACTTATCTGATATAGAGCTGACAAATGTTATGGATTTAAAAACTGCATACGAAATTTGGTCAAAGCTGGAAATTCTGCATGAAGGAGACAAATATGTTAAATGTGCCAAGCTACAAAGTCTGAAAGGAAAATTTGAAAACCTAAAGATGAATGAAGATGAGAATATCACTACATTTATGCCAAAAGTAAATGAGCTTGTTTGTGGTATTAGATGTGCTGGTGGAACTTTGGATGAAGATGAGATTGTTGCCAAAGTTCTCAGATCCTACCTCCTGCGTACAAACACAAGGTTGCTACTATTGAGGAATTCAAATCTTTATCAAATATTACAAGGGATCTATTGGTTGGGAAGTTAGCTGCATTTGAATTGGCTAAGTTTGGAGATGCTCCTCCCAAGGCTGAATCTGCATTCAAAGCTAGTGCCTCTACAAAAGGTAAACAAAGGTACGATCCAGGAGAAAGTTCCTCAAAGAAATTATCACGGTATGAAAAAGTAAGAAAAGATCTGGAAGAAGATGAGGCATAAGCTACTCAACTTGAAGCCCTTATTGCAAAAAGACTACCAAGAGAATCTAGTAAGTATGAAGGAAAATTGCCCTTCAAATGTTTCTACTACAACAAGATTGATCATTTTGCCTCAAGATGTCTAGAAAGATTTTCAAGGCCAAATCCTAATAGATCAAGATTCCAAAAGAATGTTACTTTGTTCAAGATGATGAATCTAAGATAGGGAACAAATCTGGAAGTGACTGGGTGTTCATTGCCATCAAGGAAGAATATCCAATGCCTATTGAATCTGTCAATCATAAAATGGTAGAAAGGGCTTTGGCTGCTCAAGTTGAAGAAAAGGATGAATGGGTCATTGATAGTGGATTCTCTCACCATATGACTGGTGACAAGAATAAGTTCATAAATCTGGAAAGATATGAAGGAGGAATTGTAAAATTTGGTGATAATTATGTTGGCAGAACTAGAGGCAGAGGAACTATTTCTTTTGATGAAAAGAATAAAACCAGTGATGTTCTATATGTTGAAGGTCTGAAGCATAATCTTCTTAGTGTTGGGAAGTTGGTAGACAAAGGCTATGATCTCTGTTTATAAAATGGAAAATGCAAAATCTTTGAAAGCTCTGGAACTAAGATTGCATCTGGTACTAAAAAAAAGGTAACATCTTCCACTTGGTTGGTACTAGAAAAAGTTGTTTATTTGTTCAAATTGATCAGAGTTAGTTGTGGCATAGGAGAATGTGTCATGTAAATTTTGATAATATCATCAAGATAAGCAACACTCAGGTTGTAAGAGATCTTCCAAGACTGGTGAAACCTACTAACAGATTATGCAAAGAATGACATGATCTATGTGGACTGGCAAGTATCAAGAGCCTGCAAGGTGATAGATATTTCATGTTACTGATTGACGACCACTCCTGAATGATGTGGGTGACTTTCCTGATAAAGAAATTTGAAGCTCTTGAGAAGTTCAAAATTTTCAAGGCTATGGTAGAAAATGAAACTGGGTTAAACATAAAATGTCTTAGGTCTGATAGAGGTGGTGAATTCACATTCGGAGAGTTCATAGAATTCTGTGAGAAACATGGGATAAAGAGACAATTATCTACTCCAAGGACTCCACAGTAGAATGGAGTAGTGGAGAGAAAGAACTAGACCATCTAGGAAGCTTCTAGAACCATGATGATGGAAGCAAATGTCCCTCAGATCTACTAGAGAGAAGCTGTAAGGACTGCTGTCTATACTCTTAATCGAGTACAAATCAGAAGCAATACTAGTAAGACCCCTTATGAACTCTAGTTTGGCATCACTCCTACTGTGAAGTATTTCAGAGTCTTTGGTAGTAAATGTTACATTAAAAGAGATGAAGACCTTGGAAAATTTAATGCTAGAAGTGATGAAGGAATATTCTTGGGTTACTCTACTCAAAGCAAAGCATACCAGTGTTATAACAAGAGATTAAGAAAGATTGTAGAAAGTACAAATGTGAAGGTTGATGAAGGCATTGAAAATCCCTCAAGGTTTTATGAGTATGAAGCAGATGATCAGAATGATGTTTTGGTCCAAGAATTTCAAGCCCCTTCTAAAGTTTAGATTCAGAATGATCCGGAGAATATTGAAATACAGGAAGAAGAGATAAGTTTGAATGAACCTGTCCAAGAAATAGAAGTACAAGAAATTCCCAAAACTCCTAGGTATGTAAGACTAAATCATTTTGAAGACCAGATCATAGGAGATAGAAGCAAAGGTGTTCAAACAAGAAGAACGATTGCTCAAGATTTAGAGAAGTATTGTCTGATTTCAAAAGTTGAACCAAAAATAGTAAGTGAAGCATGCAATGATGAAAGCTGGGCTAAAGCAATGGAGGAAGAATTGATGCAGATTAAAAAAAATCACACTTGGGATCTTGTTCCCAGACCTAAAGACAAAAATGTGATTAGGACTAAGTGGGTCTTCTGGAATAAACTAAAGGAAGATGGTGAGGTAGTCATAAACAAAGTCAGATTGGTCTGTAAGGGTTATTATCAAGTAGAAGAAGTTGACTTCAAAGAAACTTTTGCTCTAGTGGCAAGAATTGAAGCAGTTAGATTATTTCTGGCCTTTGCTACCTTCAAGTATTTCAAAGCATATCAGATGGATGTCAAGTCTGCCTTCCTGAATGGTGATTTGGAAGAAGAGGTATACATTGAGCAACCGGATGGATTCCAATTGTCTAATCATGGTGATATGGTCTGCAAATTGAAGAAAGCTTTGTATGGTCTCAAACAAGCCCCAAGAGCCTGGTATGAAAGATTCGATAAACATCTTTTAAAGATTGGTTTCAAAAAAGGTACTACTGACAGTAACTTGTACTTCAAGATTGACCATAAAAATATCTTGATTGTTGAAGTATTTGTTGATGATATCATTTTTGGAGGAAAAGATAGTATGTGCAAGACTTTTGCAAATCAAAGGAAAAGTGAATTTGAGATGTCTATATTTGGGGAAATGAATTTCTTCTTGGGTCTGCAAATCACTCAAACAAAGAAAGGAATCTTCATATCACAGACCAAATATGTGAAAGAATTGTTGAATAAATTTGGGATGGAAGATTCAAAGCCAATGAATACTCCCATGGCAACTGGGTGTAAACTAAGAAAAGATGATGAATCTCCTAAGGCTGCTCAGAAAAAGTATAGGTCAATGATTGGAGGACTACTGTACCTTACTCAAACTAGACCTGACATTATGAATGTTGTTGTTCTTATTTCTAGATTCTAAGCTGATCCTCGAGAGTCTCATGTCATGACAATCAAGAGAATTCTTAGATATCTGAAGGGAACAATTGAGAATGGTTTATGGTATCCTAGGGATCATGATTTCTCTCTTCATGCATATACAAATCTTGATTGGGTGAGAGATGTGGATGACCGGAAGAGTACCAGTGGTGGTGCTGTTGACCTATTTTCCTCTGTCCAAAATTAAATAGTTCACCTTGTATGTTCCTCGAATAACCTTTAGAAAATGACCCTACAAAGCTTAAATCCTTAAATTACCCATGCTCTACCTTGCCAAAAATCCCAAAAAACTTGCCCTGAGATTCCTTGAAGAAAACCCAAAAAAATGCAGAAATCCTTAAGCTTCAAGTATCTTCCATCGCAAGGATTTCTTAGTTTCATGTGTAGTCTCTTTGTATGTATCTTTCTATGTATATTTGTATATACATTTGTAGATACAACTGCATATACAAAGGGCAGATGCAAAGGTCAGATGCAATGTTTGTATGTACAAGCGATTGTATGCAGTTTTGTTTGTAAATTTGCATTGTATATGCGATACACAAAAGGTGATGCAAAAGGAAATACATACAATCCGGCCGTGACTGGGGAATTGAATGTGGCTGATAATCATTTGAGGTCTGTAGTTGTATATTGCATATACAAGGTCAACAAGGTGCAACATACAAGAAGGTAAGATACAAAGCCGGACCCAATGTTAATTTCAATTTTCTTTATAAAAATGTTGGGGTCCGCCTATTGTATGTATATGCGATTGTATCATCCCATATACAATCCTATATACAATTGCATATACAAAAGTTAGATACAATAGGGATATACAATGCAGACCCAACTGGGAAATTAAATTTGGTAAAATCAGTGGTGGGGTCCGCAGTTTGTATGTTGAAGTGCATGTATATGCCAATATGCAAAAAGGCAAAGATACAAGATGGGACCTATTTCAATAATCCAATATGGTTGATAATCCTTTGAGTTCCACAATTGTATGTACATGCGATTGTATCTCATTTACAATCGCATATACAAAGTCACACACAAAGGATTTTTAGCGAGACAGGCCTTATCGGTGGCTCAGTTTGGGGTCTTTCTGATGGCCAATAAGGAGGATGCAAATGTTCAGCCGTGGGTCCCAAGTTCAGCTTAGCGACCAATGGAGTGATGACACATGGCAAAGGCATATATACAAAAGGTGATACAAAAGTAAAGGCCCACTTTTGTATGTTGGCAATTGTATTGTATATACATTTGCATATACAAAAGCATATACAAAGGGAGATTCAAAGACATGCAAAGCAATTTGACATGCAAAATGCAAAAAGTGAAGAAATCGCATAAGTGCAAAATCGAAGGATTTGATGGACTCGATAGCATGATGATGTCATCTAGGCCTGTTCTTTGCCCAAGTTCTATATGATGCTGACATCATCATGGTTTTTTACAACGTATCCATTTTTGTATGTTTGTATGCATACAAATGACGGTTCTCCTTGCAACGAAGATAAAATTGACGGTCATCGACTAAGAAGCCAAAAAATGCAAGTTCGGTCAAAGAGGGAAAATCTAAAGGCTGATTTAATTGCAGATGCAAAGCAATATACAGATGCAAGATGCAGTTGATCGTATCTTTGATCGCCCATATCTCCTTTGTCTTGTGGAATTTCTACAGTCTCCAAAAGGTAAATGTGCTTATTTTTGCCTCTTCTTTCATCTGGCAGGCTTTGAGGAGGATATCTTCACTTTCAGAATTTGATGCAAATCTGCAAGCTCGATCAACTAGATGTTTTAGCGACCGATTTGGCGTATGCAGGGGCTGTTATTGTTGCATTTATTCTAGTTGGTAGGCTTTGCAAGTTGATTCATGGCAGATGGCTTCACTCTTCAATGTGTATGGGCTCTGTGTCTTGCTGGCAGATCTCCATGTATTTGGCAATGACTTTGGGGCTCTTCTCTTCAATGCCCTATCCTATCTTGCATTTGGGAAACCATTTTCTGATGGTTGTGGACCTGCCAGCGACATGGTTCCTATCCTTTCACCATGCTCCTACTTTTATGCCCATGTTCCTGCACTAATGATACATTCTGCATTCTTGAGATACTGTACGACTGTTTTCAATGTCCCTAGCATAGGATTTTGATATAAATGACATTGTAACTTCATTTTTGAGGAGGATGGTTTTATTTTGGACTATTATGCTACCTTTTTTCTCAAGTCAGACATCTTAATGTAATTGCAGGGTATGGGAATGTGACTCACTGTGCCTGAATCTGGCCCCTGCTGTCTTCCTTTTATCCACCAAATGAATGTGATTAGCTATACTATGTCTACTTCTGCTACTGAATATTATGTAATGTAATGATTTCTAGCCTTCATGATTAATATATGCATGACTTCTTGCCTCTCTTGTATCTTGATTTCTATGTTTTAATTAGAGTTATAGTTTGTTCTGTGAGTAAAACGGCTCCTCTGCAGGTTTGACCTTAATATCACAGCCTTAATTAGTCTCATAAGTCTGTGTGAATCCCCTTCATCATTGAAATCATTGTTGTGTCTACACCAAGATCACCATCGTTCAATGAATTTGGTGCATCACCCTTATTTTCAAGTTTTCTAGTTTTATCTTTCATTTTAAAAGCATTCCTTCTACCCCTTTTTCCCCTGTAGCACTAGCACTAGATTTAGTCACTTTTCTCTAAGCAATAGGCTTAGAAAGAGGAAGCCAGCCTTCTCCAGAGGTCTGATCTCAGTTTGCAAGGTCCCACACTTCGAGATCATTCCCATTGTGTCATTAGAATGCTTGGACTCTCTCCAAGCAGGGTAAAATTCTATGTGACAATAATTTCTGGCACGCTCGGTGGGACTATTTCTGTCTGAATAATGCTTATTGTTTTAATCATATTGCTAGTTTTGATATGCTATCAACATTATTAGGCCTTTAGGAGGCAATTTTTTGCATATCTGGAGACTCATACTGAAAAAGGGACAAGTAGATCAGCGTTGTCACACATTTTATGAGAAGGATACAGACTCAGAGTTCAAGTTCATTTGATTATTTGCAGCTATCTGTGCATAGAAGACAGAGTAGAAATGTGGTAAGAACTCTAGTTTCAAAAAGAATACAATCAACCCCACCAAGTTTCAGGCTAGTAATACTTGTAGTTCCTGCACCAGTTCAAGCAAACCCACCTCTAGCTATTCCATTGGCAAGGAATCAGCCATTTGTGGCTTTTGATGGGGGCAGCCCACTGAACTTGATAGTGCATGATAATATACCCATGGCATCTTTGAAGAGCCTACCTTATTTCACTGGGGAGGATCAAAATACCCCAATTGAACACATTAGAGACGTAGCTTCTCTATGTGGTGTTCATCATGTAACTCAAAAAAATGTAGCCATCAGGCTACTGGCTGCCTCGTTTAAAGGAAAAACGTTACATGGTTCAGGAGTTTACCAATGCAAACCATTACAACTTGGGATGATCTAGGTGATAAGTTGAACAAACAATTTCAAGATAAGTTTAATAACTTATCATTGGTTGAACAGTTGACTACGATAAAGAGAGCTCCCCAGGAGCAAATGATGGATTTCAATTTCCGGTTTCAGAAGACATGGAATAGAATTCCTTCCACGGTAAGGCCTTCATCAGAATATGCATTTCTATATTTTTTGAAAGCTCTTAATAGTGACATTTCAGTAATGATACAATCAATGGGAGGTGCAAATTTACCTGATGCATATGAAATAGCTATTAGAGCATAAAACAACCTGATTCAAGCTGGGAAAATAGTACCTAGACCACTAGTGCCCCTTTTTCCTGAAATTCAAGCTTCAATGCCTTTGTTGATCCCATCTTTTGCCTCTTTACCTGTTGTAGCAGTATTTCCAAGTACTACCAACTGTTGTTTCCAGTTCATCACAGGAGTTAAGAGAGATTAAAAACAACCAACAGAAAATAAAGAACATCCTACAAACTTTTGGGAATGAGCTGGTGAATATCAAAAAACAACAGTCCCAGAATAGACAGCCTTATCATCCACACAATCAAGGGCAAAACCAGCCATACCAAGCTAATAGGCCACCTTATCAAAGCAATTACGAGGGTGCTAGGTAGAATGTGAACTAGAGGCCTTTCCAGCCTTACAATCCTGCACCCATTAATGCAGTTAGAGCCTTGTCCCTATTTAGAACAACCTTGTAGCTGAGTATGAATGGTGTGTTCCATGTAATCAGCCACACAGTCAAGCGACCTATTCAAATGGAGTGATAAATCAGGCTCTAATGGTGCAAAATGTTGTAGTTTCACAGCCAAACATGCCTAATGATGGGGTTGTACAGTAGCAAGAATAGCCTCAGAATGATACTACCTTCCTAAACTGGCAGGAAGATGAGTTCTGTGTCATAAACAGAGATGATACTTCAGTTGCAGCAAATATGAGAGCTAAAAAGAGGGGTTATGAGATAGATCAAGCAACAAAAAAAGGAAAAGGACCTACTGATCCTTCTACATCCCAGATTCCCCATATTTTACAAAGGAACACTCAAGCAACTGCCAGGGAACAACCTCATTTGTAGGTTGATATTGCTGCTGCAAAGTCACATCAGAAGGTAAACATTACTTCACCTTTCAATATCATTGAAAATATGAAGAAAATGAATGTGACAATATCTATGTGGGATTCCTTAGAGATCCCAGGTCAAAAGGACATGTTACAATCTACCTTGTCTGATTTAAAGGTGTCAAATGACACAATTGTTGACCCAACTAGGGCCATCCTTACCAATTCATCCCAGGACAATAGGAAACAACCAAACAAGAGTGCTAAACCACTTCCATTTTATGTGTCATTAATAATAGGAGACAAGTTAGTACATAACTGCATGGTGGATAGTGGTGCAAGTAGTTCTGTAATGCTAAAATAGATTACAGACCAATTAGGATTAAAATACGAGCCCCTTATGAAGGGCGTACTCCAGCTAGATGGCACAACTGTTAACACTTTAGGTGTGATAAAAGATCTAGGTCTCACTTTGCATACCTGCCCAAATGTTTCCATTTCCAAAGAGGTGTTCATCATAGATCTACCTCCTCATTTTGCCATGTGTTTGTCAAGAGAGTTCACAGTCAAGATAGGAGGATATTTATCCTCAGACTAGTCCCACATGTTTTTTAGGACCCGATATGGTACAAAAGTGACCATAAAATCTGAATTGCTTGCCAAGGATCACATAGAGCCTTATGTCTCAAGTGTTGTTAATGCAAATTGTGTTATTTCTGATGATCCTGGGCTTGTTGCTGCTCAAAAACTACAAGCTAAAAGTATACTAGAAGTGTTGTTAAAGGAGTGGGCCTTAGAAAATATTGTAGACAATCCTAAAGGACACATTCAAGAAATTGGCATGGGGGTTTACATGCTGTACGAACCTAAAACAACAATTCCAAACCTTGTAAAGAGTGCAGAACAACTGGTAGAACAACAAGATGAGGTATGGAAAATGTACTTTGATGGCTCTAGGAATAGGAATGGATCTGGTGGTGGTGCAATGCTTGTGTCTCCACAGGGTGATAGATATTATTCTACTTTCTATTTTGCTTTTTCATGTACAAATAACACTACTGAGTATGAAGAGTTGATTCAAGGTTTGCAGTGGGCAAGGAAGAGGAAAATTGGTTGTTTGTAGGTGTATGGGGACAAAGAACTTATTGTAAATCAAGTGAGCGGATTTTATGTTACAAAGAATGATGCTTTGAAATGCTATAAACATAGGGTATGGGATATGATTGAGGAGTTTGACGCTTTCAATCTAATCTTTATTCCAAGAAATTAGAACTATCATGCAGATAGGTTAGCTGCGATTGGGGCTCAGTTCGATATCCCCAGTGATATTCAAAGAGAAAAGATACAGCCTCATGTGAAGATAGTTGATAGGCCCTCTATTCCTGACAATAACATTCATTGGCAGGTTTTTGAGAGTGATGAGCAAGTTCTGCGTTTCTTGTTAGAAGAGGATGAGTTTTCTGTGATGAATCAGAACAAACTCAAACAACAATATGATGATGATCAAGTTGTTCAGTTAAGGACTAATAAGCTTCCTAGAGGATTGGTAACCTTGGAATCTATTTTTGGTACTGATGATCAGTTGAAAAAGAGCAAAACCAGCATGCAGGTCAAAGAGGAACATTATGAGGAGCTAGAAATTTTTAAAGGTAAGCTTCTCAAAATTGGTAAAATCTATTCACCTGAGGATAGGGAAGCTTTTATTGCTCTTTGTCAAGAATTTGAGGCTGTGTTTGCTTGGGAATACTCAGACTTAAAGGGGTTTGACCCTCATATTGCCCAGCATACTATAGAGTTAGAGCCAAGTGCAAAACCTGTAAAGCAGAAACAAAGACCTTTAAATCCAAAACTTGAGCCTCTGATGATTAAGGAATTAACCAAGCTGATCAAGGGAAATATCATTCTTCTGATTAAGCATACTTCTTGGGTCTCGAATCTTGTTCCTGTGAGGAAACAAATGGAAAGATTAGGTTGTGCATTGACTTTAGAGACCTTAATAGAGCATCCCTGAAGGACCACTACCCACTACCCTCAATGGAGCAAATTCTACAAGTAGTGGCTCATTCAGAAAGATTCTCCTTACTTGATGGATATTCTAGTTATAATCAAGTATTAGTCAAGGAAGAAGATCAGTTTAAAATTGCTTTTACCACCAAATGGGGCACCATGGCCTACAAAAGGATGCCTTTAGGTCTGTCAAATGCTGGCTCTATTTTTCAGAGAGCTATCGATATGGCTTTTAAAGGTTTGCTTTATAAATCAGTACTTGTGTACCTTGATGACATCACAGTTTTATCTAAGGATGCAGCTGAACATTTATCCCACCTAAAACAAGTATTTGAGAGATGTAAAGAGTTTGGGATATCTCTCAATCCCAAGAAATGCATTTTTGTTATGCATGAAGGTAAGCTTTTAGGACACATTGTGTCAAAAGAGGGAGTTACCATTGATACAAAAAGGGTAAGAGCTATTTTGGAGCTGCCTCTACCCAGTCACAAGAAAGGACTACAAATTTTTATTGGTAGAATTAATTTTCTGTGAATATTTATACCTGATATTGTAAATTATTGAAACAATTGACCTCTATGTTGAAGAAAAATGTAGTTTTCAGCTAGACAAAGGAGGGCAAACTCAGTTTTGAGTCCATAAAGGAAGCATTATCAGCTGCACCAACTCTTGTAAATCCTGATTTCTCAAAAGAGTTTATATGCTTATGGCAATTTAGATATAATTTCTGCAATTCTGGTATAGCAGCAAAGTGAAGGCTTTGAGCAGCCAATTGCTTTCTTTGGTCAAGGACTGGAGGAGTATGAATAGATGTATAGTTTCATTGAAAAACATGTCCTTGTAGTGGTAAAGAGTCTCAAGAAGTTTAGGCATCTTATTTCTAACAATAATGTACATTTGATGGTTGCTCACCCTGGTGTGAAAGAGTTTTTGTTAGGTAAGGATGTTAATGAGAAAAGGGCTGGTTGGATTACCAAAGTCATGGAATATGATGTAGATATCAAAATAGCCAAGCTTGTCAGAGGTAGAGGACTCAGTGAACAACTTGCTACTAGGTCTAAAATTGAAACAAAGAAGGAAGAAGAGGTGCTTCTGATTATTGAAGATGAACATCAAGATGATACAACAACAGTTGGAATAGGTTGGGTTAATGACATGACTCATTTTTTACAAACTAGTGAATGTCCAGTAGGTTTAGATAGAACCAAGAGAAGATATTTTAGACTGCAGTCTATTCCAAATGTTTTAATTAATGATATCCTTTTCAGAAAGGATTTTAATGGTGTGTTGTTAAGATGCATTGACAATGATCAAACTGACAAGGTGCTGCATGAGTTTCATGATGGAACAACAGGGGGTATTTTGCCCCAAGAACTACTGCTTGGAAAATAATGAGAGCTAGCTATTACTGGCCCAACTTATTCAAGGATGCCCATGCATGGACCATAAAGTGTATAAAATGTGCCATTTTTGCAGGCAAAGAAAGGCTGCCAGCAATACCTCTGCAGGTGATTCAAGTAGAGCAGCCCTTCATGAGGTGGGGAATTGATTTTATAGGTCCCATTAACCTACCATCAAGTGCAAGCCACAGGTGGGTACTTACAGCAATAGACTATTTCACAAGGTGGACTGAAGCAGTGGCTTTGAAGGAAGCCAATGAGAATGTTGTTTTGAATTTTTATTATGATTTGGTATCTAGATTTGGAGTACCTGAGTCAATTATCTCTGACAATGCTTTAGCCTTTGTTGGATTGAAGATAACTGACTGGGCTGCGAAGAATGGAATCTATTTGAACACTTCATCAAATTATTACCCACAGGGTAATGGTTTGGTTGAATCCAAAAATAAGAATCTCATAAGGATTATCAGAAGATCAATGGAGGACAACTAGAGAACCTGACACACCAATCTAAAATCTACTTTATGGGTAGATAGAATAACTCCCAAGAGGTATATTGGAAACTCTCCATATATGTTAGTTTATGGAAGAGAGGCAAGATTGCCTATGTCTGTGGAGCTACCAGCACTTGATATCATGAATCAACTAGAGATGTTTGAAGAAGAAGACCCCATGGCTATTAGATATGCTCAACTTATGGAGCTTGAAGAAATGAGAGATAAAGCTATGAAATCTATGGAGTATCATTAGCTTCAGACAAAAAGAATTTTTGATAAAAAGCCCACTCCCAAAATTTTTAGGGAGGGTGATATGGTACTCAAATGGGACGAGTTGAAAAGCAGGCTAGGGAAGCACACCAAGTTTGACAGCATGTGGAGTGGCCCATTTATCATTACTAAATGCAAGGAGCACAATGCATTTCAGTTATCAAACATGGATGGAAAAAATTTGCCTATCCCAATCAATGGGATACACCTAAAGAGGTGTTTTGAGGTATGAGTTCCCTTGTAAAGCAGTAGATTAGGTTTCTTACTTTCAAGAAGTGTTGTTGGACAATAGTTTAGATACCTTTTGTTTTCCCTAAGTGTTGTCTAGCACAGTTAGATGAATTGCTTTCAGCATTTTGTTTCAATTTTGGTCTTCCAGTGTTCTTCATTACTGATATACTGAGTTACTGAGGTCAAGATTGATTGTCAAAGTGTTTTTAAGTCTCAGTATGACCCTGTGCCCAATGAATAAGGTCTAGGTAGCTGGTCTAATTGTTTAGCAGGCAAACATCCCCTAGAAGTTGCCAAAATGTTGACCTATTTTCCTCTGTCCAGAGTTAAATAGTACACCTTGTATATTCCTTGAATATCCTTTAGAAAATGACCTTGCAAAGCTTAAATCCTTCAATCACCCATGCTCTGCCTTGCCAAAAATCCCAAAAACCTTGCCTGGAGATTCCTTGAAGAAAACCCAGAAATCCTTAAGCTTCAAGTATCTTCCATCACAGGGATTTCTTAGTTTCATGCTTAGTCTCTTTTTATGTATCTTTGTATGTATATTTGTATATACATTCACAGATACAAGTGCATATACAAAGGGCAGATGCAAAAGGTCAGATGCAATGTTTGTATGTACAAGCAATTATATGCAGTTTTGTTTGTATATTCACATTGTATATGTGATATACAAAAGGTGATGCAAAAGGAAATACATACAATACGGAGGTGACTGGGGAATTGAATGTGACGGATAATCATTTGGGGTCTGTAGTTGTATATTGCATATACAAGGTCAACAAGGTGCAACATACAAGAAGGTAAGATACAAAGCTGGACCTGATGTTAATTTCAATTTGCTTTATAAAAATGTTGGGGTCTGCATATTGTATGTATATGTGATCATATCATCCCATATACAATCCTATATATAATTGCATATATAAAAGTTAGATACAATAGGGACATACAATGCGGACCCGACAGGGAAATCAAATTTGGTAAACTCAGTGGTGGGGTCCGCAGTTTGTATGTTGCAGTGCATTTATATGCCAATATGCAAAAAGGCAAAGATACAAGATGGGACCTGTTTCAATAATCCAATATGGTTGATAATCCTTTGAGTTCTGCAATTGTATGTACATGCGATTGTATCTCATTTACAATCGCATATACAAAGTCACATACAAAGGATTTTTGGTGAGACAGGCCTTATCAGTGGCTCAGTTTGGGGTCTTTCCGATGGCTGATAAGGAGGATGCAAATGTTCAGCAGTGGGTCCTAGGTTCTGCTCAGTGACCAATGGAGTGATGACACGTGGCAAGGACATATATACAAAAGGTGATACAAAAGTAAAGGCCCGCTTTTGTATATTGGTAATTGTATTGTATATACATTTGCATATACAAAAGCATATACAAAGGGAGATTCAAAGACATGCAAAGCAATTTGACATGCAAAATACAAAAAAGTGAAGAAATCACATAAGTGCAAAATCAAAGGATTTGAAGGACCCAATAGCATGATGACGTCATCCAGGCCTGTTCTTTGCCCAAGTTCTATATGATGCCAAAGTCATCATGGTTTTTTACAGCGTATCCATTTTTGTATGTTTGTATGCATACAAATGACGGTTCTCCTTGCAGTGAAGATAAAATTGACGGTCGCCAACTCAGAAGCCAAAAAATGCAAGTTCAGTCAAACAGGGAAAATCCAAAGGCCGATTTAATTGTATATGCAAAGTGATATATAGATGCAAGATGTAGTTGACCATATCTTTGACTGCCCATATCTCCTTCGTCCTAAGGAATTTCTGCATGCTCCAAAAGGCAAATGTGCTTGTTTTTGCCTTCTCTTTCACCTAGCGGGCTTTAAGGAGGATATCTTCACTTTCAGAATTTGATGCAAATCTACAGGCTCGATTGACTGGACATTTCAACGACTGATTTGGCATATGCAGGGGCTATTATTGTTGCATTTATTCTAGTTGGTAGGCTTTGTAGGTTGATTCATGGCAGATGGCTTCACTCTTCAATGTGTATGGGCTATGTGTCTTGCTAGTAGATCTTCATGTGTTTGTCGACGACTTTGGGGCTCTTCTCTTCAATGCCCTATGCTATCTTGTGTTTGGGAAACCATTTTCTGATGGTTGTGGACCTACCAATGACATGGTTCCTATCCTTTCACCATGCCCCTGCATTTACATCCCTGTTCCTGCATTGATGATACATTCTACATCCCTGGGATCCTATGCGACTATTTTCAATGTCCCTAGCACAGGATTTTGATATAAATGACATTGTAACTTCATTTTTGAGGAGGATGGTTTTATTTTGGGCTGTTATGCTACCTTTTTTTTGTAGTCAGACCTCTTAGTGTAATTGCAGGGTATGGGAATGTGACTCACTATGCCTGAATCTAGCCTCTGATGTCTTCCTTTTATCCACCAAATGAATGTGATTAGCTATATTGTGTCTACTTCTACTATTGAATATTATGTAATGTAATGGTTTTTGGCCTTCATGATTAATATATGCTTGACTTCTTGCCTCTCTTGTGTCCTGATTTTTGTGTTTTAATTGGAGTTATAGTCTGTTCTGTGAGTAAAATGGCTCTTCTGTAGGTTTGACCTTCATATCAAAGCCTTAATCAGTCTCATAAGTCTGTGTGAATCCCCATCATCATTGAAATCATTGTTGTGTCTACACCAAGATCACCATCGCTCAATGAATCTGGTGCATCACCCTTATTTTCAAGTTTTCTAGTTTTATCTTTCATTTTAAAAGCATTCCTTCTACCCCTTTTTCCCCTGTAGCACTAGCACTAGATTTAGTCACTTTTCTCTAAGCAATAGGCTTAGAAAGAGGAAACCAGCCTTCTTCAGAGGTCTGATCTTAGTTTGCAAGGTCCCACACTTTGAGATCATTCCCATTGTGTCATTAAAATGCTTGGACTCTCTCCAAGCAGGGTGCAATTCTATGTGACAATATGTGCATTCCTTTTGGGGAAAATATTGGTTTCTTGGTTGAGCAAGAAACAAGAGGCAATATCTCTATCCACTGTAGAAGCAGAGTATATTGCAGCAGCAGGTAGTTGCACTCAAGTATTATGGATGAAGATTTGCTAAGAGATATCAGAGTGGAGTATGAAGAACCTATCACAATCTTTTGTGACAATTCAAGTGCAATAAATATATCAAAAAATCTAGTGTTGCATTCAAAGAGAAAACATATATCCATCAAGTTTCACTTTTTGAGAGAGTAGGTGAATAAGAATGAAGTCATATTGGTGTTTGTGCCCTCAAAGGATTAGATTGCAGACATCTTTACTAAACCTCTACCTAAGGACTCTTTTGAGTATCTCAGGGAGAAGTTAGGGGTTATTACCCCTCCAGGTTTGAATTAAGGTGCACTAATATACATCAATCTGGTGGATCTCATAGCCATATCTTGAGGTTTGGATTGATGATAGGAAGCTACTACTCAAGGGGAGCAGTCTGTAGGATTCTGAAGTATTGATGCAAGTATGTGCCCTTTGTCATTGATGTCAAAGGGGAAGAGAAGACATGTGAAAAACAAAGTGGTTGTTGATCAAAGGGGGAGAAGTAAAGAGGACATGTGAATGATTGCTGCTAATAGGGGGAGCTTGTTGCAAGTATGAGGTTAACCAGTGTTGTCATTGATGTCAACATACTCATATTGCATTGATAAGAAGGATTGGATGAGCTGTGTGCTGAGGTTATTGAGGAAATTAGTCTCCATCTGGAATAGTGAAGAACAGTGATGAGAAGAAGGCAAAAGTACTCAATAGGTTGAGGATCAGAGGATGCAGATTAAAGGATTTGTAGATATGAGTCTTGAGATGTTCCAGTTAAGATTTCAGAGGTCCGCATGAAGATCTGATGAAGTTATGGCTGCTTGTGTAGAACCGGTTTTGGCGGGCGTTCAGTGGTGATAGAGTGTCATAGATTGGTCCGGTGAGCTCCGGAATTACATTATCTCATTCTGAGGATTGGAGGGAGTGTTGAAGAAGTCAGTGTGAAGTGGTAACTTGATTTGTGCATTGTTTGGAGGTCCAAAAGAACCTTTTGGATTATGACAGTGGCGACAGACTGTGTTCTTGAAGTTCCAGTAAGCTGATAAAGTGTGGATGTTCTTGATGATTCAGGAAAGGTTTCGGTGATCCTTGAATTGTGTACAATTCTTATTGGTGGTCCGCATTGAAGTTAGAGTTTGGATTTGATGTAAAGACCATCGATTGTTGGTGTTCTTCCTGAGACAGGCCGACCGGATGTATTACACATCTTGCGAATGATCTTGTAAGTGTTTGCTGACTTAGATGATTGTTCCTAAGTCGATGCCTTATATAAATAAGGGTTTGTGAATTCATTTTGAAGTGTGTCTTGTAGTGATGAGAGTGATATAGCGAAGAGAAGTGTGAAAGGTAGAGCAGGAGTTTTTGGGCTTAAATGGAACTAATCCAGGCATGGTAAAGATGTCAATCTCTAGTTCAAGTTTGTAATACTTGTTATCTTATAGACAGTGTGTCTCTTGTAGGCAGTGTGCCTCCTTGTGAGTAGTGTGCTCGGGCAGTGAGCCCTAATTGGCATGTGCCATCTATTTTTCTTATTCTTCTAACAGAGAATAATCCTTGGGTTAATCACCCCGTGGTTTTTCCCTTAACCAAGTTTGCCATGTCAAAATCTTGGTGTTTCATGTGTTGATGTGTATCTGCTCTGGTGTTTATGTCTTATGCTTTCATGAATGATTAATTGCTATGTTATTGATTAACAAAGTGGATTTAAGTGTTTGAATTGAAAGCAAATTTAGGATAACTAATTCAACCCCCCTCTTAGTTATCAACAATTGGTATCAGAGCCAAGTTCCTCTAAAAGGAGCTTAACAGCTTGAGGAGATCCAGTATGTCATCATACAAGAAGGATAGGCTGAAGTTTGATGGAACCAACTTCTCTCTTTGGAAAGGTCCCATGAAATGTCACTTGGAGTGTATGGGAAAAGCATACTTGTCCATAGTCACAAAACCATATGTACCTCCACAGGGTGGTCCGACAACTCTAAATGAAATCATAGATACTGAAAATAATCTGCGGACCAAAGAAGCTCTCCTAAGCGCATTAACTGACTCAGAGCTCTCAAATGTTATTGACCTACCAACTGCCTATGAGATCTGGATTAAACTAGAACTTCTGCATGAAGGAGATGAGTTTGTTAAGAGTGCAAGGTTGCAGAGTCTCAAAGGGAAATTTGAAAGATTGAAGATGAGAGATGATGAAAATATCACTACCTTTATGCCAAGAGTAAATGAGCTGGTGTGTGGAATTAGGAATGCTGGTGGAGTTTTGGATGAAAATGAGATAGTTTGCAAAATTCTCAGATCCCTTCCTACTGCCTACAAAATCAAGGTTGCTATTGATGAATTTAGAGCTCATACAACTGTCACAAGAGACCAATTGGCTGGCAAACTAGCTGCATTTGAAATGATCAAGTTTGGAGATGATCCCCCCAAGACTGAATCTGCATTCAAAGCTAGTGCGTATGTGAAAGGCAAACAAAGATTTGATCTAGGAGAAAACTCTTCAAGGAAGTTGTCATGGTATTATCAAGCAAGGAAAGACATGGAAGAGGAAGAAGCAGAAACAGCTCAACTTGAAGCCCTCATTGCAAAAAGACTGCCAAGAGGATCTGGTAAGTATGAAGGAAAATTACCTTTTAAATGCTTCAACTGCAATAAGATTGGTCACTTTGCCTCAAGATGTCCAGAAAGATCTACAAGGTGAAATTCTAACAAACAAAGGTTCCAAAAGAATTGCTATTATGTTCATGAAGAAGCTGATAATGAAGGAGTAACAAATGATGAATCAGAGATAGGAGACAAATCTAGAAATGAATGGGTGTTTATTGCCATCAAGGAAGAAGATCCAATATCTATCAATCATAAGGTTGTAGAAAGAGCTTTGGCTGCCCAAGTTGAAGAAAAGGATGATTGGGTTATTGACAGTGGATGCTCTCACCATATGATAGGTGAAAAGAACAAGTTCTTAGATTTAGAAAGGTATGAAGGAGGAGTGGTAAAGTTTGGGGATAACTCTGCCGGTAGAATCAGAGGAAGAGGAACTATTTCTTTTAATGGAAGAAACAAAACTGGTAATGTGTTGTATGTTGAAGGTTTGAAGCACAATCATCTTAGTGTTGGACAGTTGGAGGACAAAGGCTATGATCTCTGATTCAAGGATGGAAAATGCAAAATCTTTGAAAGATCCGGAACAGAGATTGCATCCGATACTCAAACTAAAGGTAATATCTTCCACTTGGTTGGTGCTAGTAAAAGTTGTCTATTTGTTCAAGTTGATCAGAGTTGGTTATGGCATAGAAGGATGTGTCATATAAATTTTGATAACATCATCAAGATAAGTAATACTCAGGCTGTAAGAGATCTTCCAAAGTTGATAAAACCTACAAATAGTTTGTGCAAAGAATGTCAGCTAGGTAAACAAAGCAGAGTCTCATTCAAAAGCAAGGATCAGTCCTCTACCAGATTATTGGAATTAGTTCATACTGATCTATGTGGTCTGACAAGGATCAAGACTATGCAAGGTGATAGATATTTCATGTTATTGATTGATGACCATTCCCGAATGATGTGGGTTACCTTTCTAAAAGAGAAATCAGAAGCTTTTGAGAAGTTCAAAATCTTCAAGGCTATGGTAGAGAATCAAACTGGATTGAAACTGAAATGTCTAAGGTCTGATAGAGGTGGTGAATTCACATCTGGTGAATTCATAGACTTTTGTGAGAAGCATGGTATAAAGAGACAGTTGTCTGCTCCTAGGACTCCACAGTAGAAAGGAGTAGTTGAGAGAAAGAACCGGACCATCTAGGAAGCATCCAGGACAATGATGATGGAAGCAAATGTTCCTCAAATGTTTTGGAGAGAAGTTGTCAGCACTGCAGTCTACACTCTTAATCGAGTTCAAATCAGAAGCAATACCGGTAAGACTCCTTATGAACTTTGGTTTGGCATCACTCCTACTGTGAGATATTTCAGAGTATTTGGTAGCAAATGTTACATTAAAAGAGATGAAGATATAGGAAAGTTTGATGCTAGAAGTGATGAAGGAATTTTCTTGGGTTACTCCACTCAAAGCAAAGCATACCAGTGTTACAATAAGAGACTGAGAAAGATGATAGAAAGTACAAATGTGAAGATTGATGAAGGTATTGAAAAACCCTCAAGATTTTTTGAGTATGATGAAGATGATCAGAATGGTGTTCTGATTCAAGGAACTCAATCCTCTCTTGAAGGTCAGATTTAGACTGATCCGGTTAATCAGGAAGAAGAGATAGGTCTAGATGAGCCTGATCAAGAAGTAGAAGTGCAAGAAACTCCCAAAGTTCCAAGGTATGTAAGACTAAACCACTCTGAAGATGAGATCATAGGTGACAAAAGCAAAGGTGTGCAAACTAGAAGGAATGTTGCTCAAAATCCAGATGAATGTTGTCTGATCTCAAAGATTGAACCTAAGACAATAAATGAAGCCTGCAATGATGAAAATTGGACCAAAGCAATGGAGGAAGAGTTGATGCAAATTGAGAAAAGTCACACTTGGGATCTTGTTTCTTGACCTAGTAACAAGAATGTGATTGGAACCAAATGGGTCTTCCGGAACAAACTAAATGAAGTTGGTGAAGTAATCAAAAATAAAGCTAGATTAGTCTGCAAAGGCTACTCTCAAATAGAAGGGATTGATTTTGAGGAAACCTTTGCTCCGGTGGCAAGAATTGAAGCAGTCAGACTATTTCTTGCATTTGCTGCCTTCAAAGATTTCAAAGTGTACCAGATGGATGTCAAATCTGCTTTCCTGAATGGTGACCTAGAAGAAGAGGTGTACATTGAACAACCAGATGGATTTCAGTTATCTGAGCATGGTGATATGGTCTGGAAATTAAAGAAGGCACTGTATGGTCTAAAGCAAGCCCCAAGAGCATGGTATGAGAGGCTGGACAAACATCTTTTAAAGATTGGTTTCAACAAAGGTACTGCTGATAGTAACCTATATTTCCAAATTGATGATGAAAACATCTTAATTATTGAAGTATTTGTTGATGATATCATCTTTGGAGGAAGAGGCAGTAGGTGTAAAACCTTTGCAAACCAAATGAAAATTGAGTTTGAAATGTCAATTCTTGGTGAAATGAATTTCTTCTTAGGTCTGCAAATTACTCAGACAGAGAAATGAATCTTTATCTCTCAGACCAAATATGTGAAAGAACTATTGAAGAAATTTGGAATAGAAGATTCAAAGCCAATGAATGCTCCCATGGCTACTGGATGTAAGTTGAGCAAAGATGATGACTCTCCTAAGACAAATCAGATAAAGTACAGATCAATGATTGGAGGATTACTGTATCTCACTCAGACTAGACCAAATATAATGCAGGCTGTTGGTCTTGTGGCGAGATTCCAGGCTGATCCCAGAGAATCTCATGTCATGGCAATCAAAAGAATTTTTAGGTACTTGAAAGGAACAATTGAGTATGGCCTATGGTATTCCAGAGATCATGACTTTTCTCTTCATGCATATACAGATGCAGATTGGGTAGGAGATGTGGATGACAGGAAGAGTACAAGTGGAGGAGCATTCTTTTTGGGAAAAAGGTTGGTTTATTGGCTAAGCAAGAAACAAGAAGCAATATCCCTATCTACAACAGAAGTAGAATACATTGCAGCAGTAGGTAGTTGCACTCAACTTTCGTGGATGAAGAAAATGCTAAGAGATATTCAAGTAAAATATGAGGAGCCTATCACAATTTTCTGTGATAATTCAAGTGCAATAAATATTTCTAAGAATCCAGTATTGCATTCTAAGACCAAGCATATATCTATCAAATTTCACTTTTTGAGAGAACAAGTGAACAAGGGTGAAGTCAGATTGGAGTATGTGCCCTCCAAGGATCAGCTTGCAGATATTTTTACTAAACCTCTTCCCAAGGACTCTTTTGAGTATCTCAGGGAGAAGTTAAGGGTCATGGCCCCTCTGGTGATGAACTAGGATGCACTGATGTGCATTAGTCTGGTGGATATCACAGTCATATCTTGTGATCTAGATTGATGCTAGGGAGCTGCTACTAAGGGGGAGCAGCTGGTATGATTCTGATGTGTTAGAATTGCAAGTATGAGCCCTTTGCCATTGATTTCAAAGGGGGAGAGAAGACATGTGAAAAACAAGTGGTTGATGACCAAAGGGGGAGTAGTAAAGGAAGAGAAGACATGTGAAGAGTTGTTGCTAATAGGGGGAGCTGTGACAGAAAGGAGAAGTTCTTGTCTTGATGGTTTTTCACATCATATGTTGCCATCAATGACAAAGGGGGAGATTGTTGCAAGTATGAGGTTAACCAGTGTTGTCATTGATGTCAACATACTCATATTGCATTGATAAGAAGGATTGGATGAGCTGTGTGCTGAGGTTATTGAGGAAATTAGTCTCCATCCAGAATAGTGAAGAATAGTGATGAGAAGAAGGCAAAAGTACTCAATAGGTTGAGGATCAGAGGATGCGGATTAAAGGATTTGTAGATATGAGTCTTGAGATGTTCCAGTTAAGATTTCAGAGGTCCGCATGAAGTTTTGAAGAAGTTATGGCTGCTTGTGTAGAACCGGTTCCAGCAGGCGTTCAGTGGTGACAGAGTGTCACAGATTGGTCTGGTGAGCTCTAGAATTACATTATCTCATTCTACGGATTGGAGAGAGTGTTGAAGAAGTTAGTGTGAAGTGGCAACTTGATTTGTACATTGTTTGGAGGTCTGGAAGAACATTTTGCATTAAGACAGTGGCGACAGACTGTGTTCTTGAAGTTCTGGATGAAGAAGAGAAGAATTCCAATAAGCTGATAAAGTGCGGATGTTCTTGATGACTCAGGAAAGGTTTTGGTGATCCTTGGATCATGTACAATTCTTATTGGTGGTCTGCATTAAAGTTAGAGTTTGGATTTGATGTAAAGACCACCGGTTGTCGGTGTTCTTCCTGAGACAGGCCGACCGGATGTATTACACGTCTTGCGAATGATCTTGTAGGTGTTTGCCGACTTAGATGATTGTTCCTAAGTCGATGCCTTGTATAAATAAGGGTTTGTGAATTCATTTTGAAGTGTGTCTTGTGGTGATGAGAGTGATATAGCAAAGAGAAGTGGGAAAGGCAAAGCAGGAGTTTTTGGGCTTAAATGGAACTGATCCAAGCATGGTAAAGATGTCAATCTCCAGTTCAATTTTGTAATACTTGTTATCTTGTAGACAGTGTGTCTCTTGTAGGCAGTGTGCCTCCTTGTGAGTAGTGTGCTCAGGCAGTGAGCCCTAATTGGCATGTGCCATCTATTTTTCTTATTCTTCTAACAGAGAATAATCCTTGGGTTAATCACCCCGTGGTTTTTCCCTTAACCAGGTTTTCCATGTCAAAATCTTGGTGTTTCATGTGTTGATGTGTAGCTGCTCTGGTGTTTATGTCTTATGCTTTCATGAATGATTAATTACTATGCTATTGATTAACAAAGTGGATTTAAGTGTTTGAATTGAAAGCAAATTAAGGATAACTGATTCACCCCCCCTCTCAGTTATCAACAAAGCTATGTCAGCCAGTGAGGAGAAGTTCTTGTCTTAATGGTCAAAATAGTTTTTCACATCATATGTTGCCGTCAATGACAAAGGGGGAGATTGTTACAAGTATGGGCCTAACTGGTGTTGTCATTGATGTCAACATACTCCTATTACATTGATGTCAAGGATTGGATGAGTTATGTGCTGAGGATATTGAGAAAATCAGCCCTATGAGAGATAGAGAAGAATAGTAAAAATAGTGAAGTTCTATGAAGTAAAGATTCTAGTCAATTCAAGATCTAAGTACGTGCATAAAAGGGTTTGTAGATATGTGTCTGAAGGTTCTCCAGTCAAGATTTTAGAGGTCCACATGAAGATTAGAAGAAGTTATGGCCATATGAGTAAAATTGGTTCTGGCAGTCATCTAGTAGCGACAGAGTGGCTCAAATAGGTCCGGTGAGAACCGGTAATACAATATCATGCTCTATGGATCTGGTGGGATGCTTGGGAAGCTAATTTGAATTGACAACTCGATTGGCTCGTAGTTTGGAGGTCTGCAAGTGATTCTTCTAGTGTGACAGTGATGACCGGCTGTGTTCTTAAGTGTCATGCCCACATTTTCCATGTGGTCACAACACACATCGCACGTGTCATAGCCACATTTGTCATGTGGTTATGACACAAGATATGAAAAACTTTTCTCACACTGTCCTATAAACCCCCTTCACATGCGTACACATGCTCAACGGTGTTCTCTCATGGCGAAACGCTACACTCTTCGGCGGAATACAAGTACAATTGCGTGCAACCAGAAGCATATAGATCAACAAGAGGGTCTATACAACGCTGCTAACGTCATTGCAAGAGTGAGATTACCAAAGTTCTTAAATCGAACCCTCGGCAATTTTTGGTAGCATAATGCCTTACGGCGTTAGTGGGAATTACGCTGCACTCATTTACGCACGTGGTTCGCTGATAGAGGAACAACTTCCCACGACGCCTTGTTCCGACTAAACCGACTAGTGATCTCCCTATTTAGTCATTTTTTAGCCAGGCACGGTTGTCTGTCTCCTCTCTTGTTTCCTGAAACATACTCCTCCTATGACTTAGCATTTTCAACAAGGCGGTTTGGTTGCTCTCTCTTCCCTTTTCACAAGTTCTTAATTTTGATTATATCTTTATCGCCCTTACCTTAACTATTCCTCTGTTAATTTAGTGTGTTTATATTTCGGTCTCTCTCTCTCTTTCGTTTTCTATGCTTTCTTTATGTGCATCCTGACCTTTCTTCATGATTTACGTCAATCAGGGTTATCACTGCAGCTATTGTTGATATTAAACCTAATTTCAGGATGATCTAGGTCACAAAGGCTGGTTTACTATTTCGCTGGACTCGGTCTCCTAATCTTCCCCGATCTAGGTTCCTCCTCCTCGTATATACTTAGTCAACTTGTTCCTAAGCAAATTTGGCAGAAGGGTCCATCAACTTAGTTCTCTTATCCCATGTGAGAAATGTCGCGCATTTTCTCCTCTGTGTTTTCCAGTGTTAGTTTTTCTTCTTCGGACCCTCTTACAGGTTTACTTATGAGGTCGTTTGCTACAGTTGAGATTAATATGGCCACATGGATAGTCAGTGGTGGCTTCTTAAGTTTATTTCCAGTGTTCTTTTGAACAAGTGATCTGTAATTTTCCTCTTCATTTTCCGGGTGATTGGTATTACGTTGATAGTTGAAACTTCCGAGAAACTCTTTCCAGAGTATCACTGAATATTCTTTAACTCTCTTTTACATTATAATTTTATTTTCTCTTGTTTATAATTACTGTTGTTACTATTACTGTTGTTACTATTAATGACTATTAATCCACTGGTTGTGACTCGTTTAACGTTGTAAATAGATGTAGGTGGTTCACCACTTTATAAAACTCTGTTCATGGTATTATATCTTCTTTGGTTGTTGTGTTCAACACTTAATAACATCTACTGTGAGAATATAATTTGTTATATTTTTTTTTTTTTCTCTATATCCATGAGACATGGTTTATAACGATTTAAAACGAGGGCCCAATAAAATGGTTCATAGATTTACTCCTATGTATATTATATATATATATATATATCTATATATATATACATATATATATAATATATTTATTTTAATGTCTATGCATAGGACGAAATTGGTTTACCACGACTTATATATCTATATATATATATATAGATAGATATATAATCATTATTATATTATATATATAGCTATATACATAGACATATATAGTATATATATATGCCTATATATAGAGCTATATAAAAACTGTATTTATATTCAAATAAACCAATCATATGTTAGGGCCCAAGCCCTAGCATTTTATTGCTTTAGATTCCACAGCCGACGGCGGCCATGGGCGGCGGTGGCCGCAGTGACAGAGCGGCGGACAGGATCGGCGGTGGCCGCAGAGCGACGGACAGGATCGACGGTGGCCGCAGAGCGGCGGACCTGTGCAGGCCGCGGGAGGCATAAGGGATTGGGGGGGATGTGGAGTGGGGCGGAGCCCCACCCACATTCCCACAACGTGGGGTGTGGGTGGGGCTCCGCCCCACTCCACACCTTCATATATATGTATGAGGGTCTGCGGTGGGGATTTCTCCCCACCGCCTATTCTAAACCGCGACTGTATTTTAATCCGCGGCTTAAACTTTGACAGTCTTTCACAAGATGCTATTCGTTGATTATTATCAATAATAATATATTTACAAGTATATATATATATATATTTATATATATTCATATATAAATATATATATATATATATGTATATATCAACGATAATATATTTATATATATATATATATATTTCATATATATATATATATATATATCCCTTTTTTTTATATTGATATATAACATTCAATTTCATAACAATTATAATTACTTTCAATTTCTCTATTATTCTGAAAAATGATAATTACTCAAAATGAGAAATATATATATATCTCTATATATATTTATAAATTTATTTAGAAAAAAATATTCTTTATGTATTTGTATAATTCCAATTCCTAAAATTTCTCAAATTCACTACTTTATGCATTTTCTCCAAATCAACCTATTATAAAGAAATTGTCATAACAATTAGACATATATATATATATCCCAATTTCACTTAATCGGTAGAAATGGTAAATAGCTATCCCTTTATTATAAGTATAGATTTCCATTTTCATAAACATTTAAGACTTCTTAAATTTACAAATAGATTATATATACATGCTAGATTTCCTCTAATCCTTCTAAATTAACAGAATCCATTAAATATGGAGAATAACTCAAATATTTAAAACTGTCTTTTCCATTTTAACATCGAACTATAAAAACTAACATTTCAACTAGTTAAGCAATTCCAAACTTTCAAATGTAAACAACTCAGATTAGATTGCCAAAAATGAACTTTTCCTTTCAGTAATACTTGAAACACAAAAATTGCTATTGAACAAAGTTTGCAAACATCAACTTAAAATTTAAGCACATTCATATTACAGCTTCTCAATCATGAATACCACCACTTAACTTCCCTGATATGAACTTTCTCCTCCCAAACAGTATACAACTGAGAACTTATGACAACCAAATAAAAGTCCAATAATAACAAGATCAGGGAGGTGATTTTCTTCACTCCCAGAATATCATTAATTTACAACAATAACAAGAGAGGTGTTCTCTCTTCATCTCTATGAAATGAACCAGGCCTAATTCTCATGACAAGAAGATGAACTATTTCTTCATAAATAGCCAACCAGAAGCTCCAAGAGAAAAACCTGCGTATCAAAGACAAACAAAGAAGAAAATACCACTCGTCTAGCTCTCCTCCCTACCGTAGACCCGCAAGTGGGTCACCCCCGAGCTAGGGAGACCATACTCACACCTGGGTACTCAAACACTCCACTTCACAACAGAAACAACAACAATCCCAAAGCACACATACACCCGTGGGTATTTTACACAATACGGAAACTCAACTACAATGAGTTTCATAAGGGGCAGGAGAGTGGACACACTCGACTCCAGAGTGTCACCCTGACAGATAAATGAACTAATATAAATTTCTCTTGGTCTCAACCAAGTGTGATCACAATTTTTAAGTAATCTGTATAGGACTCTCAAGCCAAAATACAGTCACAGATACATGCCCTCAAGGCTTTCAACATCCCAAAAGATGGAAACAGGTATGCACCCGAGGAGGATCTCTCCTCCCCTACCCCAAACTTGATGAGCATTTCTCCCAAGTGGGAGACGCTCTGTCAAACAACCCGACAAGAACCCCACAGAAAACAAATCTAAACACATAATTCACACACATTTCATGCACATTTCAGTTCTACCAAAAACAAAGGTAAAATTCAGACCAACCTTGCAAAGCCCTCCTGGAATGAAGTTGTTGCAGAGTCCACAGAGTTCACTTCCAACCTTAGCCACCAACTCCCTCTCCCTTCTCTATCTTCCAAACTAACTTCTCTATTTTTGGTAAGGCCAAAATGAAAGTTTTTTCCCAAAATTCAACTAACTCCCTCTCATCCCAAAATTTGAAAATAAATAACCCAAATTCTCTTTCTTTTTAATTTTGAGAAATGGGGAAGTGACACTTGTCACCTCCTCACCCTTCCCAAAAACCACTATTCTGTCCAGGTGGCTTATGTCACTCTCCATTCCCAAGGGTACTCCTTATTCCTCTCATGTGACTCCACTTTCTCATGGGAGAAATAAAAAAAAGAGTTAAATGGGAACAAGACAGGTGACCCATGCCTCTTTCTCCTTTCTTCACATGGGTGTCCCCATAGTACATGGGGGAATCTCACTAAAGAAAAGGTGACTTTCACTAATGGGTGGCATCTCTTATCTAGGGAAATGTAGAGGGGATGGGTTGAGTGTTGGTACAACCCATCATGTCCCCTCCTACCTCCAATTTTCGCCACTTAACTTCAGGGGAAGGTTAAGTTGACTAGATGGAGGTTACTCAAGGGTTACCCATGCCAAATGGGCCCCTAGACCCATGGGGTATAACCCAGGGTCAACTTTAACCCATACAAGACACCCCTGGTCAAGGTAAAGCACAAGAAAAGGGCCTCATAATTTAAATAAAATAAGAAATTTCAAATTCAATCTCTTTACAACACTTAATTATAAAAATAATGTTACATGAGGGTAACCTAACCCACTCGACCATACGAAAGACCACATTACATCATGACATCAAACACAAAGAGATCTTGGTTCCTCATGGGACCAGATCGGCTTAACCGGGAATAACAATTAACAAGGTGTGGAATGATCTCCGAAATCTGTGGTTCGATTAGTAATCCCTGCACACTCAATTACAAGATCAGTAACCACATAAATTCATCATAGCCGAAGCAACTTAAATAAAACATGCATTCTCATGCCCTAGTACAATTTAACATAATTAAAAATCATATTACAATTTTCCATCATTACCTAATTCATTTTTCTGAAAAGTAAACTTATCCAAACATCACCCAATTAGTTTTTCCGAAAACATAATAAAGTTAAATCGTCTGACAAATTCAGGGAACTGCTATCCCACAAATATGAAAGTAACCATAACAGTACTGTAAATAGTCATAACAACAGTAGTAAAAAGGGCGGTCCTCACATCCTCTCCCCCTAAGACGGTACTTCCTCCTGGAAGTCGTCAAAAAGGTGAGGATACAGGGTCTTCAATCTCTCTGCATCTTCCCATGTTGCAGTGACTTCGTCGTATAAGTCCCATTGGACTCTAACCTGGTCCAACTCTCGACCTCGAAGGGCCAGCGTCCGACGAGCCAATATGCGAATTGGCTCCAACGCCAGTTGTCCGTCTGCCTCTACCTGAAGAGCACTCCAATCCAACACATGAGATAAGTCAGAAATATATTGACGTAAAACTGATACATGAAATACATCGTGGATACGTGACAGGCTAGGTGGCAAGGCTAGACGATAGGCTACTGGTCCTATCCGCTCCAAGATTTCGAAAGGTCCTACAAATCGAGGTGCGAGCTTAGAGCCTTTTCCATAACGGATTGGACTCTTGTGCGGGCGCACTCTCAAAAATACTCTTTCCCCCACCGAGAAGCTTCGGTCTGTCCTCTTAGCATCGGCATACTTTTTCTGCCTGTCCTGTGCTTCCAGAAGCCTCTGTCTTATCTGTTTAACTTGCAGTTCCATATTCTGAACTATCTCTGGGCCGATGACTGTTCTGTCCTCTATCCGATCCCAACTCAAAGGTGTTCTACATGGTCTGCCATATAATGCCTGGAAAGGAGGCATACCCAACGAGCTATGATGCCCATTATTGTAGGCGAACTCAACTAGATACAGGTACTCCTCCCATCTAGACTGGTGGTCCATCACATACATGCGAAGCATGTCTTCTAACACCTGGTTAACTCTCTCTGTTTATCCGTCGGTTTCCGGATGATATGCTGAACTGAAGTTGAGCTGTGTGCCCAACGCCTGATGTAAGGCTTTCCAGAACGATGAAGTGAATACGGAGTCTCTGTCAGATATAATGCGGCGAGGTACCCCATGAAGTCTAACAATCTAATCAAGAAACACCTTTGCCACTGATGGTGCATTGTATGTTGTACATATTGGTGAAAAATGCGCCACTTTGGTCAGCTTGTCCACTGTCACCATAATAGCATCATGGCGACGTGATGACATAGGTAGACCAACGATAAAATCCATAGAAATGGTGTCCCATTTCCATTCAGGTATCTCGTGAGGGTACAACAGTCCCGCTGGATGCTGATGTTCGGCCTTGACCCTCTGACATTCCAGGCAACGAGCAACAAATTCGGTAATGTCACGCCTCATCCCAGCCCAATGATAAAGCTGTCGTAAGTCAGCATGCATCTTCTTCACTCCTGGGTGTGCTGCGTAGGGTGCTCTATGAGCCTCTGATAGGATTACTGCACGAAGATTACCCACATGGGGTACATAGATGCGTTGCCGATGTCGAAGCATACCATCAGACTCAAGGGTATATCCTGTGAATTTGCCCTCAAGGGCCTTCTGATTTAGTACTGCCTGCTGCACTTCAAGAAACCATTCGTCCTCCGGCAGATGCTGTAAGATGCGATCCTTCAAGTCCATCTTCAAGGTCAGGGTCTGGATCTCGTGGCGTCTTCGACTCAAAGCATCAGCGACCACGTTCTCCTTCCCTTTGATATAGTGGACATCGAAGTCATATTCACATAGGAATTCCATCCAACGCCGCTGGCGGGCATTCAAATTAGGCTGTGTAAAAATATACTGCAAACTATGATGGTCCGAATGGAGTTCAAAGCGCCGTCCTAAGAGGAAGTGTCTCCAGCGAACCAAGGCATGAACAACAGCTGCAAGCTCTAAGTCGTGCGTAGGATAGTTTAACTCATGTGTCTTTAGTTTCCGCGATTCGTATGCGATCGCTCGACCATCCTGCATAAGCACGGCTCCCAAACCTTCTAATGATGCATCCGTGCAAACTACAAACTCTTCTGAAGGATCTGGAACTGCTAAAATAGGAGCGCTCGTAAGACGCTCTTTGAGGACTCCAAAAGCCTTTTCACACTGCTCGGTCCAAGTGAAACCCTTCCCTTTTCGCTGAAGGGAAGTAATGGGATGTGCTATCCTGGAGAAACCTTCGACAAACCGACGATAATACCCGGCTAACCCCATAAAGCTTCTGACCTCTGTCACGTTCGTGGGTGCCGGCCACTCCTGGATTGCTCTAATTTTAGATGGATCTACGGAGATGCCATCACCTGATAAAATGTGGCCCAAATACTGCACCTCTGTCCTGAAGAAGGCACACTTTGCCAGGTTGCCATAAAGTTGCTACCCTCGTAATTGCTGCAAAACTTGACGCAAGTGCTCTACATGCTCCTCCTCAGTCCGTGAATAAATCAGAATGTCATCTAGAAATATGATCACGAACTGGTCTAGGTATGTACGGAACACCCCGTTCATGAGACTCATGAATACTGTAGGAGCGTTCGTCAACCTGAAAGGTACCACTGTGAATTCATAATGGCCATATCTGGTTCGAAAAGCAGTTTTATGAATATCTGACTCCGTGATGCGTAATTGGTGATACCCAGATTTTAGATCAATTTTTGAGAACACTCTGGCTCCCTGCATTTGATCAAAAAGGTCGTCAATCCTAGGTAGAGGATAACGATTCTTCACCGTCACCTTGTTCAACTGCCTGTAGTCCATGCATAGACGAAGAGACCCATCCTTCTTCTTCACGAAGATAACTGGTGCGCCCCATGGTGAAACGCTAGGTCGGATGTGTCCCTTCTCAAGTAATTCTTCTAACTGCAGCTTAAGTTCAGTGAGTTCATGGTTCGTCATCCTATAGGGTGCACGGGATATCGGCTCTACACCTGGCACTAAGTCGATGTGGAAGTCCACTTCTCTACGTGGAGGCATACCAGGTAATTCTGGCGGAAATACATTGGCAAACTCTCTAAGGATAGGGTGATCATCTAAAGTAGCCTCAGGTTCATCCTCTGCTCTATCACTGACTGTGATGGCAAACATCTGACATCCCTTCCGCATACAGCGCTTAAGCTGCTGAGCGGATATCATACGAATAGCCGTGGGCTTTTGAATGCCCACTATCTCAACCGACGAACCATGATCGTCTAAACAGCTAATCGTTCTCTGGCGACAATCAAGCTTGGCTCTATGTGCCGCAAGCCAATCCATACCCAGAACTACTCCGTAAGACCCTAATGGCATAATCCTAAGGTCACATGTTGTGGTGAAGGTTCCCAATGTGATCTCACAGTCTTTAACTAAGGTATCTACTGACATCCTGGCCCCTGAGGCGAACTCAACTTCCCACCTAATATCTTGCCTAGAAGCCACCAGCCTGCAACGCTCCACTAACGATGTAGACAAAAAGGAGTCAGTAGCTCCTGAGTCAAAAAGGATCGAGATGGGAAAGTCTCTAATCGTACCTGCTGCCTCGATGACAGAAGCCTGGAAATCAGCCTGGCGGTTGTCAACCACTGCAAACATATGGTGAAATCTGCCCACGTCACCTACGGTCTGCTCAGACCCTCCTGATCGGGGTTGACCCCCTGCAGTAAATCCCTGCGGGCACTCTCTAGCCAGATGCCCTGCCCCACCACATACATAACATGGTCCTCTAACCTGTAACTGCCCTGACTGTGTTCTACCTGATTGTTGTTGCCCAGTCCATCCGGTGGATCCCTGTGAGCCTCTGTAAGACTGCTGGGACCTTGCGGGTCCTGCCGATGAACCCTGCTGTCTCTGATCCCTGCGTGGTCCCTGCTGCTGCCATCCACGGTTCTGTCCTCCCTGTCCCCTCTGTTGAAATTTGGATTTTTGCTGATGTTGCTGCTGCTGTGGAGGCCTAGGAGGTAATGATGAAGGATTATATCCTCCTCTCTATGTTGTGTTTTGAGGCCTTCGAAAATTTTGCTGTTGTTGGGGATTTCGTTCCTGGTACTGTGGGCATGAATTCTGTCCTCGTCCCTGAATTTCCTCTGATATAAGGGCCTTTTCAACAGCTTCGCTCATGGTCTGGGGATTTGCCATACGAACGGGTCCTGCTATCCCGTGATTTAGCCCCCTGATGAATTTGTGTATTAAGATTTTCTCGTCATGGAGGTATTCCGCGTAACGAGAAAGCTCTATAAATCAGCTCTCATACTGAGTAACGGTGAGTCCCCTCTGCTGTAGATCATGAAACTCATCGATTCTGCGCTGTCTATAATGTTCGGACAAATATCGCGCATTGAAGCGCTTAATGAAGATGTCCCATGTGAGTGTATCCACGGAGAGTCAGTGCTTGCACTCCTCTGTGCGCCACCAGGTGGCTGCTGCATCCCTAAGAAGATGAACTGCCACTCGTGCTTTCGTGTTGCTCTCATACGGTCGCAAGGCGAAGCACCTGTCTAAGCTAATTAGCCAAGCCTCGGCCATAGCTCCCTCTGTAGCTCCTGCGAAAGTGGGTGGGTTGAGCCTCAGTAGATCTCTGATAGGGTCCCCTCTGTCTCTAAGTCTCCCAAGTGGCTCTTCCACACCATCCTCATATACTCCCTGCTGAACCTGTTCTTGTCTCAAAAGTCTCGGAGGACTCCTGCTCCGTGCTCGGGAGGCTGACCCTACCTCCTCTACTGTTGTGTCAGGAATCTCAACGAAGGGCTCCACACGTGGCACCTCTAGTGGATCAACGCGAGGCCCCATACGTGGCTCAATACGTGACTCGGCACGTGGCTCCTCTCACGGATCAACACGAGGCTCTATCCGTGGCTCAGGAATCACTGGTGGTAACCTGTCTAGCATAGTCTGTAATGCCTGTAAGATCTGTGGACCTATATCCGATATTGGTGTCGCCTGTGGTACTAGTGGTGCTTGTGGTACAGGTGGTGCAGGTGGTGCTACTAAATCTGCGGGTGCCAGTCCCTCGGCTGAGGAATCGCTGTGCACCTCGACTGACGCTGTGTGGCGTGATCGCGCTCGTCGAACACGTCGGGGAGGCATCCTACAAAACAAGGTAAAAACTAATTAGCCAAAGTTGCGGAATAATAACGTGCCCAAATACGCCCAGTGTTTAAAACTTGGCTCTGATACCAAATGTCATGCCCACATTTTCCATGTGGTCACAACACACATCGCACGTGTCATAGCCACATCTATCATGTGGTTATGACACGAGATATGAAAAACTTTTCTCACACTGTCCTATAAACCCCCTTCGCATGCGTACACATGCTCAACGGTGTTCTCTCATGGCGAAACGCTACACTCTTCGGTGGAATACAAGTACAATTGCGTGCAACTAGAAGCATATAGATCAACAAGAGGGTCTATACAACGCTGCTAACGTCATTGCAAGAGTGAGATTACCAAAGTTCTTAAATCGAACCCTCGGCAATTTTCGGTAGCATAATGCCTTACGGCGTTAGTGGGAATTACGCTGCACTCATTTACGCACGTGGTTCGCTGATAGAGGAACAACTTCCCACGACGCCTTGTTCCGACTAAACCGACTAGTGATCTCCCTATTTAGTCATTTTTCAGCCAGGCACGGTTGTCTGTCTCCTCTCTTGTTTCCTAAAACATACTCCTCCTATGACTTAGCATTTTCAACAAGGCGGTTTGGTTGCTCTCTCTTCCCTTTTCACAAGTTCTTAATTTTGATTATATCTTTATCGCCCTTACCTTAACTATTCCTCTGTTAATTTAGTGTGTTTATATTTCGGTCTCTCTCTCTCTTTCGTTTTCTATGCTTTCTTTATGTGCATCCTGACCTTTCTTCATGATTTACGTCAATCAGGGTTATCACTGCAGCTATTGTTGATATTAAACCTGATTTCAGGATGATCTAGGTCACAAAGGCTGGTTTACTATTTTGCTGGACTCGGTCTCCTAATCTTCCCCGATCTAGGTTCCTCCTCCTCGTATATACTTAGTCAACTTGTTCCTAAGCAAATTTGGCAGAAGGGTCTGTCAACTTAGTTCTCTTATCCCATGTGAGAAATGTCACGCATTTTCTCCTCTGTGTTTTCCAGTGTTAGTTTTTCTTCTTCGGACCCTCTTACAGGTTTACTTATGAGGTCGTTTGCTACAGTTGAGATTAATATGGCCACATGGATAGTCAGTGGTGGCTTCTTAAGTTTATTTCCAGTGTTCTTTTGAACAAGTGATCTGTAATTTTCCTCTTCATTTTCCGGGTGATTGGTATTACGTTGATAGTTGAAACTTCTGAGAAACTCTTTCCAGAGTATCACTGAATATTCTTTAACTCTCTTTTACATTATAATTTTATTTTCTCTTGTTTATAATTACTGTTGTTACTATTACTGTTGTTACTATTAATGACTATTAATCCACTGGTTGTGACTCGTTTAACGTTGTAAATAGATGTAGGTGGTTCACCACTTTATAAAACTCTGTTCATGGTATTATATCTTCTTTGGTTGTTGTGTTCAACACTTAATAACATCTACTGTGAGAATATAATTTGTTATATTTTTTTTTTTCTCTATATCCATGAGACATGGTTTATAACGATTTAAAACGAGGGCCCAATAAAATGGTTCATAGATTTACTCCTATGTATATTATATATATATATATATATATATCTATATATATATACATATATATAATATATTTATTTTAATGTCTATGCATAGGACGAAATTGGTTTACCACAACTTATATATCTATATCTATATATATATATATATAGATAGATAGATATATAATCATTATTATATTATATATATAGCTATATACATAGACATATATAGTATATATATATGCCTATATAGAGAGCTATATAAAAACTGTATTTATATTCAAATAAACCAATCATATGTTAGGGCCCAAGCCCTAACATTTTATTGCTTTAGATTCCACAGCCGACGGCGGCCATGGGCAGCGGTGGCCGTAGTGACAGAGTGGCGGACAGGATCGGCGGTGGCCGCAGAGTGGCAGACAGGATCGACGGTGGCCGCAGAGCGGCGGACCTGTGCAGGCCGCGGGAGGCATAAGGGATTGGGGGGGGATGTGGAGTGGGGCGGAGCCCCACCCACATTCCCACGACATGGGGTGTGGGTGGGGCTCCGCCCCACTCCACACCTTCATATATATGTATGAGGGTCTGCGGTGGGGATTTCTCCCCACCGCCTATTCTAAACCGCGACTGTATTTTAATCCGCGGCTTAAACTTTGACAGTCTTTCACAAGATGCTAATCGTTGATTATTATCAATAATAATATATTTACAAGTATATATATATATATTTATATATATTCATATATAAATATATATATATATATGTATATATCAACGATAATATATTTATATATATATATATATATATATTTCATATATATATATATATATATATATATCCCTTTTTTTTATATTGATATATAACATTCAATTTCATAACAATTATAATTACTTTCAATTTCTCTATTATTCTGAAAAATGATAATTACTCAAAATGAGAAATATATATATATCTCTATATATATTTATAAATTTATTTAGAAAAAAATATTCTTTATGTATTTGTATAATTCCAATTCCTAAAATTTCTCAAATTCACTACTTTATGCATTTTCTCCAAATCAACCTGTTATAAAGAAATTGTCATAACAATTAGACATATATATATATATATATGTATATATATATATATATATATATATATATATATATATATATATATATATATATATATATATATATATCCCAATTTCACTTAATCGGTAGAAATGGTAAATAGCTATCCCTTTATTATAAGTATAGATTTCCATTTTCATAAACATTTAAGACTTCGTAAATTTACAAACAGATTATATTTACATGCTAGATTTCCTCTAATCCTTCTAAATTAACAGAATCCATTAAATATGGAGAATAACTCAAATATTTAAAACTGTCTTTTCCATTTTAACATCGAACTATGAAAACTAACATTTCAACTAGTTAAGCAATTCCAAACTTTCAAATGTAAACAACTCAGATTAGATTGCCAAAAATGAACTTTTCCTTTCAGTAATACTTGAAACACAAAAATTGCTATTGAACAAAGTTTGCAAACATCAACTTAAAATTTAAGCACATTCGTATTACAGCTTCTCAATCATGAATACCACCACTTAACTTCCCTGATATGAACTTTCTCCTCCCAAACAGTATACAACTGAGAACTTATGACAACCAAATAAAAGTCCAATAATAACAAGATCAGGGAGGTGATTTTCTTCACTCCCAGAATATCATTAATTTACAACAATAACAAGAGAGGTGTTCTCTCTTCATCTCTATGAAATGAACCAGGCCTAATTCTCATGACAAGAAGATGAACTATTTCTTCATAAATAGCCAACCAGAAGCTCCAAGAGAAAAACCTGCGTATCAAAGACAAACAAAGAAGAAAATACCACTCGTCTAGCTCTCCTCCCTACCGTAGACCCGCAAGTGGGTCACCCCCGAGCTAGGGAGACCATACTCACACCTGGGTACTCAAACACTCCACTTCACAACAGAAACAACAACAATCCCAAAGCACACATACACCCGTGGGTATTTTACACAATACGGAAACTCAACTACAGTGAGTTTCATAAGGGGCAGGAGAGTGGACACACTCGACTCCAGAGTGTCACCCTGACAGATAAATGAACTAATATAAATTTCTCTTGGTCTCAACCAAGTGTGATCACAATTTTTAAGTAATCTGTATAGGACTCTCAAGCTAAAATACAGTCACAGATACATGCCCTCAAGGCTTTCAACATCCCAAAAGATGGAAACAGGTATGCACCCGAGGAGGATCTCTCCTCCCCTACCCCAAACTTGATGAGCATTTCTCCCAAGTGGGAGACGCTCTGTCAAACAACCCGACAAGAACCCCACAGAAAACAAATCTAAACACATAATTCACACACATTTCATGCACATTTCAGTTCTACCAAAAACAAAGGTAAAATTCAGACCAACCTTGCAAAGCCCTCCTGGAATGAAGTTGTTGCAGAGTCCACAGAGTTCACTTCCAACCTTAGCCACCAACTCCCTCTCCCTTCTCTATCTTCCAAACTAACTTCTCTATTTTTGGTAAGGCCAAAATGAAAGTTTTTTCCCAAAATTCAACTAACTCCCTCTCATCCCAAAATTTGAAAATAAATAACCCAAATTCTCTTTCTTTTTAATTTTGAGAAATGGGGAAGTGACACTTGTCACCTCCTCACCCTTCCCAAAAACCACTATTCTGTCCAGGTGGCTTATGTCACTCTCCATTCCCAAGGGTACTCCTTATTCCTCTCATGTGACTCCACTTTCTCATGGGAGAAATAAAAAAAAGAGTTAAATGGGAACAAGACAGGTGACCCATGCCTCTTTCTCCTTTCTTCACATGGGTGTCCCCATAGTACATGGGGGAATCTCACTAAAGAAAAGGTGACTTTCACTAATGGGTGGCATCTCTTATCTAGGGAAATGTAGAGGGGATGGGTTGAGTGTTGGTACAACCCATCATGTCCCCTCCTACCTCCAATTTTCGCCACTTAACTTCAGGGGAAGGTTAAGTTGACTAGATGGAGGTTACTAAAGGGTTACCCATGCCAAATGGGCCCCTGGACCCATGGGGTATAACCCAGGGTCAACTTTAACCCATACAAGACACCCCTGGTCAAGGTAAAGCACAAGAAAAGGGCCTCATAATTTAAATAAAATAAGAAATTTCAAATTCAATCTCTTTACAACACTTAATTATAAAAATAATGTTACATGAGGGTAACCTAACCCACTCGACCATACGAAAGACCACATTACATCATGACATCAAACACAAAGAGATCTTGGTTCCTCGTGGGACCAGATCGGCTTAACCGGGAATAACAATTAACAAGGTGTGGAATGATCTCTGAAATCTGTGGTTCGATTAGTAATCCCTGCACACTCAATTACAAGATCAGTAACCACATAAATTCATCATAGCCGAAGCAACTTAAATAAAACATGCATTCTCATGCCCTAGTACAATTTAACATAATTAAAAATCATATTACAATTTTCCATCATTACCTAATTCATTTTTATGAAAAGTAAACTTATCCAAACATCACCCAATTAGTTTTTCTGAAAACATAATAAAGTTAAATCGTCTGACAAATTCCAGGAACTGCTATCCCACAAATATGAAAGTAACCATAACAGTACTGTAAATAGTCATAACAACAGTAGTAAAAAGGGCGGTCCTCACATTAAGGTTCCAGATGAAGATTCAAATGTTTGTAGTAAGCAGAAGTGGTGCAAATGTTCTTGGTGATTCAAGCAAGCTTGTGGAGGTCTCCAGATTGTGTCTAGTTCATGTTATTGGTCCGCATTGAAGATTGAGCTCATAATTCTTTGAGTGATGGTGTTCTTCCCAGTCTTGGCTGAGCGGATGATTTACACATATTGCAGATGTTCTTGAAGGTGTTTTGTGAAGCCTGGAGTGTTCCTCGAAGAAGATTAAAGTCCCAGATATGCGTAGCCGACAGGATTTTGAAGCGCATGAAGTTTTTGTAATAAGTCAAGTTGTATATTTGTAATTGCTCTGTAATAAAATAAATGTATGTTGTGCCAACTTTGATGATCATTCCAAAGTTGATGTCATGTATAAATAAGAGTTGCAAAGTCATTCAAAAGTGATGAAGGGGTTATGATGAGAAAGTGATAGAGAGGAGGGGAATGAAAAGAAGAGCAGAAGTGTTGAGCTTAAATGGAACTATCTTAAGCATAATGAAGATGCTACTCTCCAGTTCAAGTATGTAATACTTATATTATTTTGTAGATAGTGTGTCTCCTATAGGTAGTGGGCCTCTTGTGAGCAGTGTGCTCGGGTAGTGAGCCCTAATTGGCAAGTGCCATTTTTCTTCTTATTCTTTTAACAAAAAATACAATCTTGGGTTAGTCACCCCGTGGGTTTTCCCTTAACTGGGTTTTCCACGTTAAAATCTTAGTGTCATATGTGTTAAATGTGTTTCTACTCTTGAGTTATTGCATTATGCTTCCATGATTAAATCATTATTATGCTATTGAATATAAGAAGGATTTAAGAATTAAAGAATAGGAGTTTTGGTGACAACTGATTCACCCCCCCTCTCAGTTGTTTGCCCTAAAACCAACAATTGGTATCAGATCTAAGTTCCTCTAAAAGAGCTTAATTGCTTGAGGAGATCTAGGATGTCTTCCTACAAGAAGGATAGTTCGAGGTTTGATGGAATGAACTACACTCTTTGGAAAAGCTGCATGGAATGTCACTTGCAATGTATGGGATTTTATTATTGGAACATGACTATAAAAGAGTATATTCCTCCAAAGAATGGTCTGACAACTCTAGATGAAATAAAAAATGCTGAAGATAATATTCAAGCTAGAGAAGCCTTACTAAGTGCCTTATCTGATACAGAGCTAACAAATGTTATGGATTTAAAAACTGCATATGAAATTTGGTCAAAGATGGAAATTCTGCATGAAGGAGACAAATATGTTAAATGTGCCAAGATACAAAGTCTGAAAGGAAAATTTGAAAACCTGAAGATGAATGAAGATGAGAATATAATTACTTTTATGCCAAAAGTAAATGAGCTTGTTTGTGGTATTAGATGTGCTGGTGGAACTTTGGATGAAGATGAGATTGTTGCCAAAGTTCTCAGATCCCTACCTCCTGCGTACAAACACAAGGTTGTTGCTATTGAAGAATTCAGATCTTTATCAAATATTACAAGGGATCTATTGGTTGGGAATTTAGCTGCATTTGAATTGGCTAAGTTTAGAGATGCTCCTCCCAAGACTGAATCTGTATTCAAAGCTAGTGCCTCTACAAAAGGTAAACAAAGGTATGATCTAGGAGAAAGTTCATCAAAGAAATTATCATGGTATGAAAAAGTAAGAAAAGATCTAGAAGAAGATGAGGCAGAAGCTACTCAACTTGAAGCCCTTGTTGCAAGAAGACTACCAAGAGGATCTAGTAAGTATGAAGGAAAAATGCCCCTCAAATGTTTCAACTGTAACAAGATTGGTCATTTTGCCCCAAGATGTTTGGAAAGATTTTCAAGGCCAAATCCTAATAGATTAAGATTCAAAAAGAAATGTTACTATGTTCAAGAAGATGATGATGATGAAGGAATAACAGATGATGAATCCAAGATAGGGAATAAATCTGGAAGTGACTGGGTGTTTATTGCCATCAAGGAAGAAGATCCAATGCCTATTGAATTTGTCAATCGTAAAATGGTAGAAAGGGTTTTGGCTGCTCACGTTGAAGAAAAGGATGAATGGGTCATTGACAGTGGATGCTCTCACCATATGACTGGTGATAAGAATAAGTTCATAAATCTGGAATGATATGAAGGAGGAATTGTAAAATTTGGTTATAATTCTGCTAGCAGAATGTAATGTCCCCATTTTTAGATTCTCTTGCAGATCAGTCAGAGCTGACTTTCTGGGTTAGTGAAAGCTTATTCAGAGAAGTATTTCTATGTCACCAGGGTGTTCTGGTGATCCAATGGAGCTGGTTGACACTTTTCAGAGGGTTTCTGAACAACTTGTCTGTACTTACTATTTATAGTAAGTGCTTACATGTCGTTAATCTTTCTAGGTTTTTCTGGGTTTGTTCTCTTTAGTCCCCGATGGTCATTGCTATTTTTAGTAAGTGGCAGTTTGGTGCTATTTGGGTGACTTGGCAATCGGCTGTTGGCTCTCATAGACATTGCAATGAGCTCAGAGTTATTAGATGGTTTGTGGATCTAATTAGCACCCTCTGAGTTGGCTCAGTTTGCTTATGGTCGTTACTTACTATTTTTAGTAAGTTCAGGATTGGCACTGGAATGGGATTTTGAGAGTGGGGTTGGATTCATCTTGTCAAGACCTTTCCAACGAGCTATAGTTCATTGGTTTTTGACATTATCTTGGCCTTCGTTTTAAAGTCCATAAATTAAACATTATTATTTAATATTGGACCTTGGTGCCTAGGCTCAGCAACTTAATATTGTTTTAAAAGAGGGGACTTTAAGGGTGATGTTGAGAAAGGAATTAAAGAGAATTATAATGTGTTTTCCCTCTCATGTTTTATCCCATATGCAAGAGGATTTTAGAGACTCCCAATTGGAAAAGTATAAAAGGAGGAAAAGTGCTCTCATTTGGATATGCTTGGTTTATTATTTTCTTCTCTTTGAGATTTTCCTTGCTAGGGTTTTGGAGCTTTGGCTCTAGGGTTTGAGGATTCAAACTAGAGGCTCTTGGAGATGGAAACCTCCTTGAGTAGCAGTATTCCACAGGTGTGAAAGATCACCCAACGGTGCCTTCTATGGTGGATATATTCAGTGTTCACAAATGTGCTTCAATGGAGTTGATGGATTGAAGGTTTGATGCAATTCTTGATACATCTTTTGTAGTTTAATAGAGATTTATGTTTATAGATTGGAAGGACTATTTTAAAGGTAGATTTTGTTGTGGTTGAGGCAAGTTATTGCTGCTATGTAAAACCTTCTTGCTGGCCATACATATTTGCATAAGGCCGCACCACAGTTGAGTGATTTTTGGAGCATTTGGGAGCATCAAACTTCTTCATACTTTGTCGCCTAGCCCTGTAGACTGCAATCAGTTTCTAACAGAAATATTTCAGAGGCTATTGGTCATTCTTACTACTGATATACACTTCCAACCATGGCCGTACACATCCAGGCATGAAGTTGGGAGTTTTGAGCTTCATTTCTCTTTGCGGGTAGCTTCTATTTTTCATTGTATAAGGCGTCTAGGGCCTCTTGTATTGTTGTTATTAATATAGGCATGATATTTTATATTCCTTAGAGTTTGGAGTGATTCTAGCTATGCCCATTTGCTAGTCCGGCAACAGCTGAAATATGAAGTTGTAAATCTGAACATGGGTATGTCACAGTAATTCATTATTGGTCATTTTACTATCTGGGTAGTCAATAGTTTCTTTATATCTGTTATAAATTTTTTGGGTTTGGGTTATATGCTATATATTGTATGCTCCAGCACTACATCTACATGAAAACATAAACCCCCTTTGCATCTTCTGTCTATCTGAAAGAACACACAAAAAATTAATAAAAATCACACATAAAGGATCATAAAAAAATACAAATAGGTACGGCACATTACAGTGGTATCAGAGCTATGATCTTGCCATCCTGTGAGGTTAAATCAGACATGCAGAAGTGAAATTGAGACATACAGCTTAGCTTTGCATGTGAGTGATCAGCACTTACATGAGTACACATACAGGTTTTCCAGATTGATCCTTTTACAGGTACAGATATAGTAGTGATAGAAGGAATGGGTGACAGGAAAGGTGACGAACTCAGCTCGCGTGAGCTCTTGAATGCACTCACCCGAGAGATGAGGGTGTCTCAACAAGAGTTGAGAGAATCACATGCAAAGATAACATAGGTCCTTCGACAGTTGCATGATGATGAGGATGAGGCCTCAGTTACTCATAGGAGGGCTTCACAGTTTACAGTGGGTGACAGACCTAGTATCTCTACATTTGCTCCCAGGAACTAAGTTCCTGAACAGGATCCCACAGAGGCAAAGTTTTAGGAGGAGATTCTGAGGGAGTGGAGAGTGTCTAGTGAAGAGTTTAGAGCCAAGTTGACATTCGCTGAGTACTCTCACATCAGGATAAAGACTAGACCTCGCAGGAGAGGTAGACCTCAAAACCAAGAGTTGCAAGGAAAGTGAGCAAGAATCACGTGAGAAGACAAGGCCTATGCTCCTCTTGCAAAGAATTTCTAGAGCCTAACCACCAATGCATAGATAAGAGGGACTCACAAATTGATGTTGGTTTGGCAAATGAGGTTACTTTCAGCACTCAAGAGGTTGTTATCAACCCTGATAACAATTCTAATTTTTATGACAGCAGTCATTCACCTGAGTGTAGTAGTGGTTTAAATGTTATGGCACCAGAGGAAAGAGTTGTAAAAGATACTTCTAATGTTGGCACACAAACTATGAGAGTCAAACATGAGGAAAACCATGACGATACAAGCCATAATAGTTCTAATTTTTGTGATAGCAGTTTGATCGGTTTGCATCAGCATGAAGATACTGCTATTACACATGATGTTGGTTGTGTGGAGTCATCCAATGCAGACACTCCAGTTTTAGGTAATAGTGATGCAATAGGTGTTGTGGATTCATGCAACAATGAGTTTGATTTGGTATATCAAACCCAGGAAGATGGGAGTAGAACTGAAGCACTGCCTAATAGGGATGATTCTAAGGATTGTTCGACGGATGTGCATGTATCCATTTTGATAGGGGAGGTGTGCATTGATATTGGCGATTCAACAACCTCTAGTATGTCAGTTGAGCCATCCTAGGAGATTCATAACAGCAGTAGAATTGATGAGGATGTGTGCAAAGTTGATAGCACACATGAGGATTCCTATCAATCGGTGAGTGATGATGATTCAGCCCTTTTCCATAGTGAAGATTGCAAATCGAAAGATTTGTGTGGAGATGATTCGCCACAAGGGCATCATCATTTGATTGGGCAATTGAAGGTTAATGACCATATGATTGCTACATCTTTGGAACATTTTGATGTTGCTAGACAGATGTTGGCAACCTATGGTTGGAGTACTCCTAAGATGGATGAACATGATGATAGAGGACTTTCCCTTGCTGAGTTTCAGGCACTTAGAGATGTAGTTGGGACCATGAAGAATAATTACCTACAACTGTTATCAGATAGAGATCATCTTCTCAGGCTTGACGGTATTTATCATGATGCTCTAAGGGGAAAGGAAGAGGAGGTTGATGAGCTCACCTATGAGCTTGAGGTTACCACAAACTCTTTGAAGAGCACTCGAACAACCCTTCAAGAGTCAAAGCTACAGATAGATGAGCTTACCGTGGAGTTGAGCTTGGCGCAGTCTTCATCACCTATAGATACAATTCAAATATCTATGGCAGCGAGTGGTGATGAGCATACATCCATGGATGGTGGTAATGAGTATGTGGAGGATGTGGCTACATCCCTTTCAATTACAGCTGTGAGTGACATAGAGAGGACGATTGTTTTAGATGAGTGTAGTAGGGAACAATATGTCGCACCAGGTGTTGCTGTGGTTAGTCCTATTTCAGGTGATGCAGAGCATATGATTGATGACCGTTGTGGTGTAGTAGTGAATTTTTTAGAGAGTTGTGTGATAGATCACCACACTACTTCATCATTTTCATAGGAGATATGCAGGGCATCATCCAGTGGAGTGATTAGTCCTCATGTTGATTTGTTTCCCTCTCTTGGAAGCATATTAGAGTCTACATCCCATGGAGCTGATTTTGATCAATAGCTTATTGAGCCACAGAGATGGAGAGATCAGCTGGAGGTTACTAGAGAGAAGGTTGATTCAACCTTATCTCGTTTAGATTGCACTCATAGGAATGTTGAGAACCTTCTTTGGACAACAGAGTTGGAGGAGAGACGGTATGGGGTCTTGGCTAGTACTTACATTCATGATTTGCAAATCATCAAGAGTGCTTTACAGGAAGTAAAATCATAATATCTCCAATTGTATCATGATAGGGAGTATGCTATTGGGTACACAAAGAAGGCTGCCAGAGTATCTACCCAGTTAGCTATTCAGGATCGGAGACATGAGCCATATTCTGATCTAGGTGATGTGGGTGATGAGGAGTGTGTTCCCCATGACTATGTTGGTCAACCGTTGACACAAGCAGGTGCTTTTTATTCTGACTGCATAGTGAGGAGTGCTCATCATTTCTCCTTTAGTCCACACACAGATGACCTGATGATGCATAAGTGTGGATTGGCTCAGGATTTATACCATCCATTATGGGATGAAGGGTTGCTATCTACAGAAGGTGGAACTAGAGATTGCAGGTGGCTGACTCAAATACAATCAGAGGATTATTTGTAGAGTTAGAGATTAGATTACCATCATGGTGATATGTATCAGATAGAGTTTGCAGCTTCTTGCTCTCCTAAATTTACATTGGAGACATGGGTTTTGAGAGGTTGCAGTGTCAATAAGCATGATGGCATGTTTAGTCTTTACAGTGATGATGGAGGAGAGTTTATTCATTCCCTCATTCTGAGAGGAGTAGTTTCATATCTTCTTGCACTAATGTTGTGTAGTCAGTACATCCATACGATTTTGTAGGGGATGTTAGGGGATGTTGGGGTTCAGACAGTCTGAGATTTACTTACCCCTTCATGATTGTTGGATGTGAGGTTCTGATGTGTTGGGATCCAGGTGGTGACAGATTTGGCATAACAGTTCAGTTGGATTCCATCATGTTTCTTCACCACTCTTTGCATGGTGAAGATTTTATCAGAGTAGCACAATGGAAGTCATCGGGTGATGTGTATGGTAGAATTCCTTATTGGCTTTGGGACCTCGGGTTTCCTATGTCTAGCAGATTGTTCTATATTGGGGTAGCTATTTACATTGATGTTGAGCATGCTTTTACCCCTACCCAGTGGATGCAGTGGAGATGTTGGACATTTTTCAGATTGATTTGGGATCCTGGTGTTCAACTTTGGCATGCAGGTGCAGATTGCTTGAAGACAAGCAATCTTTGGGAAGGGTGGACTGTAATGTCCCCATTTTCAAATTCTCTTGCAGATCAGTCAGAGTTGACTTTCTAGGTTGGTGACAGCATAATCAGAGAAGTATTTCTATGTCACCAGGGTGTTTTGGTGATCCAGTGGAGCTGGTTGACACTTCCTAGAGGGTTTTTGAACAACTTGTCTGTACTTACTATTTATAGTAAGTGCTTGCATGTCGTTAATCTTTCTGGGTTTTTCTAGGTTTGTTCTCTTTGGTCCCCGATGGTCACTGTTATTTTTGGTAAGTGGCAGTTTGGTGCTATTTGGGTGACTTGGCAGTCGGTTGTTGGCTCTCATAGACATTGCAATGAGCTCAGAGTTATTAGATGGTTTGTGGATTCAGTTGGCACCCTCTGAGTTGGCTCAGTTTACTTATGGTCGTTACTTACTATTTTTAGTAAGTTCAGGATTGGCACTAGAATGGAATTTTGAGAGTGGGGTTGGATTCATCTTGTCAAGACCTTTCCAAAGAGCTATAGTTCATTGGTTTCTGACATCATCTTGGCCTCCGTTTTAAAGTCCGTAAATTAAATATTATTATTTAATATTGGACCTTGGTGCCTAGGCTCAACAACTTAATGTTGTTTTAAAAGAGGGGACTTTAAGGGTGATGTTGAGAAAGGAATTAAAGAGAATTATAATGTATTTTCCCTCTCATGTTTTATCCCATATGCAAGAGGATTTTAGAGACTCCTAGTTGGAAAAGTATAAAAGGAGGAAAAGTGCTCTCATTTGGATATGCTTGGTTTATTATTTTCTTCTCTCTTTGAGATTTCCCTTGCTAGGGTTTTGGAGCTTTGGCTCTAGGGTTTGAGGATTCAAACTAGAGGCTCTTGGAGATGGAAACCTCCTTGAGTAGCGGTATCCCACAAGTGTGAAAGATCACCCAACGGTGCCTTCTATGGTGGATATATTCAGTGTTCACAAATTTGCTTCAATGGAGTTGATGGATTGAAGGTTTGATGAAATTCTTGATACATCCTTTGTAGTTTAATGGAGATTTATGTTTGTAGATTGGAAGGACTGTTTTAAAGGTAGATTTTGTTGTGGTTGAGGCAAGTTATTGTTGCTATGTAAAACCTTCTTGCTGGTCATACATATTTGCATAAGGTCGTACCACAGTTGAGTGATTTTTGGAGCATTTGGGAGTAGCAAACTTCTTCATACTTTGTCGCCTAGCCTTGTAGATTGCATTCAGTTTCTAACAAAAATATTTTAGAGGCTATTGGTCATTTTTACTGCTGATATACACTTCCAGCCATGGCCGTACACATCCAGGCATGAAGTTGGGAGTTTTGAGCTTCATTTCTCTTTGCGGGTAGCTTCTATTTTTCATTGTATAAGGCGTCTAGGGCCTCTTGTATTGTTGTTATTAATATAGGCATGATATTTTATATTCCTTAGAGTTTGGAGTGATTCTAGCTATGCCCATTTGCTAGTCCGGCAACAGCTGAAATATGAAGTTGTAAATCTGAACATGGGTATGTCACAGTAATTCATTATTGGTCATTTTACTATCTGGGTAGTCAATAGTTTCTTTATATCTGTTATAAATTTTTTGGGTTTGGGTTATATGCTATATATTGTATGCTCCAGCACTACATCTACAGGAAAACATAAACCCCCTTTGCATCTTCTGTCTATCTGAAAGAACACACAAAAAATTAATAAAAATCACACATAAAGGATCATCAAAAAATACAAATAGGTACGGCACATTACACAGAATTAGAGGCAGAGGAACTATTTCTTTTGATGGAAAGAACAAAACCAGTGATGTTTTGTATGTTGAAGGTCTGAAGCATAATCTTCTCAGTGTTGGGCAGTTGATAGACAAAGGCTATAATCTCCATTTCAAAAATGGAAAATGCAAAATCTTTGAAAGCTCTGGAACTGAGATTACATCCGGTACTCAAACAAAAGGTAACATCTTCTAGTTGGTTGGTACTGGAAAAAGTTGTTTATTTGTTTAAATTGATCAGAGTTGGTTGTGGCATAGGAGAATGTGTCATGTAATTTTTGATAATATCATCAAGATAAGCAACACTCAGGATATAAGAGATCTTCCAAGACTAATGAAACCTACTAAAAGTTTGTGCAAAGAATGTTAGTTGGGTAAGCAGAGAAGAGTCACATTTAAAAGTAAGGAACAATCTTCTACTGAATTGTTTGACTTAGTACACACTGATCTATGTGGACTGGCAAGAATAAGGAGCCTACAAGGTGATAGATATTTCATGTTACTGATTGATGGCCACTCCCGGATGATGTGGGTGACTTTCCTAAAAGAGAAATTTGAATCTCTTGAGAAGTTAAAAATATTCAAGGCTATGGTTGAAAATGAAACTGGGTTAAACATAAAATGTCTTAGGTCTGATAGAGGTGGTGAATTTACATCCGAAGAGTTCATAGAATTCTATGAGAAACATGGGATAAAGAGATAGTTATCTGTTCCAAGGATTCCACAGTAGAATGGAGTAGTGGAGAGAAAGAACCGAACCATCCAGGAAGATTTTGGAACCATGATGATGGAAGCAAATGCCCCTCAGATCTACTGGAGAGAAGCTGTAAGCACTGCTGTCTATACTCTTAAGCAAGTACAAATTAGAAGCAATACTGATAAGACCCCTTATGAACTCTGGTTTGGCATCACTCCTACTGTGAAGTATTTTAGAGTCTTTGGTAGTAAATGTTAAATTAAAAGAGATGAAGACCTTGCAAAATTTGATGCTAGAAGTGATGAAGGAATATTCTTAGGTTACTCTACTCAAAGCAAAGCATACTGGTGTTATAATAAGAGATTAATGAAGATTATAGAAAGTACAAATGTGAAGGTTGATGAAGGCATTGAAAATCCCTCAAGGTTTTATGAGTATGAAGTAAATGATCAAAATGATGTTTTGGTCCAAGAAGTTCAAGCCCCTTCTGAAGTTTAGATTCAAACTGATCCGGAGAATCCTTAAATACAGGAAGAAGAGATAAGTTTGAATGAACCTGTCCAAGAAATAGAAGCACAAGAAATTCCCAAAACTCTCAGGTATGTAAGACTAAATCATTCTGAATACTAGATAATAGGAGATAGATACAAAGGTGTTCAAATAAGAAGAAAGATTGCTCAAGATTCAAAGTATTATTATCTAATTTCAAAGGTTGAACCAAAAACAGTAAGTGAAGCATGCAATGACGAAAGCTGGGCTAAAGCAATGGAGGAAGAATTGATGCAAATTAAAAAAAATTACACTTGAGATCTTGTTCCTAGACCTAAAGACCAAAATGTGATTGGGACTAAGTGGGTCTTCTAGAATAAACATAATGAAAATGGTGAAGTAGTCAGAAACAAAGCCAGATTGGTCTGTAAGGGTTATTCTCAAGTAGGAGTTGACTTTGAAGAAACTTTTTCTCTGGTGGCAAGAATTGAAGCAGTCAGATTATTTATGGCCTTTGCTGCCTTCAAGAATTTCAAAGTATATCAGATAGATGTCAAGTCTGCCTTCCTAAATGGTGATTTGGAAGAAGAGGTATACATTAAGCAACTGGATGGATTCCAATTGTCTAATCATGGTGATATGGTCTCAAACAAGTCCCAAGAGACTAGTATGAAAGATTGGTTTCAACAAAGGTACTACTGATAGTGACTTGTACTTCAAGATTGACCATGAAAATATCTTGATTGCTGAAGTATTTGTTGATGATATTATTTTTGGAGGAAAAGATAGTATGTGCAAGACTTTTTCAAATCAAATGAAAAGTGAATTTGAGATGTCTATGTTTGGGGAAATGAATTTCTTCTTGGGTCTGCAAATCACTCAAACAAAGAAAGGAATCTTCATATCACAGACCAAATATGTGAAAGAATTGTTGAAGAAATTTGGGATGGAAGATTAAAAGCCAATGAATACTCCCTTGGCAACCGGATGTAAACTGAGCAAAGATGATGAATCTCCTAAGGCTAATTAGAAAAAGTATAGGTTAATGATTGGAGGACTACTGTACCTTACTCAAACTAGACCTGACATTATGAATGCTATTGGTCTTGTTGCTAGATTCCAATCTGATCTTCGAGAGTCTCATGTCATGGCAATCAAGAGAATTCTCAGATATCTGAAGGGAATAGTTGAGTATGGTTTATGGTATTCTAGGGATCATGATTTCTCTCTTCATGCATATACAGATGCTGATTAGGCACGAGATGTGGATGATCGGAAGAGTACCAGTGGTGGTGCATTCGTTTTGGTTAAAAGATTAGTTTCTTGGTTGAGCAAGAAATAAGAGGCAATATCTTTGTCCACTACAGAAGTAGAGTATATTACAGTAGTAGGTAGTTGCACTCAAGTTTTATGGACAAAGAAAATGCTAAGAGATATCAGAGTGGAGTATGAAGAACCTATCACAATCTTCTATGACATTTCAAGTGCAATAAATATATCAAAAAATCTAGTGTTGCATTCAAAGACAAAACATATATCCATCAAGTTTCACTTTTTAAGAGAGCGGGTGAAGAAGAATGAAGTCAGATTAGAGTTTTTGCCCTCAAAGGATTAGATTGCAGATATCTTTACTAAACCTCTACCTAAGGACTCTTTTGAGTATCTCAAGGAGAAGTTAGGGGTTATTACCCCTCCAGTTTTGAATTAAGGTGCACTGATGTGCATCAGTCTGATGGATCTTAGAGCCATATCTTGTGGTCTGAATTGATGATAGGAAGTTGTTACTCAAGGGGAGCAGTCTGTATGATTCTGAAGTATTGATGCAAGTATGTGCCCTTTGTCATTGATGTCAAAGGGGGAGAGAAGACATGTGAAAAACAAAAAGTGGTTGCTAATCAAAGGGGGAGAAGTAAAGAAGGCATGTGAATGATTGCTGCTGATAGGGGGAGCTATGTCATCCAGTGAGGAGAAGTTCTTGTCTTGATGATCAAAATAGTTTTTCACATCATATGTTGCCATCAATGACAAAGGGGGAGATTGTTGCAAGTATGCGCCTAACCGGTGTTGTCATTGATGTCAACATACTCATATTACATTAATGTCAAGGATTGGATGAGTTGTGTGCTAAGGATATTGAGAAAATTAGCCCTATTAGTGACAGAGAAGAATAGTAAAACTAGTGAAGTTCTATGAAGTAAAGATTCTAGTCATTGAAGATCTGAGTACGTGCATCAAAGGTTTTGTAGATATGTGTCTGAAGGTTCTCTAGTCAAGATTTTAGAGGTTCACATGAAGATTAGAAGAAGTTACGGCCATGTGAGTAAAATTGGTTCTGGCAGCCATTCAGTAGTGACAAAGTGGCTCAAATAGGTCCGGTGAGGTCTGGTAATGCAATATCATGCTCTACGGATCTAGTGGCATGCCTAGGAAGCTAATTTGAATTGACAACTTGATTGGCTCATAGTTTGGAGGTCCACAAGTGATTCTTCTAGTGTGATAGTGATGATTGGCTATGTTCTTAAGGTTATGGATGAAGATACAAATGTTTGCAGTAAGTAGAAGTGGTGCGGATGTTCTTGGTGATTCGAGCAAGCTTGTGGAGGTCTCCAGATTGTCTCTAGTTTTTGTTGTTGGTCTACATTGAAGATTGAGCTTGTAATTCTTTGAGTGATGGTGTTCTTCCCTATCCTGGATGACCAGATGATTTGCACATATTGTAGATGTTCTTGAAGGTTTTTTGTGAAGCTAGGCATGTTCCTAGAAGAAGATTGAAGTCCCAGATATGTGTAGTGTTGGTCATGATGTTAGTCATTCACAAACATAGAATAAAAGTTACACAACAACCTTTACTCATCTTGAAAGATACGATGAATTCAAAGAATTCATGATCCCAAGTCTCCGTTGATTAGGTCTTAATCTACTGACGTTACTCAGTGGTTGATGTGTGTTGCTGTTTTCCATTCAGGGGCCTTACGTGTTTCTGCACTGTTCATCATCATCATCTTCAAATATCCTGCTCTGGATGTTCGCTCTGCATAAGTCTCCAACAATTCTACCTCTGCACTGTAAATTTAGTCAAATAATGTGCATACAGGCTGATATTTGCATGATTTCTACCATTATTTATGATTCTTTGCATGATATTTCCAATACTACATGCATTTAACTCAAATATGCTAAGGATCTTCAGTTACCTACGGGATTTCGGCATATTTCACTGTTTCTGCTTGTTATTTATCATGATTTGCAGTTATGGTGATGAATTAATGAAATTGAAAAAAAAGGAAAAGGGGTAGAGAGTGAGATTCCTAAAATTACTGGACTTAGATCACTGATTCACATACAAGCTCCCATACTTGCAATGAAAAGAAGGAAAACTAGAAATCATACTTCACCAGGACATTCCACAAATCCGCATGATCTAGTGCAAAGCTTCAAAGGAAAGTTGACAACAACATGTAATGAAATGAAAGCGCTTCCAGTTGAACACAGCATTCACCAGTACATATCTAGAAATCAACAGAAAGATTACGTAAAATTTACAATCAGGATGTAATCTGGAACTTCATATTCATTCAGTATGCTCAAGAACAGGTACATTTACAGTGATCTGAAGAAAGAACCTTGACATTTCAACAATTCTATCCTCATTAGTCTCAGTAATCCGATCTCCTAACTTATTCTACAGTAATTGACTCTTGCGCCAGATGCGTCTGTGTATTCTAATGTATTTTCTTTTTTTTTAAATGACAAGCTCTGGCTATTATATAGAGCAACTGCCAGAAAACGGTTACAATGATCCAAGGATCAGGATCCTCTCAAAACAAACAACGGTCCAGATGAAAAGCACATGCTTCGCCAGCTAGCAAATGTACAGCTGGCACAGAATATTCCAGCATCTTCAACTTGATTCGGCCTCCAGCTGGCGAACAGCATATTTGACAATATCCTCTTCATGTCTGGTCCACGTTGACTCCATGCGCAACTTTGTAATGCTCAGCTTCAGCAGCAACATCATGATCTCAACGCTCAGCTTCAGCAGCATCATGACTTCAATGTTCAGCTTCAGCAGCATCATGATGATTTCAATGTTCAGCCTCAGCAGCATCATCATGACTTCAATGTTCAGCCTCAGCAGCATCATCATGACTTCCTGCAAGTAAACAGACAAACATTAAGTTCATCATCATCATGATAAACAACAGGAATTTAAACATTTTATTAAACAAGCCACCAAAAATGCACAGCTACAGGTAATCGGGCTCCAAATTTCCATCGCTTCATGTTTTTGCTCATTCTCTTGTATATCGGGCTCGAAATATGATGATGATGATCACAAATATAATCAAGGAAATAATCGCCCTTCAACCATCCTTTGAAACCGGCTCGCATGCCCTGCATCATCATCATATTTGCATCGGTGTGACTACATATGATCAGGGTGACAATTTTACCTTAGGCCGACGGCAACAGTTATACCGACGCCAAAAATCATGAGGATGACCAACTATATGCCTTCTATCCAGCTGCAGGATATCACAAAATATGATGATCCTCCTTTCCTAATGCTCTGATGAAAAGCACATCAGGATGTTCACTTCTGCATACTGGGAAAGAAAGACATCGTCATCATCATCATGATATTGACAAACAGGAGGACCCGAAAAATGATCCTGCCGTTGGGGAAAATCATGATGACGTCATCGTCATCATCAGGCTTCAATAAAATGCAAAGGGATGACGTCACCGTCATGTTTCGCTAAGATCAGGAGGATAAATGGAATATCGGGTTCCCTCTAAGGAAGATGATCAGGTCATGAAAGCAGCATGACCCCTTTTTCGGCCAAGGCAATCCGCCTGGAAGATCAGGATGATGAACATCATCATCATCATATTTGCACTGGGTGATCTAAAATATGATCCTGCTGAAAGTCCTGATGACGTCATCAGGATATCCGGGGGCTTGTGTTAATCTTCGAAGATGACGTCATCGTCATCATCACATTGGCGAACAGGATCATACCCTGGAAAATATCCTGCCGAAGGAGAAGGTGATGATGACGTCATCGTCATCATCATATCCGCAAAAGTTTATGCATCTCGGCAGGAGGATATTGCGAAATGTCGGGTAGAGAAAGATCATGATGATGATGATCTTGTTAACAAGGCAGGAATGAAATAACACCCTCCTCTTCGGAAGATAAGGTGATCATCATGATCACGCAAAAGGAGATCAGGAGGATATTAGGAAATGTGATCCTGCCATGAAAGATCATGATGATGATGATCACGCATAAGGACTTTGACGTGCGCGCGATAATTATGCAGATGGCATATTTCTTAAGCAAGGTGACGATGATCATCAGCATGATATTATCACATCGGGTGATTTTAAATATCATGATGCTCGCAATGTTGGAATATCATGATGCTGATGATGTTAGAATATCATGATGATGATGATGTTTCCAGGGTCGCTTGACGGGAAAAGCTCACTAGCACTTAAGATTGACGTCCGGATGTTTCGGGACTGCATGATTTTCACCGGGTGATAGAGTAAGATCATGATGATGACCTTTGGCGATACAAAAGACCGCCTGACGGGAAAGGATACTACGACTTAAACTTGACGTCCGGATGTTTCAACCTCAGGATATTATCGGAGAGCTTTTCAAATATCATGATGATGATGTTCATCATACAGCAATTATCAGGTTTGACCAAAACTTTGACTGCTCATAACTCTCTCATATGGACGAATTTTCAAGTGATGTAAAAGGCAAACCTGCATGGAATTTCGAGCTCTTTCTAACTATGAAGTCATAGAAACAAAATATGAACTTTGAGAAACTAACCTCATGATGATGACCTACCTCATCCTGACCTTCATGATGATGATGCACCTGACCTATTTTTACCAAACCGCCAGAAACAGACAACACAAGCCAAAACAAAAGTTGGGTCCCTGTTTTGATAAGTTAAAATGGGGCGTGTTGTGTAACCACACAACATGTAGCCGATAGGGTAGTGAACTGCAGGAAGTTTTTGTAATAAGTCAAGTTGTATTTTTGTAATTGCTCTGTAATAAAATAAATGTATGTTGTGATGACTTTGATGATCCTTCCAAAGTCGATGTCATGTATAAATAAGAGTTGCGAAGTCATTCAAAAGTGATGAAGGGGTTATGATGAGAAAGTGATAGAGAGGAAGGGAGCAAAAAGTAGAGCAGAAGTGTTGAGCTTAAATGGAACTATCTCAAGCATAATGAAGATGCTACTCTCTAGTTCAAGTATGTAATACTTATATTATTCTATAGACAGTGTGTCTCATGTAGGCAGTGGGCCTCTTGTGAGTAGTTTGCTCAGGCAGTGAGCCCTAATTGGAAAGTGCTATTTTTCTTCTTATTCTTTTAATAGACAATACAATCTTGGGTTAGTCACCCCGTGGTGTTTCCCTTAACCGGGTTTTCCACGTAAAAATCTTGGTGTCATATGTGTTAAATGTGTTTCTTCTCTTGAATTATTGCATTATGCTTCCATGATTAAATCATTATTATGCTATTGAATATAAGAAGGCTTTAAGAATTAAAGAACAGGAGTTTTGGTGACAACTGATTCACCCCCCTCCCTCTCAGTTGTCTACCCTAAAACCAACATAGTTAGCCCAAAAATCTTCTAACTAAGGAATGTGTTGTAGTTTCTTATTCACATATCTCTCCAATCTATGGTATGGGTCATAATATCTTGTTAAAGGAAACAATTGTAAATGTAACATCTATAGCTCAGTCTTAGATTTCTTAGCATTATCAATCCATTGACATGAATACCAATTGATCTCCATGGGAAACTAGACATTTCCTCTCTTATTAATCCTCACGTACACCTCATAAGAGGGGATGATCTATCTTGTGATCTCTAGCAATAATACTCTGTGCATGGGGTAGTGTGGCAACATGAATGGATTTCCTTCAAAACCTTCTATTTTGACATAAGTGAAAATGGCAAACTATATAAACCAAGCCCCATGAGGTTGTATTAATTCTTGGGCTTCTTTGGAGAGCCTTTTGACTCAATCACCCTTTGACTCGATCACCCTCCATTAGCATGACTAGATGCATGAGAAAGAAATCATTTATAGTCTTATAATGCCGAATTGACTGCACCCTTTCTAGTTGTGGATAGAATTCCCACACTATGTCATTTGTATGTTGATGGCCTAGCCTTCCAAAGGTATACAGTCCATTGGGTTGATCTTTGTAGGCGCATTCATAGAAAACATAAGATGTCATGTAGAATATCCTCTTTCCCTTCATCCATGCTACCATTCCCTCATGAATGGAATCGATGATAATCTTGGCCCACTGGGCTACTTTGTTCTTATCCTCAACCAGACGAATCAGACCAAACATCCAAGGTTCTAAAGTCTCGGCATCCTTTTTCCCTAGCATTTTGCTGAGTAAGGATATCATTTATTGTACCTCCGAACTAAAGTCATATTTGTACAAATTTTGGGGCATCTTGGCCATGGATTTAACCTTGCTAGCTAGATCCCTCCATGATGTGAATATAATCTTTTGATAGTTAGCGAGGTTGTTATTGAACTCTATAGCCAGGGCATCTAGGTCTATTTCAAACATGTCCCAATCTCTAGGCATTTTGAAAGCCTCTATGATGCCTCTAATGGAGAAATTAGCGTATACCCACCCTTGATGCTCCACTCTCTTGTTTACCACATTGTATTTATGGGCACATTCAATGACCAACTCTAATGCCTTTGGTACATACAGGTATCCGATAGCATGGAACATTGTTGTTGATACCACATTCTTTAGTATGGGGTTATTTTCTTCATCTTGAAGCCTTGTCCGAAAGGAATCTAGATCTGTCTTCCCATAATGTGTATCCGAGGCATTGCTGAGTTTACACCATATGTCACTGGGAGTGGGGAACATGGTTGGTTTGAACTCATCATCCCGACAATCTACGTGCTTCTACATTTTATCCTACGGAACATAAGAATCCATAATTAGTTCTAGGGATTATGTTCCTAAGATGGGTAGATTAATTTTCATTCACCTAACTAATTCAAAATTCATTATAGCCCATAGGTGAATCTGAATTAACCTTAAAATGTACCTTCATAACAAAGAATTTACCTTTTGGTAATATGTGAAAATACTGTAATAGTTAAATCAAAGAGAGGGTTTGTCAGATTCATACCTGGTAGCTAAGATATCAACTTTAATATGTATATGCAATGGATACTGTTTAGTTACACCATTACACAATTTTAGTTCTCTGTAATAAATCTTTTAGTCACCTATAATGTCACATTCAACTCTTTGAATCTTGACAGAATGCTTTGATAATTAATATTACTTGAATAAATCTTACTTTTATCCTTAAAGAATTCACTGATTAGGGCACATTAATTGGTAGCTCTAGAGTTGGGTGCATCATTCTTGTTTGGGCATGGGTGAATCCAAGAGCTGGAAAAGCACAACTAACAAAAGCGTATTTTGAATTTAAAATTCTAACGACTTTAATGTATGGAATTTAAGGTAGGACTAGATATGGATATGTGGTGCATGACATCCAGTGTTAAATATCCAATGTGAAACATCCCTTTGACTCTGACCGAGGATGATGCAGGACATAGGCCAGGTGACATCATTAATAGGTCAAGGTCAAACCTTGTTAACCTAAAAATTAGGTGATGGAATCTCACTCAATCCCAAAGGTTAGGATATATGAAATATCCATGGAAAAATATCCACTACACCATATCTAGTTGAAAATTCAACAGTTGAACACATGGACTTTAATGTTTGCTCATGATATAGATCTTGATATGGATAAGGATATGGACATTAGGCTCACTGTAAAATATTTGATATAGGAACATCCAGTTGAAAAGTCAATGGATCAAGCATTTGAAGACCAATACTTAGGACAAGATGTGGATATGGATATTTCAAAAAAATGTCCAATTCTAAATGTCTAGTGTAAAATATCCATGCATTGAGAAGTTTATCAATTAGAATAAATCTAATGGCCAACACAGGGCATGGATATGGATATGGACAAGGACATGGATATTTGGTGATTAATGAGATCCTATTGAAATATCCTATCCACCAGATGGTTTTACGATCTTCTATGGTAAATTTGGTCTAAAAATGGATATGGATATGGATACTTAGTGGACTAACTATATCTATCTAGTTGAGACAAGTACTGATTTAAACCAAATTAATGATGATTTTAGGTATGGTCATACGATTTCGTGCATTTTAGAGTTAGTATAGAGATTATACATAACAATAAGACTAGACATGATATTAAGAATGGAAAAGATATTACACACTCATAATATCCATATCCCTTTGACCAAGATATCTAGTTGACTAGAATTTCATATGGGTATAACTCACTCATTTTAGTGAATTTCAACATGATGTAAAAAGAAAAGTTGGTCAAAATCAGATCCTCTTTCCACTGATAACTTCTATAGGGGAAAATCCTTGACCTAAAGTTGGACTTGGGTTTTGAGATGACATTTTACCATACCACCCGAAGGGAAAGCACACAAGCATGATGAAAACAAAAGTTGGGTCCCTATTTGGCTAGGGTGAAATAGGGCATGTTGTGAGACCACACAATAGAGACCATCCTACTTGACCCTCTAAAGACTATCAATGTGACCATATAGATGTTAATATAATCTCCACATCTATAATTTCTCCTTCACTTCCTCTCTTAGATCCTAAACTCATCATGCCCGATTCTAATTCTCATAGTCCTTCTTTAGATTCTTTCTCTATAGATGAAGCTCTTTTCAAATTCCTTGGAGTATATGGTCATATGCTTAAATACCATCATGATCATGGACTTTCCTATTATTTAAATGCACAAGCATACTTTGGTAAATCTATCCTCTTATTTGATGATACCTCTTAATCCCCTAATAACTCTCAGGAATCTCCCCATTCATCTACTCCTCAAGACCATAGCACTTGCCTTGTTGGAGATGCTATTGATGTCCTAATGAATCCTAAAAAACAACGATAAATTTATAAAAATAGTACAATTCTTGTCCTTTAAAGAGTGAAGAGTGCATTGGGTTCTCCTACATGAATTCCCTAACTTATTTGCTTGGTCATACGAGCATATGCCTAGTGTTAACCCAAACATTGTGGTCCATAATATTGTGCTTTATCTTGATGCCTAGCCATTAAAATAGAAAATTCATAAAATGAATCCCAAGGCTTCTTTAATGGTCAAGGATAAGATAGAAAATCTCCTACAAGATGGCTTTATCCACCCCATACACTATTCACCTTGGATTTCAAATATTGTAGCTATCATAAAACCCAACAACTATATTTGAAAATACATTGATTTTTGATATCTTATCAAAGCATCCTTAAAGGATGACTTTACTCTTCTAAATATTGACATGATAGTCAATTAAATAGTTGGCAATGCCTTGCTTTATTTCATTGATGGCTTCTCAAGATATAATCAAATTCTTATCAGCCCCCAAGATTAGTACAAAACTACATTTACTTCACCTTGGGGATGTTAGACACAAGAACACTGAGAGGGAGGATGAATGAGTATTCAAACAATTTTCAATTTCAACAACTTCAACTTATCCAGAGTAGATTAAACCTTAAGCATCACAATATCAACATGATAGAATAACACAATGCACATCAACACATAACACTAGATATATGTGGAAAACCATAAAAGGGAAAAACCACGATGAGGATTAAATCACAATATATGAAGCTTAAATAATAACTTTTTTTAGGGGCTATAACCCAAGGAAGTTTCTATTCCCTAAGTAACTTTGATTTAGGGTCACTCCCAAGGAAGCTTCTACTCCCTGATGACTTTGTTTTAGGGTCAATCCCAAGGAAGGTACTACTCCCTAAAATTAGAACCCATTTTCAAAGGATTATAGTAATGATAGTCTTTCTACTATCTAGAAACTGACATTGAAGCTTACACTTTGATGATTATACTTCAGCCTCCTCATAATTTCTTCTAAAGATTTGATCAATTAGGCACACTCTATACTTGGTCACTATCTCAAATATGTCTTCAAGATGAATCCAAAAAACATCAACAACATCTACTCTTTCTCCTTCAATCCCACATCAATAATGGATTTATTCTTCATTTTATCTGCTTGCGAACCTTTTCAATCAACTTGCAATCTTACATCACCTCACTCACTTTGATTCATTATTTATACACAATATTACATCGATTACGTTGCTTGTGAGCTAGATACAACATGAACAATACATTTACAAGTTGTCCAGACAACACACAATATGAAACATGTGGAAGATAGGTCCTAAGTGAACACACGTTACACTAGCAGAAGATCATAGCCTTGTAGAGCCCAACTCTTACTTAAATAGGTCTAAAAAAACCTTCATAGCTTCAAACATCAAGGAATTACATCTACATAGTCCACTCATTTGGAAATAGGACAACTTTAAGGAAAACACATGAAGTCTTGAAGTATAACGGCCATATCAAATTGACAAACATTGTACAATACTAGAAACAAGAAAGATCTTTGTGAAAGTTTTCCAAATGAGTCCACATGACCCATACAACATTCTTAAACACTCCTTTACCACCACACATCAAAGAATTATGCCACACAACTTCAATCATTAACATTAAGAACAATCTGTCATCCAGGACACACTGTAACATACTATCATTTGTCAAACTAAGTTGCAGACAACAAAATTCCTTGGAACTACAAGGGAGAATGTAATGCACATCTAGAAACATATCCTCAAAATCACAATGTCAACCATTCATTTCTAGAGGAATGTGGACCATTCAAACATGCCTTCAACGCTGCCTCACTCTGTCAGGACACATGTTGGTATTCTATTATGTATAACTTTCACAGCAGAAGGGAAAATGATCTAAATCTCTAGAATTATCATCTTCACTAGAATCTTAACATACCTTCAGAACTGCTAGATGAATCTACAAATGTGGAGGAATGTGGAGCATTCCATTCAGTCTTCATCATCACATCATACTTCTAGAGCATGAACCAGAACTCAGTCACATATATCTTTCACAGCGGAGGAGCTAGTGATCTAAAACATTAGATTTAGAAGTTTTACATCATACTGGACTTAACTCTTGAACTGCTAGACCATATCTTCAAAATGAGAGGAATGTGGAGCATTCCATTACCATGCTAGAAACACCTTCACAGAACCAACAATATCTTCAACTTGTCAATAGAAAAACATTCATCTAATAATCAAAACATCATGAAACCTGGAGCATACAAAAATTGACATTGTAGGAAGCTATGTTCCAGTCCACAGAAGCACAATATTAATATAATGAGAATAAGAAGCAATCTCCAAGACAACCTTCAAAGAGCAGTTATCCTGAAACACATACAACTAAGGAACATTAGGATGGAATATTCAACATTCTTTAGGCCACTAGCAACACATCTGATCCTCTTAGTGCTTCTAATTCCCATCTCAATTATGCACTCTCAATTCTGCACTAATCAATGCATGACATCCAACCACGAACACCATCACACTTCCATGATAGAGTTGACATCAATGACAACCTTAACAATCTCCTCAATCTTGTGACAATGTTGACATCAATGACAACAACCTCGAGCATCATGTGTCCAACAATCTCCCCCTTTGGCATTGGTGGTAACACATACCTTCTCATTCTCCCCCTTTGACATTAATGACAAGGGGAATCCAAATCATTCTCATTAACAAGCACTACTTGCTCATTCTCCTCCTTTCAACAACCACATATCTGCACACCTCTTCTTGCAATAACAAACTCCCCCTATCATTAGTAACCACTACCTACTCCCCTTGAGAGGTAGCCATCTTCAGTCCATGAAACAAAGATATTTCATTAACTTCCCCTAGATAGATGCATCACTATGCATCTTTAGTAAGAAGAAGGAGGGGCAATTACCCCTAACTTCTACCAGAGATCCTCAAAGGTTTGCTTTGCAAGAGCCTTAGTAAAGATATCTACAATTTGATCCTTTGTTGGAACATATTCCAACTTCACTTCCTTATCTACAACCTTCTCTCTCAAAAAGTGACACCTGATTGCTATATGCTTGGTTCTAGAATGCATTACTGGATTCTTGGAAATATTGATAGCACTTGTATTGTCACACCAAATAGGAATAGTCTCATCATACAATACCTTGATATCCTTCAAATTTTTCTTCATCCACAATACTTGTGTACAATAGAAGGCTGTTACAATATACTCTACCTCTGTAGTTGATAAGGACACTAAATCTTGCTTCTTTCTCTGCAATGAAACCAATCTACTTACTAGAAATAAAGCATCACCATGTGTACTTCTTCTATCATCAACACAACTAGCCTAGTCAGCATCAGTGTATGCACTCAAATCAAAGTCATTACCTTTTGGATACCATAGACCATAGTGCAAAGTTCTTTTCAAGTATTTGAATATTCTTTTTACTACCTTCTCATGTGTTTTCTTAGGATTGGCTTGATATCTAGCAACCACCCATACTACGAGCATAATGTTAGCTCTAGAAGTAGTCAAGTACAACAATGCTCCAATCATAGACCTATAGGTAGTCTGATCCACCTTCGGATACTCATCATCTTTGCTCAAGTGGCATCTAGTGACCATGGGAGTGTTGATAACTGAGAGAGGGGTTGAATCAGTTATCTTAATTACTTCAACTTTCTGATCTTCCTTAACAATTAATGAAGCATCAAATCATATAAGCAAACATAACCATGAAATGGAAATACACATGACACAATGATTTTGACGTGGAAAACCCTGTTAAGGGAAAAAACCACGAGGTGATTAACCCAAGATTGTATTCTCTATTAAAAGAATAAGATAGTACAAAATGGCATTTGCCAATTAGGGCTCACTACCCGAGCACACTGCTCACAAGAGGCTCACTACCTACAATAGTTTATGAAAGGAAACTAGACACTTGAACTGATGAGAAGCATCCACATATGCTGAGGTTCAGTTCCGGTTAGGCTCAATACACTAATCTACTGCACTTCATTCTTCCTCTTCTTAGTGCTGTTGTCCTGTCACATACCGGACCTACCTTACTACTTCCACACTTCTCTTCTACTTTTATTCACACACTTCAACACACAACTCACACCTTCACATCCAAATCCATCTGGTATATATATCCGCACCAATGATTTCAATACCTTTCTAGTTGGCATATGGAATAGTCAATATTTTCCCAAACTCTGATTTGTCAGCTGAATCCTTACTTATCAAGTGATGCGTATCAAGGAGATGCTTATAGAAGTCATCAATCATGTCAGCCAATCATGAATGATACCTTAAGAAACTTGATCACCATCAATAACTCATCCGGATTAAGGTCTGATGCTCTGCTAGTTAGTTCTTCCTCTATCAACTCTGCCAAACAGGAACCCAACACTTAGGTGCTCATATCTTTTCACTATTTCATCACCAGAGGCTCAATCTCTAGAATGTATCAGTCAAGGTACACCTCTTGACTTCCCCAAGTCCACACTTTACTAAGATACTTCCTCTAAGAGATCCGGACCTGACTGTTGGACCTTGCCACATGCTCTATTCTTACTTACCAGACCACAAAACTCTTCAATCTGACTTCTGGTATAGGCACACCATGTCCTGTGGATGTGTGGGATGAACTTTGTTTCCATCAATGACAACAATCATGAAGCCACAATGTGTCTCTTGCCAACAATCTACCCCTTTGGCATTGATGGCAACACTTAGTGAAAAATGACTAAATGTTATACTACACCCCCCCTTGGTTGATGTTTTGTTTTAATGTACACTTTACCAGAGCTCCCCCTTAGCTAGATTCCACATTTTTCACTATTCCTCACTCCCCCTTTGACATCAATGGCAAAGGGTAGGGTCCGCACACCAAAATTTCCAAAAACAGTCTATACATATCCACATAAGTGTATATACAAGTTGTACTTACATGTACTTAATTATGTCTGAAAAAGTATTCTTCAACTATATAACTTCTGTAGCCCAAATCTACTTCATCCTATCCAAAATTGAGATGTGACCACTCAACAGGAATGGAAATGCTTCTGCCTTCTTAAGATCTGTCAGATCATTGGTCTGGGCTGTGGCCTGAGCATCAGTTAGGGCCTCATGCATGGCCTCTAACTTAGGGATGATGATCCCTCTAAGTTCACTCAACCTGTTTATTTTATTTTTCTTCTCCTTCTCGAGCTTCTTTATTTCATCTATGACTACAATAGTCTTACACTCTTGATTTACTATGGAGTAGGAGAGAGGATCAAAACTTTGAGATAAACTTAACAGTTTATCCTCTTCCTCTTTTACTTTCTTCTCAATATCCTTGGTCACTTTAGGCCAAGATAAACAAAATTTATAGACATCTCCACCATCTTTAAGAGTATTTTCCAATTCCTTTATTCCAATATCCATAACTCTCCTATCATTTGTTATTAGACCCTGTACTTTAGAGAATCTTTTTCCCAAAAAATCCTTCCGGACCTTTTCTTCTACTGACTTCTGTAAGGAATCAAAATGTGTATGAACAGAATTTACAAGAGACTTTAGATTACTGGATGTGGAGGCCGAAGGATCCTTTTGGAAGGATGGCATGATCTTCTCCAATACATTGGAGGCAGCTTCTATGAGCTGACAATCTTCCATGTGAGACTTCAGGAGTTTTTCTTTTTCCTTTGCTTGAGTAAAGGATGCTAACTTCATGGTTTGAACTAGAGAGAGGGAATCAAAATTGAATGGACCTTGAAGAAGTTTTGGTTCATCAAATTCCATCATCTCTTGGTTAAGAGATCTTTGACTGCTTTTGCTGTGTCTCTTGCCGGTGACAGGGTTTTCTCCCCTTCTGCAGTCTTAGCACTATCATCTATGGTCTTTTCTGTTTGACCTTCTTCACTTCCCTTTACTTGTTCTTCTTGACTGATGCTCTCTTTGTTTCTTTCTTCTCCTTCAGTTCTGGAGTATGCAGGAGGATCTGGAAGAGAAGTGTCTTCTTCTTCATGAACTTCCTCTTCTGGAGCAGAGGAATATAAGTCTTTAGCTTTCTCTTCACTTGTCTCCTTTGCCTCTTTTGCCACTGTCTCAGTAGATTCTTCTTTGTCATCCATGGCTGAGGGATCATCACCTAAGTCCTATATAATAGGAATATTGAATATTTTGTATGCATTCCGAAGGATGTCTTCTGTTTCTTTAGCTACCTTGTCAATTTCTCCAAGCATAAGCTGATTCATCCTAGCTTTGCTCCAGAACTCATCCTTGCAATCTTTGAAGATCATATTCTTTTTCTTAGGAGTGATGGAAGGATAGAGCTGAATGGCTATCGGTTCCCTGATCTCTATATCCTTTGCTTTAGCATTATTCTTTCTAATTTCAAGTTCCTTCTCAAGGCTTTTAGGAATTAGAGATATGATTTCGATGAAAGCTTTGTTGTAGATATTCAGACACCTGACTATGGCATCTTGCAGGATCTTCTGGTCAGCTTCACTACATTCATCATATAATTCTGTTAATGTTTTCAGGTTTCCATCCACAGTAATTGCCTTGATGATATTGTCAAGAGTAGGCTTCTCAACACTTTTATCTGTCTTTTCTTCTTCCTTGTCTAGACCGGTAGAGGATTCTATGGATACTTTCTTCTTCTTCTTCATCTTCTTGATCTCTTCATTAGATTCTGTCTCTTCATCATCTTTGAGGCTTGTATATGATCTCGTAGCCTTTGTCTTTGTTCTCTTTCCTCCTTTACTAGATGATTTTGCTTCCAGTTTTGATGCCTTTGAGCTCTTAGCAGTGGTAGGTGCAGAGCTCTTAGAGGATCTGGTCCGGGAGGGGACTTCCATCAGAGTACCTTCTTTCTCTATTTTTTCTATTTCTTTCTCTGCCCTTACTATCTTCTCTCTATTTACATCAAGTGCCTCCTTTGAAATTCCATGCCTCTTGGCAAAATCTTCTACTTCCCTTCTTACCTTTCTCTTGATCTCAGGTTGTCTCAGTTTGACATGAACTTTTACACTTAGTTCTTGGTAAGTTCCAAACCTTTTTGCCTTAGGATCTTTGGGCTGGCTTAGCAGATGTTGGATATGCAATTCTAGGATCTTCTCATCAACCTCATACCCCATTGGCATGATCCATACTATTGTTGGTTCTACTGCCTCCATCAGACATTGATCAGTGTCTACCACAAAGCACATTGTATCCTTGTATTTTTCAACTAGGGATTGGGGAATTCTTTCTCTAGCTTGCATCATGCTTTAGAATTTTTTGAAATAACCCCACAGTGCAGTGTTTTGAGCCTTGGCATCACCAAGCCCATGCAAGTAATCTCTGATTTGAATTACAACAGGTCTGTCATTCTACCATACCCAACCACTGGATCTAGGCAGCTCATTCATAAAGTAGAAGAATAAACACAGTATCAGTCAACCATACTTGAAGGAGTTCTTCTTGTCCTTCTTGATCTTTTGTAGATTTTCCATCAATTGGCTCAGAAAGAGTTCACAAAGATCATAATCTGCATTCTTTCTCAACATTTCATAAGCAGTGTAGATTGTTGTTCCGGATATAAAGTTTTCTTTGCTGGAGTGATATATCTTGTAGCCAATAATCATGGAGGCAAACTTGATGTCCAGATCTATGATATCCTCAACTGTCATTGCTCTTTTATCAAATTTAGATCTGGTAGCCTCACTCACAATTTGGTTTTTGACTGATTTTAGTGTAGGTAGCCCACCGGATGAGTGCAATCTGGTTATTTCCCTAATTGCTTCCTTGGTTATCTTGAATGGCCTCATCAACCACATAAAGTTGTCATGCATTCTGTTCAAAACATACCAGACCCAATCATCTTCAGCAAAACAGGGGAAATGAATGCACTGTCCAAAATGTTTATCCCGAATGGTCTTATACTGAGGTTTTAGTTCAAATGATTCATCTATCAGTTCCTTGTGGTAGATATCCATCATCTTGGATTCACCAAATTCTTCAATGTTTGCATGAATGTAAACCCTAACGTCTTCTACATGCAGAATTCCATGTGGAATTCTAGAAAATGCACCTAGGGGATCAACTTCTAGGGATTTATAGGGATGTTTTCTAAATTTAGGGTGTGGCCTATTAGTAATCTTCACCACATTCAGAGTAGCCATATTTCAAAGATTCACAGAGAGATTTTCAAGAGCGAAAAATACCTTTTACGCTTCTAGGGTTCACGATATGAACCAGATCAGATTGCTGGATGAATCAACTTCTGCAGTTGATCCTTGATGGGCTTGAGGCAATTTGTTGCAGAGCTCCTTTTCTCTACTTCTTGAATGTAAAATGAGAAAATCTTCAATAAGAGAACCCTTATATTTCTCTGCAAACCCTAATTTCATTTTGCAATAAATGCGTCACTTTAGTCATTCTAGTTTGCCTTATTCTCCTTATTCTGAGAAAAAAATTTCTGGATCATTGAGATATATATAGAGTTTTTCTTGATGATTAATGACAATCTATCCTCCTTTCCCCAAACATTTGATCTACCTGCAGATCAAACTACCTCAAATTTGAATCATACCGGATCTAACTATGAAAATCCTATTCTTATCGGATGACTGTTAAACTAGATTAATCTCAGATGATTAAGCTCTTCAAATTCATTGCGGATCTTTCATATCTTCCCCTAGGGTTATTTAGATGTTTCTCTGAGAGCTGTTTTAGTCCGTAACCTTTCATGTGCCAATTTTAGGCACCAATTGACTGGCTGGGTGAAAATATTTTCTTTTGTGACTCCCCCTGAGCCAGAGCTCATCTATTTAATTTTCGGAAGGAATATCAACACCAGATTCTAGTGCAGATCCATCCCCATCATTTTCTGTACTTCTCTTCACCCATATCTTGTTAATTTCCTTTGAATTTCATCAGCATTCACTTTTCCTTTTCCTTTTCTTGGTTTTGATTATGATGCACCAGACCCTTTTTGTCCTGATTCTTGCTTCTACAAAATTTGGCAATATGACCGGATCTATTGTAATTGTAGAAAACAACATTTGTTTGCATGTCTGACTAATATCCTCTTGATCTAAACTGATTAGCCATATGTCCCATTCTATTGCATGCAAAACATCTACCATTGAATGAATTGTTCATTTGCATATTTCTACATTCATGAGTTTTGTGACCATACCTTTTGCAATTAAAACACTATCCAGAGAAGGATGAACTAGTCTAATTCATTCTTCTTCTACACTGATTTGCTTTATGACCAAAGTTATTACAATTGTGGTAGTATCCATTTCAAAGGAAGGATATCTTTGAGCATTTGGTTGCCTTACCGGAGGTCTTCTAGGCCTGTTTCTTAGATTTTCTGATCTAGAGTCCTTCTGACCAAATTTGGAGCTTTCACTTTTTTCATACCCCAAGCCTTTCTTGTCATCTACCCTCTTTTGGCTTTGAAGAAGAACTTCAAGTTGGACAGAGCTTATCTTGAATTTCTCTTTGTATTCATTTGTTGTTTGAAGCTCCCTTTTAAGAGTGTCAATCTGATTCTCAAGTTGTTCATCATTATCCCTAGCTTCTTCAAGATTAGATTCAAGATGCCTGATTATTCTATCCATTTTGTGGCAGTCTTTTGATTTCTCTTTGAGAGATTGTCTTAGATCATCTTCACTTTTTCTTTTCTCTTCAATTTCTTGGGTAAATTTCATAACTCCTGATTCCATTTCATGTCTTACCATAATGACCTCTTTTGATAACTTTTCACATAACTTGGTTTTCTCCTTCAGATCTTCATTTGTATCATTGTCTTCACCTTGACTTGCCAATTGCTAAAGTAGATCCTTTCTCTTTTTCATAGAGATACTCAGTTTCCCTTTTAGTTCATTTATGAAATCATTAGCCTATTTGAGTCTTTCCTTCAATTCATTGACTTCAGAGTTAGATTGCTCAAGATCATCTAGGGCAGACTAAAGTTGTTCCCTCATACCATACACATCCATTTGAATTCCCAGATCTTCCTCAAGATGTTAGGCTCTGTTTGGAGGAACTTAGCTCTGATACCAATTGTTGAGAACTAAGAGGGGGGTGAATCAGTTATCTTAATTACTTCAACTTTCTAATCTTCCTTAATAATTAATGCAACATCAAATCATATAAGTAAACATAACCATGAAATGGAAATACACATGACACAATGATTTTGACGTGGAAAACCCTATTAAGGGAAAAAACCATGGGGTGATTAACCCAAGATTGTATTCTCTGTTAAAATAATAAGATAGTACAAAATGACACTTTCCAATTATGGATCACTGCCCAAGCACACTGCTCACAAGAGGCTCACTGCCTACAATAGTTTATGCAAGGAAACTAGATACTTGAACTAATGAGAAGCATCCACATATGCTGAGGTTTAGTTCCGGTTAGGCTCAATACACTGATCTGCTACACTTCATTCTTCCTCTTCTTGGTGCTGCTGTCCTGTCACATACTGGACCTGCCTTACTACTTCCACACTACTCTTCTGCTTTTATTCGTACACTTCAACACACAACTCACACCTTCACATCCAAATCCACTTGGTATATATATCCGCACCAATGATTTCAACACCTTTCTAGTCGGCATCCGGAATAGTGAATATTTTCCCAAACTCTAATATGTCAGCTGAATCCTTACTTATCAAGTGATGTGTATCAAGGAGATTCTTATAGAAGTCATCAATCATGTCGGCCAATCATGAATGATACCTTAAGGAACTTGATCACCATCAATAACTCATCCAGATTAAGGTCTAATGCTCTGTCGGTCAGTTCTTCCTCTTGCAACTCTGCCAAACAGGAACCCAACACTTAGGTGCTCATATCCTTTCACTATTTCATCACTGAAGGCTTAATCTTTGGAATGTATCAGTCAAGGTACACCTCTTGACTTCCCCAAGTCCACACTTTACTAAGATACTTCCTATGAGAGATCCAGAGCTGACCGTTAGACCTTGCCACATGCTCTGTTCTTGCTTATCGAACCACAACACTCTTCAATCTGATTTCCGGTATAGGCACACCATGTCCTGCAGATGTGTGGGATGAACTTTGTTTCCATCAATGACAACAATCATGAAGCGACAATGTGTCTCTTGCCAATAGGGAGTACTCATTGGTTTTGAATCCTCCATTCCAAACTTCTTGAACAATTCTTTGACATACTTAGGTTGAGAAATAAAGATACCACCATCTAGCTGCAAAATTTGAAGTCCAAGGAAGAAAGACATTTTACCAATCATGGACATCTCAAACTCTTTTTTCATCTCCTATGCAAAGATTTTTCACATATCCTAATCTCTACCAAAGATAATGTCATCAACATATACTGCAACTATCAAAATCATGTCTCCTTCCTTTATATAAAGATTACTATCTGTCGTACCTTTCTTGAAGCCCTGCTGAAGTAAGTACTTGTCTAATCTTACATACCAAGCCCTAGGTGCTTGCTTGAGACAATACAAAGCCTTTTTGAGTTTGCATACCATGTCTAGATCTTCTGATATTTGGAAACCATCTAGTTATTCAATGCATCCTTCTTCTAGGTCACTATTTAGAAATTTTGACTTGACATCCATTTGATATACTTTGAAGTTCTTATGAGTAGCAAGTGCAAGGAACATTCAGATTGCCTCCATCCTTACTACCAGAGCATAAGTCTCCTCAAAATAAATGCTTTCTACTTGAGTGTATCCTTTGCATACTAATATTGCTTTTTTCCTTACAACTTCACTTTCTTCATTTAGTTTATTCTGGAACAACCAATTTGTTCCTATAATATTCTTTTTTATTGGTCTATGAACCAATTCCCATGTTTGATTCTTCTCAATCTGATCCAATTCTTCTTCCATGGCTTTTATGCATCCCTCATCCTTGCTAGCTTCGGCAAAGGTCTTAGGTTTCACTTTTGATAAAAAAAACACAAGTTTGCTTGCTCATGTGTCTTGGAAAACCTTCTCATTGTTATCACACCTTCAATCTTATCTCCAATGATCTATTCTACAGAGTGATTCTTTTGAACATACTTTGTTGGGTTCTTAGCCATTTGACCTGGTTCTTGTTCCTTTTATTCTTTCACTTCATCATCAATGCAAGGAAAGATATCAGATCAAGTGTCTTCTTAATCTTATGAGAACTAATGTAGGTCTTCATCTACTTTCACATTTGTGATTTTAATCATCTTTCCCAACCTTTTGTTGTAGCATCTATAGTCCTTGCTTCTAGTTGAGTAACCAAGAAAGATTCCTTCATCACATCTTGAAACAAACTTTCCTAGGTCTTCTTCATCTCTTCTGATATAACATTTTCTGCCAAAGATCCTAAAGTATTTGATAGCGAGAGGTCTTCCATACCACAACTCATAAGGGGTCTTTGTGCTATTGACCCTTAATTATATTTTTTTAGTTAGATAGGTAGTAGTGTGAATTGCTTCCTTCTAGTATATATCAGGAAAATTTGCATCTTTCAACATTGTCCTAGACACTTCTTGCACACTCCTATGCTTTCTTTCCACTACCCCATTTTGCTAAGCGGTTCTAGGAGTAGACAAATGCCTCCTAATACCATGATCTTCACAAAACTTTTCAATTTCATCTAAAGTGAACTCACCTCCTCTATCTGACCTTAAACATTTGATCCTAGTATCCATTTCATTTTCAACCAAAGATTTGAAAACTTTAAACTTATCAATGAAAGGAAGCAATGTATGCAGAAAGGCTTCCTACACTGATCTACTGAGGAAAGACTTATGCAAATTTTTACATTCATAGTTACAGATTAAGATGCACATTAACAAAAAGATAATAACAACTTCCAAAAAGAAAACTCACAACACAAGATATACGTGGGGAAAACCCTTTCAGGTAAAAAACCCCACACTCCAAAGCTGTCCAATATATTATTTAGGAATCAAGAAGATTACAATATACTTGCAAAGAAACCTTTTACAGGAGTATATCCAACCAGAGATCTAGGAGGTAACTTGACATCTATAAGATTCTTACACACAACCTCCATCTCAAGTTCCTGATATATAGGAGATATAATACAGTACACCACCAACGGTAATTACAAAACCATGAGCTAAAACCACCCAAAAAGTGGCACCCAACTTATCTCCAATCAAAGATACCTTGTGATGTGCCAAACCACACACCAACATATGTAACTCTCCCCTTTATAGCTCTTTTATGTGTCAAACATGTTTTTACATTTCCCAAAAAAAGAAGGTCCAACTTCTGGAGGTCATAACTTTTGATCCAAGTGTCCGATTGATGAATCGTTTGAAGCGTTGGAAAGCTCATGAAGAGATCTATTACCCTAAAGCATGCTACACCAGTTATGACAATTTTTAGGACATTTAGAGAAGTTTTGATTCTGGTAATTACGTTCAAATAATTTTTTCCAATAGTTTCAAAAAATAGATACTTTAATATATCGTAATCCTAATATCATCTTGAGATGAAACTCACCTGAGATGTTCACTTAGTTATTCTGCACCTTCTAGGAAAATTTTTAGGTCAATCTGACCTCAATCAAAGGACTTCCTAAAAATATTAAGTCTCACAATTTTTATCTTGTTTGGAGACTCTTTGAAACTTTGAAAGTTCCAGACCATTATCCAAGATAAAGGGTATTCAAAAAGACCAAAACTGGGAAAAATAGTAATCTTTCGAAGTTGTAAGGTTGAGACACTTTTCTTAACATTCTCCCACTTGTCGAACACCTTGCAAGAGCAAAGGGAGTATCAACACCATGATTTAATTGCTAGGGGGCATGAGACCCATAGACTCTGAACACCATCTGAACCTCTCTGTGCTCATAGGTTTTGTCAAGGAATCTACAACATTCATCAAAGTTTCAACTTTTTCCATGTTTACCTTCCCATCCTCTACCATGTCATGAACAAAATCATATTGGACATCAATATGCTTAGTCCTTGCATGGAAAGTAGGATTCTTTACCAAACATATGGCACTCTGACTATCACAACAAATAGTAATCTTCCCTGCATCAAACCCAACATCAGAACACAATCTCTTAAGCCTAATAGCTTCTTTACGAGAATGAGTTGCTACCATGTACTCAGCTTTAGTAGTGGACAAAGAGACCATGGGTTACTGCTTACTCATCCAACTAATAGCACCACCAAACATAGTGAGCACATAAGCACGAGTGGATCTCCTACTATCAATGTCACCTGCCCAATCTGAATCAACAAATCCATGAATACAAAGTAAATGTCGAGGTCCTGTAGGATAACCATGATAACATAAGGAATACTCAAAAGTGCCCCGCAAATATCTGAACACTCATTTTACTGCATCCCAATGTACTTGTCTAGGATTAGCCATAAATCGACTAAGGACTCCCACTGCTTGGGCAATGTCTGGTCTTGTACAGACCATCGCATACATCAAACTGTCAACCACATTAGCATAAGGAACTCTGCTCATATCCTCCATCTCAGAAGGAGACTTTGGACAATCTTCAATAGATAACTTTGTCCACATTGTAATAGGAACAGTCAAAGGTCTACAATCCATCATGTTGAATCTCTCCAACACAGTGTTAACATACTTACTCTGGCCTAACCAAAGTTTTATGTTTGCTCTGTCTCTTTTGATTTCCATTCCTAGAATGTACTGAGTTGTCCCTAGATTTTTCAACTCAAACTGTGCTGACAACTAAGACTTTAAATCAGAAATCAAACTTTTACCATTCCCAATGAGTAACATATCATCGACATACAATGCAATAATGAGAATGCAATCAATGTTAAACTTGTAGTAAACACAATGATCTGATTTCGATCTTTGAAATCTAATACTCAACACAAAGGCATCAAACTTCTGCTACCACATCCTAGGAGAGTGTTTCAAACCATACAAAGAATTTTTCAACTTGCAAACCAAATTTTCTTTACCTTTCACCACATAGTGCTCTAGCTGTGACATATAGATTTCCTCCTCCAAGTCACCATGAAGGAATGTTATCTTCACATCCATCTGTTCCACTTCTAGATCATACGCTGCTACAAAAGATAACATGATCCAAATAGATGTCAGCTTTGCAACGGGAGAGAAAATATCACCATAGTCAATTCCCTCCACCTAAGAATATCCATTGACAACCAATCTAGCCTTATATTTCTCAACACTGCCACCTACACCGAATTTCTTTTTGAACACCCATTTGCATCCAACAGGTTTTCATCCTTCAGGTAAAGGCACCAAGTCCAAAGTATTATTCTTTTCCAAAGAAGCCATCTCCTCTTCCATGGCCTACTTCCAGGAACCTGCATCTTTCAAACCCATAGCCTCTTTCACAGTTCTAGGCTCATTAGTGTTAGAAATCAAAGAAAAATTAAACTAGAATCATGCAATGAATAACCAAACCTATCAAGTTGCTACCTTATCTGTGTTGACCTCCTCAAACATTGAGGTTGAGGTTCTTCATCTTCTTTTGAACTTTTAGAGCTACTAGAGCTCTCCTCATTATTAGGTCCAATAGATTTTTTTGGTTCAACTTTCTCAACTGTGGAAGGAAGCTAAATCACATCATCTTTCTTCTCTTCTTTCTTTGGCTATAAGATAGAAGAAGAAGGATTGAGCTCTTTGAAGATCGTGCTTTTACTATACAGAACTCTCTCAGCTACTAGATCCCAAAGCTTGTACCCTTTCACACTAATGCCATAACCGATGAAGATACACTTTATAGCTTTGTTCTCCAACTTAGACCTCTTCTCCTTAGGCACATGTGCATATGCCTCACAACCAAATACTCGAATGTGTCTTAATGAAGGCTTTTTACTAGACCATACCTCCATAGGTGTCTCATCAATGAGAGTTGATGTAGGAGACCTATTAACCATGTAACAAATGGTAGCAACAACTTCAGCCTAGAACTTTTGTTCAAGACCTGCTCCACTTAGCATACTCCTTGTCCTCTCCATCAACGTTCTATTCATCCTCTCTGCAACTCCATTCTACTAAGGGGTATACGGAGTTGTATTCTGCCTCTCAATCCCCTGTTCTTTATAGAACTTGTCAAAATCTGCTGAACAAAACTCACCACCATTGTCAGTTCTCAAACACTTAATATTTCTATCCTTTTGATTCTCTACAAGAGCTTTGAACTCTTTGAATCTATTAAAGACTTTAGATTTACTTCCAAGGAAATACACCCATGTCCTTCTACTATACTCATCAATGAATGAAACAAAGTAAATAGATTTTGAAATCAAAGGAACATTAAGAGGACCAAATGTGCATCAAAATGAATCAAGTCCAACACCTCAAAAGATTTGTGATAACTGGAATAAAACTGATCATGATTTTGTTTTCCATAAATGTAATGTTCACAGAAATCAAACTCAAGATTACAGTCATTCATACCCTCAACAAGATTTTTATTCTTCAAGGTCCTCAAACCCTTTTCACCAATGTGGCCAAGCCTTTGGTGCCATAACATTGTCTTCTCAGCTAGAAGTTTCATCTCCATAGAACGAGCACCCTTAGGTACCCAGAAAGCATGACCATCAGAAGTAGATGCAACAATCTTATTCCCTGTCGGTTCCAATGGTGAGGATGAAGACTTTGAAGCTCTCTTCTTCGAAACAGAGGCACTATTGCACTAAACTGTGCATGCATCAAACTAAAATAGAGTGCCAATCTGAACACCCTTAGCCAGCACCATAGATTATCTAGTCATCTTACATCATCCATTGAAGAAAACAACATGTACAACCACATCATTAAATTTACTTATAGAAAGAAGGTTCTGTGTTAAACTAGGGATATGCAGAACACCATTGATTCCCTTTACTCGTCCATCAGGGAATCGAATCAAGACTCTTCCATGACCAACAATATCTAGGTGAGAATCATCACCCAAGTACACCTTTCCAGCATCGTATTCTTCATACTTCAAAAACCAGTCCTCATGCGAGGTCATGTGAAAAGATACACCAGAGTCAATAAGCCACACATCCTCAGATGCATGCATTGCCAAGGTAGTGACAAATGCTTATCCTTCATCTTGAGAGGACTTGTCAGAATTTGAATCATAATTCTTCTTCTTTTTCTTTTTCTCCTCCTTATACTCCTTGTAGAAGTCACCAGGTTTGCTGCAGTTCCAACATAGGGCCTTAGACTTTCTGGGAGACTTAGATCTCCCACGGGATTTGGATCTTCCTTTTTATTTCCCTTCTCTTTGGATCTACCATGAACCGCAAGAGCCTCCTTAGCCAATTGAGAAGACTTTCTCTGCATCTCTTCAAACAACAATGAAGAAACCACTTCATCCATCTTGAAGGTGGTAGTGGTACTCCTAATGGCCATAACAAGGTGGTCCAATAAATCTGGTAAGGAACACAGTAATGTCATACATCGATCCTCCTCCTCCATCTTCACACCAATAGAAGTCAACTAGACAACAAGCATATTGAATATATTCAGGTGATCAGTGATGGATCCTCCATCTTCCATCCTCAGAGAATATAATTTATTTTGCATGAATAACTTGTTCACTAGGGATTTATCCTGATAAACATCTCCAAGCTTCTTTCAAAGTTCCTTTGGAGTCTTCTCTTCATGGATATTCAGGAGCACTGAATAATCCAAATAGAGTGTTATCATACCCTTAGCTTTTCAATCTTTGAGATCTTGGTCTTCTTGAGACATTATCATTGGTTTTGTAGTAGATATAGCTCCCCATAAATTCTGATCTATAAGCATGTCCTCCATATTGAGTTTCCACAACTCAAAATTACTACCATTAAACTTCTCTATCTCAAACCTCCTAGATGTGCTCACTATCTCTTACCTACAACAAAGATTTCAAAATCCTTTACATAGGCTCCCACTCAAATGAAGATCAGCTCAAAAAACCCTCTACCCAACAACTAGAACCAAAGGTTATCAGGCTCCGATGCCAACTGAAAGGAAGCAAGGTATGTGAAAATGCTTCCTACACAAATCTATTGAGGAAAGACTTGTACAATATTTTACTTTTACAGTTATAGATTAAGATGCACATTAACAAAAAGATAATGACAACTTCCAAATGCAAACACAAAACTCACAACACAAGATATACGTGGGGAAAACCCTTTCAGGTAAAAAACCCCACACTCCAAAGCCGCCCAATATATTATTCAAGAATCAAGAAGATTACAATATACTTGTAGAGCAAGCTTTTATAGGAGTATATCCAACCAAAGATCTAAGAGGGAACTCGACATCTATAAGATTCTTACACACAACCTCCACCTCAAGCTCCTGATATATAGGAGATATAATATAGTACACCGCCAATGGTAATTACAAAACCATGAGCTAAAACCACCCAAAAAGTGGCACCCAAATTATCTCCAATCAAATATGCCTTGTGATGTGCCAAGCTACACACCAACATGTGTAACCCTCCCCTTTATAGCTCTTTTATGTGTCCAACACATCTTTATATTTCCCAAAAATAGAAGGTCCAACTTTTGGAGGTCATAACTTTTGATCCAGGTGTCCGATTGACGAACCGTTTGAAGTGTCGGAAAGCTCATGAAGATATCTATCACCCTATAACCTGCTACATTGGTTATGAAAATTTTTGAGATGTTTAGAGAAGTTTTGATTCTGGTAATTGAGTTCAAAGACTTTTTTCTGGTAGTTTCAAAAAACAAAAACTTTAATATCTTGCAATCCCGATATGATCTTGACACAAAACTCACCTGAGATAATCACTTAGTTGTTTTGTACCTTATAGCAAAAATTTTAGGTCAATCTAAGCTCAATCAAAGGGCTTACTAAAAATAGTAAGTCTCTCTATTTTTACCTCGTTTGGAAAGTTTTAGAAACTTTGAATGTTCCAGACCATTATCCAAGATAAAGGGTATTCAAAAAGACCAAAACTAGGAAAATAGTAATCTTTTGAAGTTACAAGGTTGACACTTTTCTTAAGAATCAAGGGCATTATATTTTTCTCTTAAGAAAGTAATCCAAGTCATTCTAGAATAATCATCAATTAGCAACATAAAATACCTTTCATCTTGTTGACTCTTTACTCTTGTACATCCACATAGGTCTATGTGAATCAGCTCCACTGGCTTTGAAGAAGAGTACTCCTTGCTTTTAAATCTTGTCTTTGTCTGCTTTCCCATTTGACATTCCTTGCATATAGTGTTTGCAGGCTTGATTATCTTAGGCATATCTCTCAATGCATGAGTAGAGTTGATTCTTAACATATTATCAAAGTTGGTGTGTCTCATTCTCTTGTGCCACAACCAACACTCACTAGATCGAGTCAATAGACTTGTTCTTTCATTTGCCACTTTCAAGTGATTAATATCACCACATGTCTTGATACCTTCTGCAACTATCTTTCCAGATCCCTCCTTCGTGATCTCAAAACCATTGGCATGAAAAGTAAGGTTGTATGCTTTCCTTCACATCTGACTGACATTGAGAAGATTGTGTTGTAATCCTTTGACATAGAGAACATCCTTAGTGTTGTTCTTTCCATTAATAGTTATGACACCTTTTCCACAGATTTGAGATGACTCATCACCTCCAAACTTGATAGCTCCACCATCCCACTTCTCAAGGCTGATAAACTTCTCTTTGTCACCAATTATATGATTTGAAAAACCACTGCCAATGCATACAACCATTGATCTTTCATTGTTTTGGATTATTTGCAAGGTATCAATTTTTCCACATTTTCCAAGATCATCTTTTTTGTCACCAACACTCATGGCCAAGAAAAGAGTTTCATCATTTGAATCATCATGACCCTCATCTTCAGAAGAACAACTATCTTCTATGGAAAACAAAATCCATTTGAATTTACTATTTTTTTTGCTTCTCCTAGCCTCTTTAAGAGGACATTTAGAAGCAAAGTGACCAACCTTTCCACAATTGAAACATTTAAATGGTAACTTACCTTTATATTTTCCAACCCTTTCTTCAGTGTTCTTACAAAATTTGCTTCAACATCATCAGGGATTTCATCTTCATCAATAGATTCATCCTTTGTCTTTTTATTGAATTTGAAAGTAGCTTCTTTCTTTGGAATATCACTGTTAAATTCTCTCATTTCAAAAGCAGTAAGGGTCCCAAACATTTGGTATAAAGAGTATTTATCCAAGTCTACAGTCTCCTCAGTAGAAGATACCTTATGATTGTAAGATTTGGGAAGAGATCTCAAAACCTTCTTCACAATTTCATCCTCTTTTATTTCACTACCAAGACCTTTGATGCCATTGACGACTTCATTCACTTGGAGCATAAATCCATCAATGTTTTCATCCTCTATCATCTTTAGGGTTTCAAATATGCTTCTGAAGATTTACATCTTAGCTTGCTTTACTTTCTTATCTCCTTCATAGACGGTTTCAAGTTTATCCCAAACTTATTGAGCATAGCTACAACTCATCACCTTTAAAAGTTTTGAATTAGTAAATCCACTAATGATGCAAACTTTTCCTTGGCATTGTTATCATACTTCTTGATTTCATCTACATATGTAGGAATAGTAGCAAGAATAGTGTAACCTTTCTTGTTAGAATCCCAAACTCCACACCCTAGAAAATTGATGTAGGCTTCCATCCTTAGATTCCAAAAAGCATAATTTGTTCCATCAAACCTAGGTATCTTAGTAGATCCTCCTTGTATCATCCTGGACCTTCCTCAAGTGGTTAAGATTCCCTTAGAGCAAATTAGCTCTAATACCAATTGTTAGACACACAAGAATAATGAGAGGGTGGTTGAATCAATATTCAAACAATTTTCAATTTCAATAACTTCAACTTATCTAGAGAAGATTAAACCCTAAGCATCACAATATCAACATAAAAGAATAACACAATGTACATCAACATATAACACTAGATATACATGGAAAACTCTAAAAGGGAAAAACCAAAGTGAGGATTAACTCACAATATATGAAGCTCAAATAATAACTTTATTTTAGGGGCTATAACCCAAGGAAGCTTCTACTCCCTAAGTAACTTTCATTTAGGGTTACTCTCAAGGAAGCTTCTACTCCTTGATGACTTTTTTTTAGGGTCACTCCCAAGGAAGCTACTACTCCCTAAAATCAGAACACATTTACAAAGGATTATAGTAACGACAGTCTTTCTATTGTCTAAAAACTGACATTGAAGCTTACACTTTGACGGTTGCACTTTTACCTCCTCACACTTTATTCTGAAGATATGATCAATTAGGCACACTCTATACTTGATCACTATTCAAATATATCTTCAAGATGAATCCAAACAAAATTAACAACATCTGCTCTTTCTCCTTTAGTCGCACATCAATAATGCATTTATTCTACTTTTTATCTTCTTGCGAACCTTTTCAATCAACTAGCAATCATACATCACCTCACTCAATTTGATTCTTTATTTGTAGATGATATTACATTGATTGCATTGCTTGTTGGCTAGATACAACATGAAAAATACATTTACAAGTTGACTAGACAACACACAATATGAAACATGTGGAAGATAGGTCCTAAGTGAACAAACACATTACACCAATAGAAGATCCAAGCCTCGTAGACCCCAATTCTTTCTTAACTAGGTCCAAAACATACTTCATAACTTCAAACACCAAGGAATTACATTTGCACACTCCGCTCATTTGGAAATAGGACAACTTTAAGGAAAATAAATGAAATCTTTAAGTATAACGACCATATCAAATTGACAAACCTTGTGTGGTACTGGAACCAAGACAGATCTTCATGAAACTTTTCCAAATGAGTCCACATGACCCATACAACATCCCCAAACACCATTTCCACCACACATCAATGAATTGTGCCGCACAACTTCAATCATTAACATTGAGAACAATCTGTGATCCAGGACACGCTGTAACATATTGTCATTTGTAAAATTGAGCTATGGACCACAAAAATCATTGGAACTGCAAGGGAGTATGTAATGCACATCTAGAAACATATCCTGAAAACCACATTAGCAACCATTTATTTTCGTAGGAATGTGGAGCATTCTACAGGCCTTAAACATTGCCTCACTCTGTCAGAACACATGTTGGTACTATATTATGCATAACTTTCATAGCAGAAAGGAAAATGATCTCAATCTCTGGAATTATCATCTTGACTAGAATCTTAACATACCTTTAGAATGACATAGCTAAATCTGAAAATGTGGAGCAATGCAGAGAATTCCATTTAGTCTTCAACATCACATCATACTACCAAAGCATGAACCAGAACTCAATCACTTATATCTTTCATGGCAGAGGAACAGGTGATATGAAACATTGGATTTAACACTTTTACATCATACTAGACTTAACTCTTGAACTACAAGACCATATCTTCAAAACTAGAGGAATGCGGAGCATTCCATTACCATATTAGAAACACCTTCACTAAGCCAACACTATCTTCAAATTGTCAACAAAAAAACATTCGTTTGATAATCAAAATATCATGAAATATGGAACATACAAGAATTGACATTGCAGGAAGCTATGTTCCAATCTATAGAAGCACAATATTGATATAATGAGAATGTGGAGCAATCTCCTAGACAATCTTCAAAGAGTAGTCATCCTGAAACATAAACTATCACCAACTTTTGGAGGCCAAATCTTATTTCTCCCAACACATACAACTGAGTAACATTAGGATGGAAAATTCAACATGCTTCAGGCCCCCAACAACACATCTAATCCTCTTAGTGCTTCTTATTCCAATTTCAATTCTACACTCACAATTTTGCACTGATGAACACATGACATCTAGCCATGAACACCATCACACTTCCATGATAAAGTTGACATCAATGACAACTTTAACAACAGCCTTAACAATCTCCTCAACCTTGTGACAGTGTTTACATCAATGAAAACAACCTCATGCATCATGTGTGCAACAAGGCAAACTTTTGGTATGTGGTCATGTGATTTGGTCTAAAGAATATTGGTGCAACTTACCAATTGTCATGACCCTCATTTTCATGACTTTATTCACAATATCTTACAAGATTATGTTAATGATATCTTGGCCAAATTTGATTTTCACCAAGATCATGTATAGAATATTCATCACATCTTTAAACACATTCACCTCTGCAACATGTGACTAAATCCTCATAAGTGTGTCTTTGGTGTAGACAATGGTAAACTATTGGGATTTATAGTCTCACATCATGGTATTGAGGTTGACATGAATAAGATCAATGCTATTGTGAATATGCCACCACTGAAGAATATTTTTAAACTGCATAGTTTACAAGGAAAGATTCAAGCTATTCACCACTTTATATTACAACTAATACATCAAACTCTTTCCTTTACACATCTTCTTAAAAAGAATGTTTGTTTTGATTAGAATGAGAATTATCAAAAATCCTTTGAAGATCTTAAGTGCTATTTGGCTAATCCTTTTATTCTAATGCTATCTATTATATGATGTCCTTTTCTTCTTTACACCTCTACATCCTCTCATACTTTGGCTACTTTACTATCCTATCATGATGATGAAGGTAAGGAATGTGATGTGTATTATATTAGATGAACATTATGAAACTCACTATTCAACATTAGAGAAAGAATGTCTAGCTCTTGTATTCATGATGCATAAACTAAGATATTATCTTCTCTATGCTATAACTCATGTTATTATAAAATTTTATTGATTTAAGCATCATTTCTCCAAAAATAAATGTTAGGGTGCTTAGCTAAATGGGTAATGTTGCTAACTAAATTTGATCTTAAATTTGTCTCTCAAAAGGCAATTAAAGGGCAAGCATTAGCTGACCATTTGGTCGAAGTTCCTTCTCTTTTTTCCATTCCTAATCAATATTTTTTCCTCGATGACCATATCCTTTCTCTATATGATGACCATCCATGGGAATTGTTCTTTGATGGATCTAAGTGTAGAACTAGCTCTAGAGTTGGTGTAATACTAGTTTCTCCTTTTGGCAAGTTGATTCCCCTTTCCTTCCATCTAAACTTTCTATTTACAAATAACATCCCCTAAGTACAAAGCCATTATTACTGGCTTATGTGCCACATTATCTCTTAATATAAAATTCATTCATGTTTATGGCAATTCATAGTTGATAATAAAGAAAGTCACTAGATCATATGAAGCTAAGCATGATAGGTTATCTTAGTATTGAGATTTACCTTTATCACTACTCAATCAATTATCTTCTTTTATTACAATACTATTCCACACAAACACAATCATCATATAGATGCAATGGTTAGCATAGCCTCCCTTGTACCCTTTGATGAATCATCTAATTACTATCATTTTATAATTCAAAATCTATCTCTACCCGCCTTTCTCCATAGTGCATCTTTTGATTCTCTTTTTAGTCATAACAGTGATTTCATGGAGTGGTACTCACATATATTCAATTATTTGCATTCAATGGTGCCTTCCTAAATTCTTCTTCAAAAAGTGCTCAAACTCAAATTTGTAATCTCACAATGTGATATATCATACTTTCTAATGTTCTATATCATCAAGGATACCATGGCCTCCTTCATTGTTTAACTAAGGTAAAAATCCCCATTGCTCTTGAAGAGGCCTAGCTAGGAGCCCGCAAGGGACATTTAGGTGGAAGAGCCTTAGTTCAAAAACTACTCCAAATGGGTTACTAATGGTAGAGAATAGAGAAAGATTCCTCTTCTTTTGTTAAAATGTTCCCTCAATGTTAGCAACATAATAATTTGATTTGAGCTCCTGCACAAGAACTTTGTGCCCAAGTATCACCTTGGCCATTTTCAATATGGGGCTTAGATCTAATTGGTAAAATTTATCCTCCTTCTCAAGATCATACATTTATCATCACTGTCATAAACTACTTCATGAAATGGGTCAAAGATGTCCCACTTTGATCCATGACTACTGAATTCATTTGTTTTTTTCTTCTCAGCAATATCATTTCTCATTTTGGACTTCCTTATGCCTTTGTTTCTGATAACAGTATCTCATTTAAGAACAAGGATGTGAAGCAATTCCTAGAGAAATTTTGAATTCAACAATGCTTCTCTAGGCCATATTATTTACAGTCTAATGACCAAGAAGAAGCCACCAATAAAATAATCAAACATATTCTTCATAAAACATTAATAAACATGGTAAATATAGGTATACTCAACTTTCCTATATATTATGGGCCTATCACATGAGTATCTGTATGGCTACTAGAACTACCTCACATAATGTCATCTATGGTGTCAATGCAATCATGCCTTTAGAGTTGGAAATTCCTTCTTTGTGAGTTTCCCTCCAAGGCCTTATTGATGAAAGCACTTATCATGATTAATGACTCCAAAAATTTGAGATGCTTGACAAACAACATATCAACACTCTTGAACATCTTCAATCCTATCAAAAGAATCTAAATCACAAAAAATAATCTAAATCACAACTATAATCAATGATTTCTACATTGCTCATTTAAAATAGGTGACCTGGTTCTGTATGAAAATCAACGTAATGTAAACATCCCTCTTGGTGCTAGAGGAAATCTCATTTCGAACTAGTTCGGTCCTTACATTGTCACCTCAGTATATGGATATGGTATATATGGTCTCTCCATGATGGATGGTAAGTCTCTAAAAGAGACCATTAATTCTATGCATCTACATCATTTTTATGCTTTTAAAGTTTTCTTCTCATGCGATATTTGAATGGAAAATTTATTCTTAGGAATCTATTAGTGATGATCCTATGTCATTTTATCATTAACACAATAACTAGGTGTTATGATTTCTCTTAAAATTATGATTTCATTTGAGATGGATTGATGAAGCCAAATATGCATCAAACAAACACAATAACAACTCAATTTTTCTATGCAACACAATGAAGACCTTGGAATCCCTTAGCTCAATATCACAATTTTGTATTCTCCATCTAGGTGTAAAATGAAGTCATAAAATCACTTATATATGCTTTTTCTCTAACATTCATAATTTAAATTGAAAAGGCCGACAGAGGGAAGCCTTTTGAAAGGGCCCAAGCTGACACATTTAAATTTTGATCTTGAAAAATTAGGCTAGAGTCAGGCATGGGCGCCTAAGTCCCAAGGCCTATTTTGGTCATGTTTAAGCACTTAGAGTGGGCCCCTAAGTCTCATTTGACATGGGTTTTAGGGGAAATTTCTTCGGGAGAAGTATTAAGCTTGTAAAGTGTAAACACAATGACCTAAGAGCTAAACTAGGAAGTAAAAAGGCATAGGCATACTTTTTACTCCATAACAACTATATGCACAATTTATTAACCAAGTACAACCAATACCCCAATAAGATTGCAATCAAAGACCTACAAGTGCAAGAGAAGTGGGATCTTCCAAAAATTGTGATATTCTTGGTAACCACAACAACTAAGTCTTGCAAATGTAGGATGTGTAGTATCTACAAAAGAAGTGCCTAAATGAATCATCCACTTAAATGCAACAAAGGTTTCGAGAATTTTTCTTTGATGAAGATTTACTAAATGCAAGACTAGATAGGGTTTACTACCAATACCCTAGATTCTGATCACAATTTTTTTGATGCAAGAACTATTTTGAAAGAAAATGATATTTATGACATGCTACAACAATGCAAGATCAGATTTGAAATGTAAATGATAGCAGAAAAACCTAAAACATGATCTTGGTTACCAACTCTAGGTTTTGAATTTTGACTAGGTTTCAAAAAATGTAACTTTATGGAAAAAACCCTAGCAAATGAGATTCTTAAATGTAAGATGCAATACCGTGAAATGAATATCTACTATAAAATCAACCAAATATGACGTAAATATTAGAACTTTAAATATTTCTATGATGATCTACAACATATGCAATGAAAGCAATACAAAAATATGCCCTTTTCTAAGCCTAAAATGCTTGATTTTGCACTTTTTTCAATGCAAGTATGCAAGAATGTCCTAGAACTACAAGGATGAAAAGGTACAAAAAATTAAACCCTTTTAATCAACCCAATAATGCAACAAGATCTGAAACAACACTCTAATATATAAACCCTAGGTTAAAGATTAGCTAGACTTCCTAGAAATGCAAGGTTTTTTCAAACCCTAATAATGAAATAATATACCATTAAGCTATATAACTATGAAAAATGATGAATGAATGTAATCTAATCAGATCTAGGGAAGAAAATAGCTTAGGCCTGAAGCAAGAAGGATGCCAAAGTTCAAGAAATGTTGGGTTCACCAAAATGTTGTGTAGAAAAGAGAGACTAGCTTAATAGATCAAACCAGCTCAAACCCTCTTCTACAAAACATTAGGACACAAATCAAACTTGGCTTCTACCCAAGAAGGATAACCAAACTACAGGGGTTCTACCCTTTTGTTTTATAGAGAAGAAATTAACCAAATCTGATCAATCAAGCTAGGGCAAAGATATGAAACCCTAGTTGAAAAAGATCAGAGCATAATAGACAATTGGAAACATATATAGACAATCCAAAAGCACCATAGAGACTAGAGAATAGAGGAGAACCTAAATCTAGAGTTGAGAGGTCAAAGGACTAGGGATCCTAGGTACCCTTGACCCCAATTAGGGTTTGCATAAACTGATGCCTTCACTGGGTCTGTACCTACAAGGTCTATCTTCTTCTCAGAAGCCACCTTCAGAAACTTGTTCTTCTGACCTGCACACACACAAGAAGGAAGATGGTTGGGTGATATTTAAAAGATTTCCTTAGTCAATCTCCATGAATGGTGTTTGTACCTACACAATAGCAAAGATGATAGATAAAGAGTGCGTACACTAGGAGGGTAGAAGCAAACCTGAAATAGAATGGAATGCTAGAACAAAGCTTGAAGGAAATAAGTCACCATGAGAATGGAAACCCTAGCATGCTTGATGTAGAAACAAAACTTGACTCAGGAAGTTGGTGTAGCCCAAAGAAGTAGGAGGATCCTCACAAAACCTGCAATAAGTTAGTACCACCACAATAATCCACAATAGAGAGCTTTTGAGAATAGTAGATAGCATGAGAGAGAAGTAGAATCCTTTAAGAAGTTAAAGATATCTTAGAGATGTTCAAGTGAATAAACTAACTTACTTTTATATGCATTTCCATTGATTTCTAGATAATTAAACCACATGAGGCTAACATTGGGAATCATTTAAGAGGTCCCAAGATGACAAGCCATTAAGTAGGCCAGGGTGAAAAAAGGGGACAAAGGCACTTGGGCACCCTGGTCCTTTAGCCCCAAACTCCTAGGATAAGGCACTTAAAGTGTGCTTAGCCCCACCTTATAATTAATTTTCCTAGTTTTGTGCGTCTAGATCAAGAATTACATGTTTAATGCTAAAAAAAGGTGTTATAATAGGTCCTAATTAGTAAGTGTAAACATTTTAGATCCACCCAGGTGCTAAACTAGGTGTAGAATGGTGGTGTACATATTTTATGACATAACAAGATCTATCAAATTTATTCATGGAAATAAAACTTACATAACAAAAGATGGTCTAGATCCCTTTCAATATTGTCAACAAGTGGATCCTATGAATCAAATTGAAACCTCTCCAACACTCCAAAATCTCATTGCTTTTTCTTCAACAAAAGATGATTCACCATTTTTAGCTCCTATTAAAGACATTGATAAAGATGTAAGTTCAACTTCTAATTCATGTCCAAGTGACGATTAGGGTTTATTGGATCTTACACCTTCTTTTATAGGAGGATATAAAATCAACACATCTCACTCTAATACTCCAAAATTTAAATCTACTTCATCAGTTCAAAATATTTCATCCACAACAACTAATACTTCTACTCCATGTTCTTCTAAAGATTCATGTGCCTATGTGCTTCTGTATTTTATCCTGCAGAAGACAAGCATCCATAATTAGTTATGGGGATTATGTGCCTAAGATAGATAGATTACTTTTCATTCACCTAACTAATTCAAAATCCATTATAACCCATAGGTGAATCTGAAATAACCTTAAAATTTACCTTCATAACAAAAGAATTTACCTTCTGGTAATATGTGAAAATACTGTAATGGTTAAATGAAAGAGAGGGTTTGTCATATTCATACCTAGTAGCTAAGATATCAACTTTAATATGGATATGCAATGGATACCATTCAATTGTTCCTACACCATTTTAGTTCTTTATAATGATGCTTTTAGTCACCTGTAATGTCGTCTTCAGCTCTTTGAATCTTGACAGAATGCTTTGATAATTAACATTACTCAATGAAATCTAACTTTTATCCTTAAAGAATTCACTGATTAGGGAACATTAATTCTTAGATCTACAGTTGGGTGCATCATTACCATTTGGGCATGGGCAAATCCAATAGCTAGCAAAGTACAACTAGGAAAAGAGTATTTTGAATTGAAAATGCCAATGACGTTAATGTATGGCATTTAAGGCAGGACTGGATATGGATATACGACGCATGACATCCAATGTTAAATATCCAATGTGAAACATCCCTTTGACTTTGACCAAGGATGAGGGGGGCATAGATTGGGTGACATCATTATTATGTCAAGGTAAAACCTCATTGACCTGAAAAGTAGGTAATGGAATCTCACTTGATCTCAAATGTTAGGATATATGAAATTTGCATGGTGAAATACCCACTACACAATATCTAGTTGAAAAGTCAACAATTGAACACATAGACTATAATGTTTGCTTGTGATATGGATAAGGATATGGACATTAGGTTTGGTGTAAAATATCTGGTACATAAACATCCAATTGAAAAGTCGACGGATCAAGCATTTGTAGACCAATACTTAGGACATGATGTGGATATGGACAAAGATATGGATATTTCAAAAAATGTCCAATTCTAAAAGTCTAGTGCAAAATATCCATGCATTGAGAAGTTTATTGATTAGAATAAATCTGATGGCCAGCGCAGCGCATGGATATGGATATGGAAAAGGAAATGGATATTTGGTGATTAATTAGATCCTATCAAAATATCCTATCCAACAGATAGTTTTACAATCTTCTATAGTAAATCTGACAGCTTGGGAATGGATACATGTATGGATATTTAGTGGAGTGACTATATCCATCTAGTCAAGACAAGTATTGATTTAACCCAAATTAATGATGATTTCAAGTTTGGTCATATAGTTCCATGCCTTTGAGAGTTAGTATAGAGAATAGACATAACAATAAAACTAGACATGATATTAAGAGTGGACATGATATTAGACACTCATAATATCCATATCCCTTTGACCAGGATATCTAATTGACTAGAATTTCATATGGTTATAACTCACTCATTTTAGCGAATTTCAACATGATGTAAAAGCAAAGTTGGTTAGAATCTGATCCTCTATCCATTAATAACTTTTATAGGGTAATATCCTTGACCTAAAATTGGACTTGGATTTTGAGATGACATTTTTACCATACCGCCTGAAGGGAAAGCACACAAACAAGATGGCAAAATGGGTCCCTATTTTGCTATGGCAAAGTGGGTCCCTATTTTGCTATGGCAAAATGGGGCATGTTGTGAGACCACACAAGAACTTGCCACCAAAGAAAACTAACAGATTTGAACAAATTTAAGAAAGAAGAAAAAATTCAAACATATAATTTCCAATTTGTATTGTGTATGGACATCTTGATCCTGATCATGTGAAATCATGTTCACCAATGAAACTAGATTATGAGAAGGAATGCAAGTGTGTACATTTGATTTGTTTCATTCCTTTTGGAGATGTTGAAAATGATAGTAATTAGCATTAATCTACATAGTTTGGATTTAACCTTCTAAGCCAACCTTGGATAGAGCCTTGCTGGCAGTCAAGTGTCCATAGCCTTGGCAAGGTTATCTCTATAATTTCCTTAAATAGAGCCCCATAGCCAGTCATGTGTCCATAGCCCTGATAGGGTTATTTAGATGGCCTAAAGAGAGTAACTTTCTTTTCTTTTGATTTTCAATATTTTCTCTTTTGTGTGAGATATATCATTTCAACACATTGTTTGCACAGTAATAGAACCTGTGGTTAGACTGGGAATTATAGTGGTAGCAAAGGAAAAACTTTAGATTTTTCACTTAATGTAGACACTAGCACTTTCAACCAGTCCTAGGAAGCTTAGGTGTGTTCATTTGATGATCACTTAAACAACCCTCATTATAACTAGTGAATGTGATTTCACAGACTAAATCAACACAACCAGACCTGTAGAAGTCACAATCTATGTAAGAGTTTGGGATTCTTTCCTAAATTCTAGAGATTTTGTTGTTTTCTAAAGTGGAAAGATGCTCCTTAGCATGCCTGACTAAAACAAGGGCACAACAAATAGACAAAACATAGAACAAACAAATGACTATACAAGAAATTATATGCATATACACAGACTTCAAGTTTTTCTCTTTGGACTTAATCTTGGAAATAGTGTTTTATGAATTGTCCATTGACAGGCAATGGAACATCCTCTCCAGTTATGGTCTTTAACCTATATGTACTATCTCCTAATATTTCAGCTATTTGGAAGGGACTTGTCCACAGTTTGTCAGACTTTCCATGATCTCCTTTATTTTCATGGGCCTTATCCTAGGATAACACAAGGTCAGATATCTAAAAAGCATTTACTTTGGTCCTTTTATCAAACCAACATTTGACAATGGCCTAGTGTTTGGAGAAATGATCAATGGCGCAGTCTCTCTTCTCCTCTAGATGTAAGAGTTGTAACAACCTAACCTCTAGTTTATCATCTAGACCTGGATAATCTTTGGAAAACTGTAGAGTAGGGATTTTCAAGTTTATGGGGAGTATAGGATCTACTCCATAGACTAACTGATAAGGAGAATTACCTAGGGCCGACTTTAGTCTAGTTCTCAACCCATAAGGCATATTTCAGCAAGGTATTCCAATCCCTAGGGTGTTTCTCCACTAGTTTCTTAATAATATCTAACAAATTCTTATTAGTAGACTCAGCCTGGCCATTTCTTTGGGGATAGTAATTGGATGAGAACTTTAGGGTAATACCATATTCAAATGCCCAATTTGATAATTTAAATGAAGCAAAGGTAGGTCCATTGACACATACCAGTGCAGAATAGATGCCAAACCTAGTAATGATATTGTCTTCCAAGAACTTGATCACATCTTCAGATGTGCATGTTTTGATACTCATAGCCTTAGTCCACCTAGTATATTAATAAGTAATATTTAGGACATACTTGTGTCTAGCGGATGATGGAGGATTGATAGCTCTGATGAATTCCATGCCCCATTATGCGAATAAGTGCATCTTCATCACTGGATGCAATGGCTGAGCTACATATCTTTCTCTATTATTGGCTAGTTAACATGTATGGTAGTGCTTAATATGTTCAATTGTGTCCTTGAAGATAGTAGGCCAGTAGTATTTAGTTCTAAGGATTTTGTGCAGTGTAGACAAATGAGATTCTTGAGCTGTATTAAATTTATCATACAGTTCTTGCAAGACATTGGTTGTTTCCTATTTATCAAGGCATCTGAGATATACACCTTCATGGTTTTTTTGAAAGGGATTCCTCCCTTGATCCTATAATTTTGGGCCTTAACCCTAAGAACTCTTCTCTAGGATGATTTTAGGTTGGATGTACATCTTCCTATGACAAGGATATGTCAAATGGTTGAATACAAACCTTGTGGTACACCTGAGTTGACTACATATTGTAGGCTAATTAGATTAGGATCTGTCTTAGCAATCATCTACACTAGAGCTTATCCACGAAGTTGATCTTACTGAAATAAGACTTCCATTCTTTCTTACTCCCTGGTAGCTGAAGTTTCATGATGGATTTGACTCGATCAGAGTCAATGGATATCTCGTTCTCAGATACAAGATGTCCTAACAATTTCCCAGTAGTGTTGCCAAAAATCCATTTCTTGGGATTGAGTGAGATGCCATACTAGATTCACATCTTTGCAGTACCTTCCACAAATCAGCAATGTGATCTCCCCTGAATTTGGAAAACACTATTAAGTCATTCATGTATATTATGATACACTAGTCAACTAGGCCTTAGAAAGTGATGTCCATAGTATGTTGGAAAGTTGTGCCAACATTGATCATGCTGAACAACATCCTTTTATATGTGAAGATTCCTCACTTGGTTGTGAATGTAGTCTTCAGTTGGTTGATCTTGTCCACCATGACTTGATTATATCCAGAGAAACAATCTAGAAAGTACATCATTTGAGCTCCAATAACCATTCGAAGCACTTCATCTAAAGAGGGAAGATGATAATTATCCTTCTCTGATGCCTTATTGAGATTTTGAAAGTCTACACATAACCTGATATCTCCATTTTTATTTCTTACTGGGACTAAGTTAGCCACCCACATAGAGAGCCTAACTGGGAAGATAATCTATGCAACCAATAACTTCTTAACTTCTTCAAATATTAAAGGCTCTAGTAAAGCATTTACTAGTCTTTGCTTTTTCTTGAATGGCTTCACATCCAGCTTCAATGGGATGGTGTGTGATGATTGAAGTATCATACATTTGAGTTTGTCATACATCCATGCAATCACATGGATATAATCCTTCAAATCCTAGGTTATCCCTTCTCATTCTTGAAGGGATGCAAACTTTGCCAATCAAGACGTTCCTATCTTCTCAATTTCCACTTATATTAATGGTTTCATAATCTACTCCATTTGCTTTAGGTAGATCATTTTGCTTTACAATGCCATCTAGATCAAACAATCATTCAAGTTTGATCATTCCTTAGGGATCTTGTTATCTTGTGAATTGATAATGGACTCCTCATCCCATGACAGATCATCTTAGTCTTGCTCATCTATCACATGAGCTTTAAAAACATCCCTATTGGAACTTAAGTCCAGGATGTGTTGATCGTCCTCAAAAACTTGAAAGTTAGTGATATTATTTGCAACCGATAAAGTTGATACTAGCTCAATTGAGAATATTTTCATCCCAGATATTTTTAGTGGATCCAATGTACTAGCCATTGTGGCCAGAGCATCAAGTTGATGATGAAGCTTTCTCGACACATGGGTGATGTTGAAGGCATCGAAGCCTTCTATTAGATCCCATACTCGATGTTTCTCTAAACATACATTTGTAATTACAGGAATTCTGCTTTCTCACTTACTTAAATACCAGCTTAGAATCTCCAAAGGCATGATGGACTTTAATCTTCTTCTTTAGTGCAAACAATAGACCATGAATCAAGGCTTCATATTCTGTAATGTTATTGGTATAGTGGAATTGTAACCTATATGATGCCAAGAATGAATTTCCTTAAACGTTAATGAGGTCAATCCCAACTCTAGCACCCTACTTGGATTTGGATCCATTAAATTTTAGTATCCATGGCTTATCATTAGGAGGATCCTTGTTAGGACCTGTTGATGATTGCAATATACAGCCTTCCTCCTAACGTCAGAAAACTGTTGATGATTGTTTTGATGCAATCATAACAATAAGTTAAAATTCACATATAATGAACTAAAACTATACTTAAAAGATAAGAAGGAATCATTTGAGATCCAACTAATCCCAAGTCTACAATGGTTCGGTTGGTCAAGTTCAGTTGGTCAATGTGAAGCTGTAATGTTCAAGGGGCCTTACGTAGTTTAGGTTTGTTTGGTGGCTTACTGGACTAAGAATATGCAAAAAGATCATGAGATATGTCAATACTTTTCATTCCTTTGCATAAAAGTGTTACTGTGCTGCAAGTTTTAGATGGTTTTCTTGAATTTTTGCAGCTTTCTTCTTTATCTATTTACGAAAACTGTCTACTTATAGCTCTGTTATGCATGCTTCTTCAAATTTGAGACAATTTCCTTTATATTTCTACGTTTTCAGGTAAATATTTCAGATGGGTTGGGAAAAGTTAGAAAGATCTAATCTATACCTCATTTAATCTACTGAAGGATCTAATTGTTTCTGTTATGCACTATGTAAATACCACAGTAATTTGATCAAATCCACAGTGAAAATCTTAAATGCAAGTTCTGAGCATTTTCACAAACATACATTTAAAATTGCAAGCTCTCAAAGAAAATATTTCAAAACACAAAGAAGAGCAGGAGAACACTCAGAAGATAGATGCAGAACTCCAGATTCTATTGTATTAGAAACGAATAGTCATACATGATTTACAATGTAGGAATGACTCTTAGTTTCATTGATCATACTACAGAGAACTTACAAGCTTTACAGATACAGTAAGGCAGCCAGACATTCCACGCGCACCTTACTGCAGACAAACAGGCGACCTCCTTCTTCTACCTCTAAACTATGCTAAGCTAACTCACTGTGTGCTTCTAAAAGAAAAATCCCTGTTGTAGCCCCTGTTGTAAAGTATTTACAGTGTAGAGAGGCACAATATATAGACTTTCTGGTTGTCCTCACTACAGCAAAAAAACCTAACCAAACCCCTGGTTACAGCAATAAATACAGGTGAACCAGCTCTTCAAAATATCTCTGAGCAGTGTCAAATCTGGGCGAAATATTGCCCCTTCTAAGAAGTTCCGGCAACTTGGCAATAACTTTTGTTTGTCTGTTGTAGTAATACCCTCAGCTACAACTTTGTCCTTTATTTGAATGGCCTTGACTTCTTCGCACTTTATCTTTATCTTCCTGCTCCTGAGATCAGATTTTCTCCCTCCATGAGGTCACTGTGTTGAATTTTCAGCTGCTTCCTCAACTGCAAGCCTGCAAGACAAGACAAGCAATAAGTATTACATTTATCACATAAACAGCAAGAAATTAAAATAATCGTTTAGATCCAGGTGACTGTGCAAAATCGTGGGAATCGGGTCCAAAATACTCTTGAAACGCGTTCAAAACGCATACAGACTGCTCAAAACCCATCGGGTCAACTATCGCTGACCGGGAAAATGCCACGGGCGCCAAAAATGTTTTAAAACTCCACCGCTATGTACATTCCCGCCCATCGGCGTGAGAAGTTTCGGATGATGTCATCAGGATGTTTCGCTTCTGTATATTGGGGAAAAGAATGACAATCATCATCATCATCATGTCGAAGGAAAATAGGAGGATATGAAATATGATCCTGCTGCTGAGGAAAGGAATATGATGGTGACGTCATCGTCATGTTCAGTTAAGATCAGGGGATAAATGTAATATCGGGTCACCTAAGGAGCATGATCAGGTGGTGAATGTAATATGACCCCTTTGCGGCCAAGGTAACCCTCTCGAAAGATCAGGATGATGATGATCATCAGGATATCTGGGGCTTTTGTTGAACTTAGAATATGACGTCATCATCATATTCGCGAACCGGATCATGTTTTGAAAAATATCCTGCCGAAGGGAAATGTGATGATGATGTCGTCCTAATATTTGCTTCTTCGTTTATCAGGTTAGGATGACTTCATCAGGATATTTGCAAAAGGTCATATTTCTCGGCAGGAGGACTTTACGAAATATCGAGTAGACAAATGGGATCATGATGATCTTGACAACATGATAGGATAAAAAAAATGATGATCCTCCTCATCGAATATCATGATGACGTAATCATCATATTTTTTCTTCAGAGCATGAGGATGAGCTGAGGTCATCATCAGGTTAGCGCTAGGGTGATATTTAAAATATGATCATGCTGTTGAGGAATGGAATATCACCCTCCCTTAAAAGATAGGGTGATCATCATGATCATGCAAAAGGAGATCAGGAGGATATGATAACGTCATCATCATATTCGCGAATATCAGTAAATATGACCCTCCCTTGAAAGATCAGGATGATGATGATCATCAGGATTTTGACATGCGCATGCAAATATGCAGATGGTGGATTTTCTAAGTAGGGTGATATTTAAAATCAGCATGATATTATAATATTAGGTGATGTAAAAATATCATGATGCTCGTTGTTATGAAATATCAGGTTACACTCAAAACATGATGCTCATGATGCGCATAAGGTCATTTGACGGGTAAAGGGCACTATCACCTAAGATTGACGTCTGGATATTTCGACTGCATGATTTTATCAGGTGATAGATCAAGATCATGATGATCTTGTCAACATGACTGAGGATATAAAATATGATGATCACTTGCGATTATCAGGTTTGACCAAAACTTTGACTGTACATAACTTCCACATATGGACAAATTTTCAAGTGATGTAAAAGGGAAACCTGCATGGAATTTCAAGCTCTTTCTAAATATGAGGTCACAGAAGCAAAATATGAACTTTGACAAACTGACCTCATGATGATGACCTACCTCATCCTGACCTTCATGATGATGATGCACCTGACTCATTTTTACCAAACCGCCAGAAAGCAGAAAAACACAAGCAGAAGCAAAAAGCAAAGCGACAGCAGGGGTCCCCATTTTGCTAAGGAGCAATAATGGGGCATGTTGTGGACATCACAACAACTAGCAACCAAAACAAAACAATTAAATTCAGAGTGTTCAAGGAAACTAGATGAAATGAATTCATAACTTCTGACTATCTTTCCTGCAAATTACTATTCAGCTTGAGACTCAAAGTATTCAATAAAGATGCATGAATTTCTATTTTCAGTTTAGTTGTGTGCACGTGATTAATTATCCTCATCTTGAAGATTGGTTGAACAAACCAGTGACTGACATTAGCCTACGTAGGTGAGGATATTCCCTCATAGCCAACTGGATAGAGCCTTGCTGCCAGCGAGCGTCCATAGCCTCGGCAAGGTTATCGTTACAATTCTCCTAAGTAGAGCCCCACTGCCAGCGAGCGTCCATAGCCCCGATAGAGTTACTTAGATGGCTTAATCTAGATTTTTAGTATAATCCGCTTTATTTATTTATTTATTTTTATTTTTTTGTTTTCTAATTTTGAAAGATTTCATAAGATATAGCAATTTGTAACTTCATGATGCAAGGAGTGGGCACTTGCTGAAATTAAGCTGAGAATTGTAATGGTAGCAAGGGTAACCTCTGATTTTTCACCTAATATCTACACTGGTAAGTTCAACAAACCCAAGGATTTTAGGTGTGTCATCGTGAGAAACTTGCTTCAAATCCTCAATCACATTTATTGAATACAAAACTTCAGAAGATGAACAACTCTCTACATTCATGACGGTAACAAGTTATGCGTAAATTGCAAATGGTTAACTTGAATATCCTAAATTTTATACTGTTTTGAATGGTTGCTAGTTTTGCTCCTTAATACTCTAAAGTAAAATAAAGATCCCTGCTGAGGAGACAACAAACAAACCAAACAAACAGGCTGTACAAACAACACAACAAAAGAAAAAAACTGTACAAACAGAAAGAAACAAAAGCAAAAAACAAACAGAAGACAAACTATACAAACAGCCAACCCAAAAGAAAACAGCAAAAGAAGAACTGTACATTACCCACAGCATTTTACATTAAGAAAAAAGGACTGCCCCATTTTACCTCAAGCCCGGAAGTAGTGTTTCAAATGCTGGCCATTAACTGGTAATGGCATATCTTCTCCAGTCAAGGTCTTAAGTCTAAAGGTGTTATCTCCTATTATTTCTGAGACTTGTAATGGACCTAGCCATAATTTATCGAATTTTCCATGGCTTCCTTTCTTTTCATGTGCTTTATCCCAGCACAACACTAAGTCTGATATCCTAAATGTTTTGACTCTTGCTCTTTTGTCAAACCACCTCTTAACAACCACTTGGTGTTTGGCAAACTTCTCGAGGGCTTGACCTCTTTTCTCCTCTAGTTGTAACATTTGCACTATTCTGGCTTCCCTATGGTTATCAAAGCCTAGATATTCATTGGCAAACTTCCAGGTTGGTATTCTCAGATTAACCGGAAGTATGGGATCAGTCCCATAAACTAAGTGATAAGGTGTGCTACCTAAAGCTATTTTAAACTTGGTCCTGTCTACCCATAATGCATATCTTAACAGGGTATTCCACTCTCTAGGACTTTTGGCAATTAACCTCTTGACTATGTCTAATAAAATTTTGTTCGTTGATTCAGCCAGTCCATTACCTTGAGGGTAATAATTCAAAGAAAACCTTAGAATAATCCCATATTCAAATGCCCATTTAGAAAATTTTAAAGAAGAGAAAGCAGGGCCGTTATCACATACCAATGAATAGGGCGTTCCAAACCTGGTGATAATGTTTTCTTCAAGGAACTTGATAACTACCTCAGTTGTGGAAAATTTGCAGCAAGTGGCCTCAGTCCACCTTGTACAATAGTCTGTTACTGTCAATATAAATTTGTGTCCTGCAGAAGATGGGGGATTGATGACTCCGATAAAATCCAAGCCCCACTGTGCAAACGGTCTGGACTCGATCACAGGTTGCAGTGGATTGGCTGGATTTTTCCCTTTGTCTGCTGCAGTCTAACAGGTGTGGCAACTTCTGATGTGACTCTTAGTATCTTTGAACATAGTGGGCCAGTAATAGCCCGCCCTCAGTATTTTGTGTGTTGTAGCTAAATGGGAACCATGGCCGGTTCCATACTTGTCATGTAGTTCTGTCAACACTCTGTCAACTTCAGTTCTGTTTATGCATCTCAGGTAAATTCCATCATGGTTCTTCCTAAATAGAAGACCCCCTTGCACCATATAATTTTGTGCCTTAATCTTCAAAGCTCTCCTCTGAGAAGCCTTCATCTTGCTTGGGTACTTTCTAGCTATCAGGAAGGTGCTTAAATCATCGTACCAGCCTGATGCATCCTGGGAATTCAATACATATTGTTGTTTTATCAGATTTGGATCCATGTTTGCTATTGTCTGCACCAGCGCCTGCCCTCTGACCAGCTTGGCGGGAATGATCTCCATGTCAAATTCTTGCAGTGTGGTGATCCATTTGGCTCTTTTTTCTCTAGGCTCGTTTTGCATCAGCAACATTTTTACTGCTGCGTCTGGTACTATGGCTTTAATCTGGCTACGCAGAATATAGTGTCTAAATTTTTTCACAGCCTTCACTAATGTGAATGCCTGTCTTTCGATATCTAGATATCTCAGCTGTGCATCCTTTAGAGGCGCACTCATAAATGCTATGGGCCTCTCTCCATTATTTTCACCTTTCTGTGTCAAGGCAGCCGCGACAGAATGAGAAGATGCAAAGGAGTAGATGTAAAACGGGCTTGTGTAGTCTGGACTTGCCAATACAGGAGCATTAGAAATTGCCTCCTTGATATCTTCAAATGCGGCTTTGGCCACTAGCGTCCATTCCATCTGTGCATCCTTCTTCAACATGGCATTCAATGGCTGCACGATCTCTGCAAAACCTGTTATAAACTTCCGAACAAAGTTAATTTTACCAAAAAATGATTTCAATTCTTTCCTACTGTTTGGTATTTGCAATTTTTTTATGGATTCTATTCTATCCAGATCAATTGAAATTCCATTTTTAGAAATGACATGGCCTAATAATTTACCTTCAGTTACGCCAAATATACATTTCTTAGGATTAAGGGAAATCCCATACCTTTCACATCGCTTGAGTACTTTTCTGAGGTCCTCAGCGTGGGTGGATGCATCCTTGGAATACACAGTTAAATCATCCATATACACAACAATGCATTTACCTGATAATCCACGGAATGCAACATCCATGGCCCTCTGAAAAGTGGCACCTGCATTGATCAGACCAAAAGGCATTCTTCTATACGCATAATTTCCCCATTTGCAAGTGAAGGTGGTTTTTAGTCTATCTTCTCTATCAATTAAGACCTGATTATAACCTGAAAAACCACTAAAATAGACATCATCTTTGCACCATTTACTGCTTGCAGTACTTCGTCTATTGGGGGCAAAGGATAATTATCCTTTTCAGATGCCTTGTTTAAATTTCTAAAGTCTACGCACAACCTGATGTCTCCGTTTTTCTTCCTTACTGGTACCAAGTTAGCTACCCAGACAGAATGTCTGACTGGGAAAATTATTCCAGCGGACAGTAATTTTTTAACTTCCTCAAAGATTAAAGGCTCTAGAATGGCATTTACAGGCCTCTGTTTCTGCCTAAATGGTTTGACTTCTTTTCTTAAAGGTATTACGTGAGTTATGATGGACTCATCAAATGTTTTCAAGTCTTCGTAAGTCCATGCTATGACATGTTTATATTCTTTCAGAACGTCCAGAACCTCTTTTCTAATTTTCTCAAAGCAAGCTTTCCCAATTAGTACACTTTGTGGATTTAGCTCAGTCCCTAAGTTATGTAAATCACACCTACCCCCTTCTATTTTGGGTAAGTCTTTCTGTCTTATTACCCTGTCGAAGTCAAAGATGTGTTCCAATTCAATTACTCCTTTTGGTAAGAAGTTGCTCTTTAAGTTGATCATATCTTCTTCGTCCCATGTTACTTCAGACCTTTCTTGTTCATCAATGATTTGGGCCTCAAATGCCTCATTACAAGTCAGAAAATTAATAATTTGCTGATCCCCTCCAAATACCTGAAAGTGTGTAACGTAGTTTGGTATACTGGGCACGTTAACTAGCTCAACACCAAATCATCTTAATCCTGACAATGTCAATGGTTCTAATGTACTAGCAGCAACTGCTAATGCATCTGGCCTGTGGTTCAGCTCTCTAGGAATGTGCTCTATGTTTAAAGCATCAAACGAATCCATTAAACCCCATACTCTATGTCTGTAACTAATCATTTTCTTATAATTGCAGGCATATAGTTTCCTCACTTGTCTGACTACTAATTCAGAGTCTGAAAATACTCTGATGGTTTTTACCCCCTTCTTGATGGCCATGACAAGTCCTAAAATTAGGGCCTCATATTCAGCAATATTGTTAGTGCAGGAAAATTGTAATCTATATGCTGCCAAATGTGATTTACCTTGAGGATCTATGAGTTCAATACCTGCACCTGCGCCCTGTTTTGATTTGGACCCATCACATTTTAACGTCCACATGCCATCTTTACTTTTCTGATCTTTTACCTCGGCATACTTTGTCCCTTTTATTGCCTGTGGGGTGTTGTCTTGTTTATTCATGGGTTTTTCCGTTTGGTTATCTTGCATATGTGTGTTTTTAGTTTGCAACTCAGAAAGATAACTACCCTTGTCCTCTATTTCTTTTCCTAAATCTGGAATCAAGGCATCTATATTATCCTGAACATATCTCTATGTTGGATCAAGATTCTCATTTTCCTCTTGTGACTCTACCCTCCCTATGCACTTTTTGTATTCATATTCAATGATGTCTTTGCATATTTCACAATTCTCCTCAGAATGTTGCCTATCATGGACTCTACACCTATTTTTATACAACTTACATTGGACTGGGAGATTGTGTGTAACGCACTCTTCCACCTCTCGTCTAATGGCATGACCAAATTTGTCTATTGCATTATTTTCTTCATCTGAAGAATTCTCGTCAGACTCAATGAATAGTGCCGTTCTATTGCTGACACATTTTTTTCTAATGTTTAACATCATAATCTCTTCAATCTGCATCCCATTGTTGGTAATTCTATAGACACCTGGTTCAACAGCAGCATATAATATTTCATTAGTTCGATTATACTCTGTTATCATATGTTTCATTCTGGGCTCAGCCTCTATTCTGATCTGGTTTGGGATGCCTCTCCACGGTAACCACATGTGTGAAAAGTCAGTAGCCATATATCCGTTTAATGTCTTGGACCAATCTCTACTTAGCAACATTCCATAATTTACAGGTATATCCACTACTTGAATGTCAATGATTTGGCTTACCCTAGGGTCTGAAGCTAATTGCACTTGAATGTTCATGAGTTCTCCTGTCACGCTAACCTCGGTCTTATCTAATTGCGTGACAACCTTGGCAGATTTGGTGGGAGTCAGCCTGAGAGTTTTACATATTCCTAAGGGCATTACGTTGGCTGAAGCACCAGAATCTACCATGCAATTGTGTATATTCTTCCCACCCAACCTAACAGTTAACAAGAAAGGGTGAGTATCCCTCTTATCCGCATGTATTACCACATTTGTATTGGAAGGCTGCTCAACTTTCTTACCCTTCTCCTTAGGTGGTGAATCACTATTAGGAACAGTTATATCAGCAGACACCTTGTTTGTTATGGATGTATCCAGGGATTTTAAAAAAGCATTTCTAATCCCTGGGGTCTTCAATAATTCATTTAGAGGTATACTGACCTTAATTTTCTTTATTTCCTCTAATAAGTAATTCACTAATCTTGTTGTCTCTATTGCTTCTGTCTTACTTGTTTGATCCTTTTGCACTGTTGTTCCATTATTTGTGTGCTGACTAGCTTTAAGTATGGCAGGATTGTTGCTAGCATTCTGATCTGGGGGTGTATTGATGTTATTTGGAGGAGTGGAAGTGGTGAAAGGTCCTCCCGGCCTAGGGTTGTTCCTCAAATTGTAGGTGTGGCTTTTATTTGTTTGTTGAAAGGCCTGCACCTCTTCTGTTTCATTTAATATCTCATTTTCAGATTCAAAAGGAAACTGAAAAGCATTTAACACAAAGGCTGATTCAGGATAAAGACTTTCACAACAGTATGGTTCATCCTCTAGCAATTCATCCTCTTTCTCTTCTATAGTTGCAAAGGTAAACGTTTCTAAGACTAATGCTGTGTCATATTCTGAGGGTACTACCTCATTACCCTTAGGAATGAGAAATTCAGAGGTAGGAGGCTGTACATCTATGTTGAAAATACTAGCTGCCAAGTGGAACTATGGACAGTCGTGCTCAGCATGGGCATTGGTATTGTGAAATCTGCACCAATTTTTGGGTACTGTACTAGCCATTTGTATGCTAGTCGTTTGTTTTGTACCATGATTATCTGTATTCTCAAAAGGAGAAGCCAGAGTACTGTTATTGGGCCCAGTGTTCCATGTCTTGGGTGGCCTAGGTTGATTCTGATTTTTGTTATTATTGCCCCAGGTCCTATTATCTATCACTGGCCCCCTATTTTGCATTGGTTGCCCCTAACTGGGGCCTTGATGCTGATTGTAGTTTTGGTTCTGATTGTACTGCTGATTTTGATTGAGACTATAATTCTGATTTTGGCCTTGGTTGTGATTTTGATGTGGATTGTAGTTTTGGTTGCTTCTTCCATAGAGGTTCTCATTTCTTAGCTGTGTCACCTCGGTTGTTAATCTTTTCAAATGTGCAGTAATTTCTTTGATTTCTTCCCTATCCTCTTGTGCTTTTGCCACAGTTACATCCCTAGGAAGTTGGAAGAAAGGCTGACCATTATTTTGACTGTTATTGGAAGTACTAGCCGTGTAAGGAGTTATAGCTTGGATTGGAGTAGGATTATACACAGGTGTGTAAGAAGGAACTGGATTTACTAGTGGAGCATGCTGCACAGGGACTCCATTCCATGGGTGTGCCTGATTCTGCACCCCAAAATTTCCTCCATTGACAAATGGACTATAAGTTGTATGCCTCATTTCTTGGTTCACTGAGGCTGCCTCTTTATAGGCTTTGGATATTGAATCTATTTCAGGTTTTCTTTTGACAAACATGGCGGTTAAAGGATCCAAGGCAGCATAGTACATAGCCAACAAGGGAGCATCATCTATGGTATAAGGGGCTACCAACCTAGAATAGGCCTTTTGAAATCTGTCATTGAAATTATCAATTAGCTCTCCCTCACCTCGTTTTATAGCAGCCAATTTATGATACAAAGCGCAAGGGTCAATAGGTCCTCTAAATCTTGACAGAAATGCTTCTTCCATAAGTGCCCAGGAAGAAATGTAACCATTGGGTAAGTTTACGTACCAGCTAGAGGCCTGCTCATTAAAGGTGTAAGGGAACAATCTACACACAACATCCTCGTGCTCTAACATAGCCCTAAAACATGCTTCCTTAAATATTCTAATATGATCTTCTGGGTCCTGATGCAACTGGTATTTGGGACATATCTTTTCCGGATTTTTGGGCATCTCATGATAATCATTGAAGAGTATGGGCGAATTGACATCGAAATAAGCCATTGCAGGTGTTTGAACTTGATTTGAACTTGCAGGAATACCTAGATTGATTGGTGGATTAGGATTTATAGGAGGATTGAGACCTCCAGGAGTGCCTGAACCAAGATTTAAAGATCTGAATAGTGATCTGTCAGGACTCACAATACTACGGATGTTAAAAGGTGACCCAGGAGGTGTTCCAGATGAACTTCCCGCTTGCGATATCTTTGGATTCCAAATTAAAGGGTTTCTACTTCGCCTTGTATCAGGTAGTTGCACAAATATATCTCCTGAACTGGATCTAGACCTAGTCACTCTATTACTGTCGTTAGCTAGTTTGAAATAAAACCTAATTCAGGCAGGCCCTCCTTCTAGCACCAGAAAACTGTTGATGATTGCAATATACAGCCTTCCTCCTAACGTCAGAAAACTATTGATGATTGTTTTGATGCAATCATAACAATAAGTTAAAATTCACATATAATGAACTGAAACTATACTTGAAAGATAAGAAGGAATCATTTGAGATCCAACTAATCCCAAGTCTACAATGGTTCAGTTGGTCAAGTTCAGTTGGTCAATGTGAAGCTGTAATGTTCAAGGGGCCTTACGTAGTTTAGGTTTGTTTGGTGGCTTACTGGACTAAGAATATGCAAAAAGATCATGAGATATGTCAATACTTTTCATTCCTTTGCATAAAAGTGTTACTGTGCTACAAGTTTTAGATGGTTTTCTTAAATTTTTGTAGCTTTCTTCTTTATCTATTTATGAAAACTGTCTACTTATAGCTCTGTTATGCATGCTTCTTCAAATTTGAGACAATTTCCTTTAGATTTCTACGTTTTCAGCTAAATATTTCAGATGGGTTGGGAAAAGTTAGAAAGATCTAATCTATACCTCATTTAATCTACCGAAGGATCTAATTGTTTCTGTTATGCACTATGTAAATACCACAGTAATTTGATCAAATCCACAGTGAAAATCTTAAATGCAAGTTCTGAGCATTTTCACAAACATACATATAAAATTGCAAGCTCTCAAAGAAAATATTTCAAAACACAAAGAAGAGCAGGAGAACACTCAGAAGATAGATGCAGAACTCCAGATTCTATTGTATTAGAAACGAATAGTCATACATGATTTACAATGTAGGAATGACTCTTAGTTTCATTGATCATACTACAGAGAACTTACAAGCTTTACAGATACAGTAAGGCAGCCAGACATTCCACGTGCACCTTACTGCAGACAAACAGGTGACCTCCTTCTTCTACCTCTAAACTATGCTAAGCTAACTCACTGTGTGCTTCTAAAAGAAAAATCCCTGTTGTAGCCCCTGTTGTAAAGTATTTACAGTGTAGAGAGGCACAATATATAGACTTTCTGGTTGTCCTCACTACAGTAAAAAAACCTAACCAAACCCCTGGTTCAAACCCCTGGTTACAGCAATAAATACAGGTGAACCAGCTCTTCAAAATATCTCTGAGCAGTGTCAAATCTGGGCGAAATATTGCCCCTTCTAAGAAGTTCCGGCAGCTTGGCAATAACTTTTGTTTGTCTGTTGTAGTAATACCCTCAGCTGTAACTTTGTCCTTTATTTGAATGGCCTTGACTTCTTCGCACTTTATCTTTATCTTCCTGCTCCTGAGATCAGATTTTCTCCCTCCATGAGGTCACTGTGTTGAATTTCCAGCTGCTTCCTCAACTGCAAGCCTGCAAGACAAGACAAGCAATAAGTATTACATTTATCACATAAATAGCAAGAAATTAAAATAATCGTTTAGATCCAGGTGACTGTGCAAAATCGTGGGAATCGGGTCCAAAATACTCTTGAAACATGTTCAAAACGCATACAGACTGCTCAAAACCCATCGGGTCAACTATCGCTGACCGGGAAAATGTCACGGGTGCCAAAAATGTTTTAAAACTCTACCGCTATGTACATTCCCGCCCATCGGTGTGAGAAGTTCCGGATGACGTCATCAGGATGTTTCGCTTCTGTATATTGGGGAAAAGAATGACAATCATCATCATCATCATGTCGAAGGAAAATAGGAGGCTATGAAATATGATCCTGCTACTGAGGAAAGGAATATGATGGTGACGTCATCGTCATGTTCAGTTAAGATTAGGGGATAAATGTAATATCGGGTCACCTAAGGAGCATGATCAGGTGGTGAATGTAATATGACCCCTTTGCGGCCAAGGTAACCCTCTCGAAAGATTAGGATGATGATGATCATCAGGATATCCGGGGCTTTTGTTGAACTTAGAATATGACGTCATCATCATATTCGCGAACCGGATCATGTTTTGAAAAATATCCTGCCAAAGGGAAATGTGATGATGATGTCGTCCTAATATTTGCTTCTTCGTTTATCAGGTTAGGATGATGTCATCAGGATATTTGCAAAAGGTCATATTTCTCGGCAGGAGGACTTTACGAAATATCGGGTAGACAAATGGGATCATGATGATCTTGACAACATGACAGGATAAAAAAAATGATGATCCTCCTCATCGAATATCATGATGACGTAATCATCATATTTTTTCTTCGGAGCATGAGGATGAGCTGAGGTCATCATTAGGTTAGCGCTAGGGTGATATTTAAAATATGATCATGCTGTTGAGGAATGGAATATCACCCTCCCTTAAAAGATAGGGTGATCATCATGATCATGCAAAAGGAGATCAGGAGGATATGATAACGTCATCATCATATTCGTGAATATCAGTAAATATGACCCTCCCTTGAAAGATCAGGATGATGATGATCATCAGGATTTTGACATGCGCATGCAAATATGCAGATGGTGGATTTTCTAAGCAGGGTGATATTTAAAATCAGCATGATATTATAATATCAGGTGATGTAAAAATATCATGATGTTCATTGTTATGAAATATCGGGTTACACTCAAAACATGATGCTCATGATGCGCATAAGGTCATTTGACGGGTAAAGGGCACTATCACCTAAGATTGACGTCTGGATATTTCGACTGCATGATTTTATTAGGTGATAGATCAAGATCATGATGATCTTGTCAACATGACTGAGGATATAAAATATGATGATCACTTGCGATTATCAGGTTTGACCAAAACTTTGACTGTACATAACTTCCACATATGGACGAATTTTCAAGTGATGTAAAAGGGAAACCTGCATGGAATTTCAAGCTCTTTCTAAATATGAGGTCACAGAAGAAAAATATGAACTTTGACAAACTGACCTCATGATGATGACCTACCTCATCCTGACCTTCATGATGATGATGCACCTGACTCATTTTTACCAAACCGCCAGAAAGCAGAAAAACACAAGCAGAAGCTAAAAGCAAAGCGACAGCAGGGGTCCCCATTTTGCTAAGGAGCAATAATGGGGCGTGTTGTGGACATCACAACAGGACCTTTCTTTCTCTTAACCCTAGAGGTGCTTCCTTCAGCAATCCACTCCAATCTCTATAGTTCACATTGGTTTGACATCTTCTGCTCTAAGGGAATGGGAACGTCTAGATATCTAGGTGTTTCAATGTCATGTGATTGGACATCTGTATCAAGGTTACTCTTAGTGATTTCAATGTTACCCAAAACTTTGGTTTGTAGTATTGAAACATCATCTTGAGCTGATCTGATCCTTTCTGATTCGCTTTTCAACATATCTAGGACTCGATCTTGTAATGGATGATCTCTTTCATCAAATCCTTATTTGAATTTATCATGGACTTCATTTGGCAAATCAAGTTTACTCCTTGAATACAAGTGTTCTTTTCTACCAATCAGATCGAGGCATAAGACACACGTTGTTTCAGAATGTCCAGTCTTGTGTAACCTGCACCATCCCTCCATCAAAATATGTCTAAGTGAAATTCCTTATAGTCTATACCTTTGGATCTCCCTAGACAAATGTCTTTCATACCTGCTTAGGGAACCTCCTCCATCTTCATCCAAAGTTTCATTATTGGATTCCACCAAGCCATTAGTTCCAGGTGTAATTTGGTTCACTTCACTACTTCCCTGTGTATAATTACACATCAATACCTCTTCCACTATGATGTCTGGAAGCTCAACATGGTATACCCTTGTTCTACATTTGTATATAACACTTCATTATTCTAATGATATTTGGTAATCATATGCTTCATCCTTGGTTCAGTGTCTATATGAACTTGACTCTGGATACCTCTCTAGGGTAACCACATATGTGAAAAATCAGTCATCATATATCCATTGAGTGTCTTGGACCAATCTCTACTCAGTAAAATACCATATGTATCAGGGATGCCAACTACCTAGATGTCAATAAAGTGTTGGACCCTAGGGTTGGAAACTAACTGCATATAGAAATGATTTAGTTCACCTATGACATTGACCTTAGACTTATCTAGCTAGGTAAACTTCTTTAATGATTTTGTAGGTGAGAGACCTAGGATTTGACAAATGGATAATGACATGAAATTGGTAGAGTAGGTTCTTACCAAATATCCTCAAGGTTAGGAGAAACAGAGTAGTCTCGGTCTTTCCTTTATAGGATGTCAATTGTGCATCTACAACATGAACGTACTTTTTATCTTTGGGTATGAATGGAACATCCTTATGTGGAAGGTCTCTTGGTTGGATGTTGCTAGGGACATTCTCTTTCGATGAAGGCTCTTCTAAAGACTCAAGGAAAGATTTCTTTATGACTGGAGTCTTAAGGAATTCAGATAAGGAGAGATTGATCTTTATCTTTTTAATCTCCTTAGCTAAGTAAGTAACTAATTTATCTAATTCATAAAGTTCAATCATACCTTTGGCCAAGTTAGAGGATGAGGTGAAATATTGTTTATTCACCCTTGGAGATGCCAAATTGTTGCTAGTTGTCACATCCGGAGGAGTGTTGAAATTATTCAGTTGAATAGAGCTGGTTAAAGGTCTAGGCGATTGATTACTATTGTTTTAGAGATTATAATTGTGTCCCCTTTGGAACTGCTAGAAGGCATGGACTTCATCCACTTTCAGATCTTGTTCATTGTCACTTTCAAAAGGGAAAGTGTAGTCCTCAAATGCTAAGGTTGATTCTTCACACACTAGAGCATAATTCTCGCGTACTGCATTTAGTTGTTCTCCCAAGAATAGGGAACTTTCTAAAACCATAGGAAATTCATAGCCTAAAGGGACAAGTTCATTACCTTCATAAAATTTTGTCTCTCTATATTTTACACTTCAACTTGGAATATACTAGCAGATATTCTGAAATGCAGACAATCCAACTCTACATGAGTTCTCATATTGTGAATTCTACACTAGTTGTTCAGTGTAGCCTCAGCTAAGTTGACTCTAGGTGTTTGCTTGGGTTATGCATGAACCTGATTATCTAGAGGTGATCGTAAGCTTCCATTATTTGGTCTAGGATTCCAGACCCTTGGAGGTTGCAGAGAGTTGTATCCTCTATCATTATATCCTTTGTCAATATAACCTCTATCATTGTATTCACTATTCTATAGATGTTGGTTATTACTTTGGAAATAGAAGTTTTGATTCCTTAATTGAGTTACTTTAGCAGTTAACCTTTGTAGCTGAGTTGTGATCTCCTTGACATCCTCTTTTTCCTCTTGGGCTTTAGCTACTATGTTGTCCTGAGTAGAAGGAAGAACGAATTACCGTTTCCATTTGGTCTAACCTCGGTAGGAGCATGTCTATGATCATTTAGTGATTTCCTTGTGGAGGGATCATGTTGATTAGTGGGACTAGCAAAGGATTCATCGATGATGTGGGATTCATCAATGCTCCATTGATCTACTGCATCTAGTTGAATATAGCTAGAGGTCCTATACTTGGCAGAGGACCATGTCCTACTTATTTATGTCTTCAAGGCAAAAATCAAGTCTGAAACTAAAACATCAAGATATCAAACCCTAACTAGCACAATAGAGTACAACAAAATAGTATGAAAATTGAAATAACAAAGCAAAACAAACTGAATCTTCCATGCTAGACTTGATTTATCTCCATTGCTCTTCTCAATCTCCCATAGGAATGCAAGATTTCAAAGGATGATTGTGGGAGGAATGATGGTTTCTCATTCCAGTAGCATAACGGTACTTGGACTAGATTGCATAGAAAATTCGATAGCATGAGGCTACTTGAAAACCAATGAATGTAGAAAAGGCTGATTTGAATGAATGGTTGAGATTGAAAATTGATTTGTGCTATATGGATGGTTAGGATTGAATAGGGTTTCCCATGAGGAGTTGTAGTCATGTGACAAGTGTGTGGAGGGGAATAAAGGAGACCTAATTCAAATATTTTATTTGAATTAGTGGGACATGTGAAGGGTATTAAGTGGAAGTTGTAGCATGTGACATGTGTTGCAATGAGGTGAGAGGTAAGGGAATAATTCAAATATTTTATTTGAATTATTTGGAACATGTGAAAGGAGTATTAACTAAATAAATGGGATTTTTATAGTTAATTGTCTAGTGGGAATAAATTAGATTAGGAGTGGGATTATGCAAGGACCTAGGGTAAAATGTTGTGAGATGTCTCACAAGGTGATGTTGTAAGACATGGACAAATTTAAGTGTCTACATTTTTGAAAGGAAGCTAGGTGTGCGGAAATCACTTCCTACACTAATCTATTGAGGAGAGGGCTATACAAATTCAACTTTATCCTAACTATTAAAATAATGTTAAACCATTAACATGAGATATTGCAATAAAACACAAGAACCAGAAAGAAGACAGAAGAAGAGAGACAAATATTTACGATGGGGAAAACCCTTATCGGGTGAAAAACCCCACACTTAGAAACCTGCACAATGTATTAACAAATCTGAAAGTTGTTTACAATACACTTGCAATGCAATCTTCAATGGTCTTTGACACTCATGTCTGGAGTCAATCTGGCAGCATAACAGTACCTGTGAACCTATGATACAAACTCCATCTCCAAGCACCTGTTTAAATAGAAAATACATGGCAAATTTAGACCTTTCTTGGAATGGGTGTCCAACATGGCATCTTTGACCAAAACCCATGCCTAGGACCACTTGGTCAACATTGTAGAATGTGTTTGACACTTGTCCATATCTCCCATCCCAAAGATGTTGCCTATTTCCAAAATAGGCTATGATAGATGCTCTTACGACACTTATGACCGTCATAGAATCTATCATAGCGGTTACAACTTATAGCTATAAGAGAATCTGTCATACACATGCTATAAATAGCATATTCTATTACAACACATCATATTCCACCTTGGGACTCCCAAATATCCCTCATTCAAAGATGCTTCATGACACATGTCATCTCTTGTCTTACAACCTTCTATTTCTGACTCTTACATGTCATAGATTCGTCATAGGAATCCGTCATAACCATTTCGGTCAAACATTCCTTACACAACATATAAGATACCAAAGGAGATGGCAGAATATTCCTACCACTAAGTGGGATGCCTATCTCCTCATGTGAAGACAAAATAACAAGTTGTCATAATCCATGGAGGATTGACACATCACCGTGCCACATCCCACAACATGACAATATGGAATTTCCAATTATTTACAACATAGGCAATTAAATAATACATACAAACATTACAAATGCAGAGAATTGCCAAGGTTGAGACACCTTAATTCCCAACAATTTTTCCCCTCTTTGAGATGATGTTCGAGATGATGAGATTTATGTCAAGTAACATCATTTCAAAGAAGCTATGGTATGGATAGAGGAAAAGGATGATGATGTAAATATAGGATGATGATGCCTGCTCGAGAGGATAGGTGGGTTGGACAAACATGGGTAGGCTCTCAAAAAATGAAAGGGATTGGTGAAGGAAGAAAGATAAGGGAATGGATAGAAGGAATGAATAATGTGTTATGCTACAATGAAAGTGAGCAACCATGGAGTTTGATATAGCACTAGATATTATGCACCAAGGTATAAGGACCAAGGTGACGATGTGTCTTGTGAACTAGCACGATACAACCTTGTCTAGATACAAGATATGAATATTAGCTGGTTTAGATTTGAAACAAATGCAAGATGAAAAGATAACACACACAAGAAAGCAAGCAAGCATGCACAAATGATACCAAAAAAACAAGGTTTGCCCCTTGTTGGGTTTCTTTCCGAATCAGGAGAGGGTTTGCTAGCTCCAATACATAGGCAGATTTGGGCAACTAATACAGGAGGTTGCGTGAGTTGCCTCCCCTTCACTTCTGGTTCAGCCGCACCAAGGGGGGTATCCCTATAGCTAAAGATTTAAACTTTGACTCACCCAATGACAGAAAGATTTAGCTTTACAATAACAGGCAGAATACTCTCATGTATGGACCAAGATTTGCATGATAAATTTCAAGGTTGGCAATATTCTTAGACATATCTGACTGGTTGAGGATGAGAGTATGCAGGGATCCTATTTCTACTCCTACAACTAATAGGTGGGAAATATGAAATGGTTTTAGATTAATGTTTTGGATGCAAGACAGGGGGTTTTAGATCATAACTACTACACAAGAAGCAGACTAGTGCTTATCTCAAGGCAAGGAGTCAACTAGATGTATACAAATGAATGATTTGCAGTGGCATTCAAGTTTCAAGGGGTTAGGACTGGTATTTACCTTACAAACACCACCCAAGGATAAGTATTTAACTATCTCTACTTACAAATATCCTTGCTGACATACAACCCTCTTCATACTTAACCTAAAATAGTTTAATCGACTCCTTGAATGGAAGTTAAAGATCAAGCATGTGATACAAAAGTCTATACCCTAGAATCTGAAAAACCCTTAGCAACCAGATTCAAAAGAAGAAAATACATACGACAAATGGAGACAGACAGATAAACACATGCAATAATGCATTTTTCATATAAACTGACATGAAACTGAACATATGTGCAACCTACATTCGAAATGCAACACATAAACTCCAAAAGAGATAAAATAGCCAAGAAAATGCTCTGTTTTTTATTATCTCTCCAAAAAATGCCCAAGTCTTCAACAACCTAAATGAGTAACACAGTTTTCCCTTTATAGCAAGATTGTGTACTCGGCAATAATTGCAAGGCATTTTCAAAATCCTGCCAAATACAATGTACTGTGAGAATGATGCCTAAATCATTGAATGTTCTAGGCAGAGAGAAGGAAGGGAGTAGGTGAGATCGGGAACTGTGCAGCCGCCTGAAGGCTTTCCATTAAAAATGGTGGTTGGCCTATCCATCATCGACCCAAACCTCTGCAAATGTTGGCATCAATGCCTACCTACCTGCAGCCTTCTGGAGATGCAATAGCGAATGCACCAGAAGTTTTCCCACTTGAAAATAGCTACATATACAAAGAAATACCTTCGCTGCTTGAAATTTTAAAACCGGCCGTCAATTCCCTCCCTATCACCAAAATCCACAGCATCAAAACACACTAAAAAGTCATTCACCAGTTAGAACATGCCACATAGGCACCCTGTGCTTCCATCACTGACTTTTCTGCCATCCTACTTTGCCTTTTTTGCCTCCTACATATGCATAAGAACATGCATATACATACAAATGCCTACATACAAAGTACGGACCCCAAACATTTATAAAGCACATCACAATATCATTCGGGTCCGGCTTGTATCTCCCTTTTGCATCTATCACTTTGTATATTGCATATACAAATGCAATATACATACAAGCCACGGACGCCAGCCACTTTCTTCGCCAAATTTGACCTTTAAGTCAGGTCCGGCTTGCATATCGCTCCCTTGTATGTTCACCTTGTGTATCAGCTTGCATATCGCATTATACAAATGCAATATACAAGCAAAAACATGCATTCAATTGGATCCGAGCCCTTATCAACTACATTGCATACTTTTCAGATCTGGCCAATGCCTCTTTGGAATGCATGTTCCTTTGTATGTGTGAACATATAATCACACTTGCATATGCATCTGGTGGGGCCCATGCTTTGTATCTCTATCCTTTGCATATTTTCTTTGTATGTGCCCAATGTACATTCTGCTTTGTATGACTGTGGGCTCCACCTCTTATATATCAGCCTTGTATGCATCGGGCCTTTTACATGTTGCTGCCAATGTATCTTGTCGATGTACATACAATCACCTTTGTATGTTGATTGTGCATGCGCCTTCCTTGTATCTTTGCAATGTACATGTTTCTTCTTGTATATGCATATACAATATGACTTGTATGTGCATCGACCATTAGGGAGACTTGGGAGTTGGTTGCCGATGAGTGTTGTTTCACCGATGATCCTCTTCACTATAGTGAATGCATGTCAGCCTCTTATTCATTTGCAATGTACATTCCCAATGTATGTCGGACATACATTCACCTTTGTATCTGTCTCGATGTATATTGTCTTTGCATGTTTCCATTGTATCTACCCGTTGCATGTCTAGACATACAACACAAATATACATGCAAACCCTCACATACAAGCAGGGAATATTCTGAGAATCTGTGACATACAAGCAACCATTTTTCCACCTTTTGGAGCCGATTGAACATACAAACCGCCCTGTATGCCCGAATGTACATTTGAACGTGCATGTATATATAAATGGCCTTGTATATACAAAGACACATGCATACAACTATTTTTTTACACTTTCCAATTGCAAAGGCCAAAAGACTTAGAATTTTTTGGATTTTTTATGAAAGTGCCTCCGAATTTCAAATGCTCAAAACCCAAACTTGCAACAGGCACCAACACCCCTGTCAAGCTATAAACCAATGATTGATTGATTGATTGATTGATGGTTGATGATATGTCTAGTTTTAGGAAATGAAACATGTCGACTAAGATGCCTAGTCTAGTTTCAACGATGTAACATCCTGCATAAGACAATTGATTGATACTAGTGTTGTTGGCAATGCAAATCAACACTAGGATTTGATTAATGATTGGTTGATTAATTGATTTGGCTTACGTCAAGATTAGGATCAAGACCATTGAATGTGATTGGATAATTTGACTAGATTGATTGACTTGATTGGTATGGATTAAGGATTGATTTGCATTTGAGATTTATTGCTTAGATTCTTTTGGATTGATGCGATTGAATGATTGGATGAATTAAATTGAAGAATGGAATTGAAAAGTTGGATTGGTTGAATTGATTTGAGTGAATGAAATGATTGACTTGAGTGAATTGATTTGATTGAATTGAAGAATTTATTGAATGGATTTCATTTGAATGATTTGGACTGAATGAATTGGATTGGATTGATGATTGGATTGACTTGATCAATTTGATGTGATTGATTGGAGTGAATTTTGATTGAATATTTAGGAATTGATTGGCTGAAGAATTGGGTAATTTGATGAGTGATTTGAAGAATTAATGAAGAAGTGATGTTGATTGATTGGAAGATTAGAGTGATTGGATTGATTGATTTGATAATTGGATTTGAATGAATTGGTTGATTTTGATGATTTGGATGAATTGAAGTGACGAATGGATTGGAATTTGGTTGGATTGACTTTATTGCTTGGATTTTTATTCTTGATTTTTTTATATTTTTGGAAATATTTTGATTTTTTGGATTTTGAAATGTTTTTTTTTAATGTTTGATTTTTGGATTTTTGAAATGTTTTGATTTTCTTGAATTTTTGAAATGTTTTGATTTTTTTAGATTTTTGAAATGTTTTGGGATGGCATTAGATGTCAATTTTGATAGCCTTTATGCTAGATACCAATGACAAGGGAAAACTAAGTCTAGGTGAAAGCAAGGATGGGATTGAATGGATAAAAGGATGGGCGCTAGTGGATGGAAAGGATGTATGTGTAAGAGGGTAAGGATGTGATCTCCCAAGACTATTTCACATAGGAATAACATGCCCCATTCTAGGTGGAATGCTTAGGGTTTGACATAACAAAGCCTATGAAAATAGGATGATAGGATGGTGATAGGATTGGAAATAATGAGGTATATCAAGAGATATCCAAAGCATTTGTCAAAATTTTGCCCCCATATCTTTATCAAGATCAACAAGAGGAAGGAAGGATGAATGGACTCAATAGGATGGGTATATGGGTATGTGGGCGTAATGGATAAGGATGGTAAGATGGTATGGAAAATAATAGGTTGGAAATATGAGACAATGTGCCCCCAAGTGTAAGTGACATAGAAGATCAACCTACACATGATGCCTATTTGCTAGGTTTTCATCATGGTACTTATCCAAGGTGCCACCAAGGGTTGTTTTCACCATTGGAGGAAAGGATTTCTCTTTACTATTTTGATTTTTCTTTTTTTTTTGAATTTTTTAATTTTTGAATGGGATAGGTGGATATGGATAGGAGGGACTCAAGTATCTAGTTCCATGAAAGGTGATAGTCCCCCTAGAGATGGATGTTGCATGGACCATGTCAAGTGTCATTATGCTCATCGATGTTGGTAAGGGATTGTGTGAAAGTGAGATGGAGTAGGTAGATAGTGAATTATGAAGTGGATTATGTATGGAAAGATGGTGGATTATGATGTGGATTATGTATGGAAAGATAGTGGATTATGAAGTGAATTATGTAGGGCTTATGCAAAAGCATGGACCATAGGAAGGTGATGGGTGAAATATGTAGGATAATAGATGATAGATGGGGAGATGGAGGTGTGGAAAGGAATCATGACCAACTATTGCACACACCATTATAAAATTTGAATCCTTTGATTGGAAGGTGGTGTAGGAAGCAATGGTGACGTTTGCTTAGGGGATGGATGATGTAGGAATTTAGGTACCCACATAGACTTAGTATTTTTATGATTTTTGCTTTGCTTGTGGGATGAAGGAATTTGAAATTTTTGGATGGAATGGGATTTTTGAATTGAAGAGGATTGTTGGTATTTTTGTGATGTGGACGCTTCATTTGACTTGCTTGTTTTTTTCTTAGGGACCCAAACCATTTTACTTTTGGACTTTGCTTTTGGAGGTATGGGCTTGGATAGATTTTTGGATGGATTTTTCATTGACTTTTTGAATTGATGTCCTAAGGCATGAGGATCCTTAGGATTTTTGACTTTATGGGTAGAGGCATCCAAATGTTTATTTTTGAATCCCATGGGATGGGTGGAAGCTTTATGTTTAGATGATGTGTGCATTTGTTGATCATGATTGGGATTTTGAGGGGATTTATGGATAAATGAATGAGGTGATTGAATGATAGGGATATTAGGCATTGGGAGCAATGGTGGTAAAGTGGATGGTGAGATATTAGGAGTTGGAAGTAGTGGAGGTAAAGTGGATGGTGGAAGGTGTATGTTCACATGCTTTTGACATTTGTAGGATGATGGAGGAGGAATGGCAACATATATCTTGGGTATATGATGGGATTTGTGATAGAAAGTGGTGGACTTAGGAGGTGAGGAGGAAGTACCAACATCATTAGATTGTTTTCCTTGGGGTGTGTATCCAAGGCCATATGAGCATGGAGGGACATTGACATGGATGGGCTCCAAAATTCCTTGTTCATGAAGGCCTAAGCCTTTACCTTGATAGTTCATGTTTTGGAGTATGTGATGGACAATGGAACCAAGGGTGTTTTGGGAACTAGACTTGAGTTTGTTATTTGATGGAGAAGGTAAAGTGGATAAAGGTTGTTGTTGTCATAAGGAAGAACATTTATGAATGAAGGTAGTAAGACCAATAGGATATGATGGTGGACTTTAAATGGGGTAGATAGTGGATGTGGAAGGATCATTAGGAGCTTGATTATCATTATGTTCACTAAGATCCAACATATTGGCCTGATCTTATATGTATGCTTGGGAGATAAATGTCTCATCAAGAGAAATGGATGTGGTTAGATCATGGATAGGTGGAGTGATAAGCTCTTGACTATGGAATGCATAAAGTGGGCTATGAGGATCATCATGGCCTTCTTGATTAGAGAGGGGATCTTGATCATAGATAGGAGCTTGATCATGGATAGGATTAAGTGTGCTATGGATGGGTTGGATGGAGGTGATTTGACCTTGATTAGAATGAGGACTTGATGTTTCCATGTGATTAGGATCATACCCTTGACATTACCCTTGATTTGCTTGAATGGAAGTGGAAGACTCTTGAATAGGTTTGGCATGTTCTAGATGGTCAACAACATGAGGGCATGATGGAGGTTGAATTGGACTCATGGGGGGAAACTCTTCAATGGGGTTGTAGATATAGACATGGTATTGGAAAACTCTTTTGTAGGCTCAAGAATAAGATCTTGGTGACATGGTTGACTCCTTGCTAGTAGCCCTTGGATCACATCCTTTGTAGGTGTATGGGTGGATGAATGATGTAATGGATGGGTGGATTTGGGTAATGCCATAGGCTTACTTTTGAAAAGTTTGAATTTAGGGTGTGAAGTTGATGGAGGATTAGATGATGGTGTGGGTAATGAATGGTTTGATGTATTGGAAGGTGGAGGGACCAATGGATTAGGACTAGGACATGGTGGCTTTAGGAAAGGCATTTGATTGGATGGTGGTATAATATACTAATAGGAGGGATAAGTTAGACTAGTGTTCCCCTTCTCAATAGTAGCATTAGAACTTGAAGGCACTTGATCTTGTTTCAAGGGGTGACTTAGGATCCCATGTTCTTGTTGTGGAATGAATTTATAGGTTGATGTAGGATTGACATGATAGGAAGATGGACTAGGTTGGTATGAAGTGGAGGGTGGTGACACATAGGATTGAGGTGGAATGTGTTGAGGTTGTGGTTGTTGGATTTGACAAGTGGCTAAGAATTGTTGGGCTTGGACTAGGATGTGTTGTATTTGAGGTGATTGGATTTTTTGAAATTGTTGAAAAATGTCTTGAAGTCATTGTATGGTTTGTTGATCTAAGGGTTGGGGTACTTGGTGAATTGTTTGAATGGGGTCTTGTAGTTGGGGTGCTAGGAACTTATTTTTGAACGTTGGCATGGTGTCACACATGTGTTTAAGTCTTTGCATGTTGACTTGTTCATCAAGGTATGAAACATGATTCTTGTCATCATTGGAAGTAGGAGGATGGGCCCCTTGAAGTATAAGTTTAGGTCTAGGATTTGTCTCCTCATTAGAACAAGAGGGAGGGCCTCCTCGAAGGATGATTTTGGGCTTATGATTGGGTGTAGGCTTTCTTAGGATTAGGACCATTTTGACAAGTAGACTAGAACTAGGGTGATGATGATGTGGAGTGATTAGGAATGACTGGAATGATTAGGGATGAAATTGATTAGACTACAATGAAGAGGATGATGTGTAATGATTAGGAATGATTAGGATTGGAGTAGGATGACTTGGATATGATTAGGATGAAGATGGTTGGGATGACTAGGGTGAAATTTATTGGATAAGGATGAAGATGAAGATGTGTAATGATTGTGAATGATTAGGATAGAGTTATTAGGATGAATTTGATTGGAAATGTGAAATGATGATTAGGTTATGATTAAGATGAAATTGATTAGACTAGAATGCAGAGGATGATGTGTAATTATAAGGAATGATTAAGATTGGATTAGGATGTGTTATGTTGGAAAATGTCCCCTTGGGGGCTTTTCCCTCCTAAGGTTTAGCTCCCAGGTCTTGTTTATGCATTTAGAGCATTTTTCATGATAATCTAACATCCTGATGAGAAAAACCCTAAAGTTTCATGGCAAATGGGACTTAGAGGGTGCACTTGACATGATTCTTACCTGAAATAGGGGGGAGGACTTGCACGCCCATGCCCTAGTCCTTCCCTATTTTAGGTTAGGCCTAATTTTTAAGTGTCGGTTTATGATCGTTATTTGGGTCCTAGGCCGACATGATAAGTTTCAATTACAAAATTATTGGTGGGAATGTTTGTAGTTTCATATATAAGCATGATTAGTGATTCATTTGTAAACTAGATGGAAATTGTGAACTTTATGCATTCTTGTGATTAGAGCATTCAAAATATTCATTGTGTTGCAGAGAAGAGCATTGTCATTGTGTTTGTGTTTGTAGATTTGGCATCCATCTCCTCATGGCATGAAGAACATCTTTCTTCCATGAGATCTTCAATACAAGGTGATATAAATTATGTTTTCAATCATTTATCATTTGGATTTTGCCTCTATCCCATAGGGATATGCACTCTTTATCTAACAATAGTGTTCATAAGACTTGAATGTCTCTCCTGGGCTTGACTGAGGCAAGCCTCTAAACACCACAACCCCCAACCCATTTTTTGATGATTGCAAGTTGCAGAAGTAGAAAAAATGGACTTGTAAGAGAGCAATGCAGATTGTTAGAATTACATATCAGAGAAGAAAATAGGGACCCAGACTTGGGCGCCCACTCATTAGTCCTCTAAATACCTCAAGAGGAAAATCTCCAGAACAATAGGAACAGGTTGCAAACAAGATTCCCAGATCTTGAAAGAAATGGTGGCACAGGACTAGGGCACCTACTCATTAGTCCCTTACTTTTCTATTTTCTAAACTTTGAAATCTAGTATGCATTTGATTGTCATTTGATAACTCTGTGTGCAAGCATTTTTCGTGATTTGTCTATTTTCTTTTCAATTTGCATAATTAGGGTTTTAAGCATAAGTGGAATTAATTGAATAACAAAATCACAAAATTCCAATTTTTCCCTATATTCTGAGTGACTAAAGGCCTGTAGTAGACTTCCTACTTGGCTAAAGTCCTTGAAAGTTTAGAGGTGAAAGAAGGATTCATAGAAACTAGCAAAATCGACCCTAAACACAAACAAATCGTCTTCATCAAATTTTACCTTAAACATTTTGGTGAACCCATGTTTTTAATGAATTTTGCACCTTTTTTATTTTTTATTTTTAGATTTGTATTCATTTCATTCATTCATATCATTTTTCATCTTATTGCATTTGAAAAATTACAAAAAAAAAGGAAATTTTTGAAAAATAATTGGCATTTTTAGCTTGCATTTTCATATAACTTGAATTATTTGAATTTAATTTCATTAAATTTATGTCATTATCATCAGATATGATTTAAAAAACATAAATTTTCCATTCATCATTAATTTAGATTGCATTTTCATGCTTAACTTGATAAAAATTGTTTGAAATTATGCATTTTTTCAAATAACCTAGTTTTGCATTAGCTAGGGTTTGTAGTCAAAATCTTGTTTTAGATTTTACTACCATTTTAAAACACTAATTAGGATTTATTTATAACTGTAGTGTTTCATCATAGTGATTTCCTGTTCAAAATTTCATGCCTAGGGTTTAAAAACCTTGATTTTTCACTAGATTTTGGCCTTATCGTCTCTCTAGATTTGCACCATAGGCATGTTGGAAAGGATTTTTATACACTAATTGATTTACATCAAGGTTATTATCTTCTTCCCCTCCTAAAATTATTTACAACACCTTTTTATTGGCCTCTTACAATGGAAATTTGGTGAAAAATTACATATTTTAGCTATATTTTCCGTAGGGTTTGACCTTGAGTTGCACTATAAGCATTTTGTGACAGATTTTTTGGAATTAGGTGTATTTTATTACTTTTACAATTTGATTTCAATCATCATTTTCCTCACAACACCCTTTGCCATACTCTTTTGCATTAAAATTTGGTTAAAAATTGCATATTTTGGCTATATTTGTCCTAGGGTTTGACCTAGATTTGCACTCCAAATGTGTTGTAAGGGATTTTGTGGCTTTATGTGACTGATATTACTTCTATAATCTTCTTTACTTCTTAAAATTCTTTACAAAACCACTTTTTTTGGGTCTTTGCTTTGAGAATTTGTGAAAACCCGCATATTTTAGTGTATTTTCACTAGATTTTGACTTGTCATCATCTTAGATTTGCATCAAAAGTGTGTTGTGAAGGATATTATTACTTTATTGGATTGATATCAGACATATTATTTTCTGCACTTCATTAATTTCCTTACAATACCGTTTCTTTCATTCATTTGCATTAAAAAAGTTGAAAAAATCAAGCATTTTAGTTCATTTTCATACATAGTTTTGCACTTGTCTTTTGCATAACTTTTTTAAAAAATTTAAAATCTGATTTTACATTGATGTTACAAGAGATTTCACTATGGCATATTCATCTCATTACTCTTTGGTATCTTTACATTCATATATCAAGAACTTCAAGAGTTTTTACAAATTTCTTAATATGAATCCTCATGTTCTCACTTACTTATAAGCTATGTGTCACAAGGATATATTTAAATTCTCTTCATTTTAAATCATTGACTATGTATCTGATTATGGAAATTGCATATCTTTCATGAGTACATACCCTTGGGTAGTAGAAGATTGAACAAGACACATTGAGAATAATGAGTGTGAAACTCTTCTTAATGCGTTCAAATTCATAGCTAAAACATATGATGATGACATAGAAAATGATTCCTCCTATAAGGATATACTAAAAAAAGAGGATTAAATCATTGACACATTCTCAAACATTACCCTACCCTCTTTGGAAAATGAAACACCAGTGGATAAAGGGCTCCCTCTCAAAAAGGATTCTTCATGGGTGGAAAAAGACTATTCACCTAATGATCATTTGGTGCATGAGACCTCTACGAATAATCCATTAGACCTTGTACCTTTGATTGTAAACTCAAGAACCTTTGATGAGAAGATTATGGATAGCTCTATTCTCCCTAACAACACCATACATTCCTCTCATCCCAATGCTCTCCCTAGCCAAGATGTAGCATTAGTGGATGAGAAAAGGTCTCTCACATTAAATCCTCTAGGGATAGATGTTGGGTATGATCAAGAGGAAAACAATGTTAATTCAATATTCACTAATATACTTTGTAGTAATCTTCCTAAGATGATTCTATGGGGAGAACCTAGTGCACCTTCTTGCCTAAAACTAGCTATAACAGTTCAAGGACCACCTCGACCTAAGGATTACATCTACAAATATGCACAACAAATTTCTCAACTGAGTAAAGGTGTTAAAAATGTGTTACAACAACCACACCATAATGTTATTGCTCACACATACAACACCCATAATAACAAGAAAAGCAAGCAAGCACTGCATGTGCCTGCCTCCCTTCCATGTCATCAACCTATGCTCCCTCCACCACCTCGTCTTAGTCATGTGATTGTATCTACCCTGGTTCATGGCATGCCTAGTTCTTTATCTTACAACATGATTCTTGTTAGACCTTGGATTCATGCATTTGGGGCAGTTCCGTCTACCCTTCATAGATCAATAAAGTTTATTTCTCAAAACAAGCTCTCCACACTATGAAAGCCAATCCTGAACTAGATAGTTGTTTACATATTGAAATGCAAAAATAAGTTTACAATCATACGAGTCTAAACAACTTACAAGTTAGTTCATCAAAAATTCTGGCCACAGATAATGTTGTACAAGACTCTAAAACATTAAATGCACATTTTGGTGATGATTGGGGCTCATTATATTTTAATCCTTGCGGTATAAGGGAATATAAAATTAATAGCCTTAACACATAAAAAATAGCATCAATCTCATCTAAGTAATCTTTTGAATCACCTAAGAAACCTAAAGTCCCCTTGGTAGAAAACAAAGAAAATACTTTAACCTATACTACAAATTACAAGACCTATGAGGCTTCACCATCCCCTAAAGAAATGACATCCCTCTATGGTCGAGGATTTAAAATCCTTTATAACAACTATGAATATGTAGGTAAGGGATGTGGTGTAAATCAACAAGGGATTCGAGTACCTATAAAATCCGCTTCAAGATAGTATTCAAGTGGCATTGGATATAATCCTTTTAAAGAAAAGAAAGCCTCTTGTCATCCTAAACTTAATGTTAATGCAAAACCAACAAGACCAAAACAACATTAGAGATATCCTAGAAATTTATGTTCTTAACATTGGGTTGAATCAAGTAAGTATTTCTAACCCTTTATCTCTCATGATGTGTTTCCCCCGTGATGTGCTGTGTTGTTTAGGCCTCCTAGGATGGCCCTTGATTCTCTTGTAAGGTCCAGAATACCAGGAGACCACCTCTATTGTGACCCTTCTTCTATTTGTATCATCATTCTTGTATATTGCTTCTCTTCTATTTTCACTATTGTGTGTTGTGTCTTATGGACATAGCGTTGCGGTTGGTGACTTGGGGGCACCCGCACCCTCCTACATGACTATCCCTAAGGAACTTGTTTCTCCTCTCTTGATTTATTGTTTCCCTTCCTCTAGTGATTCTACCTAGCAGACGGATGATGAAAAACATATTATAATAATGCAGACCTAGCATCCCTTTATTGAGAAATCAAAAATTGGACTTAGTTTCTATATGATGATGGGGATTTTATATATTATCTGATGCTTGGCTAGTAGAATCACTCCATGTGATCTTGATGATGTCTTATCACACTTACAAAAACATAACAATATTGATGCTCCATGCACTTTGTCTATCTTGAATATTGCATTACGCATTGTTCTTTATCATGATTATATAGACACTAACACTTTTCTTGTAGGGATGTGTTTGTGAGAACATTTGGTGATCATAAAGTACATCTCACCTCTGGGGGGCATGGGATCTACAAGAGCTCGTGTTCCCTTGTGTGTTTTCTTCCTACCTTAAGATGCTTGATATCGGTACATGATATCAGCCACCTTAAGGTGGGGGCATATATAGGGTAAGCTGTTTGTTGTATACAGATGTTAGCAATGTGCTTGTTCTTAGGTGCAGTCTTAAAGACTAGTGGTGATGAGTCCCACCTGCACTGTAATATTTGTTTGCAATCATTTAATCCCTCTACAGAGCCAGGATATCATATCCTTTTTCTTAAGCTCTCTACGGAGGTGGGGATGGTGTATTTCTCATGGACAGTGCACATCCTGTCATTATCAAAAGTCCTCTACGAAGGCAGGGACCGGTTCTATGACTAACTCAACCCTTAAGCATGTCTTTGGTGATTGTTGTGGTGTAGCCCAATTGTCAATGTGTGTCTGTAATGTGCCTGAGATGGTTATGAACCTAGAAATAGGAATACTCCATCGCTTCTCTGCCATGTTTTCTCTATGTCTTCCAAGTGTGTGTGTATTGTGTGTTTGTTCCCAAGCATAGTCTTAAAGACCAGTGGCAATGAGTCCCTCCTATGCTTTGGGATTTGTATGGCATGCTTGATTTGTTTGGTGTGTGTGTTTCCCCATATGCAGTCTTAAAGAATGGTGGTGATGAGTCCCTCCTACATTATGGGTGGTGTGTTTACTTTCCTTGTACTTGCATCTGCATTTCATATATATGAAAAGAAAAAGAAAAAGAAAATCATCATTGTCTTCATTGCATTCACTATCTTCTCTATGTTTTGTGTGTCTTCAATGTTGTCTTCTCTGTGTTTTGCGTGCCTGTTACTGTCTTCTTTGTGATTGATGTGTCTTCTTTGTGCTTGGCATGTTTGTTGTGTTTGTTGTTTGTACTTCAATGCATGTATTGGCCTTGCGTTTATACATACATTAAAGTGGGGGCCAAATGTTATGTTAGAAAATGTCCCCTTGGGGGCTTTTCCCTCTTAAGGTTTAGCTCCTAGGCCATGTTTATGCATTTAGAGCATTTTTCATGATAATCTAACATCTTGATGAGAAAACTGTAAAGTTTCATGGCAAATGGAACTTAGGGGGTGCACTTGACATGATCCCTACCTGAAATAGGGGAGGACTTGGGTGCCCGTGCCCTAGTCCTGCCCTATTTTACGTCATGCCTAATTTTTAAGTGTCAATTTATGATCGTTATTTGGGTCCTAGGCTGACATGGTAAGTTTCAATTACAAAATTCTTGGTGGGAATGTTTGTAATTGCATATATAAGCATGATTAGTGATTCATTTGTAAACTAGATGGCTATTGTGAACTTTATGCATTCTTCTGATTAGAGCATTCAAAATATTCATTGTGTTGTAGAGTAGAGCATTGTTATTGTGTTTGTGTTTGTAGATTTGGCATCCATCTCCTCATGGCATGAAGAGCATCTTTCTTCCATGAGATCTTCACTACAAGGTGATATCAATTGTGTTTCTAATCATTTATCATTTGGATTTTACCTCTATCTTGTAGGGATATGCACTCTTTATCTGACAACGGTGTTCAAAAAACTTGAATGTCTCTCTGGGGCTTGATTGAGGCAAGCCTCTAAACACAACCCCCAACACATTTTTTCGTGAATGCAGGTTATAGGTTGTAGGAGCAGAAAAAGTGGAGTTGCAAGATAGCAGTGCAGATTGTTGGAATTGCAGATCAAATAAGAAAATAAGGACCTAGAGTTGGGCACCTGCTCATTAGTCCTCTAGATCCCGCAATAGGAAAAACTCCAAAATAGCTTGAATAGGTTGCAGACAAGATTCCCAGATCCTGATAGAAATGGTAGCACTAGACTAGGGCACCTGCTCATTAGTCTCCTACTTTTCCATTTTTCAAATTTTGATATCTGGTACATATTTGATTGTCATTTGACATCTCTGTGTGCAAGCATTTTCTGTGATTTATCTGTTTGCTTCCGAATTTACATAATTAGGGTTTTGAGCATAAGTGGACTTAATTGAATAACAAAATCAAACAATGCCAATTTTCCCCTATATTTTGAGTGACCAAAGGCCTGTAGTAGACTTCCTATTCGAATGAAGTCCTTGAATGTTTAGAGGTGAAAGGAGGATTCATAGAAACTAGCAAAATTGACCCTAAACACAAACAAATCCTCTTCATCATATTTCACTTTAAACAAGATGATGATTGATTTTGATGAAATGACAAGAATGATGAATTGGAATGAATGTTTTGGAAAGAATGTTTACAATGACTTGTTTATGTGTTTGTGTTTATAGCTTGATTTGGCAATTTGCAAACAAATGATTACACATGTACACACATGAATCACACATGCAAGACACATAAGTAAGTTTGAATTTGAAGTTTGAATAATGTGATGATTAAGCAAACATGTGAAGAAGACACATCAACAAGCCCTATGACTAGTTAGGTAGGTATGGCCAAATAGGTCTTAATCTAGGTTGCACAAGTTGACTAAGGATGTCCCCAATATACTCAAGGTATGAGGGGCCCAATTACATGAAATGAAAGAAAAATAGTGCCAAACAGTTGGGAGAAAGGGGTAACTCACCCTTCATCTTCACTTCCAAAAGGTATAAAGTTCTTTGGGGCTTAGCCAAGAGTGACAAGATTTCAACTTCTAAAGAAGGTGTCTTTCGATTCACACCTCGCTGTTTATACTCCACCAGAATGCTACAGTTGAGGTCATCCCTTGGAGTAGTGTCTCTCCAAGTAGGATTCCTAAGAAGGGTATGACAAAAGAAAACCTAGTGAGGTGTTTTTGATCTCCAAGATCACCTTGTGGTGCAAGGAGAGAGCATACACATGCACACTTGATTCACACACGCACTCATTAATTTCCCTTAGAAATGAAATGTGTGATGTGAAAGTGAATGGATGAAAGGTGTTTTTGATTCTCAAGGTCACACGAGGTGCATGAGAAGAGCATACACACCTTTAACCTCACTCAAGTTCACCAAGCAATGCAAGCACTTGTTCTTTTTATCCCCAAGTCAAAATGTGTGATGGAAGACAATGGTTCGTTTTAAGCCCACTTTCAATATGTGAATGAAGACAAGACTATGCTTTAGAGCCCAAATCCAAACATGTGATGCAAACAAGATGTTCTTTTTATACCCAAATTGAGGTGTGTTTGCAAACAATGATTATGAAGAAATGAATAGAGATGAAAGATAAAAGGAGTGTACCTAAAGTGTTTTTCTTTCCAATCCATTGTTGTGACTGATCCTGATGCTACTACAACTACTTAGATGCACCTAGAAGCCATGAAGACAACAAGAAAGCGAGTAAACTTGCAAACAAGTGTATTATGTGAAAATGAAGCCGATAAATATGATCAAGATGATTAACTATAGAAAAATTACTAGCACTAACAGATTCTAGATGAAATTCTATGCACTTTTAAAAGAAAATTTGTGAAAATTGGATCAAATTTGCAATAGTTATGCTTGTTTGAAGTTTGAAACAAGAGCTGACTTTGACTGAGAAAAAATTGGTCAAAATGGTAGAATCATAAATGAAACCTCCACCACTATGAATTTGGCTGAGTCAGCTTTCCAACGAGTTCTTTTATACGAGTTTTTAGCCTCGTATGATGAAGTTATGAGGAAAAGAAAAAAATGCCCTATTAGGGCATGTAGGAGGTGAAGGCAGGTCTGCAAGTTAGCATTAACTACTAACAATCACTATTTTCCCAGTCACATGGGTGGTCATATGGATGGTGGTTTATATTGAGGTTAAGGTTTTAGGGGTGCCTCTAGTCTCCCATATGACTAGGGGTTAGTCACCACAAAAAAAAAAAAAAAAAAGGAAGTAAAAGTAAAAGAGGGGGGTCAATGCCCACTTGGTCACCAATGTGACCACAAAGGAAACCACGATCACTACTAAAAAGGGGACAACCACTGCAAAAAGGGGTTGGTAGTGGTTTGAACAGGAGTGGAAACCAAAACAGGAGGTGACGAACGGCTTAGCAGACAAGGCATAGTTAGGGTTTTTAGGAGGTGGCCGAAAGAATTTGGAGCGGTGACCAATGAATGTCTGCAACCACTGAGTGTCGACCAAGCTGAGTGGAGAATATCAAGGTTTTTAGGAGAGGAGGTGGTGATAAAAGAGTGGTGGCGATGGCCTGGTTGCTAGCAGTGACAGACCTAGTTACTAGCGGCGATAGGGTTATATGGGGCAGCGACCAATGTAGATGGAGCTAGGGTTTCAGGTGATGAGGATTTTAACAGGCAGTTGGCCAAAGGTTTCGACACTATCAGCAGAGTTAGGGTATAGAAGAAGGTTTCTATATATGCCTAAAAAAGACATGACTCTATCCAAATAAATATTCTTAATATTTATTTAAGTCTAGTTCCTCTATCAATAAATAAATAAACAAATTTATTTATTTGATTCATTTCTCCCAACAATTAAATAAAATCAATTTATTTAATTAAATTCCTAAATTCTTCTAAATCTTCCGACAAATTAAATAATACCAATTATTTAATTATCTCTTCCAATAATATCTTCTCTAAATTTAAATAAATCAAATATTTATTTAAGTTGTCTATTTCTTCTAAATTGAGTTATCTCTAAATATAATTCAATCCTTGTGCACATGCAATTGAATATTCTAAATATTTAATTGAGCTAAAATATCTTCTCATCCTCATGCAATTTCCATTCTCTAGTTCTTTTCTCTTAACTGATTGATCTATTCTTTTAATTGACTTATCTCTTCAGTTAACTCATTCTTCTATTTTCTTAATTCCTTTCATGCAAAATAGAGAAAGACACATGTCTTCTTCCTATTCACGCACATTCCTCAACTGTTCTATACTATTGATCTTCTTATTCTTTCTATACTGTTGATCTTTTCTCTCATGAGTCTTCTTCCATTTCATTCATCAAAGCTTTTAGTATTGTTACTCTACAGGAATTACAGAGCACCTTTGGCACCCAAGTCATTCCATTTGCTTGCAATCAACTTGTTACCATATCACCACCATTTTTGTGAAGCTCATCTTCATTACAAAGCACTATCATGGCCATTCTCCATCGACAATATTGGAATAGAAAGGAAGTGCACTCTTTGAGGGCCTTATTCATACATGCAAGATCGATTGAGATAGGCAACCAACAGAAGCTATGAAGTATTGAGGTTTGCAAAGGTTTCATCTTTGATTGTTTGATCTTGATTATTTCCATTTTCATTGAGTTTTGGGTATTATTGATATTGATATATTGATTATTCATTTACTCTAATTTTCTTTTAACATTTTTGGCAAACACCGTGGGGCTCTACCTTGATTTAATCCAAAAACTAAGTTTTTTGTGCCAAGGTTCCATACACAGGGGGATTCAGCACAGCTGAGAAATTCTATCATGCATCTGAACTTTGTTCCGACACATATAATGTTTCGATGCATCTGACCTCTGAAGCCATGCATACATCCTCTATTATGACGCATCTAATATTCTAGTGCATATAATCCCTGTTTTGGCACATCTGAACTCTGTTTCTACGCTTTTAAAATTTTTGCGCTTCTGAGCTCTGTTTATGTGCATTCAGGCTCTAAAGCTGCACATCTATTATGAACAGTGATTTTTAGGGTATTTCTTGTGGTTTTTGCTAACGCTGACACTTTTTTACAGGAATATTCTCTCATCTACTTGTAGGATTAGGGGCTGGTTTAGTCATTCTAGTTGCATTGTTAACACATCATCTTTTTTTAAAGGATAGTAATCGAATGTTCATGCAAAATCACATCTAGATCTAACTAGGAAAGGAGTAACTTGAATCTTGTTGCATCAACAACTTGAATCTAGTCCCAATGCTAGGAGGATAAAATTGAACCATTGCTATCTTGCTTTCAAAGTTAACAACTTGTGTGTGTGCCCAAGTAGCTAGCTCATATAGTCTTTTTTCATTTTAATTAGGGGAAAATAACCACTATCTTTCATGTTTTTGGGAATGATACTAGGCCTATGCTCTCCCCTATCTTGGGTGACCAAAATGCCAGACATATCATTTTTGCATGTGTTGAACCTTTAGAGAGGCCTGCCCTTGGATATCCTTCCGTCCTTGGGGAACAACCTTAAGTGGTAACAAGATAAAGCCAAGCTCTGCCAAGCCACTATAAATAAATTGTGTTTGGAATGAAAGCTTCAAACAATGAGCGAAGTTGTGTTATACCGATAGCCAACCTCCCCCAAAACCCTCCAAGGCGCAACCCTTGTAAGCTGGGAGACTCCATAATGGAGAGTAGTGCTGCCGCATGTATAACCACTCAAAGAGTTGCACTTACTAGTCATCCTTATTTTAGTAAACCAAAATCCTTCTATTTGTTGGTGCAAAAGGTGGGACCTTTGAAGCCATCCTGACTCATGTGGTTCTTAGTAGAGATAGCAGAGACAATCCTAAGGTTCAGTGGGAGTACGAGCCTTGGAAAACTTGGATCTTGGTATACGTGAGAAGTGTGTGCCATGGAGAGGAGCCGGTACTACCAAGATCTTGAAGCTATCTGCTTTGAATATGCACAACTAGGGGATCTGACAAATATTGTCTTTACTAGCCTAGGTTTGTACTTAGTTAAAACGAGTCCAAAAAAAAATTATTACAAAAAAAATCAAAAACCATGAAAATATTCTTTGTGTTTGCTATGTCTTCTTGCCATAATTAAAATAAAATTAGATCAAAAATACCATCTTGCAACCAAAGAAACCAAAGAAACAAAAAAAGCATGCCAAAAATTGCAAAAATAATTAAAAAAACCAGAGCTGCGCATCTGTCCTGCAAAGCTACGCATTTACCTCGACTTGCTGCTCATTTGTACCGACTTCCTGCACTTTTATCACCTATTACTGTGCATCTACTTTTTACCAGTACTGCACATTTGTATTGACTTGTTGCATTTGTCCTCTACTACTACACATCTGTGATAGTGAGTATTTCCACACATTTGGAGAAAAATTTGTTCACCTTTCTAGATACCCATTTCAGGCTAGTTCCAAATTCTGAGATCAGATTTTACCTTGCAGTCACTTTCCCATCCATTTCGTATCAAACCCTCTCTTTCATCGGTCATCTCATCCACCTTCTACCAGATCTCCCTAGCACAAATTCAAAGTATCCTATATCAAATTAGCACAAGACCTTTTTCAGATCATTTCAGATTCAAGTAACCCTAGTAGGTCATAAAACTTTGCTAGTGGTCTTGGTCCATGACTAGTCTCTACATAGTAAACGAGTATCGAGTACCCTTACTTGTGGCTATCATCTTGTATCGACTGCCTTACTTAGAGTCATTGATCTAAAAGTTCCCTTGTTCAAGTCTCGTCAAAGTAAGTATCCCCTTCTCGCCAACCTTCACAAGCATCTTACCAGAGTTTCTAATTTCACCTCACTTCATCCTGCGTTGACTTGCATGGTCTTAACTTGATCCCAGTACCTAAAGTAAATGGCTAAGACATCTGACAGAATGGTGTCCCCTCACAATAGTGATGAGGAAATACCTCATGATGAATTCCAAGATGCCCTCCAAGATAGGAAATTCCAACGGCTACTAGACAATGTACTCCACAAAGACCCTCAAAAGCACTTTCTTCACCTAGTGAGCTTAGGTCTAAAACTCCCCGCTGACTTTGACATCAATGCACTGAAAGAACAAGAAGAGGAAAGAATTCCCAAAAAGAGCACGAATGAGGGAGAATCCCTTGACAAAGGAAAAAATAAGGAAACAAAAGACCAAAACATGGCTATGGACATGATGGTGAAGCAAATTCATGATTTACAACAATATCACACAAAACTCAAAATAGGGCCACCCACTAAGACTTATTCTTTGGAAGACGTCACACCATACCCCTTTGACAAAAGTTTGAATATGGTACCTTTCCCCTATTGATTCGAAGTTCCTAAGTTTGATAAATACAAAGGAAAATGGGATCCAAGAGATCACATTAGAGAGTTTAGCGCGGTGTGCCTAGAAGTGGCTCATAATGAAATGTCCTAATTATTCCCTAGATCTCTAGGTGAACAAGCCATGGAATGCTTTTCAAGACTACCCCTGGGTATCAAAACTTTCAACGAGTTAGTGAACCTCTTCATCACACACTTCTATTATAACATAGAACACAAAGTTTCCACGCTAGATCTATCCAACACAAAGCAAAAGAGTGGCGAGTCCTTCACTACCTTCTTACAAAGATGGAGATAACTCATGAGAAAATACTCATATCACATGCCTAAGAAGAAAATGACAGAAATGTTCATCCACAATCTTAACCCGGATCTTAGTTACCAACTACAAATTAAATGCCCTATCTCATTCATGAAAGTCATTGAGATGGGATTGTTTATCGAAAAATCTATGATCGCCAAGGGGCAAATCAAGTTGTACAAGGACACCCCTAACTCAAATTACACAACAAACAAGTCAAAGTTTTGGACCAAGAACAAGAATGTCGTTAATGATGGAGTGGTAGATGCCAAGGTGGCGGCTCCTAAACAACAACAACCAATCTTCACCCTCAAAGGAGAGGCAAGCAATACTATGTCTAACAAAACATTCTCTTGGGAGTCAAAGCCATGGTTCACCTCAAATCCTAGATGAAAATTCACACCCCTAGGGGAGTCCCAAGAATCTCTGCTAAGAAATTTATTAGCCAACAATGAGATCACTCTTCCCCCCACTAGTGATTATGAACCTCAAGTGAAACCTCACTACTGGAAAGACACTAATTTTTGCAAGTATCACAGGGGAAGAGGCCACATGACCAACAATTGTATCCATCTCAAATATGTCATTAAAGACATACTTGACCAAAATAAGTAGGTACTCAACAACATACCTCTAACAAGATGCATGTGGTATAAAAGGATCCACTTCTCAACCACAATAGGTTGTACAACAACAACAACAACAATGACAACAACAACAATAACAACCGCAATAGGAAAAATCAAAATAATGGGCATAATAATGCTAACTATGCGAGTGTGTCGTTTGATTATACCATCAATTACATAATCAGAGCACATCCCACAAGTCAATGTGGTCACGTCCAACTAGCAATCAGGACCCAACAACACTGATTGCAGCATCATCACCTACAGTGGTAAGGTCATGTTGAACACCCTCACTCCAAGGTCATCACCTTCTTAGCCCAACTCCCATTAGTATAGTGTCATAGACCAACTTCAAAAAACTCCTCCCACATATCTATCTTAGAGTTGTTGTGTCTATCTCCTTCCCACAAGGAAATTCTTGATAAAGCCCTAGTGGAAATGACTGTACCCACAAACTTGGCCCAAGAAAAGTTTCAAGCCATGGTAGGAAATCTAACCTCCTCTAGCACCATATTGTTTATTGAATAGGATGACCTCTTAGTGTCTCAGCCTCATAACACACCCTTGCATATCGCCACTTTCATCCATAAGCATCGCATCAAAAGAGTCCTCATTGATGGAGGAGTCAGTTTAAATATTTGCACACTCAAGCTAGTCCTTACTTTGGGGTTCTCTGAAAATGTGGTGGATTTAAGGAAAAGGAACACTATTAAAGCCTATGATGAAGAGGAAAGAACTACTAAAGGAACAATGGTGTTACCAATACAAGTGGGACCGGTGATAAAGGATGATCTTTTCCAAGTCCTAGACAGGGAGCTAGCTTATAACATTCTCCTAGGTAGACCATGGATTCATGTCATGAAAGCTGTGCCTTCTACCTACCACCAATGCATAAAATTCCCTCATAACAGCAAATAGGTCACCATCTAAGGTGATCTTGACCCCTTTGAGCATTGCAACTCTATCTGTTCAAAGCCTGATTACATCATACCCAACAATAGAGCTTCTACATCCCCTACCTCACAGCATGTTTCTACCTCCGAAGCTTCCTCATCCAAGCCCAAAGAGCAAAAAATTACCATCAAAGAAATAGGAGTAGGGGAATACTCCATCGAGCATAGCCTCAACCTAGCCAAAATGCCTTTATCTCCTAGATCCTTTGGGCAACCTAAACATTTTCCAAAGCCATCTTCTCCTCCTGCACCTCCTATAGTTCACTTTGTAAAATGGGGGACCCTATCAGATGAAATAGAGGAAAGAGATGTTATACAATGGCTCTACACAGACGAAGAGAACACACAACAAGAACCACCTAAGCTCCCAATAGAAATCTATGGGCGAGGTGAGTCTATCTTACACAAAATGGGTTATGAAGGACAAGGTCCCATGTTGGAAACAAGGTAGATAACTGAGAGGGGGGGTGAATCAGTTATCTTAAATAATTTAACTTTCTGTTCTTCTTTAACAATTAGTGTAGCATCAAAACATATAAGCATGCATAACCATCAGAGTAGAAATAAAATCAATACACATAACACAATGATTTTGACATGGAAAACCTTGTTAAGGGAAAAACCACGGGGTGACTAACCCAAGATTGTATTCTCTGTTAAACGAATAAGAAGTACAAAATGGTACTTGCCAATTAGGGCTCACTGCCTAAGCACACTACTCACAAGATGCTCACTGCCTACAAGAGACTCATTGTCTATAAGGTATATAGAATGTAACCATGTGTTTGAACTGATCAGAGGCATCCACATATGCTGAGGTTTAGTTCTAGTTAGGCTCAATATACTGATCTACTGCACTTCATTCTTCCTTTGCTTAGTGCTGCTGTTCTGTCACATACCAGACTTGTATAGCTGCTTCCACACTGCCCTTTACTTTTCTTCACACACTCTATCACACCACACACACCTTCATACCAAAATCCATCTAGTATATATATCTGCACCAAGGATTTCAACATCTTTCTAGTTGGCAACCGGAATACTCAAGATATTTACTAAACCTTGATATGTCGGCTGAATCCATGCTCACAAAGTGATGCGTATCCAAGACATAGAGTTAGAAGTCATCAATCAAGTCATCCAACCATGTATGATCTCATAAGAATCTTGATCAAAATCAATTTCTCATCCGGATTAAGGTCTAATGCTCTACTAGTTAGTTTTTGCTTAGTCTGCTCTACCTGTCAGGAACCCAACACTTAGGTGCTCATATTTTTTCATTATTTCATCACTGGAGGCTCAATCTCTAGAATGTCATAGTCATGGTACTTTTCCTGACTTCCCCAAGTCTATACTTTGCTGAGATACATCCTCTAAGAGATCTGGACCTAACTGTCGGACCTTGCTGCATGCTCTGTTCTTGCTCACCGGACTAAAATACTCTTCAATCTGACTTCCGATATAGACATACCATGTACTACAGATGAGTGGGATGGACTTTGTTGCCATCAATGACAACACTCATGAAGCCACACAGTGTCTCTTGCCAACAATCTCCCCCTTTGGCATTGATGGCAACACTTAGTGAAAAATGACTAAGTGTTATAACAAACTCCCCCTTGGCTGATGCTCTATCTTATGTACACTTTTGCCACAGCTCCCCCTTAGCTAGATTCCACATTTTTAACTACTCCTCACTCCCCCTTTGACATCAATGGCAAAGGATGAAATCCTCACACCAAAATTTGCAAAAAGGCAATCTATTCATAGTTGCATAAGTATATACATGTTATACTTACATATACTTAAGTATATCCGCAAAAGTGGTCTTCAACTAGACAAACTCTGTTGCCCAACTCTGCTTCATCCTATCCAAAATTGAGATGTGACCACTCAACAAAAATGCAAAAGCTTCTGCCCTTTTTAAGTCTGCCGGATCACTGGTCTGAGCTGTAGTTTGAGCATCAGTTAGGGCTTCATGCATTGCCTCTAACTTAGGGATAATTATCCCTCTTAGTTCATTCATTCTGCTTATTCTATTTTTCTTCTCCTTCTCAAGCCTCTTTATCTCATTTAAAGTGGCAATAGCCTGGCACTCTTGATTCATTATGGATGAGGTGAGAGGATCAAAACTTCGGGATAAACTTGATAGTTTACCTTCTTGTTCTTCCACCTTTTTTACAATGTCTATTGTTACTGTGAACCAAGATAAACAAAATTTGTATAATTCTCCACCATCTTTAAGAGCATTTTCTAGGCTCTTTATTCCAATGTTTAGATTTCTCCTATCATTTGCTATTAGCCCTTGTACTTCAAAGAATCTCTTACCCAAAAACTCTTTCCAGACTTTCTCTTCTGCTGATTTCTCCAAAGAATCAAAATGTGTGCTAACAGAATTAATAAGAGATTTTAGATTATCAGATGAGGAGGCCGAAAGATCCTTTTGGAAGGATGGCATGATTTTCTCTAGCACACCGGATGCAATCTCTATTATCTCATAGTCTTCCATGTGAGACATCAGAAGTTTTTCTTTTGCTTTAGCTTGAGCAAAAGATGCTACCTTCATTGTCTGGACTGAAGAGAGAGAAACAAAATTGAGTGGTCCATGAAATAGCTTCAGTTCATCTAATTCCATCATTTCTTTGGTCAGGAAGTTTTTAACTACTTCTATAGTGTCTCTTGCCAGAGATAGAGTCTTCTTTCCTTCCGCAACCTCAAAACTATCACCTGGGGTCTTCTCTGTTTGATCTTCTTCTCTTCCCTTTACCTCTTCTTCTTGACTGATTCTCTCTTCTTTTCTTTCTTCTCCTTTAGTTTCAGAGTCTACTGGGGGATCCGAAAGAGAGATGTTTACTTCTTCATGGACTTCCTCTTTTGGAATAGAGGAATCTAAGTCCTTAGTCTTCTCTTCACCTATCTCCTTTGACTCTTCTGCAATTTTCTCAGTAGAATCTTCCTTTGATGCACTTAATCCTTCATCATCCATGTCAGAAGGTTCATCACCTATGTCATCTATAATAGGAAGATTGAATCTTTTAAATGCATTTTGGAGGATGTCCTCTATTTCTTTGGCAACTTGATCTGTCTCTCCAAGCATAAGCTAGTTCATTCTTGCTTTTCTCTAAAACTCATCCTTGCAGTCCTTGAAGATCATGTTCATTTGTCGTGAGGTAATGGAAGGATAGAGTTAAATAGCAATCTGTTCTTGAATCTCTAGGTCCTTTGTTGATAACTGAGAGGGGGGGTGAATTAGTTATCTTAATTATTTCAACTTTCTGAACTTTCTTAATAATTAGTGCAGTAGCAAATCAAACAAGAAAACATAACCATGAAATAGAAATACACATGACACAATATTTTTGATGTGGAAACCCTGTTAAGGGAAAAACCACGGGGTGATTAACCCAAGATTGTATTCTCTATTAGAAGAATAGAGGTCCAAAAATGGTGCTTGCCAATTAGGGCTCACTACCCGAGCACACTGCTCCCAAGGGGCACACTGCCTATAAGAGACACACTGTCTACAATTTATAAGGAGTGTAATACAATACTTGAACTAATAGGGAGCATCAACATATGTTGGAGTTCAGTTCTGGTTAGGCTCTATATACTGATCTGCTGCACTTCATCTTTTCTCTTCTTTTATGCTGCTCTTCTTTCACATACTTGATCTTCCTTTCTTCTTTTATTCAGCTCTACTACTTTTTTTTTCGCACTTCACTTCCAACCACAACACCATTCATAACTAAATCCATCTTGTATATATATCCGCACAAGTGATTTCATCACCTTTCTAGTTAGTAATCGGAATAGTCAATCTTTTCACAAACTCTGATCTGTCGGCTAAATCCTTGCACACCAAGTAATGCGGATCAAAGATATACTTGTGGAAATCATTAATCATGTCAACCAAACATAATTCATGCCTTCATAACCTTTACCAACATTAGTAACACATCCGGAATAATGTTTGATGTTCTGCCAATCAATTCTTCCTCTGTTCACACTGTCACTTAGGAACCTGACATTCAAGCATTCATATCTTTTTATCCTTTCCACACCGGAGGCTCAAACCTTGGAATCTATTAGTCAAGATGCTCCTCTTGACTTCCTCAAATCCGCACTTCACTGAGATACTTCTACTGAGAGATCCGGACCTATCTATCAGACCTTACTGACTGCTCTATTCTTGTTTACTGGACCACAACATTCTTCACTCTGACTTCCGGTATAGACATATCATGTCCTGCGGATGTGTGGGATGAACTTTGTTACCATCAATGACAACATTCATGTATCCATATAGTGTCTCTTGCCAACAATCTCCCCCTTTGGCATTGATGGCAACACTTAGTGAAAAATGACTAAGTGTTTACACTATGCTCCCCCTTGGCTGATGCTCTATTTTTATATACATTTTCTGGAGCTCCCTCTTAGTTGGATTCCTCATTTTTCACTGCTCTTCACTCCCCCTTTGACATCAATGGCAAAGGGTAGGGTCTGCATATCAAAACTTTCAAAAGTTCAACTATACTTAGCCGCATAAGTATATACATATGGCATACTTACATATACTTACGTATGTCTGCAAAAGTTGTCTTCAATTGAACAAATTTTGTAGCCCAACTTTGCTTCATTCTATCCAAAATTGATATATGACCACTCAACAGGAATGCAAACGCATCTACCCTTTTTAGATCTGTTGGATCAATGGTCTGGGCTGTGATTTGAGCTTCACTTATGGCCTCATGCATGGCCTCTAACTTAGGGATAATGATCCTTCTAAGTTCACCCATCCAGCTAATTATATTCTTCCTTTCCTTCTAAAAATTCTTTATTGTATTAGTGATTGCAATAGACTGACACTCTTGATTTACTATGGAGGATGAGAGAGGATCAAAACTTTGAGATAGACTTAATAGTTTATCCTCTTGTTCTTTTACTTTCCTCTCAATATCTTTGATCATTGTGGGCCAAGATAAGCAAAATTTGTACATATTTCCGCCATCTTTAAGAGCATTTTCCAAGCTCTTTATCCCAATATCCATGACTTTCCTATCATTTGTTATCAGACCCTGTACTTCAGAGAATCTCTTATCCAAAAACTCCTTCCAGACCTTATCTTCAGCTGACTTCTCTAGAGAACCAAAATTTGTGCTAACATTGTTGACTAGAGTTTTAAGATTACCGGATGTGGAGGCTATGGGATCTTTCTGAAAAGATGGCATGATCTTTTCCAACATTCTATAGGCTGCCTCTATAAGCTCACAGTCTTCCATGTGAGACTTTAGGAATTTTTCTTTGGCTTTTGCATTAGCAAATGAAGCTATCTTCATTGTCTGTACCGGAGAAAGAGAATCAAAATTAAATGGTCCTTTTAATAGTTCCAGTTCATCAATCTCCATAGTTGCTTTTGTCAAAAAGTTATTGACTGATTCTGCAGTGTCTCTTGCCAGAGACAGATTTTTCTTTTCTTTTGCAGTCATAGAACTGTCTTTTGGAGCTTTCTCCCCTTCTACATTCTTATCACTGGAATCTTCTTTTCCCTTTACCTCTACTTCTTTCTCCTATATTCTTTCTTCTCCTTTAGATCTGGAGACTATAGGGGAAACTGGAGGAGAAATGTTAGTCTGTTCAAGGCCCACCTCTTCTATCATTTTCTCAGTGGATTCTTCTACAACACTTGTAGTCGAGGGATCAGTACCCAAGTCCTCTATAATAGGCAGATTAAATCTTTTAAAGGCCTTCTGGAGGATCTCTTCTGTGTCCTTGGCTACCTTGTCAGTCTCACCAAGCATAAGTTGATTCATCCTTGCTTTGCTTCTGAACTCATCCTTACAATCTTTGAATATCATATTCATTGTCTTGGGGTCGATTGAAGGATATAGCTAAATTGCTAACTGTTCTTGGATTTCTAGGTCTTTGTCTTGGGCATTGTTCTTTCTTATTTCTAGTTCCTTCTCCAAGCTTTTGGGGATCAGAGAAATAATTTCAATGAATGCTTTGTTGTAGATATTTAGATACCTGATTGTGGTATCTTGCAATATCTTCTGATCTGCTTCACCATAATCATCATAGAACTCAACCATTGGCTGAAGATTTCTGTCCACTGTGACTGATTTGATTATGTCATCAATGTGAAGAGTGGGTTTTTCAACATATTCCTCTATCTTTTCTTCTTCCTGCTGTCCGGTAGAGGGTTGACTGGATGTTTTCTTCTTTTTCTTCATTTTCTTGATTTCTTCATCAGATTCAGTCTCCTCTTCATCCCTTTGACTGGCATAAGCTCTTGTAGCTTTTGTCTTTGTTCTTTTCTCTCCTTTCCTGGATGATTTTGCTTCCGATTCTGATGTCCTTGAGCCTTTGGCAGTGGTAGGTGTAGATCTCTTTGATGATCTAGTCTGGGTGGAAGGTTTTGCCAGAGCACTTTCCTCATTTTTCTTTTCTGCCTTCTTCTTCTCTTCCTCAGCCCTTTCCATCTTTTTCCTGTGGGCATCAAGTGCCTCCTTTGAGATGCCAAGGCCTTGGGCAACATTTACTACTTCTTTTCTCACCTTCCTCTTGATCTATGGTTCTCTGAGTTCCACATGAATCTTTATACTCAGCTCCTCAAAGGTTCCAAACCTTTCTGCCTTTTGATCCTTTGGCTGACTTAGCATGTGTTGAACATGCAGCTCCACAATTTGTTCATCAACTTCATACCCCATGGGCATGATCCATACAGTTCTTGGTTCTACTGCCTCCATTAGGCACTGATCAGTCTCAACCATAAAACATACTATGTCTTTGTATTTCTCAACAAGAGACTGGGGAATCCTTTCTCTTGCTTGCATCATGTTATGGAAATTCTTGAAGTATCCCCACAAGGCTATATTTTGTGCTTTGACATCACCAAGTCCATGCAAATAATCTCTAATTTGGATAGATACTGGTCTATCATTCTCCCACACCCAGCCATTAGATTTGGGAAGCTCATTCATAAAGTAGAAGAATAAGCACAATATTAATCCACCATACTTGAATGAATTCTTTTTATCTTTCTTTATTTTCTACAGATTCTCTAAGAGTTGGTTCAAGAGAAGCTGGCAAAGTTCGTAGTCTGCATCCTTTCTTAGCATTTCATAAGCTATGTAGATGGCCGTTCCAGGTACTGAATTTTCCCTGCTAGAATGATATATTTTATATCTAATGATCATGGAGGCAAACTTGACATCCGGATCAGAGATGTCATCTACTGTCATTGCTCTTTTGTCAAACTTGGATCCGGTAGCCTCACTTACAGTTTGATTCTTCACAGATTTAAGAATAGGAATCCCACCGGATGAGTGTAATCCGATAACTGTCCTGATGGCATCTTTTGTGATTTTGAATGGTCCATTTAACCGCATGAAGTTGTCATGTATTCTTCTCAAAATATACCTGACCCATTCATCCTCAGTAAAATAGGGGAAATGTATGTATTGTGCAAAGTGCTTATTCCGGAGGCCCTTGTATTGGGGTTTGAGCTCAAATGCATCATCTATCAATTGTTTGTGATAGATATCTCTTAGTTTGAATTCCCCAAACTCTTCAACATTTGCATGTATGTAAACCCTAATGTCTTTTGTATGCAAAACACCATGCAGAACACTAGAGAAGGCTCCTAGGGGATCTACCTCCAAGGATTTGTATGGATGCTTCTTAAATATGGGGCGAGGTCTATCAGAAATCTTTACTATATTCAAAGTAGCCATCATCAATGAATCTTACTGAGAGATATCAAGAACAAAGAATACCTTTTACGCTGTTTAGGGCACGTGATGAAATCCGGATTGAGCTGTGTGAGGAATCGTCTTGATCTTTGGGAGAGGTTGTTGCAGAGCTCCTTTCTCTTTTCTTCGAATGTGAGTGTACAAATGATGAGCGAATGCTCTTTTATTTCTGAGAAGCCCTAATTTTCATTCTACAATAAATACGCAACCTAATTCATTCTGGTTAGCCTTGTTTGCCTTATTCAGAGACAAAACCTTTCCAGATCACTGAGATAGATTTTGAAGTTATTCTAGGAGAGTAGTGATAATCTATCTTCCTTTCATTAGTCATTTGATCTATTTACAGATCAAGACACCATAGTTTGAGTCATACCAGACAGAACTTGTAAGGAATCTATTTTTACCAGATCAATTCTGGAAGGATTAGATTCTTCAAATCTTCTTGCGGATCTCCCAAATCTTAACCATAGTTTATTTGGATGTTTCCCTTATGAACCCTTTAATCCGCAACTCTTCTTGTGCCAGTACCGGCACCAATTGACTGGCTGGGGGAACAAGGTTTTTTTTGTGTCTCCCCCTGAGCCAGAGCTCACTTTTTAGTTTCCGGAAGGAATATCAACATCAGAGTCTGGTGCGGATCCATCCCCTACATTCTCTATACTTTTCTTCACCCAGATCTTGTTCATCTCACTTTGAACTTCATCCGCATTTACTTTTTGTTTTCCCTTATCTTGATTCTGATTATAATATACCGGGCCTCTTTTATCCTGATTCTTGATTCTACAGAATTTTGCTATATGACTGGATCTATTGAAAATTTGGCAAACAACATTTCTTTGCATATTTGGTTGATATCCTCTTGATCTGCATTGGTTAGCCATATGACCCATTCTATTGCATGCGAAGCATCTACCATTGAATGAATTATTCATTTGCATATTTCTGCATTCATGAGATTTGTGACCATACCTTTTGCAGTTGAAGCACTGTCCGGAGAAGGATGAGTTAGTCTGATTTATTTTTTTTCTACACTGATTAGCTTTATGACCAAAGTTATTGCAGTTGTGGTAGTATCCATTGAAGGATGGATATCTTTGAGCATTAGGCTACCTTACCAGAGGTCTTCTAGGCCTATTTCTTGGATTTTCTAATCCAAAATCCTTCTGACCGGATCCGGAGCTTTCTCCTTTCTCATAACCCAAACCACACTTGTCATCTACCCTCTTTTGACTTCCAAGAAGAACTTCAAGTTGAGTAGAACTTATCTTGAATTTCTCTTTATATTCATTTGTTGTTTGAAGATCTCTTTTGAGAGAGACAATTTGATCCTCAAGTTTTTCTTCATTATCTTTAGCATCTTCAAGATCAGATTCAAGATGTCTGATAACTCTATCCATCTTGTGGCAATCCTCTGATTTCTCCTTGAGAGATTGTCTTAGATTATCTTTAGTTTTTCTTTTCTCTTCAATCTCTTGGGTAAACTTTATGACTCCTGATTCCATTTCATGTCTTACCATAATGATTTCTTTTGATAATTTTTCACATAACTTGGTTTTTTCCTTCAGATCTTCATTTGCATAATTTGCTTCACCTTGACTTGCCAATTGTTGAAGTAGCTCCTTTCTCTTTTTCATAGAGATACTTAATTTGTCTTTTAGTTCTCTCATGAAATCATTAGCCTGTTTGAGTCTTTCCTTTAATTCATTGACTTCAGAGTTTGACTGCTCAAGATCATCAAGGGCAATCTTGAGTTGCTCCCTTAACCCATATGCACCCATTTGAATTCCCAGATCTTCCTCAAGCTATTAGACTTTGTTTAGGAGGAACTTAGCTTTGATACCAATTGTTGATAATTGAGAGGGGGGGTGAATCAATTATCTTAATTATTTCAGCTTTCTAAACTTTCTTAATAATTAGTGCAGTAGCAAATCAAACAAGGAAACATAACCATGAAATAGAAATACACATGACACAATATTTTTGACGTGGAAACCCTGTTAAGGGAAAAACCACGGGGTGATTAACCCAAGATTGTATTCTCTGTTAGAAGAATAGAGGTACAAAAATGGCACTTGCCAATTAGGGCTCACTGCCCGAGCACACTGCTCACAAGAGGCACACTGCCTACAAGAGACACACTGTCTACAATTTATAAGGAGTGTAATACAATACTTGAACTGATAGGAAGCATCAACATATGCTGGAGTTCAGTTCCGGTTAGGCTCTGTATACTAATCTGCTACACTTCATCTTTCCTCTTCTTTTATGCTGCTCTTCTTTCACATACTTGATCTTCCTTTCTGCTTTTATTCGGCTCTACTACTTTTTTTTCGCACTTCACTTCCAACCACAACACCACTCATAACTAAATCCATCTTGTATATATATCCGCACAATTGATTTCATCACCTTTCTAGTCGGCAACTAGAATAGTCAATCTTTTCACAAACTCTGATCTGTCGGCTGAATCCTTGCACACCAAGTAATGTGGATCAAAGATATACTTGTGGAAATCATTAATCATGTCAACCAAACATAATTCATGCCTTCATAACCTTTACCAACATCAGTAGCACATCCAGAATAATGTTTGATGTTCTGCCAGTCAGTTCTTCCTCTGTTCACACTGTCACTTGGGAACTCGACACTCAAGCATTCATATCTCTTTATCCTTTCCACATCAGAGGCTCAAACCTTGGAATCTATCAGTCAAGATGCTCCTCTTGACTTCCCCAAATCTGCACTTCACTGAGATACTTCTACTGAGAGATCCGGACTTGTCTGTCAGACCTTACTGACTGCTCTATTCTTGTTTACCAGACCACAACATTCTTCACTCTGACTTTCGATATAGACATATCATGTCCTGCGGATGTGTGGGATGAACTTTGTTGCCATCAATGACAACATTCATGGATCCATATAGTGTCTCTTGCCAACATCCTTTGCCTTAGCATTCTCATTTCTCATTTCAAGTTCCTTCTCTAACTTTTGGGAATTAGAGAGATGATTTCAATGAATGCTTTATTATAAATGTTAAGATACTTGATTGTAGTATCTTCCAGGATTTTCTTGTCAATATCACTAAACTCATCATAAAATTCTGTAAATGGTTGTAGATTTCAATCCACTATGACTGCCTTGATAACATTATCAATAGAAGGAGTGGACCTTTCAACAAATTCTTTTGCCTCTTCTTTATTTGCACTGGCAGAGGATCCACTTGATGTTTTCTTCTTCTTCTTCATTTTCTTAACCTCCTCATCTGTCTTTGTCTCTTCATCATCCTTTTGACTTATGTAGGATCTTTTAGCCTTGGTTTTTGTTCTCTCTTCTCCCTTTTCAGATGTCTTTGCTTCCAGTTTGGAGGATTTTGAGCTCTTAGAGTTGGTAGGTGTAGAACTCTTTGAGGATCTAGTTCGGGAGGGGGCTTACACTGGATCACTTTCTTTTTCTACATCTTATCTCTTTTTCTTTGCTCTTTCTAGTTTCTCTCTATTCACATCGACTACTTCTTTTGAAATGCCATATCTTTGGGCAACTTCCTCTACTTCTCTTGTCAATTTTCTTTTCATCTCTGGTTGTCTTAGCTCAACATGAATTTTCACACTCAATTCTTTAAAGGTTCCAAACCTTTCTACCTCAGGGTCCTTAGGCTGACTTAGTAGGTGTTGGACATGCAGTTCCAGAATTTTCTCATCCACCTCATAGCCCATTGGCATAATCTAGACTATTCTGGGCTCCACTACCTCCATTAGGCATTGATCAGTGTCTACCGTGAAGCACACTATATCCTTGTATTTTTCAACTAGAGATTGGGGAATTCTCTCTCTGGCCTGCATCATGCCTTGGAAGTTTTTGACGTAACCCCAGAGTGTTGTACTTTGTGCCTTGGCATCACTAAACCCATACATATAATCTCTAATTTGTATGGCAACCAGTCTGTCAGTTTGCCATATCTAACCAATGGATCTGGGTAGCTCATTCATATAGTAAAAGAAGAGACATAATATTAGGCCACCATACTTGAATGAGTTCTTCTTATCCTTCTTTATTTTCTGCAAATTTTCTAGCAGTTAGCTCAGAAGAAGTTCGCATAGATCATAGTCTGCATTTTTCCTTAGCATTTCATATGTAGTATATATAGTAGCTCCAGATATTGAATTCTCCATGTTGGAGTGATAGATTTTGTAACCAATTATCATAGAGGCAAATTTGATGTCTGGATCTATGATGTCTTCTATTGTCATTGCTCTCTTGTCAAACTTTGATCTGGTAGCCTCACTTACTATTTGGTTCTTGACGGATTTGAGAGCAGGCAACCCACTGGTTGAGTGCAAAATGGTTACTGCCCTAATGGCATCTTTTGTGATCTTGAATGGCCTCATCAACCACATGAAGTTGTCATGTATTCTGCTCAGAATATACTGGACCCATTCATCCTCTACAAAATAGGGAAAGTGGATGCAATGCCCAAAATGCTTATCCCGGATGACCTTGTATTGAGGTTTAAGTTCAAATGTTTCATCTACTAATTGCTTGTGATAGATATCCATTAGTTTGGATTCCCCAAATTCTACAATATTGGCATGTATGTATACCCTAACATCTTCTACATGGAGAACCCCATGCGGAATGCTAGAGAAGGTGCCTAAGGGATCAACTTCTAGGGATTTGTAAGGATGTTTCTTGAACTTAGGGCATGGCCTATCTATGATCTTAACAACATTTGGAGTAGCCATCTTGCAAAAAGATTCAGAAAGAGATATTCAAGAACAGAAATACCTTTTTACGCTTCTAGGGTTCACGATATAAGCTGAAAAAGATCACTGGTTGAATCAAATTCTGGTTGATCTTTGAGAGGGTTGAAGCAATCTTGTTTGCAGAGCTCTTTCTTTCTTCTTCTCAAATGTAAATGTGTAAATGATGAATAAAAGAACCCTTATATTTCTACGCAACCTTAATTTCATATTGCAATAAATGTACACTTTAAGTCATTCCAGTTCCCTTGTTCTGACCTTGTTCTGAGAGAGATCCTTCTGAATCATTGAGATGCACTTAAAATTATTCTCGGTGATAATTGACAATATATCTCCCTTTCTCCAATCATTCCATTCATCCACAAATCAAGATATTTTAGTTTTGAATCATACCGGATCTAACTGTGAAAATCCTACTTTTACCAAATAACTGTTAAACTGGATCAATCTTGGATGATTGACCTCTTCAAAACTCCTTGCGGATCTTTAATATTTTTACCAAGGATTGTTTAGATATCTCTTTGAGAACTCTTCAATCTGCAATACTCCATGTGCCAATTTTAGGCACCAATTGATTGGCTGGGGGAAATTATTCTTTTTGTGACTCCCCCTAAGCCAGAACTCATCTATTTAGTTTCTAGAAGGAATATAAGCACCAGATTCTAGTGCGGATCCATCCCCAACATTTTTTGTACTTCTCTTCACCCAAATCTTGTTCATCTCCCTTTGAACTTCATCTGCATTCACTTTTACTTTTCCTTTGTCTTGATTTTGATTATGATGCACCGGACCCCTTTTATCCTAATTCTTACTTCTATAGAATTTGGCAATATGACTGGATCTACTGCAATTGTAGCAAGCTAAATTTCTTTGCATATTTGACTGATATCCTCTTGATCTACATTGATTAGCTATATGTCCCATTCTATTACATGCAAAGCATCTACCATTGAATGAATTATTTATTTGCATATTTCTACATTCATGAGATTTGTGACCATACCTTTTGTAGTTAAAACACTGTCCGGAGAAGGATGAATTAGTCTGATTCATTCTTCTTCTGCAATGATTTGCTTTATGACCAAAGTTATTGTAATTGTAGCAGTATCCATTGAAGAATGGATATCTTTGAGCATTTGGTTGTCTTATCAGAGGTCTTCTAGGCTTGTACCTTGGATTTCCTGATCCAAAGTTCTTCTGACTGGATCCAGAGATTTCACCTTTCTCATATCCCAAGCCATGCTTGTCATCTACCCTCTTTTGGCTTTCAAGAAGAACTTCAAGTTGGGCAAAGCGTATCTTGAATTTTTCTTTGTATTCATTTGCTGTTTGAAGATCCATTTTAAGAGTGTCTATCTGATTTTTAAGTTGTTCTTCATTATCTCTAGCTTCTTCAAGATCAGATTCTAGATGCCTGATTATTCTATCCATTTTGTGGTAGTCTTCTGACTTCTCTTTGAGAGATTGTTTTAGATTGTCTTCCATTTTTCTTTTCTCTTCAATTTCTTGAGTGAATTTCATAACCCCTGATTCCATTTCATGTCTTACCATAATGACCTCTGTTGATAGCTTCTCACATAACTTGTTTTTCTCATTCAGATCTTCATTAGTATAATTGGCTTCACTTTGACTTGCTAATTGTTGAAGAAGTTCCTTTCTCTTTTTCACAGAGATACTCAGTTTTTCTTTTTGTTCATTTATGAAGTCATCAGCTTGTTTGAGTCTTTCCCTCAGGTTATTGACTTCAGAGTGAGATTGCTCAAGATCATCTAGGGCAGACTGAAGTTGTTCCCTCATACCATACATATCTATTGAGATTCCCAGATCTTCCTCAAGTTGTTAGGCTCTGTTTGGAGGAACTTGGCTCTAATACCAATTGTTGGAAACAAGGTAGATAACTAAGAGGGGGGGTGAATCAGTTATCTTAAATAATTTAACTTTTTGTTCTTCTTTAACAATTAGTGCAGCATCAAAACATATAAGCACTCATAAACATCAGAGCAGAAATAAAATCAATACACATAACACAATGATTTTGACATGGAAAACCCTGTTAAGGAAAAAACCATGGGGTGACTAACCCAAGATTGTATTCTCTATTAAAAGAAGAAGAAGTACGAAATGGCACTTGCCAATTAGGGCTCACTACCCGAGCATAGTGCTCACAAGAGGCTCACTGCCTATAAGAGACTCACTGTCTACAAGGTACATAGAATGTAACTAGGTGTTTGAACTGATCAGAAGCATCCACATATGCTAAGGTTCAGTTCTGGTTAGGCTCAATATATTGATCTGCTGCACTTCATTCTTCCTTTCCTTAGTGTTGTTGTTCTGTCACATACCGAACTTGTATAGCTGCTTCCACACTGCTCTCTACTTTTCTTTGTATACTCTATCACACCACACACACCTTCATAGTGAAATCCTTCTAGTATATATATCTACACCAAGGATTTCAACATATTTCTAGTTGACAACCAGAATACTCAAGATATTTACTAAACCCTGATCTGTCGGCTGAATCCATGTTCAAAAAGTGATGCATATCCAAGACATAGAGTTAAAAGTCATCAATCAAGTCAGCCAACCATGTATGATCTCTTAAGAAGCTTGATCAACATCAATTTATCATCTAGATTAAGGTCTGATGCTTTGCCGGTTAGTTCTTGCTCAGTCTACTCTGCCTATCAGGAACCCAACACTTAGGTGCTCATATCTTTTCACTCTTTCATCATCGGAGGCTCAATCTCTGGAATGTGATAGTCATGGTACTTTTCTTGACTTACCCAAGTCCACACTTTGTTGAGATACATCCTCTAAGAGATCTAGACCTGACTGTCGGACCTTACTGCATGCTCTGATCTTGCTCACCAGACCAAAATACTCTTCAATCTGACTTCCGGTATAGACATACCATGTGTTGCAGATGAGTGAGATGGACTTTGTTGCCATCAATGACAACACTCATGAAGCCACATAGTGTCTCTTGCCAACATCCCATTGGCCTAAGAAAAGAAGGAATAATAGAACCCATTCAACCTTCTTCATCCTCATTGGCAAGAAATACAAAAGGTCTAGGATACAAGGACAAGGGCAAAGCAAAAGCAAATGCTTGTCTTGTAGAAATGATCCATAACCTTCAAGAGGACAGTGACATAGATTCTAATGAGTATGAATGGGATGAGCTAACAGAACAGTCCTATGAAGACAAAGGAATCAACACCATTCAAACCTATAGCCCCTACCATGAGGGACAAACGCTAACGCATAGACCATTAGAGTGTGATTCACCAATTCCTGAGAGCATGACTTTTGAGGAAGGTTCAAGTTCTATTACAATAAACAATTTGGAGGAAAGTACCATCCTAGACCCTATCCCTACCAATACCCCTTGCATATCCATTCAAACTATCAATGAATTAGATCTATCCTCCAACTCCCTCCCCCTTGTGCATCCTGAACTTATCAACTGGGATCTACGAGGAACCCCGCAACTAGACATGTTCCAAAATGATGATGCCTACATTGACTACATGGAACTTAGGGACCACCTTCTTATAGGAGATCATAAAGCTAGCTTTGCCATTGAACTCAATATGGTGGCTTATTTCGGAGAGGGTGCCAAGCCTTCCAGTCACAAAAATATCAAAATAAAAACTAGATCTGATGGTGAAAACTGCTCCGCGGTAGTATCAAATCCCAAAATAGTAAAAAGAAAGGATGCATCATATGGTGAAAACCCAATTGTGGCACCTAATGATGGAAGGCTTGACACTCTCCCCAATGACATGCACTAGGAGAAGTCTTAGATTGTTGTGGAACCTACAGAAGCTATCAACATTGGAACAGAGGAACAACCTAAGATCATTCACTTTGCAAAGTCCTTAACTCCACCAGAAAAGACCAAATTTGTACCATTCTTCAAGAAAATGCAAGTTAACTTTGCTTGGTCATACGCAGATATGCCAGGATTAGACCTAGATTCGGGAGTGAAACTAGTCAAATAGAAGCTTAGAAAGATGCATCCATACATTGCACTACTAGTGAAAGAGGAACTTAAGAAACTACTGGATGTAGGGTTCATCAGAGCAATAGACCATCCAGAGTGGGTCTACAACATAGTGCTAGTATCCAAACCTAATGGCAAAGTCAGATTATGTAATGATTTCTGAGATCTAAACAAAGCTTGCTACAAGGATGACTTTTTGTTGCCAAATATAGATATCATAGTCAACTTAACAGCAGGGCATACCATGTTATCTCTCATGGATGGCTTCTCTGGATATAATCAAATTAGGATAGCACTAGAAGACCAACATAAGACAACTTTCAGTTGTCCATGGGGCACTTTTTGCTGGGATGTCATGCCATTTGGTTTAAAGAATGCAGGAGCAACATATCAATGTGCTATGACCACTATCTTCCATGATATGATGCACGTCACAATGGAGGACTATGCAGATGATATCCTTGCAAAGTCACTCACAAGATAATCACACCTTGATGTTCTAGAGAAGGTATTTTAGAGACTAGAACAATTTGAAGTCAGCTTGAACCCAAAGAAATGTGTGTTTAGAGTCACCTCAGGAAAGCTCTTAGGCTTCATTGTATCAACAAATGGGATCGAAGTGAATTTTGCCAAAGTCAAGGCTATCATGGAAATGCCACTACCAAAGAATATTACTCAACTATGGTCCCTATAGGGCAAGTTACAAGCTATCCATCGATTCATATCACAACTGGTAGACAAGTACCAACCTTTCAGTCATCTATTACATAAAAAAATTCCATTTAGGTGGGATGAAAAGTGTGAAGAAGCATTTGGCAAACTGAATGAGTACTTTATGAATCCACCTATCTTGATGCCTCCTATACAAGACAAGCCGCTATTACTTTACATATCTACCATGCCAATAGCTCTTGGAGCCCTATTAGCACAACATGATTATGAAGGCAAAGAAAGAGCTATCTACTACATCAGTCGCACATTGGTGGGCTATGAACTGCAATATTCCCAAATAGAAAGATCGTGTCTTGCTATGGTTTTTGCTTCCCAAAAACTATGACATTACATGCTAGCACATTCAGTTAAGCTTATTGCAAAGATAGATCCACTCAAATACCTATTAAGCAAAGTAGCTCTAACAGGTCGCCTAGCCAAGTGGGTATTGCTCCTAAGTGAATACGACATTGAGTATGTAGAAAGGAAGGCTATCAAAGGTCAAATCATTGCCGATCAGTTAGCAGAAGCTCCATTATAGGACAACATAGCAATGACATTTGAGTTTCCAAATGAAGCCATATTCAGTATCACAACACACTCATGGAAACTCTACTTTCATGGATCCTACACCAACCATGGATCGGGGGTAGGAATCTTGTTGGTCACTCCTCGTGGTGACACCATACCTAAGTCTTATCACCTGCTATTCCCATGCACAAACAATATAGTAGAGTATGAGGCCTTGGTCATTGGTCTCAAAATGGTAGTAGAATGGAAAATAAAAGAGCTACATGTCTATGGTGACTCTCAACTGGTGATCAATCAAGTCAATGACAACTATCAAACCAAAGATGAGAAGCTTATCCCATACAAGCACATGGTTGATGACTTTAAAGAGTACTTTGTGATCATCTCCTTTGAGCAGATACCTCGCATTGAAAACAAAGCAGTAGATGCCATGGAAACCATTGCCTTGATCCTTGAGATCCCAAAGAATGAGTCATGGTATGAGTTCATGGTGGAGTCAATTCAACAACCAGATTATGATCTTCCTAAAACACCAACATCAAACCATCATCCACCAAACCTCTCGTTATACCATTATTGCTAACACCATATACCGACATGGTTTGGATGGTACTTTACTCCATTGTTTAGAATGAGAAGAATCTCAAACTACCTTATGTGATGTGCATGAAGGGATTTGTGGAACACACTCTAGCGGTCCTTTAGCTAAGAAACACATGCATTTGGGATACTATTGGCCAAACATGGAAACAAATTCATATCAATTTGTGAATAAGTGCAAGTAATGCTAGATACATGGAAACCTGATACATGCACCATCTCAAGAGTCAAGACCTTTAACGACACCTTAGCCCTTTTGTCAATGGGGACTCGACCTTGTGGGAAAAATTCACCCTCCTTCATCCAATGGCCACAAGTTCATTATAACCGCCACTAAATATTTTACCAAGTGGATTGAAGTCGTTCCCCTCACCATCGTCACAGATAAATAGATTTCCTCATTCATCCTCAATTACCTTATCTGTAGATATAGAATTCCCTCATCCATTATCATGGATAATGGAAGACCCATCGAAAACTAGGATGTCCAAGAGCTTTGTGACAAATTCAAAATCCAACACTGTTTCTCCACCTCATACTATCCACAAGGCAACAGCCAAGAAGAAGCATCCAACAAAACTATTTTGAAGATCCTCAAGAAGATAGTCAATGATGTTGGCCATGACTGGTACATGCAATTGAATCCTGCTCTATGGGCCTATCGAACCAGTATATGCACTCCCACAGGTGCAACCCCTTACACCCTTGTCTATGGATCTGAAGCTATTTTTCCCATCAATGTCGAGTTATCATCCCTAAGGGTGTCATTAAAAGGTCTTATCACTGATGAAGACTACAGAATATCCAAACTCCAAGAGCTAGAATTGATGGAAGAGAGGAGGCAACAGGCCTTTAACCATCTCAAGGCATATCAGCAGAGGATGTCACAAAGCTACAACCATAGAGTCCATCCATGAATATTCAATGTTGGTGACCTAGTACTTAAGGAAAATCCTTGCAATTAGCAAGATTGGGAAAAGAAAGGTAAGTTTGAACCCAACTGGCTTGGTCCTTATGTCATCATTGTAACTCATGGATCAGGGGCATATCAGTTAGCAACATCAGAGAGTGAGTTGTTTGATGACCCAATCAATAGTATGCATCTTCGCCAGTTCTATACCTAAGAGAACCCCAATGTAAGAGGGGCATAAAATACAAAAAAATAAAAAAAAGCAAAAACATAAAAAAAATGGAAAAAACAACAAAAAAATTGTCCTTTGGTGAAAACTTGGCAAATAGGTGCCTTGGATAGGTACCATGATGAAAACCTGGCAAATAGGCATCATGTGTACTTCTAGCTTTCGTACAAATAAAAGCAAGTGGTGAAAACTTGGTAAACAAGCGTTACTTGTGATAAACCGCTTCCTCCATCTTCGAGAAACCAATCACCTTGTGTCCATTCTTCCTTCCACTGTGTCCCATTTGATCCATATCTATTCCATAATAAAAACCTAATGATAACCTATCATGGCTTGATACTCTATCTCTTTTGTCACCTTGTCAACCAAGGTCTTATCTAGTATCCTATCCATAGTGTTAGCCTAGCGTAGGGTCTGTCGTTAGTGTCCACATGGTCCAAGTCCATGAACTATGTTGCCTCTGCATCATCACATAGGAAAGGCCATTTTTCAATGTGCCCTCGAGGCTCCAATTGCCCATCCATCCCATATTTGGTCCTTCTATCTATCTGAGTCCGCGCCACTTTCCATCGCCTAGGTCTTAGGTCCATTAGGGTTCACCCCAAACTATGTTGCCTCTGCGTCGTCACGTAGGTAGGGACATTTAGCAATGAGCCCTCGAGGCACTAGGTCAGTCCCTTAGGGTCCATCTTACTAGGCATGCATGCAAGCACAAGTAAAGCTTGCTTTCAAAGTAGAAATCTTGGCGCAAGGCATCAACCTATCTAAAGCAAAACAAACAAGTACCTAAAGCACTCTAAATGATTCTATCTAAATTATGGCAAGAAAAACACATCTAAATGCAAAAATGTTTTTTGGTTGTGATCAGGTTAGGTTATAGCGTCTTGATTTTTGTTATCGTGTCTTTCTATGCTACTCGAGGATGTCAAAAGCTAGAGATGCTATGATGGGGGCATGATTATTTTCTTTGTTTTGTTGTTTGTAGATTAAATTTTAGTAATGTGAAGCCTTGTCTAAAGACATGGTCAGAAAAAAGATCATCAAGGACATCAAAGGTCTAATATGAAAGGGGGTAATCCTTGTCTGTTGATATGCAAGAAATACTTAGGTCATCTCGGTTCAATTATACCTAGATGCTTGTATTAACTTGCTAAATCAAAATCCATGTAAGCAATACTCAGGTCATCTCGGTTCAATTATACCTAGATGCTTGTATTAACTTACAACATTTGGAACAAGGTGAAAGGGGGGAATCGTGTGGCGATAGAGCTCTAAAGGTGGCGGAGACTGTTGATTGGTGAAGGAAGTTAGGTTGATAGCCAATGGAGGATGAATAGAGGTCGATGGAGGGAGGCAAACTTAGGGTTTTAGGACAATGACCTTTAGGGTTTTTTCTTGCAAAAAACAAAACCTCAACCAAACCTCCCCTTTCTTCTCAAACCTGTGAAGAATCAATTTCACCTACATGCTAAACATGAAATACAAAATCAAAATTAGATAGAGGGGCTCTGCAGATCCATACGGATCTGTACTATACGGACCTGCAACCCCTAAATTTTTTTTCAAAAAATGTAAAACTTTTTTGGAAGCCAAATATGATGAATTTTATGTCATTTTTCACCTGCGAGGCCTCCCAGACACAACAACAAGGTCTGTTTCAGGCCAGAAGGTCACCTGCAAAAGTCAAGTTTGCTAAAATTGACCAAAAACGTTAGATTTGCATGATTTCACATCAAGTTCACCATTTGTCATCAGGACAGAAATCAAGTCTAAAACTAAAACAATAAGATATCAAACCCTAACTAGCACAATAGAGTACAAACTAGCATGAAAATCAAAATAACAAAGAAAAACAAATTGAATCTTCCATGCTAGACTTGATTTATCTCCATTGCTCTTCTCAATCTCACATAGGAATTGTTGAAAGGGGGTAAATCATAAAACACACAACAACAAAAATGTAACATATAAAATAGAATATTTCTTTATTGATCTGGGAAACTCATTGCATTATAGAAGCTCAATTACAATTAGAGGAATCAATTCTCCACAGGCTACAACACACTACAACTACACATCACCGGGGTCTTGAATATTTTGCCTTTTGTAACCCCAAAACAACTAGGGTTTATGTTTTCCTACCTATTCTTGACTCTACACTTTCCCCCTTATCTCTACTACTCCCAGAGTTCCCAAAATAGTCATAAATAGCACTTTTTGGTGGCCTCCAGTTAAATTTAAAAATTTGCAACTCCATCCAAAAGTAGGTCAACTTCCGAGAAGCATAACATTTGAAGTGGGTGTCCGATTGACAAACCATTTTAAGCATAAGAAATCTCGTGATATGAACTATCATGCTGAAAATTTGTAAATAGATTTCTATCAACTTTTTAGGATGTTTGGGATGTTCTAGTGCCTCATATCTCATTTCAGAAAATTTTAGGGGCTTTTCAGAAAACAAAAACTTTAATATCTTTTAGCTCACAAATGATCTTTGCATGATTCCTTCACCAAAGGTATTATACTTCAGTTATGAAACTTTTTGCAAGTTTTCACTTCAATCCATGCCCAAATGCAAACTTTCCAAAACTGGCATGTTGTTGTTTTTAGCAATTTGGAATAAACTAAAAGTCCTACATCATTATTCAAGAGATTATGGAGCTAGAAACACTAATTATGGAAAGAAATGAAAACAACTGCAATGATTTTGAAGCAACTTCTTTTTGGGTGATGCAAGATTTCCCTTACACCACTGGATGCTCCTGCATTAGGAATGCAAGATTTCAAAGGATGATTATGGGAGGAATGTTGGTTGCTCATTCTAGTAGCATAATGGTACTTGGACTAGATTGCATAGAAAATTAGATAGCATGAGCGTACTTGAAAACTAATGCATGCAAATGGCTTGTGAGAGGTTTGATTTATAGAAAAGGCTGATTTGAATGAACGGTTAAGATCAAAAGTTGATTTGTGCTATGTGGATGGTTAGGATTGAATAGGGTTTCCCACTCCATGAGGAGTTATAGTCATGTGACAAGTGTGTGGAGGAGAATAAAGGAGACCTAATTGAAATATTTTATTTGAATTAGTGGGACATGTGAAGGGTATTAATTGCAATGAGGTGAGAGGTGAGTGAATAATTCAAATATTTTATTTGAATTATTTGGAACATGTGAAAGGGGTATTAACTAAATAAGTGGGATTTGTTTAGTTAATTGTCTAGTAGGAATAAATTAGATTAGGAGTGGGATTATGCAAGGACCTAGGGAAAAATGTTGTGAGATGCCTCACAAGGTAACGTTGCAAGACATGGAAAAATTTAAGTGTCTACAGTTTCATTTCAGTATTAACTTTCACTACCTTTGCATAAGCACCAGATAGTGTTGCAATGGCAGGATTTGCTCTCCTCACAAACATTGTCATCAAAGGATCCAAAGAATAGTAATAAAATAGCAAAGTTGCATCCCCTGGATTGTTATATGGAGTCATTAGCCTGGACTACACTCTTTGGAAGTGATCATTGAACTTTGTGATGAGCTTACCTTCTCCTCTCTTGATTTACAACAAACTGATGGTACATTGTTGCTGGGTCGATTGGAATTCTAAACTAAGCTTTGAAGTCTTGCTCCATTAATAACCAGGAAGTGATGGAGAATCTTGGTAAGTTCACATACTAGTAGTATGCCTCTTCTCCAAGCATGTATGGAAAAATTATGTACACTACATCCTCATATTGAATTCTTGCTCGGAAGGAAGCTTCCTTGAATGTTCTCAGATGATCCTCTACATCTTGATATACATGATATCTTGGATAGAGTTTCTCCAAATTCTTTGGAAGATCATTGTATTCCACAAAGTGAATAGGTGATTCAACATTAAAGACTACAATTGGAGCTTGTACGGGGACCTTTGGTGTCGCATGGACATGAGGTCTCTATTGTGCACTAGTTGATTGTGATCTTGGCTTTATAGCTGGTAATTCACACAAAGGTCTACTAGATTTGGATCTAGTAGTAGGGCGATGAGCCAGCTTGAAAAATTAGGATGCACTGTAAAGTTTTGGCCCAGATCTTTACAGAGATACAATTGAATGTTCTCACATTAAGGATATTTGTAGTAACTTGACTTAGGATGTGAATATTGACTAATTCTTTGAAAGAACACAAACTTAAGTCATGAGGCCCTCCTTCTAGTGTCAATTATGTTGATGTGGTAGTTAATCACATACATATGAATACAAGTTATTACAACAAACCTTTACTCATCTTGAAAGACTTCAACATCTTTGAGGATGTGATGTCCCAAGTCTCCGGTTGTAAGGTTATGACCGTCTGATCATCACTTAGGGTTCATTGTGTTCTACTATTCCATTTTTAGGACTTACACTTTTATAGTTGTCTTCCTTCTCAGATTCAGTCAAATTCCACATATATCCAATATATTATATCTAATATGCATGTATTCTTGACAATTATATTAGATCTTTGAATATCCAGTTGAGATTTAGACATATAAGCATAACTTTGATCAATTCTTGTGAAACTATCTCAACTTTGATTAGTTCTTGCAAAACAATCTCTCTTTGAACTAATCTTTACACAGACTCTAAATTTATCTAAAAAGTTTCTTTAAAACACTCAATTTGCCACTATTTATGGTTATTTGCATATGATTTGTCGTTATTTGCAACTTTTACTATGATTCCATGAAATTAAGAGTAACAAATCAAGTTACCAAATTAAAATCCTAAACTATTAAATTTCACCAATGATCCACACACATACCCTGATATACTCATGAAACAAAGGAAATCTACTCATACTTTACCATAAAACATTCACAACTACATATGAGAGATGGAAATCTTCAAGGAAATTGATCAGTAGCAAGTGATAAGATGAAAGAACTTCCAAAGAATGTAGCCATTCAACATCATGTACTAGAAATCAATGAAAACTACTCAAGATTTATGATGTAATAGTAGTCTCCAACTTCATTTTCATTATATATGCAAAGGATATACAAATATACACTGATATGAGAAAGAACCATGAGAAAAAGTCACAAAGTTACCAAATCAACAATATGAGTGCTCAAAAGTTCATCAATTCAGTCCCTATAATACAAAATTATCTGGGTCCTTTTATAGAACAAGGACCTAAGATTGGTTATAATCCATCAACACTCAAAGATTACATCCAAAATATCAATGATCAAAAAATGTGGCACATGATTGCCAATTGACAATCTTTGGTGGAGGACAACTGGCAGTAGAATATTCCCCAACATCTTTACCTTCGCAACTTCATGAATATTCTATTCCTTTGCATCAGATGAATATTCTCCCATGATCATTGTTCCAGAGTCCAAACTCTTGTAGACATCATAAGCTTTTATAGTTGTATCCATCTTTGTTTTGTCAAACTGTTGTGCCATGTGCTTTGCATATTCTTGCATTTGTAATTGATTATTTATAGATACCCACTCACTTGTCCTATTATCTAGCTTTTTCTTGTATGCCCTTATCTTCATAGACAACTTCATCACTTGATCTATCTCTTTCTCTGAGAAATGTTGTATAGGATCCTTCAAAATTGGATCAAACTGAGCCTTGAATGTTCCTATGGAGACTTGCTCCTCATATGTTTCTTTATCATCCATTAGAGTACCTAATAATTCCTCAAGAATCTCCACTTCATCCATCAACAAATCATATGTTTTCGTGCTTATATCTGTTGCTTTGAGTCTGCATCCCTTAAGAATATCTGATTCAAACTTCAAGTCTTTTATCTATGTGGATATCTTGGGCATAGTCTACAGTGTTAAGATGTTACGCTTGAGAAGCAATTGATCATCTAACTTCCTAGCACTCTTCAATTTACTAAGGTCTTGATTATTCTGATCAAGACTCTTAGAACAATATTCCTTTAGCATATAATCTTTTGTCTTAATGTAAGCTAGGGTGTCCCAATTAGACAAGGCTATCTTAATTATTTCTTCCCCACTTTCCATGAATTTAGTAAAACAACCCTGCATCACATGTGCTTGATGCTTCTTTGCATCAAGGTCACTTAGTTCATCTTGACTTACCAATGTCAATGCAGATGGTACCTCAATTATTTTTGTGCTAGGGGTGACCAATCCCTTATATGAAGCTGGGTAATGTGCCCCTTCAATTCTTTATTCTTGAGTTTAACCTTGCAGATGTGGGTTGTTGCAGCCTCCGTGTTGCCCTTGAGCTCTTCTATTTCTTGCTTAGTTGTTACGTCCCCAAGGTCTATTGTACTTATTTGATACTCCTTAGCCATGATTTCCCCTTTGGCCTTATCTATAGTAGGCACAACCAAATTTTTTGTCCTGTGTTCGATCATAGTGTCTCTTTTGATAGAAAACACAACCCTTGCCTTGAGCTTGGGCTTTATTTCTTTAATTGAGAACAAAGATTTGAAATCAAATGGAATAACATTTGTTTGAGAATCTGTTACCTTAGATGCAATCCACTCTAGTACATTCTGTGTTGGCCCTTCCTGACCTGACTGCTCAATGTGAGCATATTTTGTTGCCATACCCATGTCCTAATCATGAACTCCCTTTTGTTGTGGCACATTATCTTTTAGAACCTCCTCTTGGGGAACTTCTTCCTAATGTTCTTCTTGTTGAGAGAACTCAAGGGACCCCTGTTGATGGTTATCAAGATTTTCACCTATATCAATCCTTTCTTCCTCCCCTTTATTTGATAGAACTTGTTACTCGGATGATTTCATTTGTTGTCCTTGTTCTTCTAATCCCTTCTCAACATGCTCATCATATTGTTTAGCTTCTTCATCCATAGGGATGTCCTGAGTAGCTTCTTCCATGGATGTATCATGGACCTCTTCTTCTTACCCATCTAGAGGATTGGTATCCTTGACTATTGTATCCGTTCTTGTTGGATAGGACAAATCAATCACCTTTGGGCTGGTTATCCTACCAACAAAATCATCTAATTGCTCCTATTGAATTGAATCTTGAGGTGATCCCACCTTCTTTGTATCAGATATGACTTGTTCCTTGAGGTGATCTTTTATAGGCTCTAGATTCCTTATTTCCTCAACATCTTGTTTCTACTGAGGCTCTTGTTGTCATGGCACTGGAGGTGTAAGAAGTGAACCAATTGGACTATTAGTCACATCCTGGGTGACTTCATTATTCGTTATGTCTATGATCTGGCTTAAGGATAATGACATCTCTTCAGTCATTGTCTGCTCTACAGCCTTTGCCTCCTCAGCCAATTTTCTTTTCACCTGTATAATTTAAGGAGTTGGAGTGTTATGTTGTAGCTCCCTGACGACTCCTCCAACCATATTAGGATATTCTTCTACCTTCCTTGCCAAATAGGTCTAAAGCATAGCCAATGGTGATGATGGACCTCCTTGGGGTTGGTTTGCTGCAAACATTAACTCCATTTTTGTAGGGTCTGCAGCTTCAGTCTGGACCTCTACTAGTTTAGAGGTAGAACCTCTTATTGGTGTCATTGCTCTTTTCTATTTATGCATGTTTACCCCATGTAGTGTGTCGATTGACCTCCTCTCTTCTGTAGCCTTAGTGGAAATGGGGATGGCTTGCAAAGGCTGATGTCTCAGAGGTGAGAGCCTAGTGGCCACTATGATCCCTTTTATTGTTATCTCCCCCTGATGCAGAAGGTCCTGGTTCAATAATTTTAGCTTCCATAACTTGTCTCTTACAGATTAGGAAATCATCATATTCTAAATCTTCCATGTCCTTCATTTTCCTTTTCTTGTCATATGTAAGGGCTACTCCCTTAGCCTTTAGCTCACTGATGCAGAGAAAGGACTCAAACAAGACTAACTTGACACATCCCAAATAGGGTTTCAATACAAATGATGCAAATGTGCATTCTTGTTCATTCTTGGCAACTTGCTCTTAAAGCCTAAAACATGGGGCAACAATTTAGACCTTTTTGGTCATAACTTTTCCTAAAGACCTGATATTAAAAATATTAGACTTGTTTGGGATACCCTTTTGGCTCTTATTACACATATTTGAAAATGGGCTAGGGTTTTTGTTGATGATTGTTTTTACATAGTCATAACAAAAGTTAAAATTCACAAAATGAACCTAACTATCTTGGAAGATATGAAGAAATCAATTAAGATTTGATTAATCCCAAGTTTCTATATGCTCAGGTCTTGACCTGTTGAGACAATTCAGTAGGTTGATGTGAAGCTATAATATGCAAGGGGTCTTACGTGATTTAGGGTTTCTTGATGATTTACTGGACTCAAACTATGCAAAACATTACAAATATCATCATTTTATTCATTCTTTTTTAGCATGAACTTGTTATTGTATTACAAAGCTCTGTATGATTTATATTATTGCAAGCCTTTCCTTTTCAAATATTATGAAAATTGTCTACTATCAACTCTGCTATTTGTGTTTTTTTTCAAATATGAGACAATTTCCTTTTAATTTATGTGTTTTAAGCTAAGTATTTTAGATGGGTTGGGAAAAGTTAGAGAAATCTAAACTAAACTGCATTCTTACTACAGGATCTAAATGTTCTATTATGCACTTTACAAGTAATGCAACAAATTGATCAAATCCACAGATTAAACATTAAATGTAAGCCCTAAGTATTTTCACAGACATACAGTCAAGATTGCAAGCTTTAAGAGATATCGTTTCAAATACAAAGAAGAGCCAGAAAACACTCAGAAAATAGATGCAAAATTCCAGATTCATTTGTATTCAAAACACACAGTCATATATGATTTACAATGTATGAATGACTCTTAGCTTCATTAATCAAATTACAGAAAACTTACAAATCTTTATAGATACAGTAAGGAAGCAGGATGTTCCACACGTTCCTTATTGTAGACACAGGCGACCTCCCTCTACTTCTAAACTAAAAGGTCTCTCTATTTTAAATGCTGAGATAAATTACAAGTTCCAGCTCTATTCTAAAAATTCCTATGAATCCCTGTGTAAAGTATTACAATGTAAAGGGGGCAATATATAGCTATGACCATCCCCAATACAGCTCCAAAACCCTAGTTAATCAATGGTCTGCACCTCAAGTGCAGCATCAAACGGTGTAAAATAAATCCTGCCAAAAATCCCCAAGCAACATACCCATATTGAGTGTAAGGATGCCCTTTGAAACCCTAACAGCCGCCAAAATGTCCACTGTTCCTTTAATAATGTTTCTTTCCACCTGCATTTTGTCTTCTCATTGAAAGCCTTTACTTCTCCTTCATTTGCGATCCCTTATCATCCGATCCACCACCTGGGATGTCCTCGCCATTAAAGCTCTGTCTTTATATCCACCTGTACGCCGCCACTATGCTAGTAACTCTGTGACTTTCAGCTACCTTGAAATAGCTCCAACATCCTGCAGCAAACAAACAAGATTTAAGCACCATCATTTAATAAACTAGTAGGCAGATAATCATTAAATCAGGCCAAAATACAAACACAGATATCAGGCTACAAATCTGTGAAAATCCACATGTCCAAATGCATACACAGTGTTAAAAACGGCTGAGTCAACCATCGTTGACCAAAAACATGCTATCGGGCTCCAAAATAAATTCAAAATCTTATCGCCTTGCTTTCCCACCCTTTTCCTTGTATATCGCATGCTCAAATCCTTTGTATATCGGGTTGTATACTATGAACATACAAGCATTAAATTATACAATGAATTATCTGTATTTAAATTTCCCTTCGAATTCGCCTTGCACTTTTTCGCTTTGCATGTCGCGCTTGTATATAAGAGATATACATTGTAATTATACAAACACACTTGATGTGCAAGTGATGGGGCCCATATTTCTCTCTCCCCTTGTATCTCCAAGGCATATCATGCTTGTATCTTTAGATATACATTCGGGTATGATACAAGTGTTTAACCAAATTTTACTTTCTCCTTGATTCCGCACTGTATGTATCTTATTGCATATTGCATATACAAACCCCCCTTTATACAAAGAGTTTCTTGTATTAAATCCTTCTTCACATCCAGCTTGTCTATTGGCTTTACATCTCCTAAACATACATTGTAATTCATACAACCCGATATATAGGTGGTGGGGTCCACCTCACCTTCCTCTTTTGTATCTCCGTAATGCATAAAGCGCTTGTATCTCACCGAAACATACAAGCCCGCGAAACATACAAGGACTTAACCTTGTTTCATAACTTTTTCGGGTCCATGGCTTGCATGTGGACAATGTATATCGGCAATGTATGTATTAAGATACAAGCTCGCAACATACAACAATTTAATCCTGTTTAATGATCTTTTGGGTTCTACACAATGTATAAAGCCTTTGTATATTTGTCATGTATATTTTGCCCTGCCAAACATACAAACATAAGGTACATGCAACGGACCTAACTATTTATCCATTTCAACTTTTAACTATTTCGGGTCGACCTTGTATGTATACATAGAACTTTATCAAAATGCATACAAGTAAAAGGATATACAAAGAACTTTGCACAATGAGACCTGATATACAAAAGACATTGTATGCAACATGTAAATGACCTGACATACAAATAGCCTTGTATATAAGACCCGATATACAAACAACTTTGTATATGAGCGACATGCAAACCCGATGACCCATGCGACTATGTATAAAAATGATTTTGCATATACAAAGGACTTTGTATATGGAAAGCGATATACAAAGGACTTTGTATACAAGAGAACTTGTATACAAAGGGCCTCGTATATGCAACCCGATATACAAAAGACATTGTATATGCAACAGCAAACCCTTCCCTTGTACATTTTACCAAAATACTCATAACTTGAAAAATACTTGGAATTTTAACATGGTTCAAAAAGCAACCCTAGCTCATTTTTCACAAGGAATTCACCCATATTCTACCCTAGTACTAAAATGCATTTTTTCTCTACTTTTAACAAAGTTTGTAATTTTCACCCTCTTTTCCCCTTTACCACCAAATAGACCCACACAAACAAAACAAAAGCAAAGCCACAACAGGGGTCCTCATTTTGCTAAGGAGTAAAATGGGGCGTGTTGTGAACATCACAACAACTAGAAACCAAACAAAACAATTAAAATCAAACCATTAAAGAAAACCAAATGAAATAAATTCATAACTTCCAACTATCTTTCTTGCAAATCATTATCCAACTTGAGACCTAAGGTATTCAATAAGGGTGCATGAATTTTCACATTAAGTTTAAGTGGGTGGACGTGATTAATTATCCTCATCTTGAAGATCAGTTAAACAAACCAGTGACTAATATTATCCTACGTAGGTGAGGACATTCCCTCATAGCCAACCAGATAGAGCCTTGCTGCTAGTAGGTGTCCATAGCCCTGGCAAGGTTATTATTACAATTCTCCTAAGTAGAGCTCCACTGCCAGCGAGTGTCTATAGCCCCGGTAGAGTTACTTAGATGGCTTAATCTGGATTTTTAGTAAAATCCATTTTATTATTTCATAAATATATATATATATATATTTTATTTGATAGAGATTTCATAAGATATTGCAGTTGTAACTTCATGATGCAAGGAATGGTCACTTGCTGAAATTAAGCTGAGAATTATAATGGTAGCAAGGGTGACCTCTAATTTTTCACCTAATATCTACACTGGTAGGTTCAACAAACCCAAGGATTTTAGGTGTGTCGTTGTGAGAAACATTCCTTGAATACTCAACCCACAATTATTGAATTCAAAATTTCACAAGTTAAACAACTTTCTACATTCATGACAGTCACAACAAGTTATGCATAAATTGCAAATAATTATCCTAAATGTTCTAAATTTCCTATTGTTTTGAATGGTTGTTAGTTTTCTCCTTCATACTCTAAAGCAAAACAAAGATCCCTGCTGAGGAAACAATAAAGAAAACAAACAAGCAGACTGTACAAACAACAAACAGAACAAAGCAACCAACCAAAACAAAGAAAAGAAAAGGAACAACATCAAAACAAAACAAAAATAGCCCAAAACTATACATTATCTACATTATGATACATAGAAACAAACAACAACCATCTCAAGCCTAAAAGTAATGTTTCAAGTGTTGGCCATTAACTGGTAATGGCACATCTTCTCCAGTCAAGGTCTTGAGCCTAAATGTGTTGTCTCCAATTATTTCTAAGACCTATAATGGACCTAACCATAATTTGTCAAATTTTCCATGATTTCCTTTCTTTTCATGTGCTTTATCCCAACACAGCACTAAGTCTGATATTCTAAATGTTTTGACTCTTGCTCTTTTATCAAATCATCTCTTGACTACTACTTGATGTTTGGCAAATTTCTCAATGGCTTGATCTCTCTTCTCATCTAGTTGTAACATTTGTATTATTCTGGCTTCTTTATGATCATCAAAGCCTAAGTATTCATTAGTGAACTTCTAGACTGGTATCCTTAAATTCACTGGAAGTACGGGATCAGTCCCATAAACTAAGTGATAAGGTGCATTGCCTAAGGCTGATTTAACCTTAGTCCTATCTACCCACAATGCATATTTCAACAATGTGTTCCACTCTCTAGGATTCTTTTCAGTTAGTTTCTTGATTATATCCAATAAAATTTTGTTTGTAGACTTAGCTAACCCATTCCCCTTAGGATAATAATTTGAAGAAAGCTTGAAAACTATTCTATATTCAAATGCCCATTTGGAAAATTTCAAAGAAGAAAATGCAGGGTCATTGTCACATACCAGCAAATAAGGAGTTCCAAACCTGGTTATGATGTTTTCTTCAAGGAACTTGATAACTACCTTAGTAGTAGAGAACTTACAACATGTGGCTTCAGTCCACCTTGTACAGTAGTTAGTCACTATTAGTATAAACTTGTGTCCTACAGATGATGGAGGATTTATAACTCCAATGAAATCTAAGCCCCATTGTGCAAATGGTCTAGACTCAATCATTGGCTGTAATGGATTGGCCCGATTCCTTCCCTTATCTACTGTAGTTTGACAGGTGTAGCAACTTTTAATGTGACTCTCTATATCTTTAAACATTGTAGGCCAATAGTATCCTGCTCTCAATATCTTATGCATTGTAGCTAAATCAGAACCATGGCTAGTTCCATACTTATCATGCAGTTCTATCAACACCTTATCCACTTCAACTCTGTTTAAACATCTTAAATATATTCCATCATGGTTCTTCCTAAATAGAAGACCTCCTTGTACCATGTATTTCTATGCTTTAATCTTTAAATCTCTCCTCTAAGAAGCTTTCATCTTATTTGGATATTTGCCTGATATTAGAAAAGCGTTTAAATCATCATACCAGCCTGATGCGTCATAAGAATTCAACACGTACTGCTGCTTTATCAAACTTGGATCTATGTTTGCTATGGTCTGTACTAGCACTTGTCCTCTGACCAGCTTCATTGGAATAATTTCCATATCAAACTCTTGCAATGTGGTGATCCATTTGGCTCTTTTCTCTCGAGGCTCATTCTGCATCAGCAGCATCTTGACGGCTACGTCTGGTACTATGGCTTTAACCTGACTACGTAAGATATAATGTCTGAACTTTTTTACTGCTCTTATCAGCGCAAATTCCTATCTTTCTGTATCGAGATATCTCAGTTGTGCATCTTTCAACGGTGCACTCATAAAGGCTATAGTTTTCTCTTCATGATCTTCACCCTTTTGCGTCAAAGCAGCTGCAACAGAATGTGAAGATGCAAAAGACTAAATGTAAAACAAATTTGTGTAGTGTGGACTTGTCAACATAGGAGCATCAGAAATGGCCTCCTTAATATCTTCAAATGCATCTTTAGCTACTGGGGTCCACTCTATCTTTGCATTTTTCTTCAACATGGCATTCAATGGTTGCACAATTTCTACAAACCCTGTAATAAACTTCCTGACAAAGTTAATCTTACCAAAAAAAGACTTTAGTTCTTTCCTACTGTTTGGTAATTGTAATTTCTTTATTCCTTCTATTCTATCAGGGTCAATAGATATCCCGTTTTCAGAAATAACATGCCCCAACAACTTTCCTTAAGTTACCCCAAATGAACATTTCTTAGGGTTGAGCGAAATTTTGTACCTTTCACATTGTTTAAGCACTTTTCTCAGATCTTTAGCATGAGTGGATGCATCTTTAGAATAAATAGTTAAATCATCCATATAAATTACAATGCATTTACCTGACAATCCACGGAATGCAATGTCCATGGCTCGTTGAAAAGTGGCACATGCATTGATCAGACCAAAAGGCATTCTTCTATATGCATAATTTCCCCATTTACAAGTGAAAGTGGTCTTCAATCTATCCTCTTTATCTATTAAGACCTGGTTATATCTTGAGAATCCATCTAAGAAAGACTTCATTTTAGCCCCATTGACTGCTTGCAACACTTCATCTATTGGAGGCAAAGGATAATTATCCTTTTCAGATGCCTTATTCAGATTTCTGAAATCTACGCATAACCTAATGTCTCCATTTTTTTCTTTCTCACAGGTACTAAATTAGCTACCGAGGCTGAATGTTTGACTGGGAAAATTATTCTGGCAGACAACAATTTTTTCACTTCTTCGAAGATTAAAGGCTCTAAAATGGCATTCACAGGCCTTTGTTTCTTGCTAAATGGTTTAACATTGCATTTCAAGGGTATCACATGAGTTATGATGGATGTATCATATGTTTTCAAATCCTCATACGTCCATGCTATGACATGTTTGTACTCCTTCAGTACATCCATAATTTCTTTTCTTAATTCTTCAGAGCAAGCCTTTCCAATAAGTACATTTTGTGGACTTTGCTCTACTCCAAGGTTATATGGATCACACTTACCTCCCTTAGTCTTGGGCAAGTCCTTCTATCTTACTACCCCATCAAAGTCAAAAATCTGTTCTAACTTGATCACCCCCTTAGGTAAGAAATTTCTTTTCAGATTGATTATGTCTTGTTCATCCCAAGACACATCAGGCCTTTCCTGTTCATCAATAATTTGAGCTTCAAACACCTCATTACAAGTTAGAATGTCCACAATTTGCTGATCCCCTTCAAATACCTGAAAATGAGTAACATTATCTGGTATGCTAGGAACATTTACTAATTCAACAACAAATCTTTTTAACCCTGACAGTGTTAAGGGTTCTAACGAGCTAGCAGCAACTACTAATGCATATCGTCTACGGTTCATTTCTCTAGGGATATGTTCTATGTTGAAAGCATCAAATAAATCTATCAAATCCCACACCATATGCCTGTAACAAACCATCTTTTTATAGTTGCATGCATACAATTTTCTTATTTGCCTAACTACTAACTTAGAATCTGAAAACACTCTGATCATTTTTACCTTTTTCTTGATAGCCATGACAAGTCCATAAATTAGAGCTTCATATTTTGCAACATTGTTAGTACAAGAAAATTGTAACCTGTATGCTGCTAAATATGACTTACCCTAAGGATCTATAAGCTCTACACCTGCACCTGCACCTTGTTTGGATCTAGATCCGTCATATTTTAGTGTCCACATGCCATCTTTATTCTTTTGACCCTTTACCTTGGCATGTTTTTCTTTTCTGTCACATGGGAGGTGCTACCTCGTTCATTCATAGGCAATTCATTTTGACTTACTGGTAAATTTATTCTTTCAGTTTGTAAATTAGAATGGCAGACACTTTTGTCTTTTGTTTCCCTTTCTAAATCTAGAATTGATTCATTTATGTTGTTCTGAAAGTATCTCTCTCTGACTAGGATTAACCTTTCCTTCTAGCATTCCTACTCCTTTTGTGCATTTTATGTATTGATATTCAATAATATCTCTGCACATTCCACAATTCTCTTCAGAATGTGGCTTATCATGAACTCTACACATATTTTTGTATAACTTGCACTAAACTGGTAGATTTTGTTCAATGCACTTTTCCATTTCCTGTCTAATGACCTGACAAAAATTATTCATTGCATTATTTTCTTCATCAAAAGAATTTCCATCAAACTCAATGAATAATATTGTTTCCTTGCTAACATGTTTTTCTCTAAAATTTAACATCAGGATTTCTTCAACTTGTACTCCCTTGTTAGTGATCCTATAAACACCAGGTTCAATAGAAGCATACAATATCTCATTAGTCGTATTGTATTATGTAATCATGTGTTTCATCCTAGGTTCTACTTCTATCCTGATCTGATTTGAAACACCTCTCTAAGGTAACCACATGTGAAAAATCAGTGGCCATATATCCGTTTAATGTTTTGGACCAGTCTCCACTCAACAACATCCCTTAATTCATAGGTATATCTACTACTTGAATGTCTATAGCCTGACTTACCCTAGGATCTGAGGCTAATTGCATTTGAATATTCATCAGTTCTCCTATCACATTGACCTCAGTTTTATCCAACTGTGTAACAACCTTAGCAGATTTGGTAGGAGTCAGCCCTAAAGTTTTACATATTCCTAAAGCCATTACATTAGCGGATGCACCAGAATCTACCATGTAATTATGTATATTCTTTCCACACATCCTAATAGTTAACAAGAAAGGAGGGGCCTCCTTTTTATCAGCATAAATTACCACATTAGTGTTGGAAGGTTATTCAGTTTTCTTTCCCTTTTCTTTGGGTTGTGAATCTCTACTAGGAACACTCTCATCAGCAGAAACCCCACCTACCACAAATGTATCCAAATATTTTATGAAAGCATTTCTGACCCCTAGACTTTTCAATAATTCACACAGAGGTATACTGACCTTAATTTTCTTTACCTCTTCAGATAAATAACTCATCAACCTCATTGTTTTTTTTATCTCTATTTTACCTGTTTGGACCTTTTGTGCTACTGTTCCATTATTTGCATGATGATTAGCTTTTAGTATAGCAGGATTATTACTAGCATTCTGATCTGGGGGAGTATTAAAAATGTTAGGAGGAGTGGAAGTAGTGAAAGGACCTCCTGGCCTAGGGTTATTTCTCAAATTATAGGTGTGGTTTTTGTTTGACTGCTGAAAATCCTGTACCTCCTCTGTTTCATGTAACACTTCATTTTCAGTTTCAAAGGGAAATTGAAATGCATTTACTACAAAGGCTGATTCAGGATAAAGGTTTTCACAAAAATAAGGTTCATCCTCTAACAATTGATCCTCTTCTTCTTCAGTTGCAAAGGTAAAAGTCTCTAAGACTTGTATAGTCTCATATCCTGAGGGCACCACTTCATTACCTTTGGGAATGAGAAACTTGGAAGTGGGAGCCTATACATCTACATTGAGGATACTGGCTACTAAATATAACTAAGGGCAATCTAGTTCAGCATGGGCACTGGTATTATGAAATCTACACCAATTCTTCAATGTTGTATTAGCCATTTGAATCCTAGTTGTTTGTTGTGTATCTTGGTTATCTAAATTCTCAAATGGAAAAGATAGAGTGCCATTATTTGGCCCTGTGTTCCATGTCTTAGGTGGCCTTGGCTGATTTTGGTTCCTTTTGTTGTTACCCCCAGCCTTGTTATCTACAACAGGTCCTCTATTCTGCACTGCTTGTCCTTGATTATGATTTTGAATTTGACTATAATTCTGGTTTTGATTTGAACTTTGACCCTGGCCATAATTATGATTGTGATTCTAGTTATAGTTTGGGTTGTAGTTCTGACTATAGCCTTCGTTATGGTTTTGGTTGCATCCCTGGTTGTTTCTACCATAGAGGTTTTCATTCCTCAGTTGTGTCACTTCAGTAGTCAATCTTTTCAAGTGTGTAGTAATTTCTTTGATATCTTCTCTTTCCTCTAGTGCCTTTGCCACAAATGTATCTTGAGGAGGTCAGAAGAAAGATTGACCATTACTCTAATTATTATTGGCAATGTTACCAGTATAATAGGGGCAATGGTTTGGATTGGGGCAGGATTATACACAGGTGTGTATGTAGGAACTAGATTAAAAAATGCAGTATTATGTGTAGGGGCTCCATTCCATGATTGTGTTTGACTTTGCATCCCAAGATTTCCTCCATTAGGAAATGGGTTATAAGTTGTTTGCCTCATCTTCTGATTTACAGAGGCTACCTCCTTGTAGGCTTTAGATATTGTCTCTATGTTAGGCTTTCTTTTGACAAACATAGTAGTTAATGGATCTAAGGCAACATAATACATGGCTAGCAATGTATCTGGATTTACTATGTAAGGAGCCACTATCCTAGAATAAGCCTTTTAAAATCTATCATTAAAATTGTCAATCAGTGCTCCTTCACCTCTCTTTATTGTAGCCAATTTATGATATAAGGTGGTAGGATCTATTGGTCCTCTAAATCTAGACAAAAATGTTTCTCTCATAAGTGCCCAAGAGGAGATATAACCATTGGGCAAGTTGACATACCAGCTAGAAGCCTGCTCATTGAAGGTCCAAGGAAACAACCTACACACAACATCCTCATGTTCGAACCTGGCCCTAGAGCATGCTTCCTCAAATATCCTAATGTGATCTTCTGGATCCTGATGTAATTGGTATTTAGGACATATCTTTTCAGGATTCTTTGGCATCTCATGATAATCATTGAATGTTATGGGAGAATTAGCATTAAAGTAAGTCATTACAGGTACTTGTGTTTGGCCTGCACCTTGGGGAATACCTGGATTTCTTGGTGGATTAGGATTTCTTGGAAGATTAGGATTTCTTAGAGTACCTGAACCAAGATTTAAAGATCTGAATGAAAAGCTATCAGGACTCACAATGTTATGGATGCTAAAAGGTGATCCAGGAGGTGTTCTGGATGAACTTCTTGCGTGTGATATTTTAGGATTCCAAATCAAAGGACTCTTACTTTGCATCTTATCAGGTAATTGCACAAATATATCTTCTAAACTAGATCTAGACCTAGTCACTCTATCACTGTTATGAGCCAGCTCTACTTAAAACAAACCCTAACTCCAATCGAGCCCTCCTTCTAGCACCAAAAAACAGTTGATGATTGTTTTTACACGGTCATAACAAAAGTTAAAATTCACAAAATGAACCTAATTATCTTGAAAGATATGAAGAAATCAATTAAGATTTGCTTAATCCCAAGTTTCTGTATGCTCAGGTCTTGACCTGTTGAGACAATTCAGTAGGTTGATGTGAAGCTGTAATATGCAAGGGGCCTTACATGATTTAGGGTTTCTTGATGATTTACTGGACTCAAACTATGCAAAACATTACAAATATCATCATTTTATTCATTCTTTTTTTGCATGAACTTCTTACTATATTACAAAGCTCTGTATGATTTATATTATTGCAAGCTTTTCCTTTTCAAATATTATGAAAACTGTCTACTATCAACTCTATTGTTCGTGTTTTTTTTCAAATATGTGACAATTTCCTTTAAATTTATGCATTTTAAGCTAAGTATTTCAGATGGGTTGGGAAAAGTTAGAGAAATCTAAACTAAACTTCATTCTTACTACAAGATCTAAATGTTCTATTATGCACTTTGCAAGTAATGCAACAAATTGATCAAATCCACAGATTAAACCTTAAATGTAAGCCTTGAGTCTTTTCACAGACATACAGTCAAGATTGCAAGCCTTAAGAGATATTGTTTCAAATACAAAGAAGAGCCAGAAAACTCTTAGAAAATAGATGCAGAATTCTAGATTCATTTGTATTCAAAACACATAGTCATATATGATTTACAATGTATGAATGACTCTTAGCTTCATTAATCAAATTATAGCAAAATTACAAAGCTTTATAGATACAGTAAGGAAGCAGGATGTTCCACACGTTCCTTATTGTAGACACAGGTGACCTCCCTCTACTTCTAAACTAAAAGGTCTCTATTTTAAATGCTGAGATAAATTACAAGTTCTAGCTCTGTTCTAAAAATTCCTATGAATCCCTGTGTAGAGTATTACAGTCTAAAGGGGGTAATATATAGCTATGACCATCCCCAATACAGCTCCAAAACCATAGTTAATCAACGGTCTTCACCTCAAGTGTAGCATCAAATGGTGGAAAATAAATCCTGCCAAAAATCCCTGAGAAGCATACCCATACTGAGTGTAAGGATGCCCTTTGAAACCCTAATAGTCACCAAAATGTCTATTGTTCCTTTAATAATGTTTCTTTCCACCTGCATTTTGTCTTCTCATTGAAAGCCTTTACTTCTCCTTCTTCATTTGCGATCCCTCATGATCTGATCCGCCGCCTAGGATGTCCTCGCCATTAAAGTTCCATCTTTATATCCACCTGCACGCTGCCACTGTGCCAGCAACTCTGCGACTTTCAGCTACCTCAAAATAGTTCCAAAATCCTGTAGCAAACAAACAAGATTTAAGCACCATCATTTAATAAACTAGTAGGCAGATAATCATTAAATCAAGCTAAAAATACAAACACATATATCAGGCTACAAATCTATGAAAATTTGCATGTCCAAATGCATACACAGTGTTAGAAATGGCCGAGTCAACCATCGTTGACCAAAAACATGCTATCGGGCTCCAAAATAACTTCAAAATCTTATCGCTTTGCTTTCCCACCCTTTTCCTTGTATATCGCATGCTCAAATCCTTTGTATACTGGGTTGTATACTATGAACATACAAGCATTAAATTATACAATGAATTATCTATATTTAAATCTCCCTTCGAATCTAGCTTGCACTTTTTCGCTTTGCATGTCATGCTTGTATATAAGAGATATACATTGTAATTATACAAACACACATGATGTGCAAGCAGTGGCACCCATATTTCTCTCTCCCCTTGTATCTGTGAGGCATATCGTGCTTGTATCTTTAGATATACATTTGGGTATGATACAAGTGTTTAACCAGATTTTACTTTCTCCTTGATTCCGCATTGTATGTATCTTATTGCATATCGCATATACAAACCCCCCTCTATACAAAGAGTTTCTTGTATTTAAATCCTTCTTCACATCCGGCTTGTATATCGGCTTTGCATCTCCTAAACATACATTGTAATTCATACAACCTGATATACAGGTGGTGGGGTCCACCTCACCTTCCTCTTTTGTATCTCCGCAATGCATAAAGCACTTGTATCTCACCAAAACATACAAGGACTTAACCTTGTTTCATAACTTTTTCGGGTCCACGGCTTGCATGTGGACAATGTATATCGGCAATGTATGTATTAATATACAAGCCTGTAGCATACATCAATTTAATCATGTTTAATGATCTTTTGGGTTTCGTGCAATGTATAAAGCCTTTGTATATTTGTCATGTATGTTTCGCCTTACCAAACATACAAACATAAGGTACATGCAACGGACCTAACTATTTATCCATTTCAACGTTTAACTGTTTCGGGTCCACCTTGTATGTATACATAGAACTTTATCAAAATGCATATAAGTAAAAGGATATACAAAGAACTTTGCACAATGAGACATGATATACAAAAGACATTATATGCAACATGCAAACGACCCGACATACAAATAGCCTTGTATATGAGACCCAATATACAAACAACTTTGTATATGAGCGACATGCAAACCCGATGACCCATGCGACTATGTATAAAAATGATTTTGCATATACAAATGACTTTGAATATGGAAAGCGATATACAAAGGAATTTGTATACGAGTGAACTTGTATACAAAGGGCCTCGTATATTTAACCTGATATACAAAAGACATTGTATATGCAACATCAAACCCTTCCCTTGTACATTTTACCAAAATACTCATAACTTGAAAAATACTTGGAATTTTAACATGGTTCAAAAAGAAACCCTAGCTCATTTTTCACAAGGAATTCACCAATATTCTGCCCTGGTACTGAAATGCATTTTTTCTCTAATTATAACAAAGTTTGTAATTTTCAACCTCTTTTTCCCTTTACCACCAAACAGACCCACACAAACAAAACAAAAGCAAAGCCACAGTAGGGGTCCTCATTTTGGTAAGGAGTAAAATGGGTCATGTTGTGAAGATCACAATAGTTTATTTGTATGGACTAGGGCTAAAACAAGACTATTCCTATGGAAACCCTAGGACTATTACAAAACTGTTCTCACCAAAAATGACATAACTCATTCAAAACTTAATCCAATTTGCTCAAACCAAAAGAATATGAAACTAGACTCATGCCTTCAACTTTTAGAATTAGTTTTAGGCCCATACTGTACCATACATGGCCATACTAGCACATTTTTAGATGGCAAATTCTGGAAAACTTTGTTATATTAGGGCAGCATTCACCAAAATGGCCATAACTTTCACAAATCGCAATGAAAATTGATGCAAAAGAAAAATGAAGTAGATTCACATGCCCACACAATACAATTGATTTCAGGTCATTACATGGGCTGTACAATTTGTACACAGCAATATAATGTGCTGCAACTATAGAAAAATACCAAAACGCTTCATTCCCTCTCACTCCAAGTTTGAAAAATCCATACAATAATGCTTACCTTTGACCATTTTCAGAATCTTCATGATTTTTTCAACCATTTATAATTGATTCCTACATTCTAACAATTGGATGTAATTGAAAACCACAATTTTGACAACTTTCTAAAAAAAGTTGCATTATAATTTGGCAACTTTTGATAATTTTTGTAATTTTCCAACTTTTCCCACCAACGACTAAACCCACAACTAAAAATAAATTGAATACATAGGAGATAGTCATAAATGGCCTTATTAACCACGAAAAACCATTTTCAACCCAAAATTACAAAAATACCAAAAATAAGCAATAATGAAGCACCTAGTGCCCTTGCACCATACACCCAAGGGGAAGAATACTCAAGTCCCACTTGAGTGCAGGTCTTCTTTTCTTCCTGGTCTTCCAATTCTTTTGACACTTCTCATTCAATTGGGAATTCATTTCCAAAAGATGATGCTCCTTACACCCTACTATATGTTATGCATTCCTGACATTCCCTGGGTCTTTCTTCTTCTTCTTGCACTGTCTTTTACTTAGCATCTTCTCAACTTCAAGGTTCTAAAAGTCTAGCTCTTATTCATATGCTGCATTACCACTATCTATGTATTCATCTTCATCATTTGAATACAATTTGTCAGCATATTCATCATCCATAAAATCAGAAAATACAACCGATACCTTTGTTGTTTTTGCAACCTCTTCTTCACCATATTGTGCTACATTTACATAACAATCTTCATACACTGCATTTACTTCTCCTTTTTCTTTATACTCTTTTCCATCTTTATTTGCTGCACCTATAAACACATACTCACAAATATTGTTAGAAACAAAATTTTGAGTCTCAATAGACTCATTTTCTTCATCTTTTTCCTTTTCTTTGGATGGCTTTGACTCTTCCATCATCTTGATTACTTTTTTTTTTATCTTCCTTCTCAATTGCTGCCTCTTTCTTCCTTCCACAATTTCCTTTATCGGCCACTTGGCAACTTTGTGAATGGTGATGTTCCAACTCCACACACTTGTTACTATACTCCATATTCTTTCTTCAAATGTTTTTTGCATTTGTTCCAAATCTTGTCACAGCCCTATTATCTCTTACTAAATACTTACTTGTTTTGTCATCTCATCTTTCTTCTTCATCTCACTTCTTTCTCTTCTCATCTCTTGTTGCTTGCTTGACAACTTCTTACTCTTCAGGTCTTCATGGATTATTCTCCTCAACACTTTCATTCTTTTGGTATCTAATACCTTCACACAAACAACTATCCTCTACCCAAAAGGATTCTGGAAGATGCACTCTCCAAGACCTCTTCTACCCACTTCCTCTCAGTAGAAGAGATCTACACACCTGCTACCCAGTTTCATCACTATTGGAGGATATAAGTCACTGGCTCTCTTTCATACCTACAACAAACTTTCTCTCACAACTCTCTTGTCTTGGTGCATACCTTGCACTCTTAGAGTCTTCTAGCTCTGATACCAAAATAATGCAGAGATAAATCTCACAAACAACAACCTAGGACCTTTCCATATAGGGTTCAAGACAACTGATGTAAATATGCATCCTTGTTCTTTCTTGTCGATATATTCCTAAGCCTAAAACATGGGGCAGCAATTCAATGGCATTACATCATTGAGGACATCATGAAACAAGGGAAAATTGGTGTATTTAGACCTATTTTCAACATACTTTAGGGTTTTCCAAACATACATGACCCTTACACTTGTTTGACATAATGTTCCAAACAATAATGGATTGTTGTCACTAGGTGCAACAAATCAGACATTTTTGGTCATAACTTTTTCTAAAGATCTGATATTAAAAATATTAGACATGTTTGGGACACCCTTTTATCTCTTATTACACATATCTAAAAATGGGCTAGGGTTTCTTTGTACGTACTAGGGCAAAAACAAGACTATTCCTGTGTAAACCCTAGGATTGTTACAAAACTACTCTCACCAAAAATGGCATAACTCATTCGAAACCTAACCAAGTTTTCTCAAACCAAAAGAATATGAAACTAGATGTTAGATTCAGGATAGACAACTAAGAGGGGGGTGAATCAATTGTCCAACACTTTCTTCCAATTAAACACTTAAATCCACTTTGTAATTCAACAGCATAATAATAAATCAATCAGGGAAACATAATGCATTAAATCAAGAGCAGCAACACATTAACATGTAAGACACCAATAATTTGATGTGGAAAACCTGGTTAAGGGAAAAACCATGGGGTGACTATCCCAAGATTGTATTCTCTGTTAGAAGAATAGAAAGAACAAAATGGCACATGCCAATTAGGGCTCACTGCCTGAGCACACTGCTCACAAAAGGCTCACTGCCTATAGGATACACACTTTCTATAGAATAATAAGTATTACATACTTGAACTAAATAATAGCATCTTCACCATGCTTGATTCAGTTCCATTTAAGCCCAATACTTCTGCTCTACCTTTCGCTCCTCTCCTCTCTACCACACTCTCATCTCCACTAGACACCTTTTGAAATGACTTTACAACTTCTTATTTATACAAGACATCGACTTAGGTATTATCATCCAAGTCGGCATACATAATAGAGCAAATACATAAATACAACATGACTAATTACAAAAATACTTCACGCGGATCAATACACTGTTGGCCACACATATCTAAGACTTCAATCTTCATTTAGGAACACTCCAATCTTCAGATAACATCTTCAAGATCATCCGCAGGATGTGTAACTCATCCAGTCGGCCAGACTTAGGAAGAACACCATCATCCGAAAGTAATTCTTTAATTGCAAGTTCAAACTCCAATGCGGACCACCAACATGAATTGGACACGATCCAAAGACTTCCACAAGCTTGCCTGAATCACCAAGAACATCCACACTACTACTCTCTACTGAAATCATTCTCTCCTTCATCCGGAACGTCAAGAACACATTTTGTCATCAATGTCATAATAGAAAAGTTGCTTGCAGACCTCCAGACCATGAACCAATCGAGTTGTCAATTCACATTAACATCCTAAACACCCCCAAATCCGTAGAATAGGATATTGCATTTCTAGAGCTCACCGGACCTATCTATGTCACTCTATCACCTCTGAACACTTGCTGGAACCAGTTTTACTTAAGTGGCCATAACTTCTTCATATCTTCATGCGGACCTCTGAAATCTTTACTGGATTATCTTAAGACACATATCTACAAACCCTTTGAAGCGTATCCTCTAATCTTCATCATAGCTAGGATCTTTGCTTCACTGACTTCACTGTTCTTTTATGTTCCTAATAGGATTAATGCAACATGATTATGTTTACATCAATGACAACACCAGTTAGGCTCATACTTGCAACAATCTCCCCCTTTATCTTTGATGGCAACATATGATGTGAAAAACTATTTTAACCATCAAGACAAGAACTTCTCCATACTGTCACAACTCCCCCTATCAACAACAACCACTCACATGTCTTCTCTCCCTTTACTGCTCCCCCTTTGATCAGCAAACATTTTTTTTTCACATGTCTTCTCTCCCCCTTTGACATCAATGGAAAAGGGCACATACTTGCATTACTTCAGAATCATATTAGCTACTCCCCCTATGTAGCAGCTTCCCAAACATCAATCTGGACCATAAGATATGACTATGATATCCACTGGACTGATGCACATCAGTGCACCTTAATTCAAAACCAGAGGGGTAATAACCCCTAACGTCTCCTTGAGATACTCAAAAGAATCCTTAGGAAGAGGTTTAGTAAAGATATCTACAATCTGATCCTTGGAAGGTATGAACTCCAATCTAACTTCATTCTTGTTTACTTGCTCTCTCAAAAAGTGAAACTTGATGGATATATGTTTAGTCTTTGAATGCAATACCGAATTCTTTGATATGTTTATTGCACTTGAATTATCACAGAAGATTGTGATAGGTTCCTCATACTCCACCTTGATGTCTCTTAGCATTTGCTTCATCCATAATACTTGAGTGCAACTACCTACTGCTGCAATATATTCTGATTCTATAGTGGATAGAGATATTGCCTCTTGTCTCTTGCTCAGCCAAGAAACCAATCTCTTTCCCAAAAAGAATGCTCCACCACTGGTACTCTTCCGGTCATCCACATCTCCTATCCAATCTGCATCTGTATATGCATGAAGAGAGAAATCGTGATCTCTGGGATACCATAAACCATACTCAACTGTCCCTTTTAGATATCTAAAAATCCTCTTGATTGCCATGACATAAGATTATCTAGGATCAACTTGGAATCTAGCAAAAAGACCAATAGCATTCATGATATTAGGTCTAGTTTGAGTGAGATATAATAATCCTCCAATCATTGACCTGTACTTTTTTTTATCAGCCTTAGGAGAGTCATCATCTTTTCTCAATTTGCATTCGGTTGCCATGGGAGTATTCATTGGTTTTGAGTCTTCCATCCCAAATTTCTTCAACAATTCTTTCACATATTTGGTCGGAGAAATGAAGATTCCTTTCTTTGTTTGAGTGATTTGTAGACCCAAGAAGAAATTCATTTCCCCAAACATGGACATCTCAAATTCGCTTTTCATTTGATTTGTAAAAGTCTTGCACATACTATCACTTCCTCCAAAAATGATATCATCAACAAACACTTCAACAATCAAGATATTTTCATGATCAATTTTGAATTACAAATTATTGTCAGCAGTACCCTTGTTGAAACCAATCTTCGAAAGATGCTTATCCAATCTTTCATACTAAGCTCTTGGGGCTTGCTTCAGTCCATATAGAGCTTTCTTCAACTTGCATACCATATCACTATGATCAGACAATTGAAATCCATCTAGTTGCTCAATGTATACTTCTTCTTCCAAGTCACCATTCAGGAAGGCAGATTTGACATCCATCTGATAAAATTTGAAATCCTTGAAGGCAGCGAATGCAAGAAATAATCTGACTGCTTCAATTCTTGCCACCAGAGCAAAATTTTCTTCAAAATCAACTCCTTCTACTTGGGAGTAACCCTTACAGGCCAATCTAGCTTTGTTTTTTACTACTTACCATCTTCATTTAGTTTGTTCCAGAAGACCCATTTGTTTCCAATCACATTCTTGTTTTTAGGTCTAGGAACAAGATCCCAAGTGTGATTTTTCTCAATTTGTATCAGCTCTTCCTCCATTGCTTTAGTCAAGTTTTTATCATTGCAAGCTTCATTTACTGTCTTAGGTTCAATCTTTGAAATTAGACAATACTCTTCTGAATCTTGAGCAATCCTTCTTCTTGTTTGCACACCTTTGCTTTTATCACCTATGATTTGATCATCAGAGTGATTTAGTCTTACATGTTGGATCTAGGGCATACAACTGAGAGGGGGGGTGAAGCAGTTATATAAAAACCTACTCTACTTTAAATACTTGATTCTTCTTTGTTAGTTAACAGTATATCAATTAATCATCCATGAAAGCATAATGGACAAACACAAGAGTAGATAAACATCAACACATTGAACACCAAGATTTTGACGTGGAAAACCTGGTTAAGGGAAAAACCACGGGGTGATTAACCCAAGGATTATTCTCTGTTAGAAGAATAAGAAAAAGAATGGCACTTGCCAATTAGGGCTCACTGCTCAAGCACACTGCTCACAAAGAGGCCCACTGCCTACAAGGAGACACACTGTCTACAAAGTGATAAGAATCACAATCTTGAACTGGAGAATGACATCTCTACTATGTCTGGATCAGTTCCATTTAAGCCCAAAACTCCTGCTCTACCTTTCACACTCCTCTTCGCTACACCACACTTATTCACACAATCCACACTTCAAAATGAACTCACAAACCTTTATTTATACAAGACATTGACTTAGGAACAATCATCTAAGTCGGCAATCAACCATAAGAATATCCGCAAGATGAATAACACATCCGGTCGGCCATCACAGGAACATTCCCAGGATGAACAACTCATCCGGTCGACTAGTCGGAACAAGAACTTCATCTTGAAGAATATCTTCAATTCTGGGCTCTACCACCAATGCGGACCAACAAAACAACCTCATCATGATCCAAGAACCTTCACAAGCCTGCCTGAATGACCAGGTACATCCGCACTTTCTCTACTTACTGGAATCTCTTCTCTTCTTCATCCAGAACTTCAAGAACACAGTCTGTCGCCACTGTCACAATACAAAAGACACTTCCAGACCTCAAAATCATACACAACTCAAGAGGACACATCACAAGGACATCCCAAACACTCCTTCCAATCCACAGATTAGGATTATACAATTTTGGACCTCACCGGACCTTTCTGTGATCCTCTGTCACCTCTGAACACTTGCCGGAACTGGTTCCATACCGACAGCCACAACTCCTTCAGATCTTCATGCGGACCTCTGAAATCTTAACTAAAGTATCTCAAGACTCATATCTACAAACCCTTTAATCCGCATCCTCCGGTTCGCGTCCTATATAATACATTTTCCTTCTTCTCATCACTGTTCTTCACTGTTCCTGACTGAGGCTAATTTTCTCAATATCCTCAGCACACTGCTCATCCAATCCTTCTTGTCAATGCGGTATGAGTATGTTGACATCAATGACAACACTAGTTCACCTTCATACTTGCAACAATCTCCCCCTTTGTCATTGATGGCAACATATGATGTGAAAAACCATCAAGACAAGAACTTCTCCTTTCTGTCACAGCTCCCCCTATCAGCAACATGTCTTCTCCTCATTTACTGCTCCCCCTTTGATCAACAGCCACTTGTTTTTCACATGTCTTCTCTCCCCCTTTGACATCAATGGCAAAGGGCTCATACTTGCAATTCTAACACATCCGAATCATACCAGCTGCTCCCCCTTAGTAGCAGCTCCCCATCATCAATCCGGATCACAAGATATGACTGTGATATCCACCGGACTGATGCACATCAGTGCATCTTAGTTCATTACCAGAGGGGCCATGACCCCTAACTTCTCCCAGAGATATTCAAAAGAGTCCTTGGGAAGAGGTTTAGTAAAGATATCTGCAATCTGATCCTTGGAGGGTACATATTCCAACCTAACTTCTTCCTTGTTCACTTGTTCTCTCAAAAAGTGAAACTTGATAGATATGTGCTTAGTCTTAGAGTGCAATACTAGATTCTTAGAAATATTAATTGCACTTGAATTATCATAGAAAATTGTGATAGGCTCCACATATTCAACTTTAATGTCTCTTAGCATCTGCTTCATCCATAAGATTTGAGTGCAACTGCCTACTGCTACAATGTATTCTGCTTCAGTTGTAGACAGAGATATTGCATCTTGTTTCTTGCTTAGCCAAGAAACCAATCTCTTCCCTAGAAAGAATGCTCCACCACTGGTGCTCTTCTAGTCATCCACATCTCCTGTCCAATCTGCATCTGTGTAAGCATGAAGAGAGAAATCCGGATCTCTAGGGTACCATAGACCATACTCAACTGTTCCTTTCAAGTACCTAAAAATTCTTTTGATTGCCATAACATGAGATTCTCTAGGATTAGCCTGGAATCTTGCCACAAGACCAACAACCTGCATTATATCTGGTCTAGTCTGAGTGAGATACAACAATCCCCCAATCATTGATCTATACTTTGTCTGATCTGCCTTTGGGGAGTCATCATCTTTGCTCAACTTACATCTAGTTGCCATGGGAGTGTTTATTGGCTTTGAATCTTCCATACCAAATTTCATCAACAATTCTTTCACATATTTGGTCTGAGAAATAAAGATCCCTTTCTTTGTTTGAGTAATTTGCAGACCCAAGAAGAAATTCATTTCACCAAGCATAGACATTTCAAACTCACTTTTCATCTGATTTGCAAAAGTTTTGCACATACTATCTCCTCCTCCAAAAATGATATCATCCACAAACACTTCAACAATTAAAATGTTTTCATGATCAATTTTGAAATATAAGTTGCTGTCAGCAGTACCTTTGTTGAATCCAATCTGCACAAGATGCTTATCCAACCTCTCATACCATGCTCTTGGGGCTTGCTTTAATCCATACAATGCTTTCTTCAATTTGCAGACCATATCTTCATTATCAGACAATTGAAATCCATCTGGTTGTTCAATGTAAACTTCTTCTTCTAGATCACCATTTAGGAAGGCAGACTTGACATCCATCTGATATACCTTAAAGTCCTTAAAGGAAGCAAATGCAAGGAATAATCTGACTACTTCAATTCTTGCCACCGGAGCAAAGGTTTCTTCAAAATCAATTCCTTCTATTTGAGAGTAGCCTTTGTAGACCAATCTAGCTTTGTTTCTGATTACTTCACCAGCTTCATTCAGTTTGTTCCAGAAAACCCATTTGGTTCCAATCACATTCCTGTCTCTAGGTCTAGGAACAAGATCCCAAGTATGATTTCTCTCAATTTGCATCAATTCATCTTCCATCGCTTTGGTCCAGTTTTCATCATTGCAAGCTTCATTTATTGTTTTGGGTTCAATCTTTGAAATCAGACAACATTCATCCTGATTTGGAGCAACATTCCTTCTAGTTTGCACACCTTTGTTTCTATCACCTATGATCTGATCTTCAGAGTGGTTCTGTATTACATACCTTAGAATTTTGGGAGCATTCTGTACTGCTGCTTCTTGATCAGGCTCATTCAGACCTATCTCTTCTTCCTGATTTACTGGATTAGGCTGATTCTGACTTACCGGAGAGGATTGAGCTCCTTGAACTTGAACACCATCTTGATCATCCTCATCAAACTCATAAAACCTTGAGGGCTTCTCAATTCCTTCATCAACTTTCACATTAGTGCTTTCTATCATCTTCCTCAATCTCTTATTGTAACACCGGTATGCTTTGCTTTGAGTGGAGTAACCCAAGAAAATTCCTTCATCACTTCTAGCATCAAACTTTCCTAGATCTTCATCTCTTTTAATATAACACTTTCTACCAAATACTCTGAAATATTTCACAGTAGGAGTGATGCCAAACCAGAGTTCATAAGGGGTCTTACCGGTGTTGTTTCTGATTTGAACTCGATTGAGAGTGTAGACTGCAGTGCTGATAGCTTCTTTCCAAAACATTTGAGGAACATTTGCTTCCAACATCATTGTCCTAGCAGCTTCCTGGATGGTCCGGTTCTTTCTCTCAACTACTCCATTTTGCTGTGGAGTCCTAGGAGCAGACAACTGTCTTCTTATACCCTGCTTCTCACAAAAGTCAATGAACTCACCAGATGTAAATTCACCACCTCTATCAGACCTTAGACACTTCAACTTCAATCCGGTTTGATTCTCTACCATAGCTTTGAAGATTTTGAACTTCTCAAGGGCTTCTGATTTCTCCTTTAGGAAGGTAACCCACATCATTCGAGAATGATCATCAATTAGCAACATGAAATATCTATCACCTTGTAGACTCTTGATTCTTGTCGGACCACAGAGATCAGTATGTACTAGTTCCAATAATCCGGTAGAGGACTGATCTTTGCTTTTAAAAGAGACTCTGCTCTGTTTACCTAGCTGACATTCTTTGCACAAACTATTTGTAGGTTTCATCAATTTTGGAAGATCTCTTACAACCTGAGTATTGCTTATCTTGATGATGTTATCAAAATTTACATGACACATTCTTCTATGCCATAACTAACTCTGATCAATTTGAACAAACAGACAACTTTTATTTGAACCAACCAGATGAAAGATATTACCTTTTGTCTGAGTACCGGATGTAATTTTAGTTCTAGAACTTGTAAAGATTCTGCATTTTCCATTCTTGAACCGGAGATCATAGCCTTTGTCTACTAACTGACCAACACTGAGAAGATTGTGCTTCAATCCTTCAACATATAGTACATTACTTGTTTTGCTCTTTCCATCAAAGGAAATAGTTCCCCTACCTCTGATTCTACCAGCAGAATTGTCACCAAATTTTACTATTCCTCCTTCATACCTTACCAAATCCAAGAACTTATCCTTATCACCAGTCATATGGTGAGAACATCCACTGTCAATAACCCAATCATCCTTTTCTTCCACTTGAGTAGCCAAAGCTTTTTCCACAACCTTGTGATTGACAAATTCAGAGAGTATTGAATCTTCTTCCTTGATGGCAATAAACACCCATTCATTTCTGGATTTGCTTCCTAGTTCTGATTCATCATCTGTTACACCTTCATTGTCATCTTCTTCATGAACATAATAGCAGTTCTTTTGAAACCTTTGTCTATTAGTATTAGTCCTTGCAGATCTTTCCAGACATCTTGAAGCAAAATGACGAATCTTATTGCAGTTAAAGCACTTAAAGGGTAGTTTTCCTTCATACTTACCGGATCCTCTTGGCAGTCTCTTTGCAATGAGGGCTTCAAGTTGAGCTGTTTCTGCTTCTTCTTCTTCCATGTCTCTTCTTGCTTGATCATACCATGACATCTTCCTTGAAGAGTTTTCACCTGAATCAAATCTCTGTTTTCCTTTCACATAGGCACTAGCTTTGAAAGCAAATTCAGTCTTGGGAGGATCATCTCCAAACTCGGTCATTTCAAATGCAGCTAGTTTGCCAGCCAATTGTTCTCTTGTGACAGTTGTGTGGGCTCTGAATTCATCAATGGCAGCAACCTTGATTTTGTAGGTAGCAGGAAGGGATCTGAGGATTTTGCAAACAATCTCATTTTCATCTAGAGTTCCACTAGCATTTCTAATTCCACATACCAGCTCATTCACTCTTGGCATAAAGGTAGTGATGTTTTCATCATCTCTCATCTTCAATCTTTCAAATTTCCCTTTCAGACTTTGCAACCTTGCACTTTTGACAAACTCATCTCCTTCATACAGAAGTTCCAATTTAGTCAGGATCTCATATGTAGTTGGTAGGTCGATAACATTTGAGAGATCTGAGTCATTTAATGCGCTTAGCAGAGCTTCCTTGGTCTACAGATTGTTTTCAGCATCTGTGATTTCATTCAGAGTTGTCGGACCACCTTGTGGAGGTACATATGGTTTTGAGACCATGGCCAAGTATGCTTTTCCCATACATTCCAAGTGACATTTCATGCGACCTTTCCAGAGAGTGAAGTTGGTTCCATCAAACTTCAGACTATCCTTCTTATATGACGACATCCTAGATCTCCTCAAGCGGTTAAGCTCCTTTCAGAGGAACTTGGCTCTGATACCAATTGTTGGATCTAGGGCATACAACTGAGAGGTGGGGTGAATCAGTTGTATAAAAACCTACTCTGCTTTAAATACTTGATTCTTCTTTGTTAGTTAACAGTATATCAATTAATCATCCATGAAAGCATAATGCACAAACACAAGAGCAGATAAACATCAACACATTAAACACCAAGATTTTGACGTGGAAAACCCGGTTAAGGGAAAAACCACGGGGTGATTAACCCAAGGATTATTCTCTATTAGAAGAATAAGAAAAAGAATGGCACTTGCCAATTAGGGCTCACTGCTCGAGCACACTGCTCACAAAGAGGTCCACTTCCTACAAGGAGACACACTGTCTACAAAGTGATAAGAATCATAATCTTGAACTAGAGAATGACGTCTCTACTATGTCTGGATCAGTTCCATTTATGCCCAAAACTCTGGTTTGCCTTTCGCACTCCTCTTCGCTACACCACACTTATTCACACAATCCACACTTTGAAATGAACTCACAAACCTTTATTTATACAAGACATAGACTTAGGAACAATCATCTAAGTCAAAAATCAACCATAAGAATATCCGCAAGATGAATAACACATCCAGTCGGCCATCACAAGAACATTCCCAGGATGAACAACTCATCCGGTCGGCTAGTCAGAACAACAACTTCATCTGGAAGAATATCTTCAATTCTGGGCTCTACCACCAATGCGAACCAACAACACAACCTCATCATGATCCAAGAACCTTCACAAGCCTGCCTAAATGACCAGGTAGATCCGCACTTTCTCTACTTACTGGAATCTCTTCTCTTCCTCATCCGAAACTTCAAGAACATAGTCTGTCGCCACTGTCACAATGCAAAAGGCACTTCCAGACCTCAAAATCATACACAACTTGAGAGGACACATCACAAGGACATCCCAAACACTCCTTCCAATCCGCAGATTAGGATTATACAATTCTGGACCTCACCGGACCTTTCTGTGATCCTCTGTCACCTCTGAACACTTACCGAAACCGGTTCCATACCGACAGCCACAACTCCTTCAGATCTTCATGTGGACCTCTGAAATCTTAACTGAAGCATCTCAAGACTCATATCTACAAACCCTTTAATCTGCATCCTCCGGTTCATGTCCTATATAATACATTTGCCTTCTTCTCATCACTGTTCTTCACTGTTCCTGACTGAGGCTAATTTTCTCAATATCCTCAGCACACTGCTCATCTAATCCTTCTTGTCAATGCGGTATGAGCATGTTGACATCAATGACAACACTGGTTCACCTTCATACTTGCAACATTACATACTTGGGAACTTTGGTAGTTTCTTGCACTTCTGATTGCTAAACAGGTTCATTCAAACTTATCTCTTCTTCCTAATTTACTGGATTAGTCTGAATCTAAATTTTAGAGGGAGCTTGGACTCCTTGGATCAAAACATCATTCTGATCATCTTCATCACATTCATAAAACCTTGAGGGTTTTTCAATATCTTCATCAACCTTCACATTTGTACTTTCCACAATCTTCCTTAATATCTTTTTATAACACCGGTATGCTTTGCTTTGAGTAGAATAACCCAAGAATATTCCTTCATCACTTCTAGCATCAAATTTTCCTAGATCCTCATCTCTTTTAATGTAACATTTGCTACCAAAGACTCTAAAATACCTCATAGTGGGAGTGATGCCAAACCAAAGTTCATAGGGAGTCTTACCGGTATTGCTTCTGATTTGTACTCGATTGAGGGTATAGACTGCAGTGCTTACAACTTCTCTCCAATAGATCTGAAGAACATTTGCTTCCATCATCATGGTTCTAGATGCTTCTTAGATGGTCTGGTTCTTTATCTCCACTACTCCATTCTACTGTGGAGTCCTAGGAGTAGACAACTATCTTTTTATTCCATGTTTCTCACAAAATTTTATGAAATCACTGGATGTGAATTCTCCACCTCTATCAGACCTCAGACATTTTAATTTTAATCTGGTTTCATTCTCTACCATAGCTTTGAATATTTTGAATTTCTCAAGAGCTTCTGATTTCTCTTTCAGAAAAGTCACCCACATCATCCGGGAATGGTCATCAATTAATAACATGAAGTATCTATCACCTTGCACACTCCTGATTCTTGTCAGACCACATAGATCAGTATGAACTAAGTCCAATAATCTGGTAGAAGATTATTCCTTGCTTTTGAATGAGACTCTACTTTGTTTACCCAACTGACATTCCTTACACAAACTATTGGTAGGTTTTACCAATCTTGGAAGATCTCTTACAGCCTAAGTGTTGCTTATCTTGATGATATTATCAAAATTCACATGACACATTCTCATATGTCACAACCAACTCTGATCAATTTGAACAAATAAGAAACTTTTACCAATACCAACCAAGTGGAAGATGTTACCTTTAGTTTGAGTACTGGATGTAATCTTTGTAATGGAACTTTCAAAGATCTTGCATTTTCCCTTTTTGAATCGGAGATCATAGCCTTTGTCCACCAACTGTCCAACACTGAGAAGATTGTGCTTTAGGCCTTGAACATATAGTACATTCATGGTTTTGTTCTTTCCATCAAAAGAAATAGTTCCTCTACCCTTGATTCTGCCAGCAGAATTATCACCAAATTTTACCACTCCTCCTTCATACCTTTCCAAATCTATGAATTTATTTTTGTCACCTGTCATATGGTGAGAGCATCTACTAGCAATGACCCAATCATCCTTTTCCTCAACTTGGGCAGCCAGAGCTCTTTCTACAATTTTATAATTGACAGATTCAGAGGGCATTGGATCTTCTTCCTTGATGGCAATAAACACCCAGTCACTTCCAGATTTGTTTCCTATCTCTGATTCATCATCTGTTACTCCTTCATTATCATCATCTTCATGAACATAGTAACAATTCTTCTAGAACCTTGATCTATTAGGATTTGGGCTTGAAAATCTTTCCGGACATCTTGAGGAAAAATGACCAATCTTATTGCAATTAAAACATTTAAAAGGCAATTTCTCTTCATATTTACTAGATCCTCTTGGCAGCCTTTTTGCAATAAGGGCTTCAAGTTGAGTAGCTTCTGCTTCATCTTCTTCTAGGTCTTTTCTTGCTTTCTCATACCATGATAGTTTCTTTGAGGAGTTCTCTCCCAGATCAAACTTTTGTTTTCCTTTAATATAGGCACTAGCTTTGAATGTAGATTCAGTCTTGGGGGGACATCTCCAAACTTAGTCAATTCAAATGGAGCCAATTTACCAACCAATTGATCTCTTGTGATACCTGAAATAGATTTGAATTCTTCAATAGCAACAACCTTGTACTTGTAAGAATCGGGAAGGGATCTGAGAACTTTGCCAACAATCTCATCTTCATCTAAGACTCCACCAGCACATCTAATGCCACAAACAAGCTCATTTACTCTTGGCATAAATGTAGTGATATTTTCATCTTCTCTCATCTTCAGATTTTCAAATTTTCCTTTTAGACTCTATATCTTGGCACATTTAACATACTTGTCTCCTTCATGTAGAGGTTCAAGTTTTTCCCAAATCTCAAAGGCAATTTGTAGGTCAACAACATTCGTCAGTTCTAAATCAAACAAGGCACTTAGAAGAGCTTCTTTAGTCTGCAGATTGTTTTTATATCTGCGATTTCATCTATGGATTTCAGACCATTCTGTGGAGGAGTATACTTCTTTGAGGCCATGGTCCAATACTGCATTCCCATACATTGCAAGTGACATTACATGCAACTTTTCCAAAGAGTGAAATTGGTTCCATCAAACCTTGGACTATCCTTCTTGTAGGGTGACATCCTAGATCTCCTCAAGCGATTAAGCTCTTTTTAGAGGAACTTAGCTTTGATACCAATTATTATATTCAGGATAAACAATTGAAAGGGGTGGTGAATCAGTTGTCAAAAATTTTCTTCCAATTAAACACTTAAATCTACTTTGTAATTTAATAGCATAATAATAAATCAATCATGGAAACATAATGCATTAAATAAAGAGTAGCAACACATTAACACATAAGACACCAATATTTTGACATGGAAAACCTGATTAAGGGAAAAACCACAAGGTGACTAACCCAAGATTGTATTCTCTATTAAAAGAATAGAAAAAACAAAATGGCACATGCCAATTAGGGCTTATTGCCCGAGCACATTGCTCACAAGAGGCTCATTGCCTACAAGAGACACACTGTCTACAGAATAATAAGTATTACATGCTTGAACTGAAGAATAGCATCTTCACCATGCTTGAGTCAATTCCATTTAAGCCCAATACTTTTTCTCTGCCTTTCACTCCTCTCCTCTCTACCACACTCTCATCTCCACTAGACACCTTTTGAAATGACTTTACAACTCCTTATTTATACAAGACATCGACTTAGGTATTATCATCCAAGTCGGCATACATAATAGAGCAAATACATAAATACAACATGACTAATTACAAAAAGACTTCACACAGATCAATACACTATCAGCCACATAGATCTGAGACTTCAATCTTTATTTACGAACACTCCAAACTTCACTTAACATCTTCAAGATCATCCGTAGGATGTGTAACTTATCCGGTCGGCTAGACTTAGGAAGAACACCATCATTCGGAAGTAATTATTCAATTGCGAGCTCAAACTCTAATATGGACCACCAACATGAACTGGACATGATCCAAAGACTTCCACAAGCTTGCCTGAATCACCAAGAACATCCACACTACTACTGTCTATTGAAATCATTCTCTCCTTCATCTGGAACCTCAAGAACACAGTCTGTCGACACTGTCATAATAGAAAAGATGCTTGCGGACCTCCAGACCATGAACCAATCAAGTTGTCAATTCACATTGACATCCTAAACACTCCCCCAAATCTGTAGAATAGGATATTACATTTCCAGAGCTCACCGGACCTATCTATGTCAATATGTCACCTCTGAACACTTGCCAAAACTAGTTTTACGTAAGTGGCCATAACTTCTTCAGATCTTCATGCGGACCTCTGAAATCTTTATTGGATCATCTTAAGACACATATCTACAAAACCTTTGAAGTGTATCCTCTAATCTTCATCATAGCTGGGATCTTTGCTTCACTGACTTCACTGTTCTTCTATGTCCCTGATAGGACTAATTCTCTCAATATCCTTAGCATTCAGCTCATCCAATCCTTATCATTAATGCAACATGAGTATATTGACATCAATGACAACACCGGTTAGGCTCATACTTGCAACACTAGAATCATGCCTTCAACTTTTAGAATTGCTTTTAGGCTCGTATAGTACCATACATGGTGGTAATAGCACGTGTTTAGACTTCAAATTCTGGAAAACTTTGTTAGATTAGGGCAGCATTCACCAAAATGGCCATAACTTTCACAAATCTCAATGAAAATTGATGCAACAAAAAGTAAAATGAAGTAGATTCACATGGCCACATGATCCAACTGATTTTAGGTCATTACATGGGATGTAAAAGCTGTACACATCAACAGAATGTGCTGCAACTATAGAAAACACCAAAAAAAATCATTCCCTTTCACTCCAAGTTTGAAAAATCCATACAATAATGCTTGCCTTCAACCATTTTCAGCATCTTCATGCTTTTTCCAACCTTTTACAATTGATTCCTATGTTCTAACAATTACATGTAACTAAAAACCACATTTTTGACAACTTTCAAAAAAACGTTGCATGACAATTTGGCAACTTTTAACAATTTTTGCAATTTTCCAACTTTTCCCACCAACGACTAAACCCACAACCAAAAATGAATTGAATACATAGGAGATGGTCATAAATGATATTATTAACCAGTAAAACCCATTTTTGACCCAAAATTACAAAAATACCAAAAATGAGCAATAATGAAGCACCCAGTGCCCCTGCACCACTCACTCAGCTTCTTCTTAACCCACTTCTTGGTAATGGTCATGGCCCTCACCATTATATCCTTGATATAGAGGCATCCACACTAAAACCTTGACATACAGCATGTATGTCTACAACCCATCATCATCATCATCATATTTCCCTTAACACTGTCAGCATCATCATATTTTCTCTGCCAACCGATATCCTCCTGCAGACAAACCTTCGACCTTTCGCCTGTCAGCAGCATCATCATATTCGGCTATCGGCAGCATCATCATATTCGGCAAGCGCAAACATCCTCCTGATGTTCACTGTTCATCTTACCACCAACCTCTATCTTCATCATCATGATGTTCAACATCATGTTCATCAGCAGGATATAAAATATCCGGTTCCTCCCATATATCCTGATGACGACAACTTCATACACCTTTCCTTCGATGCTTACGTCACCCCGATATCCTGATGACGATTATCCTGATGACGATGACGTCATATCCTGCTGTCAGCCAAACTTAACATTATCAGCCCGCGATGGTTTTATCAACCCGATCTTCTACCTTATGCCGATACGCTCCTCCTCGACAACACCTGATGATCACCCCAATGCACATTCACCTTATGCAAACGATTGCATCATGCTCACCTCCATCTACTCGGATGACGCCTGAAGTAACTGCAGGATATACACAGAAATATCCTAATGATGCCGTTGTGACGAATTTCCAACCTTAGCGAATTTCGATCCGCCGAACCTCCTGAGGTGACCCGATCCACTTCCTGGACAACTTTCCAGACTCTAACAACCAGCACAACCTAGCACATACCCATGCTAGGGTTCTCAACACCTCTCGACTGTGATCCTGCAAACATGCACATGGACAAACAGAAAATGCAAACTAAATCCTAAACTACTGTACATAGTCATTCCACCGATTCGACGAATCAACCGGTGGAATAGATCAGCGAATCCATGAAACCACCAGAACAGCCACACGATTAAACAATGGAATTCAATAGAGAATGAACACAAACAGGATCTCTTTATTGATTTCAAAAGATGCAATTACAATACTCTGTCTCTCCTCTCTCTATCTCACTCCCTGCAAAATCTGATCGATGATCTGCAATACTGCCTAAAACCAACCGATCCTAATGCATAAATAGGATCTCTTGCGAGTACTACCACTCGATTCCAAGCGGCTAGGAGCTTCCAAGCGGCTGGGAGGATCCAACTGAACTAACAAACTATCTAAAAATAGTAAAGCACGGTCAACATAGACCTTATTACATGCATTGGTCTTATAAGACCTCCTTGGAAACATTAACCAGACCTAAAACAAACTAACTGCCTCATGGAGGCCAGCTGTCAGGTAGCTGCTCCTGCACCATACTCCCCAACAGAAAAGAACTCATGTCCCATGAGTTAGGTTGTGGAAGTCCTCCACCTTTACACTTTGCCTTTGCAGTGTCTTGACCTATTCCAGCTTTGTCCTTTGCTGGCTCTTGGCTGCTCCAAGACTTCTGAACTGTAACTTGCTTTCTTGCAAGTAAATCCTCATGCCTGTCAATGTAGGCCCTTCTCTCACATACCTTGTGTTTGTCAGGTTGTCTGACCAGAACCTCTGTCTGAACTGCCTCTTGAACTTCTGTAATGTTCAACTCTGTCTTTCTTTCAACCTTTATAGGACAAACAATAGTCCCAACTATGACAACATCCTTGTCATTCCTCTCAACTGGTTGCTATTTGCAAACCTATTGCTGAACCTGCTGCTGACCTCTGTCAGTCAAAACTGAAACTGTCTTCAACCTGTTGTCCTTAACAACTTCTTTCCCTGCAATGTCCTCAACTGCCTTTATGCTTGCTCCTATAGGCTTCTGCACAAATTCCTTCTTTCCCACTAAAATGATTTTGGCTGCCTTCTATGCTGCAGCATCTTCCTGCAATGGCATCAACATAATAATTTTCCCATCTTTCTTGATGGTGTAGGTATTAGCATACCCATCATACAGTACCCTCCTGTCAAATTGCCATGGTCTACCCAACAGTAGGTGACAACATTCCATGGGCAAAATGTCACACAAAACTCTATCATGATATGCTCCAATCTGAAAATCCACATATGCCTGTTCATAGACAAAAAGTGATTGACTATCACTCACCCAAGATGCCTTGTAAGGGTGATGGTGTGGAATCCTTTCCAAATTTAGTTTATCCACTATTTCCTGAGATACCATGTTATCTGTTGAACCAGTATCAATGGCAACCTTACATACCTTACCTTTGCTCTTGCATGTGGTCTTGAAAAGAGCTCTTCTTTGCATCATATCCTTTGATGCCTGCAAACTAGTTCTCCTTAGCATCAATGCTTCTCCCTCCTCAGGATATCCATAATTGTCAGGAACTCTATCTTGATAAGTGTTTAAACTTTGTACACTTTGCTCTACTTTCTCTTCTTGCACAAGTTGTACTCTCTTGTCATTCGTTCTATCATTTCTGGATGATGAACCTTTGCTTTCTGGACATTTGAAAAATGGATGACCAAACTCACCACAGGTGTAACACTTTCCTGAAAATGTAGTAGAACCTCTACCACTTCCAAATCTGCCTCTATTACCTTTCCATCCACCTCTGAAATCAGACTGTCCCTGTCCTTTACCAGTGTCTTCTTGACCCTCATTGGTTTGCCTTGTTGTAGGGGCTGATCCTCTTCCCCTCATATTGTTTCCTCTTCCTCTCATGGACTTATCTTGTCTTCTATTCACCTTTTCTTCAATCCTAATTGCCATTTGATAACAATCTTCCACATTCTTAGGGTTAGCTAAAACTAACTCATCCTGTATGTTCAATCTCAAACCAGCCAAGTACCTAGCTACCTTTTCTACCTCATTCTCATGATGACTAGATCTCATACTCAACTTATAAAACTCCTCAGTATATGCCTTCACATCCATTTCCTTCTGCCTTAAAAATTGCAGCTTCTTAAACATCTGAATTTCATAATCCTTGGGCAAGAATTTACCTTTGATCCTTGCTACCATTTTATCCCATGAAGTGATCTTTGACTTTCCTTGTTTCCTTCTCTCGGATTGTACATAATCCCACCATACCAAAGCATGACCTCCTAACTTGGTCTTTGCAATCTTTACCTTCTAATCCTCATCAACATCTTCACATTCAAAGTGATTATCAAGTGCAGCAATCCAATCCAGCAATTTATCTTCATTCAAACTTCCATTATACTTGGAAACATCAACCTTTACCTTAGGTTTACCACTCTGCACTGTCTCTAACAGTTTTGCAAATTTCTGGTCTTCAGCATCCAGTTCTTCAGCTACCTCTTCATACTCTTCAACAGTATCTTCATCTTCTTCAGACTCACTGTCTTCCACTTCCCTCTTTTTGTTCTTTTCCAGGGCTAAAAGCCTGGCTTGAAGTGCTTCAGCAAGCTCCTTCATCTTCCTCATCTCTCTGGCATGTTTTTCCTTCATCTCCTGCAATTCCCTTGCAGTACCATTACCTTTCAGAGGCATTTTGTCAACCTCTCACTCCTCTACCTCTGTCTTTTCAGTGACAGAATCAACACACAACAGCCCAGACCTTTTGCTGAGCTCTGATACCACTATGATGCAGAGGCATCCACACTAAAACCTTGACATACAGCATGTATGTCTACAACCCATCATCATCATCATCATATTTCCCTTAACACTGTCAGCATCATCATATTTTCTCTGCCGACCGATATCCTCCTGCAGACAAACCTTCGACCTTTTGCCTATCAGCAGCATCATCATATTCGGCTATCGGCAGCATCATCATATTCGGCAAGCGCAAACATCCTCCTAATGTTCACTGTTCATCTTACCGCCAACCTCTATCTTCATCATCATGATGTTCAACATCATGTTCATCAGCAGGATATAAAATATCCGGTTCCTCCCATATATCCTGATGATGACAACTTCATGCACCTTTCCTTTGATGCTTACGTCACCCCGGTATCCTGATGACGATTATCCTGATGACGATGACGTCATATCCTGCTGTCGGCCAAACTTAACATTATCGGCCCGCGATGGTTTTATCAACCCGATCTTCTACCTTATGCCGATACGCTCCTCCTCGACAACACCTGATGATCACCCCAATGCACATTCACCTTATGCAAACGATTGCATCATGCTCACCTCCATCTACTCGGATGACACCTGAAGTAACTGCAGGATATACACAGAAATATCCTGATGATGCCGTTGTGACGAATTTCCAACCTTAGCAAATTTCGATCCATCGAACCTCCTGAGGTGACCCGATCCGCTTCCTGGACAACTTTCCAGACTCTAACAACCAGCATGACCTAGCACATACCCATGCTAGGGTTCTCAACACCTCTCGACTGCGATCCTGCAAACATGCACATGGACAAATAGAAAATGCAAACTAAATCCTAAACTACTGTACATAGCCATTCCACCGATTCGACGAATCAACTAGTGGAATGGATCAGCGAATCCATGAAACCACCAGAACAGTCACACGATTAAACAATGGAATTCAACAGAGAATGAACACAAACAGGATCTCTTTATTGATTTCAAAAGATGCAATTACAATACTCTGTCTCTCCTCTCTCTGTCTCACTCCCTGCAAAATCTGATCGATGATCTGCAATACTGCCTAAAACCAAACGATCCTAATGCATAAATAGGATCTCTTGCGAGTACTACCACTCGATTCCAAGCGGCTGGGAGCTTCCAAGCGGCTGGGAGGATCCAACTGAACTAACAAACTATCTAAAAATAGTAAAGCATGGTCAACATAGACCTTATTACATGCATTGGTCTTATAAGACCTTCTTGGAAACATTAACCAGACCTAAAACAAACTAACTGCCTCATGGAGGCCAGCTATCAGGTAGGTGCTCCTGCACCAATCCTTAATGGATGTCTCCTTAGGGAAAGTCCAATCTAGAAGAGTAGAGCTTCCTTATACACCTGCTTCTTTTCATATTCAGGATCTAGGATATTCCCATCATTAGATTTTAGTTGAGGTCATACTTCTAAACATTCCAACGTCCTAATCTGATTAAGAGTCAATCATTGGTATCTTCTCTTCCTCACCTCTTCTTAATCTATTCAATCAACCTAGAAATCTTCTAAGTGAGGAATGTGTTGTAGTTTCTTATTCACATATCTCTCCATTCTATGGTAGGGGTCATAATAACTTGTCAAAGGAAATAATTGTAAATGTAACATCTATTGTCACGTCTCAAACTCTGATACTATCTATGGTTATTTTTTGTGTGGAAATAATCTATGGATAATTATGTGTGTTAGATAGATAATTTATAATTTTGAAAGATGAATGATTATTTTAATATGGAAATATGTAATGAAATGAATGTAATATTTGTGTTAGTAATGCTTCGGTTATGCTTCGGCTATTTGGTTACTAATCTATTAACAGATTTTGGAGTTTACTATGAGTTGCAGGCTATCAAAGACAAAGGGTGGATGAGGTAAAGGAGATTAGCATCCTGGTAGGGTTAAGATGGAGGGATATCATTCACACACTTCACGTAGTGACATGTAGCTGCATATGTTGCATATTGAATGATTTAATAGTTTAATTAAATTGTATTTTTTATTTTATTTAAATTATATGATTTTATTGCATAGTTAGTTAATGGTGATTCAATTAGATTATTTAATTCATCATTATTTAAATATTGTGAGTGCTTAGAAAATAGAATAATTGAAAGTAGTTATTTAATTTGTTTTTATAACTATATTCTATTTAATTATTAGTTTTCTAGATACATTTTGATAAATATGTAAATTATTTTAATAATAATTTTTTAGAACTAGAAATAGAATAAAATATGATTTTGGAGCAAAAAATAAATTTAGGAAAAGAAAAGCTCTAGAAAATGAAACACTTGAGGAAGAGGAAACAATAAACAAAGAGTTTCAATTCATTTATTGCACACCAAAAATTCTATTTAACATCTTGCATTCTCAAAAAGAGGGGAAGCTCTTCATCTCTGAAATGACATTCAAAACAATTAGAAAGTGTGGAAGTATTTTTGGGCAAAAAGGAGGGAATAATTTAGATCAAGAAGTCTCTGTAAAAATCTGTTGGAAATCAAGAAAACCTATGAAATCAATTGAACAATGGAAATAATGTTTGAATTCGAAATATAAATATTTATGACTATGGAAAACCGAACATAGGAAACTATGTTGTATGTATTTTTGGTAAAGTATGAACTTTTGAGACAAGATGCCAAATGTGGGCTCCCATACATGATAGTTTTACTTTTTCTAAAACTATCATTTTATTTATTTGCTTGGCCAAGCTACTGTACCATTGAAATAGATGGATTTGTTTAAAAGCCTAGAATTATATTTGTCTCTGCCACATCCTATTTGCAAGAGTTTATGTCATTCTAGGATTAGGATGTTTACATGCAACAGACACACATCGAGTGATTCCCTCCTGCTTACACCGTTCCCAGTTGCTAGGCTCCTTGTGTAGGGTCGGTGTTTTCTTTGAGTTAGGAAGAAACCCGGTGAAGTCTAGTACTTCGTGGTTGGGTAGAAAAAGCGCCACAACCACCCTCTTGGTCTTGGTTTGCGGATGATCAGAGGATCGAGGCAATTGAGTTTAGATATTATTATTGATATTTTATTTATATATATTTCTTTGTATGGCTTCATTGCCAAGTTGCAATTGTAACAGGATTCATGGATATCTTGATGATAGACCTTCCTTGTGTAACATTGAAATAGATGTATTGTAACACCAAGTTGGGTGTATGTAAATTGTTTTGTAATCCATTTTGGTATATGGATCATTATTCTTATTCATGGATTATTGTCATTTTATGTTATTATGGATATTTGGAAACTATTATTGGTTGATTATCTTACTTATGGGTTATGCTTTTTCATTTTGGGTACTATTTTAAGTTGGTAAATTTCTACACCTTACATCTATAGAGCTCAGTCTCAAATTTCGTAGCATTATCAATCCATTGACATGAATACCAATTGATCTCCATGGGAAACTAGACATTTCCTCTCTTATTCTTCCTCATGTACACCTCATAGGAGGGGGTGATCTATCTTGTGATCTCTAGTAATAATACTTTGTCCATGGGGTAGTGTGGCAAAATGAATAGATTTCCTTCAAAACCTTCCATTTTGACATAAGTGAAAGTGGGGAACTATATAAACCATGCCCCATGAGGTTGTATTAATTCTTGGGCTTCTTTGGAGAGCCTTTTGGCTCGATCACCCTCCATTAGCCTGAATAGATGTATGAGAAAGAAATCATTTACAGTCTTATAATGTTAAATTGACCGCACCCTTTCTAGTTGTGGATAAAATTCCCACACTGCCTGAGTTGTAGGTGATGCCCTAGCCTTCCAAAGGTATATAGTCCATTGGGTTGAGTTTTGTAGGCGCATGCATAGACAACATATCTTGATGTCATGTAGAATATCCTCTTTCTCTTCATCCATGCTACAATTCTCTCATTGAAGGGAATCAATTATAATCTTGGCCCACTGGGCTACTTTGTTCTTATCCTTAACCAAATGAATTGGACCAAACATCTAGGGTTCAAAAGTCTAGATATCTTTTTTCCCTACCATTCTATTGAGTAAGGATATCATGTATTTTACCTCCAAATTAAAGTCATATTTGTACAAATTTTGGGGCATCTTGGCCATGACTTTAACATTTCTAGCTAGATCCCTCCATGACATAAATATAATCTTTCAATAGTCAACAAGGTTGTTTTGAATTCTGTAGCTAGGGTATCTAGGTCTATTTCGAACATATCCCACTCTCTAGGCAATTTGAAAGCCTTTGTGATGCCTTTGACAGAGAAATTCACGTATACCCACCCTTGATGCTCCACTCTCTTGTTTACCACATTGTAGTTCTAGGTGCATTCAATGACCAACTCTAATTCCTTTACTACATACGGGAATTTGACAGCATGGAATATCCCCATTGATATCACATTCTTCAGTATGGGGTTATTTTCTCTAGCTTGAAGCCTTGCCTTGAAGGCATCCAGATACGTCTGCCCACAATATGTATCCAAGGCATAGCCAAATTTACACCATATGTCATTGGGAGTGGGGATCATGGTTGGTTTGAACTCATCATCCTAATGATCTATGCGCTTCTACATTTTATCTTGTGGAACACAAGAATCCATAATTAGTTCTAGGGATTATGTGCCTAAGATGGGTAGTTTACTTTTCATTCACCTAACTAATTCAAAATTTATTATAGCCCATAGGTGAATCTAAATTAACCTTAAAATATACCTTCGTAACAAAGAATTTACCTTCTAGTAATATGTGAAAATACTATAACAGTTAAATGAAAGAGAGGGTTTGTCATATTCATACCTGGCAGCCAAGATATCAAATTTAATATGGATATGCAATGGATACTACTCAGCTACACCATTACACAATTTTAGTTCAATATAATGATGCTTTTAGTCACATGTAATGTCACCTTTAGCTCTTTGAATCTTGACATAATGCTTTGATAATTAACAGTACTCGATAAAATCTTACTTTTATCCTTAAATAATTTGCTGATTAGGGCACATTAATTGTTAGCTCCACAGTTGGGTGCATCATTACCATTTGCATGTGAGTGAATCCAACATCTCACAAAGCACAGCTAGCAAAAGCATATTTTGAATTTAAAATGCCAACAATGTTAATGTATGGAATTTAAGGTGAGACTAGATATGGGTATGCGACGCATGACATCCAGTGTTAAATATCCAATGCAAAACATCCCTTTGACTCTGATCGATGATGAGGTGGGACATAGATCAGGTGACATCATTAATAGGTTAGGGTCAAACCTCGTTGATCTAAAAATTAGGTGATGGAATCTCACTCGATCCCAAAGGTTAGGATATATAAAATATCAATGGTGAAATATCCACTACACTATCTAGTTGAAAATTCAACGATTGAACTTGTTGACTATAATGTTTTCTTGTGATATAGATCTTGATATGGATAAGGATATGGACATTAGGCTCAGTATAAAATATCTAGTATAGGAGAATTCAATTGAAAAGTCAATAGATCGATCATTTGGAGACTAATACTTAGGATAGGATGTGGATATGGATATTTCAAAAAACATCCAATTCTAAATGTCTAGTGCAAAATGTCCATGCATTGAGAAGTTTATTGATTAGAATAAATTTGATGGCCAACGCAGGGCATGGGTATGGATATGGACAAGGACATGGATATTTGGTGATTAATCAAATCCTATTGAAATATCCTATCTAGTAGATGGTATTACGATCTACTATGGTAAATTTGATGATTTGGGAATGGATACGGATATGGATATTTAGTGGAGTGACTATATCTATCTGGTAGAGACAAGTACTGATTTAACCCAAATTAATGATAATTTTAGGTCCAGTCATATGGTTCTGTGCATTTGAGAGATAGTATAGAGACTAGACATAACAATAAGACTAGACATGATATTAAGAGTGGACATTATATTACACACTCGTAATATCCATATCCCTTTCACTAGGATATCCAGTTGACCAGAATTTCATATGGGTATAACTCGCTCATTTTAGCGAATTTCAACATGATGTAGAAAACAAAGTTGGTCAGAATATGATCCTCTATCCACTGATAAATTCTATAGGGGAATATCCTTGACCTAAAATTGGACTTGGATTTTGAGATGACATTTTACCATATCGCCTGAAGGGAAAGAACAAAAGCAAGATGAAAACAAAAGTTTGGTCCCTATTTTGCTAAGGTGAAATGCGGCATGTTGTGAGACCACACAATAGGTACCATCCTACTTGACCCTTTAAAGACTATTAATGTGACCATATAGATGTTAATATAATCTCCACATCTATAATGTCTCCTTCACTTCCTCTCTTATATCCCAAACTCATCATGCCCGATTCTAATTCTCATATTCCTTCTTTAGATTCTTTCTCTAAAGATGAAGCTCTTATTGAATTCCTAGGAGTATATGGTCATATGACTAAATACCATCATGATCATGGACTTTCCTATTGTTTAAATGTATAGGGTAAAAGAAAGAAGTTGGGTCCACAAAGAGGGGAAGTTTTGGCCAAAAAATAACTTGCAGGAAACGTGTACATGTTATTGAAAAAATGCGTACACATTATTGAAAAAATGTGTACGCACTTAGCTACGAGTACCCGAGCCTAAATAAAAATGCGTATGCATTATGGTTCAGGTATGCACTAATAAACATGTATGTGTTTCTTAAATGTATTTAATTTTTTAAATAAATGACTGTCATTTTCATTTCTTCCTACAAATTTGGTGGAGAGGAACAACGACAGAGCCTTACGTGTACACATTCTTGAGGACTGATACTAGCCCATTTTTAGTTGCCACCTCCTCCTGTCGACACAGGTGACCTCTGCGACATCCAAGTTGTTTAAATTCTAAGTTTTTTTTGTTTTATATCTTGCATTTTTTACTTGTAATTGTAGTTTATTGTTTGTTTATTTTGTTTGTAATTAGCTGTTTAATTTATAGTTTACAAAATGTATTTGGAAACAAAATAATCACGCAAATGAGAAACTATAAATTCTAAATTGAAATCCACAAAATTTATATCTAATTTAACTAACTTAACCCTAAACCACACAAAACCTAGACTTATAAATCAAAACCCTAAACCCTAGGTTCCATAAAACTTAAACCTAAAAACTAAAACCCTTAACCCTTAACCCTAGGACCTAAACCCTAAAACCTAAACCTAAAACCCTAAACCCTAAAACCTAAACCTTAAAGCACGAAACCTAAACCTAAAACCCTAAACCCTAAACCACAAAACCCCTCTTAGGACCTATAATTAAGTAGGTATATAATTAATAATTATCACAATTCTTAAATACATGTCACATAATTCTTGAACAAGTTATCAAACTATGTATAGTAAAATTCACCAAACCAAACCTTTGAACATTCACCAAACCAAGTATATACTACAAGTAGTAATACCAATCCATAATTCCTCTTCCTTCCCTAACATAATGTTGTGTGGTTACACAACACGCCCCATTTTGACTTGGCAAAACAGGGACCCAGCTTTTGTTTTGGCTTGTGTTGTCTGTTTCTGGCGGTTTGGTAAAATTAAGTCAGGTGCATCATCATCATCATGAAGGTCAGGATGAGGTAGGTCATCATCATGAGGTTAGTTTTTCAAAGTTCATATTTTGTTTCTATGACTTCATGGTTAGAAAGAGCTTGAAATTCCATGCAGGTTTGCCTTTTGCATCACTTGAAAATTCGTCCATATGAGGGAGTTGTGAGCAGTCAAAGTTTTGGTCAAACCTGATAATTGCTGTATGAGCATCATCATCATGATATTTGGAAAGCCCCCCGATAATATCCTGAGGTCGAAACATCCGGACGTCAAGTTTAAGTCGTAGTAGGTTCTCCCCGTCGGGCGGTCTTTTGTGTCACCAAAGGTCATCATCATGATCTTACTCTTTCACCCGGTGAATATCATGCAGTCCCGAAATATCCGGACGTCAATCTTAAGTGCTAGTGTGTTTTACCCGTCGAGTAACCTTAGAAACATTGCGAATATCATCATGATATTCCAACATCACCCGATATTATAATATCATGCTGATATTATAATATCACCTTACTTAGAGAAATCTGCCATCTGCATAATTTGCGCGCGCACGACAGTCTTGGTGATCATCATCATCATGATATTTCGAGACCCGACATTTCCTAATATCCTCCTAACCTCCTTTTGCGTGATCATGATGATCACCTTATCTTTCGAAGCGAAGGGTGATTTTCGTTTCTTAAGTCGTGTTGAACAAGATCATCATGATCTTGTTCGTCTCTCCCAACAGTTCGTAATATCATCCTGCCGACGAGTATAACCTTTTGCAAATATGATGATGACGATGACGTCACCATCACCTTTGTCCTTCGACAGGATATTTTCCAAGGCGTGATCCACTTCGCCAATATGATGATGACGATGACGTCATCTTCGAAGATTAACACAAGCCCCGGATATCCTGATGACGTTATCAAGACTTTCGGCAGGATCATATTTTTGATCACCCAATGCGTATATGATGATGATGATGTTCATCATCATCTTGATCTTTCGAGGATCGCCTTAGCCGAAAAAGGGGTCATACTGCTTTCATGACCTGATCATCTTCCTTAGAGGGAACCCGATATTCCATTTACCTCCTGATTTTAACGAAACATGACGGTGACGTCATCCCTTTGCATTTTATTGAAGCCTGATGATGACGATGACGTCATCATGATTTTCCTCAGCGGCAGGATCATTTTTCGAGTCCTCCTGTTTGTCTTCATCATGATGATGATGACGATGTCTTTCTTTCCCGAATGTGCAAAAAACAAAACATCCTGATGTGCTTTTCATCAGAGCATTAGGAAAGGAGGATCATCATATTTCAAATATCCTGCGGACAGACAGAAGGCATATGTAGTTGGTCATCATCATGATTTTTGGCGTCGGTATAACTGTTGCCGTCGGCCTAAGGTAAAATTGTCACCCTGATCATATGTAGTCACGCCGATGCAAATATGATGATGATGCAAGGCCGGATTCTAAGGATGGTTGAAAGGCGATTATTTCTTTGTATAATCTGAGGTCATCATCATCATATTTCGAACCCGATATACAAGAAAATGGGCAAAAACATGAAGCGATAGAAATTTGAAAGCCCGACTGCCTGATGTTTGGTCAACGAGGGTTGACCTGGTTGTTTTCATGCTGTTTATGCATTTGATGCATATTTTCACAGGTAAGACCTGTTTGCCTGTAGCTGCACATTGGGAGGTATGTTTAATAAAATGTTTTACTTCCTGCTGTTTATCCACATGATGATGATGAACTTAGTGTTTGTCTGTTTACTTGCAGGAAATCATGATGATGCTGCTGAAGCTGAGCATTGAAGTCATGATGCTGCTGAAGTCGAGCGTTGAAATCATGATGATGCTGCTGAAGCTGAGCATTACAAAGTTACGCATGGAGGCAACATGAGCCAGAAATGAGGAGGATATTGTCAAATATGCTATTCGCCAGCTGGAGACCGAATCAAGTTGAAGATGCTGGAATATTCTGTGCCAGCTGTACATTTGCTAACTGGCGAAGCATGTGCTTTTCATCTGGACCGTTGTTTGTTGTGAGAGGATCCTGATCCTTGGATCATTGTAACCGTTTTCTGGCAGTTGTTCTATATAACATCCAGAGCTTGTCATTTTAAAAGGGAGAGAAATACATTAGAATACACAGACGCATCTGGCGCAAAGAGTCAATTACTGTAGAATAAGTTAGGAGATCGGATTGCTGAGACTAATGAGGATAGAATTGTTGAAATGTCAAGGTTCTTTCTTCAGATCACTGTAAATGTACCTGTTCTTGAGCATACTGAATGAAGATGAAGTTCCGGATTACATCTTAATTGTAAATTTTTACGTAATCTTCTGTTGATTTCTGGATATGTATTGGTGAATGCTGTGTTCAACTGGAAGCGCTTTCATTTCATTACATATTGTTGTCAACTTTCCTTTGAAGCTTTGCACTAGATCATGCGGATTTGTGGAATGTCCTGGTGAAGTATGATTTCTAGTTTTCCTTCTTTTCATTGCAAGTATGGGAGCTTGTATGTGGATCAGTGATCTAAGTCCAGTAATTTTGGGAATCTCACTCTCTAACCCTTTTTCTTTTTTTCAATTTCATTAATTCATCACCATAACTGCAAATCATGATAAAAAACAAGCAAAAACAGTGAAATATGCTGAAATCCCGTAGGTAACTGAAGATCATTAGCATATTTGAGTTAAATGCATGTAGTATTGGAAATATCATGCAAGGAATCATAAATAATGGTAGAAATCATGCAAATATCAGCCTGTATGTACATTATTTGACTAAATTTACAGTGCAGAGGTAGAATTGTTGGAGACTTATGCAGAGCGAACATCCAGAGCAGGATATTTGAAGATGATGATGATGAACAGTGCAGAAACACGTAAGGCCCCTGAATGGAAAACAGCAACACACATCAACCACTGAGTAACGTCAGTAGATTAAGACCTAATCAACGGAGACTTGGGATCATGAATTCTTTGAATTCATCGTATCTTTCAAGATGAGTAAAGGTTGTTGTGTAACTTTTATTTTATGTTTGCGAATGACTAACATCATGACCAACATAAATTGGCGCTAGAAGGAGGGCCAGAGCCCAGAAGATCACTTTCATCATCAGTATTTTCAGGTTTGATGACGCTCAGAGTAAGGTAACTTCAGATCGTTTGTGAATTTCATCATATTGCGTAAATATTTGCTGCGACAAGTTTGTATTTGCACATTCTGTGTAAAGATTTCCAAATTTCACATAAATATTGCAAGCTTTACAGTAGATTTCTTTAGATTCACTAAATATTGGCCAAAGATGCATAAATTTGTTCAAGCTTTGAGAATTTGAGCCTTAGACACGCGAGATCTGGTGCTACCGGTCGAAATATCCCAATATCCTGTCATATTTGCAGTGTCTTCGCAAATATCGCGTAAATATTTAGTCTGATTTGCAAGTTGACCGCAAATATCACCTCGTCCGGTGGAATCCAGCCAATATTTGCAAAGTTTCAGCTAATTGGCCTCCAAATCAAGAAATCCTGGCTCACAGGATAAATACCAGGTCTAGACATAGTGAAATTTTCGAAGAATTGCCTGTCAGAGGTTTTAGACCTAAGACTGTAGACGTTCACCATACTCCAGAGTCTAGTACGTCCAGAGCTTCACCAGGACCTCCTCCTGTAACTCCTGTTGGTTTGCAAATACCTTCAGGTATACCAGTGACACCTCCTGTTCAACCTCAGGGTATACCTTTAGTCCAACCTCAGTCAACTGCACCACCAGTTCAGCCCCCTCAGGTCGCAATGTCGTTCTTTGCAGCAGAATCACCATTGACCTTTACTACGTATCATGAGTTACCAAAGTATCCGGACAAGCTTTGTCCAAAATACCATCCTTACCAGGATGCGGATGATCATATCAGGACGTTTAAAGAAGCTTGCTGCAGAGCCAGAATTGAGCATCAGGATGTGGTGTGCAGATTATTCCCTTTTTCCTTAGGGGAAGAGGCTTATAATTGGTTCATCAGTCTTGGTCAATCTTCTGTAGGTTCGTGGGCTGTCTTAGAGAAGGCCTTTCTTGACAGATTCAAGGTCCCTATTGATCCATCCATGAATTACCACCTGTTTGCCACAATTAAGAGATTGGAGCATGAACCTATTGCAAATTTCAATGCTAGGTTCCAGAAAATGTTGTCCAAGCTAGTTACCCCATATGTGGTGGCTGATGATGCTGCCAGAAGTATTTATTATTCAGCCCTGGATCCATTAACCGCCATGTTCATCAGGAGAACACATCCTGCGATCACCACGTTGACAGGAGCTTTTCAAGAAGCTATCAAGGTAAATCAACAGCTGATACCTGCTCCTACTCCAAATATAGCATTCCCTGCTTTGCCCGGCATGCAGTCACAATATCCAGCACAGTATCCTGCAGCTTATCCTTCGCAATATCCTGCACAATACCCAAATGGAGCAGCGATGCCCCCAGCAATCATGCCTGCACCTTTGCAAGTACCTCCATTGAGTATCATGCCTCCTCCTAATGGAAATGGCCAATTGCCACAATATCCTGCACATACTCAGACACCTCAGGGTACAGACCTATCCCACAATAACCATGGATCTTCCTTTTTCTAGCCTCAGACTGAAAATGTAGTGGCCAAAGCTCAAGAGGAGAAAGAGTAAATCAAAGAAATTGCTGCTTAGTTGAGAAAGCTCACCACAGAAGTAACACACTTGAGAAATCAAGGGTTTTATTCACAGTCAGGTCAGAATAGGAGTTATTCCAATGACAGACCAAATTACCCTGACAGAGGATACAACAATAACTTCAACGGTAATGCTGCAAATAACAATAATCCTCCTAGGCAGCCTAGAGTGTGGAACTCCAGGCCAAATAATGGTTCATTACCATCACCCCTAGACAATCAGCCTCCTGGTGAAGCCAAACAGACTACTAGAGTCAATCTTGCTGAAGCAGCCCTTACCAATTGGTGCAGGATTCACAATACCAATGCACATGCAGAATTAGATTGTCCACAATTTAGGATTGCTGCCAGCATCTTTCAGACTGAAGTGTCTAATACTTTTGGAAATCCACCTCAGGCAGAAGGAAATGAAATAGTTCCTTGTGGATATGACTCAGCTTTTGTGCTGGAAACATACACTAATCAGCCTCATCAGGAATATAATCAGACCTGTGAAGAATCTGCCTTAACCTTTGAAGCAAATTATGTCTTCCCTTTTGAGGATGAAAATGAACCTACAAGAGAGCATGAGGAAGTACATGCATACCAGCAGCAATACCCTGGTAAGCATAATTATAACCTGAGGAGTAATGCCAATAGACCTGCCGGTCCATTGACATCATCTCTACCTCCAAATAACTTCAACACACCTCCTGATCCTAAGGCTAGCAATAACCCTGGGTTCCCTAAGGTGAATGCTCAGTACTTGTCTCCTCAAAACACAGTAACAAAAGTTGCAAATGCACCTCATGAGTCTGACAGGTTAGTCAGCTATTTGGCTGATGAAATGAAGAAAATCAAGATCAGCCTGTCCCTATCTGAGTTACTGAAAACTCCTGCCATCAAAAGGGCATTCATGAAGTCGCTGGATGATCCTGCTTCTAAAGAGGATAACCACCTTTCGAGTCAATCCAATAGCAGAGACCATACTGCTAAAGATAGCACTGTCAAGCCCAAAGTGTCAGCCACAGTCCAAGCTGCTGAAACCTCTCACATGACCTTGTACAGAGACAAAACTGAATCACCCCCGTTTCTCCTCACCATAAGAATGTTCAGTAAGAATTTGCACAATTGTTTAGTTGATTCAGGAGCCTCAACTAATGTTATGCCTTTGTCAATATGCAACGCATTAGGACTGCATCCTGCTAAATCATTAAAGAAGGTCACTCAACTGGACAAGACAGAGGTAAGTGTCGTAGGAGAACTCACTCACATTCACATGCAGCTAGCGTCTGATCCTAGGATCCAGTATTACATTGACATTCAGGTAGTTGATATACCTGATACATATGGGATGTTGCTTAGCCGGGACTGGTCTAAAACGCTTAACGGATACATGTCCACAGACTTCAGTCACATGTGGTTGCCATGGAAAGGTATACCTAATCAGATCAGGATTGATGCTGAGCCTAGGATGAAACATATGATCACGGAATATAACAGAACAAATGAGATCATGTATGTAAACGTGGAACCTGGAGTTTATCACATCAGGCCGCAAACTGTCCAAATAGAAGAGGTCCTGATGCTTGATGTTCATCATCATCATGATGATGATTATCATGAGGATATGCCAGTCGTAGAACTTAATAATGATCCTGATAATGAGAATGAAATAGATCGCTTCAGGGATTTTCAGATGCATTTATCTACTCAGATAAAACGTTGTCAATTATTAAATATACCTGCTAATGATATTTTGATCGACGGATGGTGCAGATTGCATGGAGAAGCACACTCGGAAAAGACTTGCGAACCATGCTTGGACATGATCATGCTGGAGCAGACGTATAGTGAAGCATCATCATCATATTCCGAGGTGAGTGCTACATCTGATGATGATGATGATACTAATTTTTATTTGTCTTCTGCAGGAACAGAAGAGTCGACGGATCCTGATGAGGATCATATCCGAAAAATAGAAGAGATCCTGGTGTCCAATCAGACGAATGATGCGAGAAAGGAAAAGATCACTCCTGGTAGTGATTGCTTCATGGAACCGGATTACGAGTTGTCTGATGAGGATAAAGGCAGTGACCTGACGAAGTTCGAAGAATTTCTGGTCAAAGAAATAAAAAAAATGACACAACAGTGTAGATCTCCCCAGGAGGTTTTAATCAAAAGTTGGTGTAGGCTGCATGAGGCGCCTCACTCAGAAACCACTTGCTCACTGTGCTTGCACATTTTGAAGAAGCATGCAGTTGTATGTGCTGAACATCATCCTCCTGCTAGGATGGAAGAGAAAATAGAAAAGCCATCAGGCTCATCAGATAAAGGAAAGAGGAAGATTGAAGATGACACACCTAAGTTAAGGTGGATATCAGGCGGAGCAGCAGCCAGAGCTGCAAAGAAAAAGGAAAGTTCAAATAAATGTCCTGCTGAAGATAAGCCTTGGATCCTGAGGTTTGATGGATCCAAATCCAAGCAAGGTTCTGGAGTAGGGATTGACCTTACTGATCCATCAGGGAAATCCCATTTAGCAGCTTACAGATTACAGTTCCCCTGCACTAATAATATCACGGAGTATGAAGCTCTGATTCATGGACTGTTGTTTGCCCATAAGAAGAAGGTGAAGATCCTGCATGTCTTCGGAGATTCAGAACTAGTTGTGAGGCAAGTACGAGGAATTTACTCTTGTAACTACAGAAAGCTGTCAAATTACAGACATCGTGTGTGGGACCTGATTGAAGACTTTGATGCCTTCAACATCGTTCACGTGCCAAGAGAACAGAACCAAAGGGCAGATGCACTTGCTCAGGCCGCCAGTACGCTGGAACCACTGTCTATATCTGGTCTGAAGAGATTTGCAGTAGAATTGGTGTCAGTACCTTTAGTACCTGACAATGTGACCAATCTCCAAGTGTTTGATGATGATCAGCACATCCTGGATTTCATATCAAACAGAGATGTATTTGAAGCTCAGATCATAGATGAAAATGGTATGGAAGATCATGTCTGGGAAGAAGATGAGATTTTAGAGTTGCCTGGCAACACAATTCCCAAAGGTATGATTGAATTAGAAAGAGCCTTTGATCTGGATAATATGCTCAAGCATAAGGATCTGCCTAAGGCAGATGGAGGTCAATATTCACAGGTGAATATTGGACAAGCTGATGACAAGAAGAATGTCTTGTTGGGTAAGGTTTGTACACCTGAAGAGTTAGATGGAATAACTCAAGCCCTTAAGGATTATATACATGTAATTGCATGGACTTATGACGAGCTGAAGACGTATGACACTTCTGTCATAACTCATACTATACCCCTCAAGCTAGATGCAAAACCTTTCAGACAGAAGCAGAGGCCAGTCAATGCTCTGCTTGAGCCCATCATCCTTGAGGAGGTCAAGAAATTGTTAAATGCCCGGATAATATTTCCGGTAAGGCACTCCACTTGGGTGGCAAATCTGGTACCAGTCAGGAAGAAGAATGGAGACATCAGATTGTGTGTGGATTTCAGGAACCTGAACAGAGCATCAGAAAAGGATAATTATCCTTTGCCCTCTTTGGATGAAGTTCTGCAGATGGTAAATGGAGCCAAGATGATGTCCTTCTTGGACGGTTTTTCAGGATACAACCAAGTGATGGTTGATAAAATTGACAGATTAAAGACTGCCTTCACCACAAAATGGGGGATATTTGCATATAGACGTATGCCGTTTGGATTGATAAATGCTGGAGCTACATTCCAGCGAGCAATGGACATAGCCTTCAGAGGCTTAATAGGAAAATGTATAGTCATCTACATGGATGACCTGACAGTGTTCTCCAAAGAAAGGGGAAATCATGTTGCTGATCTCAGAAGTGTGCTAAAGAAGTGTGAAGAATATGGAATATCTTTGAATCCCAAGAAGTGCATATTCGGGGTCACAACAGGAAAGTTACTAGGCCACCTGATCACAGAAGATGGGATTATCATTGATCCTGACAGGGTGGAATCTATTATGAAATTACCACTTCCAGGAAGCAAAAAGGAGCTTAAATCTTATTTTGGTAAGATAAATTTTGTGAGGAAGTTCATCACTGGCTTTGCTGAGATTGTCAGACCACTGAATGCCATGTTGAAAAAAGATGCACAAATTGACTGGACACCAGAAGCCAGAGCTGCTTTTGAAGATATAAAGAAGGCCATTTCAGATGCTCCGGTCCTCATTAGTCCAGATTATACAAAAGATTTCTACATCTACTCATTTGCTTCAGAACATACTTCTGCAGCAGTGTTAACTCAAAGAAATGAAGATAAAGAAGAGAAACCAATTGCCTTCATGAGCTGTCCTTTCAGGGATGCTGAGTTGAGATATGTAGATGTTGAAAGACAGGCACTTGCATTAGTCAGAGCAGTAAAAAAGTTCAGACATTATATACTGAGGAGCAAAGTGATTGCTGTGGTACCAGATGCAGCAGTAAAGATGCTGCTGATGCAGAGTGAACCTGGTGAAAAAAGGGCCAAATGGATTACGGTACTACAAGAATATGACATGGAGATCACACCCATGAAGCTAGTACGAGGACAGGCTCTGAGCCAGATGATATCTGAAACTGATCCAAACATCATCAGTCAGCAGTATGTGATAGATGAGAAAGACAATAAAGAATGGTATTCAGACATCAGGCACATCCTGATCACTGGAAGATGTCCTTTGAGGATGCAGGCTTCACAGAGAAGAGCCTTAAAGATGAGATCCCAGAAATATATGATGAAGGGAGGAGCCCTGTTTAAAAAGAATTATGAAGGGATATACCTGAGATGCTTAGAGAAACCAGAAGCTAATAAAGTCTTGACAGAGCTACATGACAAGTTTGGAACTGCCCACGGATCAGCGTTGGCCACCACACATGCAATCCTCAGAGCAGGATATTACTGGCCTACAATTTTTAAAGACACAGCTGATCATGTTAAATGTTGTCATGTTTGCCAGGTTGCTGCCAATAGAGAAAAATATGCTACACAACCATTGCAGCCAGTGATGGAAGAGCGCCCATTTGCACAATGGGGCATGGATTTCATAGGACCAATCAATCCTCCGTCTTCTTCAGGCCAGAGGTATGTCCTAACAATTACTGATTATTGTACCAGATGGACTGAGGCTATCAGCAGCAAAACTTGTACTGCTGATGATGTCATTAAATTTCTGGAAAGCAACATTGTCACCAGGTATGGAACTCCTTATGCATTGGTAAGTGATAATGGTTCTGCCTTCATTTCCACTAAATTGTCAAGTTGGGCTTTTGATCATGGGATTATACTTAAGTTCTCATCCAATTACTATCCCCAGGGAAATGGATTAGCAGAATCCACCAATAAGAATTTACTGAGTATCATAAGAAAATTGATAGAGAAAAATCCCAGGGAATGGAACTCATTTCTGAAGTATGCCTTATGGGTAGACAGAACTAGAATGAAAATTGCATTAGGAAACTCACCTTTCCAGCTAGTATATGGGGTAGATCCTATCCTCCCTGTAAACTTGAAAATTCCTACTCTGCAGTTTGCCCAAGACTATCTAGGCATAGATAATAAACAAGAAGTCAGGTTGCTTCAGTTGATGCATCTGGAAGAAAAATGAAGCCAAGCAATTGACCAATTTGCAAAACATCAGGCTGTTGTCAAACGCTGGTTTGACAAGAGAGCCAGAATTAAAGCTTTCAGGATATCAGATTTAGTCCTGATGTGGGATAAAGCCCATGAAAGGAAAGGTGATCATGGTAAGTTCGATAGACTATGGATAGGTCCCTTTCAGATTTCTGAAATTTTAGGAGATAGCACTTATAGGCTTAAGAACCTGACAGGTGAAGATGTCCCGTTGCCAGTCAATGGACAATTCCTCAAACATTATTTCCAGGCCTGAGTGACTTCATGGCAGTCTTGTGTATCATATTGTATATTTGTATAGTTGTTTGTGCAGTGTTTGCTTGTTGTTGTTGTTGTTTTGTTGGTTGGGACCTTGTTCTGGTAAGTCAGGATGATGCACTTCATCACCTAAGAAAATAACTAAATTGTTAGGATTCAAGTGATGAGATCAGATTTAGATATAGATTGTAATTCATTCTGATAAATACTCATGATCAGGTTTATGATGTCTTTTCATCAGGGTACTTTTTCTTGTCCAAAGTGAATCAAACACAATGAAACACCTAACAGCCCTGGGTTTGTTGAAGATATGAGTATAGGTGTTAAGTGAAAAATCTAAAGGGACTCCCTTGCTACCAATACAATCTCCAACCTAAAGCTGCAAGTGACTACACCTTGTACAAATGAGCAGACATGATGATATCAAATTTAAATTTTTAAAGGAAAATCAGAAATGAAATAAAATTAGGCCATCTAAGTAACTCTACCGGGGCTATGGACGCCTGCTGGCAGTGGGGCTCTACTTAGGGAGATTGTATAGATAACCTTGCCGGGGTTATAGACACCTGCTGGCAGCAAGGCTCTATCCAGGTTGGCTATGAGGGATGATCTCCAACTATGTAGTTTAACACCAGTTACTTATGTTTTCAACTTGCTTTCAAGATGAGGATAATTAATCATCTGCACACACCTGATCCTTTGTTAGCTTTATCACCATAATGAAATTTTATCATTCAAAGATCATGATGATTTTATTTAGAAGGAATTAGAACACTATAGATGAATGTGATCACATCACTTGAATCATTTGAATTTTGTTGTTTTCTTTGGTGGCAAGTTGTTGTGTGGTTACACAACACGCCCCATTTTGACTTGGCAAAACAGGGACCCATCTTTTGTTTTGGCTTGTGTTGTCTGTTTCTGGCGGTTTGGTAAAATTAAGTCAGGTGCATCATCATCATCATGAAGGTCAGGATGAGGTAGGTCATCATCATGAGGTTAGTTTTTCAAAGTTCATATTTTGTTTCTATGACTTCATGGTTAGAAAGAGCTTGAAATTCCATGCAGGTTTGCCTTTTGCATCACTTGAAAATTCGTCCATATGAGGGAGTTGTGAGCAGTCAAAGTTTTGGTCAAACCTGATAATTGCTGTATGAGCATCATCATCATGATATTTGGAAAGCCCCCCGATAATATCCTGAGGTCGAAACATCCGGACGTCAAGTTTAAGTCGTAGTAGGTTCTCCCCGTCGGGCGGTCTTTTGTGTCGCCAAAGGTCATCATCATGATCTTACTCTTTCACCCGGTGAATATCATGCAGTCCCGAAATATCCGGACGTCAATCTTAAGTGCTAGTGTGTTTTACCCGTCGAGTAACCTTAGAAACATTGCGAATATCATCATGATATTCCAACATCACCCGATATTATAATATCATGCTGATATTATAATATCACCTTACTTAGAGAAATCTGCCATCTGCATAATTTGCGCGCGCACGACAGTCTTGGTGATCATCATCATCATGATATTTCGAGACCCGACATTTCCTAATATCCTCCTGACCTCCTTTTGCGTGATCATGATGATCACCTTATCTTTCGAAGCGGAGGGTGATTTTCGTTTCTTAAGTCGTGTTGAACAAGATCATCATGATCTTGTTCGTCTCTCCCAACAGTTCGTAATATCATCCTGCCGACGAGTATAACCTTTTGCAAATATGATGATGACGATGACGTCACCATCACCTTTGTCCTTCGGCAGGATATTTTCCAAGGCGTGATCCATTTCGCCAATATGATGATGACGATGACGTCATCTTCGAAGATTAACACAAGCCCCGGATATCCTGATGACGTTATCAGGACTTTCGGCAGGATCATATTTTTGATCACCCAGTGCGTATATGATGATGATGATGTTCATCATCATCTTGATCTTTCGAGGATCGCCTTAGCCGAAAAAGGGGTCATACTGCTTTCATGACCTGATCATCTTCCTTAGAGGGAACCCGATATTCCATTTACCTCCTGATTTTAACGAAACATGACGGTGACGTCATCCCTTTGCATTTTATTGAAGCCTGATGATGACGATGACGTCATCATGATTTTCCTCAGCGGCAGGATCATTTTCTGAGTCCTCCTGTTTGTCTTCATCATGATGATGATGACGATGTCTTTCTTTCCCGAATGTGCAAAAAACAAAACATCCTGATGTGCTTTTCATCAGAGCATTAGGAAAGGAGGATCATCATATTTCAAATATCCTGCGGACAGACAGAAGGCATATGTAGTTGGTCATCATCATGATTTTTGGCGTCGGTATAACTGTTGCCGTCGGCCTAAGGTAAAATTGTCACCCTGATCATATGTAGTCACGCCGATGCAAATATGATGATGATGCAAGGCCGGATTCTAAGGATGGTTGAAAGGCGATTATTTCTTTGTATAATCTGAGGTCATCATCATCATATTTCGAACCCGATATACAAGAAAATGGGCAAAAACATGAAGCGATAGAAATTTGAAAGCCCGACTGCCTGATGTTTGGTCAACGAGGGTTGACCTGGTTGTTTTCATGCTGTTTATGCATTTGATGCATATTTTCACAGGTAAGACCTGTTTGCCTGTAGCTGCACATTGGGAGGTATGTTTAATAAAACGTTTTACTTCCTGCTGTTTATCCACATGATGATGATGAACTTAGTGTTTGTCTGTTTACTTGCAGGAAATCATGATGATGCTGCTGAAGCTGAGCATTGAAGTCATGATGCTGCTGAAGTCGAGCGTTGAAATCATGATGATGCTGCTGAAGCTGAGCATTACAAAGTTACGCATGGAGGCAACATGAGCCAGAAATGAGGAGGATATTGTCAAATATGCTGTTCGCCAGCTAGAGACCGAATCAAGTTGAAGATGCTGGAATATTCTGTGCCAGCTGTACATTTGCTAACTGGCGAAGCATGTGCTTTTCATCTGGACCGTTGTTTGTTGTGAGAGGATCCTGATCCTTGGATCATTGTAACCGTTTTCTGGTAGTTGTTCTATATAACATCCAGAGCTTGTCATTTTAAAAGGGAGAGAAATACATTAGAATACACAGACGCATCTGGCGCAAAGAGTCAATTACTGTAGAATAAGTTAGGAGATCGGATTGCTGAGACTAATGAGGATAGAATTGTTGAAATGTCAAGGTTCTTTCTTCAGATCACTGTAAATGTACCTGTTCTTTAGCATACTGAATGAAGATGAAGTTCCGGATTACATCTTAATTGTAAATTTTTACGTAATCTTCTGTTGATTTCTGGATATGTATTGGTGAATGCTGTGTTCAACTGGAAGCGCTTTCATTTCATTACATATTGTTGTCAACTTTCCTTTGAAGCTTTGCACTAGATCATGCGGATTTGTGGAATGTCCTGGTGAAGTATGATTTCTAGTTTTCCTTCTTTTCATTGCAAGTATGGGAGCTTGTATGTGAATCAGTGATCTAAGTCCAGTAATTTTGGGAATCTCACTCTCTAACCCTTTTTCTTTTTTTCAATTTCATTAATTCATCACCATAACTGCAAATCATGATAAAAAACAAGCAAAAACAGTGAAATATGCTGAAATCCCGTAGGTAACTGAAGATCATTAGCATATTTGAGTTAAATGCATGTAGTATTGGAAATATCATGCAAGGAATCATAAATAATGGTAGAAATCATGCAAATATCAGCCTGTATGCACATTATTTGACTAAATTTACAGTGCAGAGGTAGAATTGTTGGAGACTTATGTAGAGCGAACATCCAGAGCAGGATATTTGAAGATGATGATGATGAACAGTGCAGAAACACGTAAGGCCCCTGAATGGAAAACAGCAACACACATCAACCACTGAGTAACGTCAGTAGATTAAGACCTAATCAACGGAGACTTGGGATCATGAATTCTTTGAATTCATCGTATCTTTCAAGATGAGTAAAGGTTGTTGTGTAACTTTTATTCTATGTTTGCGAATGACTAACATCATGACCAACACATAACTGGTATCAAATCTCTCTAAGCCTCAATCTCATTTATTTTCCCATCAATATTAGGTATTCATGTGCCTTACTACTTAGCTCATGTATTCCTCCCATAGACCTTTAAATTTTTTAATAACTTCATATCCCTTGTATTTGTAGATCTTAAAGTTTGATTCCATAGTCCCCTCTACATCTCTTGCACCTCTAACAACCTCATTTAAGAATTCTTGAGATCCCATCCATTAAGCTAAGCTAAGATGTATTTTTACCATTTGAGCATTATTTAGGCATGAGTTTTTATGGATCCTCAAGTTATTTAAATGAAATAATCCACCTACCCCCCCCCCACCTTTTCAAATATGAAATTAATGATTAGATTGACACTAATGGGTGTGTAGAATCATCTATATCCTATCAAAATGATATTGAGCTCAACAAAGGCATATACGTACATGTAATGCCTAAGGAATTTGAAAATGGATATAAGAATACAAATTCTAGAAATGAAGTTGTAGATATATCAATTATATAAATAGGTATAAATATATTCTCTAAATACATGGGAAGGATGTTATAGCTACCCCCTAGTTTCCTAGCACTATATATCTAAGCATAATTTCACACTAGAAGGTTATGCTAGTGCATTAAATTCCTTTCTTAGAAGAAAGAAGAATTATATGACACTAATGGCTTTCTAGAATAGAATACATAAATGTAACAAGGATTGGTTATTGAGACAATGCTTAGCTATAAGTATCATACTTTGTTTCTAAGGTGTCAAATGATATAATTTTAGTCTCTAAAGGGAAATTATTTATTTTTAATCATAGGAATAATATTTAATAACCACAATACATTTAAATAAATTTAAACATCTAGCTCCATTTATGCTATATAGATGTATCCTCCTTCTCAGGTTGTAGATCATAACTTTGTTTCCTAATAGAGAAGGTACTAGTCTAGCTAGTGCTAGGCCAAAATTATTTTATTTAGTCATCTCTCAATTATTTTTAGATTCTAGGATTCAACAAATTATGATGATTCAATAAATAGAACTCAAGGAATATTCTAAGTGAACATAAATATATGGTATTTTTAAAAGAATCATACATGTACATTCATATAACTTGCACTTGGGTATGAAATGTTAAGTGGAGTCCTTATGGGGATACATTGTACTAATTTGGACGTTCCTTTAAATTTATTTATAAGGATTTTTTATAAACTTGATAAAATGTTTACTTGATATTCAATATCTGGGTTCTAGTTCTAACTCTTTGGATTGATATAAATGCTCGATATAGAAAAATGTGTGTTTTAATTTTCATCCATGACCTTTTGAAAGTCATTAGCAAAAAATATGGGATGAAGGGGGAGATTAATTTAGTATTAATTTTCATCCCTGTACATGTTGTAGGGGAGGCTTAAATTATTTGTATTTTCTACGCCATAAATTAGTTTAAATTTTCATGTTGTGCATTGTTTAATGTTTAAATTGAATGTGTCTTCAAATGACATGTATTTTGAATTTGTGCACATTCAATGTGATTTTTAGTTCAAATTGTGTACATTATTTAATTAATTTGTTGATATATATTTTTTTATTGTTTAACATGCAGTTGCCCTTTCATCACATGGAGCAAAATTTACCTATAGTTGATGAGTTTTCTATAGAGGATTTCATACATATTGAGTATCCTGAAAACCCCTTACATCCATCATCTCCACATAATGGATCACCACCACAAAACCCCATGCCTCCACCCTCTCTACCTCCTAACCCCCCACGTCCTCCAATTGATCAAAATCAGTTACGAGAGAGCATAAATGCAAACCTAAATATCATTCAAGAAAATATTAATTTGATAAAAAATGAGCCTAGCCTTCCCCCCCATGTAGCACAATTTGCATCTTTGATGCAAATTGTTGTCGACTCTATTCAATCCATCGATGCGGACTTAGTTTCCATCGATGGAGAGAAGAGAGAAGACAATTTTATGTAGATGCGTTGTCTTATAAAGAAATCCATGACCTTCATATTACCAAAGAAGTCATTTTCCAACATTTCTTTAACCCCAATACAAACGAAGTAATTCCATCCAATAAAAAATGAATTTCAATTAAATCATGTAGGCACCCATAGATAGCTACACATTTTTAGGACAGATGGTGGATGGTCTTTGATACTCCACCACATGGCAATTGTGATGTGCCCCTTTATTTTTAGAGAAAGTTATGGGCTGAGTTTGAGTTGGGTAAAAAACCCAACTATTTTGATATGAGGTCATTTCAGGGAGTTGGGCATGGCATGCCCCAAAATAGATTAGGAGCATGTATTGATCCTCAGCGACATGCTCTGATTCCACTGATTGTTTCTCCTCTATCTCCTAGTATTCCCACTACATATCAGCAGTAGACGGTATTGTTGATATTAGGAACATTGAGTTCTCTCTCAGGAGATCTAATTCATCAAACTACCCATGTGGCAACTAAAGTGGGTGATAGAGAGCATGGAGGTTCATCCTATAGGCATACTTAGGCATCCACTCCAGGTCCACTTGTATCTATGATGGAATCATTTATGAATTTACTATATGCTAACGATCATCCTACACAAATATGTACATCTTTTGAAAGGCATGTATTTTAATTTGTTTGAAATGTGCAAAATTCATGTAAATAATAACATTAAATTATATATATATAATATAATATTAATTTTCAAGAAGTGTTCAGTGTAGATGCATGATCAGAGGAGGCTAGTTTCTCAATATGATCATGTTTGTTTTTCAAGTGTTCTAGAAATAGGCACACCTTATGGTCAGGTGAACCAATATATATTTTAATTTATGTCCATATCTAATTTAATTTGAATTTGTACACATGTGTGAAATTATGATATATTGTATCTATGCAGGGAGGTCATGTGATACCCATGACCAACCAACCACAAGGTGTGGTGAGCACTCCTAATTCATCATCATCTTTTATGCATGGGCCATCTTAGGTGTGTGCTTTCAAAAGTTATTTAAGTTTGAAATTTACATGTGCTTTAAAACTCACTACATGTATTATGATCTTATTTTATGTAGGATGATATCAGTATCCTTATAGGTGGTAGGCAGGCTCCTAATCATGGTGATGACCATGAGGCCATGTCATTTGAGGTCTTAAACTTTACTAAATCTCCTATATAATTTTTAGGTCTTTTAAATATATAAATTCAATTAAAATAATTTTTTATCACTAATATTTTCTAACCTATTGTTTGCTTTATTTGAATATCTAGGAATTAGCAGCTCAATCATTTGGTCCTCAATCGACAATTATACCACCTGTTGAACAAAATGCGCCAGTATATTCACATGATTAGATGGTAATTTATGCGTACTTAAAATCATTTTTACTATATTTACTATATTTAATTAAAATCAATTTTTTATCGAGTTAATATTTTCTAACCTAGATTGTTTGCTTTATTTGAATATCTTCAATTAAAATCATTTTTTATCACTAATATTTTCTAACCTATTGTTTGTTTTATTTGAATATCCAGGAATTAGCAACTCAATCAGTTGGTCCTCATAGACTTGATTTGACCGATCGTCCTGATAGACTTTAGATAGTTTTATTTTATGGACTATAAACAGTTTTATTTATATGTGTGCCACTTGACATATACATTTTGAACATGTTATTTCAAGGACCATTTCACATACATTATATACATTATGATCATGTTTGTGTTTATGAATGTGTTCACGTACATACATTATGTTCATTATGGTGATTATATGCACTCACATATATATATTTTATCCAATTTTCAAGTAATATGTACTATAAATTCTTATCTAGAATTAAATTGTATATATATTTACATGCCATTGTTGAATGAAGTTTAGATGTCTTAAAATACTTTAGATAGTTTTATTTTATGGACTATAGATAGTTTTATTTATGTGTGCCACTTGACATATACATTTTGAACATGTTATTTCATGGACCATTTCACATACATTATATACATTATGATCGTGTTTGTGTTTATGAGTGTGATCACGTACATGTTATGTTCATTATGATGATTATATGCACACACACACACACACACACACACACACACACACACACACACACACACACACACACACACACACACACACACACACACACACACACACACACACACAATCTAATTTTCAAGTAATATGCACTATAAATTCTTATCTAGAATCAAATTGCATATATATTTTAAACATGCTATTGTTGAATGAAGTTTAGATGTCTTAAAATGATTAACTTTCAAATTTCAATAAAATCACATGGTTAGGTGACAAATTAATACATTCCTTATAGTTTAGATCATATTCATAATAAAGTAAGGGCATGTAATTTTAACTATTTTCCAATTCTAGCAAATATTCATCACTAAACAAAAATCTATACTTGACATGTATAAAATGTATAAGATACAAGTGAACAATTATATAAAATGTGGTTTATAAGACACAATTGGAACAAGATATAAAAACTGATTTATAAGTTCATTGAAGTTCATACATCAAACAAACATATGTAATGTATATTGATGTTTATACAACTATATAACATGATGAAACATATGAGCATATAAATATAATTAAAGCTTATTCACTTTTAGCTCAAGACCACAAATTGATATTTACATAATTTACATGATGAAATTTTTTTATAGTGACAATCATGGTAGATTGACTTGATGAGAACCTACAAAAATAATTAATGTAAGTAAAGTAACTATATTTTATATGAGTCATGTAACTAGATAATTCATGCGAGAAAAGAACAATACATACTAAAAGTTCAAAAATTTGATCTTATAAATTTCTTACTAATTCAAGTGATGTCTCCCATAGGATGGATTAAGGGGATCTAAGAGGATATGGCTTAAGGGTTCATAAGAGAATGGCTTAAGGGAAGTTAAGAGAATGACTTAAATGGATGTAAGAGGGTGGATTAAGGGGATGTAAGAGGATATGACTAAAGGGGTCCTAAGAGGATGGCTTAAGGGGAGTTAAGAGATGAACCCTAAACCCATAATAGATTTGCTATTCTAACCATCTTGTGAACCCTATAAACCCTTAACTCTTAACCCTAGGACCTAAAGCCTAGGATATGAACCCTTAACCCTTAACCCATAATAGATTCAAGTTATTCTAATCATCTCACAAACCCTATAAATCCTAAAACCTTAACCATAGGACCTAAAGCCTAGGATATGAATCCTAAACCCTCAACCCATATAGATTTGTTGTTCTAAGCATCTCATGAACCCTAAAAATCCTAGAAATCCTATATAGATTTGTTATTCTAAGAGGATGGATTAAGGGGAGTTAAGAGATGAACCCTGGTGTAGTCATGGTAGGAGGGTTGATAGAACGAACTATCTGGACTATGCAATAAGAGTAAACACAATGGAAACAACTCAAAGAAATGAAGCAAATGTAGATTCAATCATTCAATATATCATAGAATTCAAATAGAGATTGGCAGGCAACATGCGGGCTTATAATTAGTGCTCACGGGCCTGATTACATACATGCGCAAGATAAAGATTTGAAGTCCTCTCATAAAGGAGCCAACTATCCATCTTATAAATCATGAGAACTATGTTAACTAATTTCCTAAGGATCTATTACATCGATATATATCAAGTCTGGATCAATAGATTCCTCCACGTTAGGCAAGGAAGATCACAAATTCCAAAGAAGAGATTTAACGTGTGAACACAGATAGGTCAGACCTAAATGCATAGAACACTTCCAAAAAATAAATGGAATGATGTGCAGATCTCCGAGGGAGGTTAGTCATGAACTAAAGATCATTGAATGATGTGTCATTAGGCTCCAAAGATTAGGAAATGCTTCCGCAAGTTTCTCCTTCAGCTGGTTGTCTGTGATTATCAGGATGCTCTGCTCTAAGAATAATCAAACTTTTGATAGCAATATCTTTCCAGGATTGAAGTGTAGATCTCTAAAATTTGGATATGATGTAGATGAATGAATGTAGATGCTAAGTCTAGCTCCATAGGATCTGAAAATGCTACTAGACCAAATACAGAATCTGCTTCTAACTGAACTACCTGAACTAAAAACAAACTGAAATGCAAATGTTTTTGGTTGATGCAAGATTGCTCTTGAACCAGGGATGCTCCTGCATCAAACATCCAAGGTTATTGAAAAAGTGAGTCCCTCACTTTGCTGTGGCTAGGGTAGAACCAAGATGGTCTACCTTAGCCTAAGAAATCCATGATGAATCTTCTTTCAGTTTGCCTTTCCACTTCACAAGATATTCCTTGTATTGTCTTCCTCTAGTGCTGCTTCCAACTCTGGTATCCAAAATGTCTTCAATCTACGTTGATGCTTGTTGTGGTAATTGCTTCTGCAAGTCATCTTCCATGCTGTCACTAAACTCTACTTCATGATACTAATATAGGTCTGCAATGTTAAAAATAGGTGAAATACCCAATGTCTCCAGTAATTCCACTTCATATGCATTTTTTGAATCAAATTTCTTGAGTATCTTACAAGGTCCAAACTTCTTCATCTTTAACTTGTTATATGTCCCAACTAGAAATCTTTCTTTCCTCAAGTACACCATCACGTCATCTCCAACTTCAAATTCATTATGTCTTCTCTTCTCATCAACCTTCTCTTTGTACTTATTGTTCATATCCTCCAAATGCTTCTTCACCTGATTATGCACTGTTTTCATGTGATTTACAAATTCTTCTGCTTCTGCACTTCTCTTTTCCTATGTACTGATGTCTCTCAATTCTACAACTCCTCTAGGGTTTACTCTGGTAACAATCTCAAAAGGTGTTCTTTTGTTGCTCCTATTCACTAAATTATTGTATGCAAACTTTGCTTGTGAAAGAATCAAATCCCAACTTCCTGTCTTCTCTCCAACCAAACATCTCAACAAGTTTCCCAAACTCCTATTCACAACTTTTGTCTGTCCATCAGTCTATGGATGAAAAGTTGAATTGAACTTCAAATTTGTCTTCATCTTCTTCCAAAGTGTTCTCCAAAAGTATCCAACAAAATTTGTATCTCTGTCTGAAACTATACTCTTAGGTAATCCATGCAATCTAACAATCTCCTTGAAAAATAGGTCAGCTACATGCACTGCATCAATTGTCTTCTTGCAAGGTATGAAATGAGTCATCTTTGAAAATTTGTCAACCACTACAAATATTGAATCATGTCCTCTCTATGTCTTAGGCAATCCCATTACAAAATCCATGCTTATGTCTTCCCAAGGTTCAAGAGAAATCTTGCATCAACCAAAAACATCTGCATTTCAGTTTGTTTACATTTCAATTCTTTCATTTTCCAGTTCAGTTAGTAGCAGTTCTCAGCTCATGGTCTAGTTTTGGCATTTCACATCTTGCAGATCTGGACTTAGCATCTACATTAATTCATCTACATCATATCAAGAATTCAGAGCATTTGGATCAGTTACAGGAAAGATATCGCTATCAGAAGTTGATTGTTTTCTCATAGCAGAGCATTCTAATAGTTCCTGATAATCAGCTGAAGGAGAAGGCTTGCAGATCATTAGTTAACTTATGGATCTGATTGACACATAATTTAATGTCTTTTGGTTCATGGCTGACCTTCCCCAAGGGTATGTACATTGTTTCATTCATTTGAGGAAGTGTTCTATGCATTTGGGTCTGACCTATCTGTGAACACGTTACAACTCTTCATTATTGTTGTGACCTTCCTTGGCCGACGCAGAGGAATCTGTTGGTCCAGAAATGATATATATTGATGTAATAGATCCTTAGGAAAGTAGCTATACACATAAGAAAGATCTGATAGTTTAGATTTGTGCGAAGGAGCTTCAAAGCTTTATCTTGCGCATGTATGTAATCAGGCCTATGAGCCCTAATTGTAAGCCCGCATGTTGCCGGTGAATCTCTATTTTGAATTCTTTGATATACTAAATGACTGAATTTGCATTTGTTCCCTTTTTGTGAGTTGTTTCCATTATGTTTACTCTTGCTGCACGGTCCAAATAGTTCATTCTATGAACCCTCCTACCGTGACTGTACCACACGGTAGGAAGGTTCACAGAATGAACTGTCTGGACCGTGCAGCAAGAGAAACATAATAGAAACAACTCACGAAAAGGGAACAAATGCAGATTTAGTCATTCAGTATATCAAAGAATTCAAAATAGAGATCCGCTGGCAACATGCAGGCTTACAATTAGGGCTCACAGGCCTGATTACATACATGCACAAGATAAGGCTTTGAAGCTCCTTCACACAAATTTAAACTATCAAATCTTTCTTATGTGTATAGTTACTTTCCTAAGGATCTGTTACATCAATATATATCATTTCTAGACCAATAGATTCCTCCGCGTCAGCCAAGGAAGGTCACAACTCCAATGCAGAGCTGTAACGTGTTCATAGATAGGTTGGACCTGAATGCATAGAACACTTCCTCAAATAAATGAAACAGTGCATGGACCCTTGGGGAAGGTCAACCATGAACCAAAGGACATTGAATGATGTGTAAATGAGATCCACAAGTCAAGTAATGATCCAGAAGCCTTCTCCTTCAGCTGATTATCAGAAACTATTAGAATGCTCTGCTATGAGAAAATAGTCAACGTCTGATAGCAATATCTTTCCGGTAACTGATCCAAATGCTCTGAATTCTTGATATGATGTATATGAATGAATGTAGATACTATGTCCAGATCTGCAAGATGTGAAATGCCAAAACTAGACCACGAACTGAGAACTGCTACTGACTAAACTGCCTTAACTGAACTAGAAAATGAAATAACTGAAATGCAAATTATTTTGGTTGATGCAAGATTTCTCTTGAACCAGGGATGCTCCTACATCAGACATCCGGGGTTACTAAAAAAGTGAGTCCCTCACTTTTTTGGGGCTAGGGGAACCAAGACGGTCCACCTCAGCCTAAGAAATCCAAGATGAATCTTCTTCTGGTCTGCCTTTCCACTTCATAAGGTATTCTTTGTATTGTCTTCCTCTAGTGCTGCATCCAATTCTATTGTCCAACATGTCTTCAATCTGTTCTGGTGCTTGTTGTAGTAACTACTTCTTCAAGTCTTCTTCCATGCTATCACTAAACTTTACTTCATGATATTGATAAAGATCTGCAATGTTGAAAATAGGTGAAATACCCAATGTCTCTGGTAATTCCACTTCATATGTATTTCTTGAATCAAATTTCTTGAGTATCCTACAAAGTCCAAACTTCTTCATCTTCAACTTGTTATATGTCCCAACTAGAAATCTTTCTTTTCTCAAGTACACCATTACTTCATTTCCAACTTCAAATTCTTTGTGTCTTCTCTTCTCATCTACTTTCTCTTTGTACTTACTATTCATGTCCTCCAAATGATCTACAAATTCTTCTGCTTCTGCACTCCTCTTTTCTTTTGTACTGATATCTCTTAATTCTGCAACTCCTCTAGGATTCATTCTAGTAACAATCTCAAAAGGTGTTCTTCCAGTACTCCTATTCATCAAATTATTGTATGCAAACTCTACTTGTGAAAGAATCAAGTCCCAACTTCTGGCTTTGTCTCTAACCAAACATCTCAACAAGTTTCCCAAACTCCTATTCACTACCTCTGTCTGCCCATCTATTTGTGGATGAAAAGTAGAACTAAACTTCAAATCTATCTTCATCTTCTTCCAAAGTGTCTTCCAAAAGTAACCAACAAATTTTGTGTCTCTATCTGAAACTATACTCTTAGATAATCCATGCAATCTCACAATCTCCTTGAAAAATAGGTCAGCTACATGCACTGCATTAGTTGTTTTCTCACAAGGTATGAAATGAGTCATCTTTGAAAATCTATCAACCACTACAAATATTGAATCATGTCCTCTCTGTGTCTTAGGCAATCCCATTACAAAATCCATGTTTATATCTTCCCAAGGTCTCTCCGGTACTGTCAAAGGTTTATACAATCCAATGTTCTGACTACACCCTTTTGCAACTTGACAAACTCTACAACTGTGCACAAATCTCCAAACATCCTTATGTATCTAAGACCAAAAGTAATTTTCACTTACCAAAGCTACTGTCTTGTCAATGCCAAAGTGTCCTACCAATCCACCACTATGCTTCTCCTTGTTCAAATTATCCCTCATTAAACTTCTTGGTATGCACAACTGACTTCCTTTGAACAACATATCTTCTTGAATGAAATAGTCCAACCACTTACTTCTATCTATTACAATAGGTTCCTTACATGCTTTCCAAGGTTTTGCAAAATTAGTGTCTCCCTCATTCATATTCTTTAATTCATCAAAATCCAACACTTCAACTCTCATCTCTATCAACAAGTTTCTTCTTCTACTTAAGGCATCAACAACTTTATTTGATTTACCACTCCTATGCTTCAACACAAAAGTATAACTCTGCATGAACTCTACCCATCTCATATGTCTCTGATTCAACTTACCTTGACTGTTCAAATATTGTAAAGCTTGATGATCTATATACAACACAAACTCCTTAGGCAACAAGTAATGTCTCCACTTCTTCAAGGCTTGAATTATGGCATAGAACTCTTGATCATAAACTGAATATCTTTTCCTTGCATCATTCAACTTTTCACTGAAATAAGCTACAGGTCTACCTTGTTGACTTAACACTTCTCCAATTGCATTTCCACTAGCATTGCAATCAACTTGAAATACCTTATTGAAATCTGATAATTCCAAAATGGGTTGCTCTCTTACTTTCTACTTCAACAACTCAAAATTTTTATCTACTCCTGATGTCCACTTGAAATCTTTTCTATCACCTCTCACTGTCTATGTCATAGGGTTACAAATTAAACTAAAATTTCTGATGAACCTCCTATAGAAACTAGCCAAACCATGAAATGATCTAACCTCTCCAATGCTCTCCGGTGTAGGCCATTCAATAATTGCTTTCAGTTTCTCAGGGTCCATCTTCAATCCTTCCATAGAAATCACAAATCCCAAATATTCCAACTCTTCCTTCATGAAACTACATTTCTTGATGTTTATCAACAATTTCTCCTCTCTCAACCTCTACAAAACTTGTCTAATATGCAACAAATGTTCCTCTTTTGTTCTACTAAAAATCAGAATATCATCCAAGTACACAATTACAAACTTACCCAAGAATTTCTTCAAGAGTTCATTCATCAACCTCATGAAAGTACTCAGTGCATTTGTCAATCCAAAGGGCATCACTAACCACTCATACAATCCTTCATTTGTCTTAAAAGTAGTCTTCCATTCATGTCCTTCTCTGATTCTGATCTAATGGTATCCACTCTTCAAGTCTATCTTTGTGAAATATCTTGCTCCACTCAAACAATCCATGATATCATCCATCCTAGGTAAAGGAAATCTATACTTAACTATGATCTTGTTTATTGCTCTAGAATTGGTACACATTCTCCATTCTCCATCCTTCTTTGGTGCAAGCATTGCAGGTACTGTACAAGGTCTCAATCTTTCTCTGATTAAACCTTTCCTCAATAACTCTTGTATCTGTCTATTCAATTCTTCATTCTCAGTCAGTGTCATTCTATGTGCTGCTTTGTTAGGCAAACTTTCTCCCGGTATAAGATCCATGTGATGACTGATACTCCTTATAGGTGGTAATCCTTCAGGTACATTATTTGATATGATGTCTTCATACTCTGTCAGTAACTCTCTTATCTCCTCCAGTTCAATCTCTCTTCTCAATATTTCAGGCTTCTTAAGAATCAAGGCATAACACATACTTTCATGTTTCAAACCATCCAAAAATTTCCTTCCATCTACCAAACAAATTCTAGCATTCCCACATACCATATCTTTAGGATCATCTTCTAAAGGAATCAAAGTAATTCTTTTCCCATTTGTTGATATAGTATATGTATTCTTTCTCCTATCATGCATATCTATTCTATCATATTGCCAACGTCTACCCAACAAGATATGACAAACATCCATAGGCATAATATCACACAAGACTTCATCATGATAAGATCCAATATGAAATTTCATCAAACATTGTTCACTCACCAGTACCTTATTATCATCCTGAATCCATGCTATTTGATAAGGCTTAGGGTGTTTCAATCTTTTCAACTTCAGCTTAGTCACCATCTCCTTTGAAACTAGGTTATCTGAAATACCACTATTAATTACAACTTTACAACACTTACCTCCTGATTTGCATTTAGTTCTGAACAAACTTTTCCTTTGTGATGGTTCCTCACTTGTCTCTACTTGAAATAGTGCTCTCCTCATCACCAATGATTCTCCTTTCTCTAGATTGCCAACTGAACAAGGTGATTCAACAGGTTCTTCTTCAACATAGGCTGCTCTCCCACTATTCATTGTCTTCTTGCTTGTACTACCCTGATTACATTCAAATGCTCAATGTCCTTCACCTCCACACTTGAAACAAGTACCTCTAAATGCCTTCTTATCAAATCCTCTTCCTTCTCTTATGTATCCTTCATTCTGATATGCACTAGGGTTTCCTCTGCGGTAAAATTTTCTGTCGTGTATCTGGTAAGCATTGTTATCTCTATCATCATTTCTAACCAGGCTGTCAAACTTTTTCTACTCCACAAATGATCTATCATATCTGGAAAATGATCTTCCTCTCTGAAATTTACCTCCTCTACCTCTTTGTCTTTGATCATGCTTCTTATTCAACTTCTCTTCAACTTTCAGGGCAAATTGATATGCTTCTTCCAAAGATGTCATCTTTACTAAACTTAGTTCTTCTTGAATGTTCAATCTCAATCCATTGATATATCTTGCCACTTTCTCCTTGCTTGCTTCACTATGTCCTATTCTTATGATCATGTTATGAAATTCTTCAGTGTATTCCTTCACAGATTTCTCTATTTTGTCTTAGGTTTTGCAATCTTTTCAACAATTCCAACTCATAGTCAGTAGGTATGAACTGATTTTTCAACTTTGTCACCATCCGGTCCCACTTTGTAATCTTTTCTTTTCCTCTTCTATTTCTTTCCAATTGAACTTATTTCCACCATATAGCAACATGTCCTTTCAACTTTGTCTTTGCAAATTTCACCTTCTCTGGATCTTTAATCTCTTCATATTCAAAGTATTCTTCCATGTCATTTATCCAGTCAATCAACTCTTCTAGATTCAAATTACCAGTATAGTTTGGAACATCAACTCTAGGTCTCTTTCCAATCTTTGAAATAGCTCACAACATCTTTACCTGATTTGATTCTTCTTTTTCATCACCATCTATGGTTTCACTAGTGTGTTCAATAGATTAAAATTCTTCTTCATCATCACTTTCAACATTAGGTCTCGACTTCAATCCTCTTTGCCTATCTTCTTCGACAACATCTAAATGAATTTGCATTGTTCTCATCCATTCTATTAGCCATTGTACCAATAGGAGGAACTCTTCGTGGCGACATCTTCCTAGGATCAATTGCAAACTGCCTCAGGTTCGACGATCAAGCTACAAGCAACAATTGCCTCTTAATCGGTGATCAGTTGCACACAAGTAACCTACCTCAATTCAGTGATCTGCTTACAAAAAGATCTTACAAAATTACTTTACCAACTTTGCTCAATTTGTTCTCCAAGATTCAAACTTTCACTCTAATACCACTTGGTGCAGTCACGGTGGGAGGGTTCACAGAATGAACTGTTCGGACTGTGCAACAAGAGTAAACACAATGAAAACAAATCACAAAAAGGGAACAAATGTAGATTCAGTCATTCAATATATCAAAGAATTCAAAATAGAGATCCACCAGCAACATGCGGGCTTACAATTAGGGCTCAAAGGCCTGATTACATACATGCACAAGATAAAGCTTTGAAGCTCCTTTGCACAAATCTAAACTATCAGATCTTTCTTATGTGTATAGAAAGTTTCCTAAGGATCTATTACATCAATATATATCATTTTTGGACCAATAGATTCCTCCACATTGGCTAAGGAAGGTCACAACTCCAATGAAGCATTGTAATGTGTTCACAGATAGGTCAGACCTAAATGCATAGAACACTTCCTCAAATGAATGAAACAACACACAGACCCTTGGGAAAGGTTGGCCACTAACCAAATGATAATTAATGATTTGTCAATGAGATCCTCAAGTCAAGTAATGATCCATAAGCCTTCTCCTTCAGCTGATTATTAGGAACTGTTAGAATGCTCTGCTCTAAGAAAATAGTCAACTTCTGATAGCGATATCTTTCCGGTAACTGATCCAAATGCTCTGAATTCTTGATATGATGTAGATGAATGAATGTAGATACTAAGTCTAGATCTGCAAGATGTGAAATGCCAAAATTGGACCACAAGCTAAGAACTGCTACTAACTGAACTGCCTGAACTGCTTGAACTAAACTGGAAAATGAAAGAACTGAAATGCAAATGTTTTTGGTTGATGCAAGATTTCTCTTGAACTAGGGATGCTCCTGCATCATGGATTAAGGGTAGATAAGAGGATATGGCTTAAGGATTCCTAAGAGGATGGATTAAGGGGAGTAAAGAGATGAACCCTAAACCCTTAACCATAATAGATTTGCTATTCTAACCATATTGTGAACCCTATAAATCCTTAACCCTTAACCCTAGGACCTAAATCCTAGGATATGAACCCTTAACCTTTAACCCATAATAGATTCAAGTTATTCTAAGCATTTCATGAACCCAGTAGAAATCCTAAACCCTTAACCATAGGACCTAAAGCCTGGGATATGAATCATAAACCTTTAACCCATATAGATTTGTTATTCTAAGCATCTCGTGAACCCTACAAATCCTAGAAAACCTATATAGATTTGTTATTCTAAGAGGATGGATTAAGAGGAGTTAAGAGATGAACCCTAAACCCTTAAGCCATATAGATTTGTTATTCTATGTATCTCATGAACCCTAGGACCTAAAGCCTAGGGGATGCAAGATGATGGATTAAGGGTAGATAAGAGGACATGGCTTAAGGGGTCCTAAGAGGATGGCTTAAGGTGATGCAAGAGGATGGATTAAGGGTAGGTACGAGGATATGGCTTAAGGGGTCCTAAGAGGATGGCTTAAGGGGAGTTAAGAGAGTGACTTAAGGGGATGCAAAAGGATGGATTAAGGGTAGATAGGAGGCTATGGATTAAGGGGTGCTAAGAGGATGGCTTAAGGGGAATTAAGGGAGTGACTTAAGGGGTTGCAAGAGGATGGATTAAGGGTAGATAAGAGGATGGCTTAAGGGTTCCTAAGAGAATGGATTAAGGGGATATGAAATCAATTATAAATTTTTTATAAAATGACAATGAATTATTTAGTTTTATATTTTAACTTTCAATTAAATGTATCTAGAACTATATATAGTTACCTGTATCTAGATTTGAATTCAATTGTAATATATATGCATGGACCCTCTCTTTTCTGTAATGCATCAAGTTTTGGGAAACCTGAAACAAAAAATGATTTTAAACTATAATTAGGAAATGACTAAAGACTAACATATATATAGACATGTATATATGATAAATTTTTAACTATATATAGACTATCAATTAAATATATATACAACTATATAGTTACTTGTATTTATTTACTTTGTTGTACCATCTTCGTCCTCTCTTTTTACTAATGCATCTATGATTGTCTCATGATCATCCATTGAAAGTGTCCATAATACTTTATTAGAAGGCCTCCCTTTATATCTAACTAGTTTTATATTGGTCGCCAAAATCAAATGTGAGTAATGTATAATCTTCTTGTATCTTTCATAGTCTTCAAATGCAGGCAAGACATTCTTTCTTATTAGATATTTTCGAAGCCAGGTGCAAACAACAACCACAAAACCAATTGGATACTCAAATGTGTCATCATCCACTCTAGGATGTACCAACTTATGTTTTCTCTCAATACATCTGGTCAACCAATACTTTGTCTCCTCTTCATTCCCCTCAGGTGCAACAATAGCATACACATTTCCTGCAAAAAAAATTAATTCAATAAAGAGTGACATATATTTAATTCACATATAAACATGCATACATATAAAATTGAATTCAATTTTTAATGTATCTTCTTGTACAAAGTCTGAAACACAATTATAATCATCTGATACAAACACTTGATTATCTTTAATTGTCGTTCCATGTTGATCATGTGTCAATGTAGGTGTTATGGCTCTTTGTTGTCATTCTTTGACTCATTCTGTATTTTCACACGCCTCCCAATCACTTGCAATACAAAATTGACAAAAACATGCAAGCTCCCTTGTCCATATTGTCCATGTGTTTGCATTGGAACTCTTAAACAAATGCCATTTTGTAGATCCATTAATTATTTCACAATCTAATAAAGTAAGAATATCATTTTCTTCAACTAACCAAAAGAAACATCAAATTATTGAGCTCTCACTTGTTCTTGTAGATAATTTTATATTGCACCAATCTACAATTGCATGTGCATCTCTGAATTTTGTTGCAGCCTCAAATTTTAATTGCTCTCTAGAAAGAGCTCTTTTCACACATGCACTTGCTCCATCATGTTCTCCTTTACCATGTCCAACTTCAAAAAAACTCCACATGTGTTGGATATTATTTTTCGTATGAACTCTACATAACCAATAAAACATTCTAGAATTCTTGAATTGACTCATGCAATTATCCGACCATATGAGATGTTCTCTCATTTGAATTCCTCTCTCTTTAATGTTTTATAAAATATATCAAAACAATATTGAACAAACTCAAATGAGTGTAATCGATTATCACTCACATAAAAATGGTACTCTCTCAAATTTTTTCTATTATCTTCTCTACTATCATTTGCCTATCTATATACAATATGAACAAATATGGCTACTTGCACTGAATTATAATATTGTGATTGAATTTCTTCTTGTGGAGTAAGAGTATAGTTTTCAGCAAAATCAACAACTGACAATATAGTTCCAATTGGGAATGTGTTTTTACATGTACTAAATTTACCATCAAGCCAATGAGCATATTGAGAGTGTTTTACATATTTAGGTACAATCTTATCTTTAAATTCTTTAATAAATGCATGCACACTAAATTTTTCCACAATTAGCTCACAATGTTTTCCAAATTTTCCATCTTTTAAAGAATATTCAACATTTTTAAATTTTTTAACATCCACTAATTGTTGTCCAAATTCATGTAAACTAATTTCAAGCATACATTCTCCTAATAATGAAAAGTTACCACATCTATCATATTGTCTAGAAATACATGCATTTAAATAAAATAAGTTTCCATTAGAGGGTTCACAAAACAAACCTGCTATAAAATCTTTGATTGTTTCATGTGGCATATTAATACTGTTGGTGCCTACATGAGCAGTCAAGTTTCAAGCATTTAAACATGTAGGCATCTTCCCAAAAAATCCAAAAAATTCTAAGTCTTTGGGCCTCCTCAGCATGTTTCAACATCAGCATCATATTTTTTCGAAGGAGGAGGTTATCATCACCATATTTCCAGACATCACCCTGATGTTGCTTGCAAGGATCATCATATTTTCTGCCTGCATGATCTTTTGCCGGGGTGATATTTTAACATCAAGTGATCTTAGTTAAGATCATCCTGATGATGTTAATGTAAGGTTCTAAGTATGACCCATTTTGCATCAGGGTCATCATATTTGAACATCGGGTGATCTTGGTTAAGATCATCCTGATCTTATTCTATCACTTCATGTTTGCTTTATCGCCCTGTGCTGCTGACATCATTCTTTTATCAGGGTGATATTTGCCCATCTACATCATTTTTCTCTTAGGAGGTGGTCAACATCATCATGATATTCTATCGACTGGATATTTCATCAGGGTCATCATGTTTCAATATCAGGTGATATTTGGATATCATCCCTATCCTGCAGTGGAGCTACAGTGCACCCAGATATTTCTATGGGGGCTGATATTCTGAAATATCGAGTGATCTTACAAATATCACCCTAGTGCCAATGTGATGGTGATGTCATCAGGATCTGAGGGGGATCATATTTTTAACATCAGTCATCTTATGGAGATCCCCTGATGTTGCAAATGTGATGGTAACATCATCCAGATATGAGGAGGTGCACGATAGGTAGATATGCTAATGAGGTCAGCAGGATATGATGGTGACGTCATTAGGATGTTCATCGGCTAGACATTTGGTATCGGCTAAGCAGGAGGATCTTCCTCTGATGCATCAGGTTGTGCCGATGAAGGTGAATATCAGGTTGATATCTCACATGAAGGTAAGGTTGGTCATCAGGCTGATATTTAAACATCAGGGTGATATATTATATCAGGTGATGCGGATGACATGATACTTTTCTACAGGGTGATATTTTCTATGGGATGATATTTCACATTAGGGTGATGTGAATTATCAGGGTGAGCTCATGCAGGGTGATGATGACGTCAGGGTGATATTGAGTATCCGGATATCATGCTGGAGGATGATGATGATGAAGGCTTATACTAGTGTCGTCGAGAGCAAAAGCACTGACATCATATATCCTCGCGACCTAGTATATAAGGTGGTGAGGAGGTTGTCACGGGGTGCATGTGGGATAATTTGTTCCTGCATAATTTGAAATATCAGGATGATGCATTTTGGTGGGAAAAGTTTGCGATGCACAGTATGATGTTTTTCCGAAGGCCGTGAGTTGGTGTGCCATTAATGGAAGATCTTACAGGGTATGGGCGATGGCATGGACGGATCTAGTGCCCGACTGAAGATGTGAATCCCCAGGTGGCGATGCATGGCTCGAAACTTCTCCCTATCTCCTCTCCCACCTGCTGCATTGAATGCGTTGAGCGCCATTTTCTCAATGTACTATATTTGGCAGATTTTTGATTTCTGCCATGTAATTAATGCTGAGGACCTTCCTTGCTGTATACAGCAGGTTGTGTTGCTCATTTGAGGTTGTTGAAAACTAGACATATTTGGCTTTGTAATAGATACAACTGGTTCTGGTTGCTCTGTGCAGGAGGTTTTGTGAATTTATGTATCTCTTGTTGTATGTCTCATGCATGAATTTACTGATTTCATGATTGGTTTTATATGAGTAATGTTGTATTTGCATGTGTTTTGTTATTTTGTCTCCAGTATTGCATGTGTCCTCCTGAATCTAGATATCTAAGGGATGTCTGGGATTCTAGAATATAGAATTCCTGTATTGAATGCTTGATCTTTCAACTTCTGCTCAAGGGGTAGATTAAAGTGTTTTCAGATTAAGTGTTGAGAATGATATACTACAATAGGGATGCCATAAGTAGAGATAACTTAACACTCTATATTGGGAGGTATCTATAAGGCAGATACCATAGCATCCCCTTGAAATCTAGTTTTATTGTGTTCATGCTGATCATTCACAGATGTATGTCTACCGACTCCAAGCCCTGGATAGGCACCAATCTAGCTCTATGTTGAGGTTATACACTAGGTCCAGGTTTGCATCCAAACATAAATCAAACTCATACTTCAACTCCAAACCATTATGATATTAGAATTAGTTTTAGGACCCATATCCTCTGTGTATAACTGAGCATAAGCCCAAAGCTAGCCCCTTTGCACTTATCCCATAGTTTTGGTCTTCATACAGGAGGATCTATCTACTTTGTGTCAGCATCCCAATCTTTGCATAGTCATATTCTCACGGGTGTTGAATAGGGAATACCCCCTAGGTTTTGCAGAGCTTGAAGAAGAAGAGGAGATAAAAATAGAGTCTATCTCCTATACTGTTGGCCCCTTGCCTAGAGATCCTCTTGATCACTGATGGCTACTTTGTAGGGAAATCTGGGAATGAACATCCAGTCAAGGAAAAAACCAACAGAAAATGGTGACTCTGCTAGGGATGTGAAGTAAAAGTACTATCTAATCATCTCTGGCGATAAATTTGTGGCCCATCCGAGTCACAACGAAATTGGCGACTTTGCTAGGGAGAGAGAGAGAGTCAAGTAACCTGACGGCTGGAAAATCTAGTTTCTAGTGAAGTTGTTGCAGCAAAAAGGAACCATGTGGTGCTCTGCAGGGGTGATGAATCCAGAAAACAAAAGTGCCTTGTTGACATTCTGTCCTCTCTCTGAGAGGTGGCGACTCTGTTGAAAGAACCTATCATTGTTGCAACATATATCCAGGTATTCATCTTTGATTCAAAATGTTGAGTTTAGAACAACAAGCCTGGTTGTGCTCTCAAAGAAGACCATTTTTTATTGAAAGATATAAAGCCCTAGATTTCATAGGGATATATGGCTATCCAAATATCATTCCCAATAAAATTAGAAGATGTTTGCCAAAATATAGTGGATCAGATTTTGAATCAGCAAACAAACATTTGCAAAGATTTTGTAATTTAATAGAAGATTATGAGGTAGAGGATGAAGATGTTGTAATGAGACTCTTTGTTCAGTCATTAGAAGATGATGCTAGGATATGGTTTTCAAACCTACCTGTTTGTTCAGTTTCTTCATGGATAGATTTAAAAATTGCATTCCTAGGGCAGTTTGGTGAAAGATTTGATGTGGCCTCACTGATCATACAGTTTATGAATATCCAAAGGGGAGATGAGGAATTGGTTCCATCCTTTAATGTTAGATTTATTAAGTTGCTCAGGCAAATTCCTGAATATATGAGACCCAATAATGCATTATGCTTGACAATTTATTTGGCTGCATTTGATAAAGAAATGAGTTATCTATTGAGACATAAAGAACCAGTCACACTTCACCAGGCTTTCCAATTTGCTATGGACAGAAAACAATGAGAAATATGGAATGCCAGTAGGTTTCATGGCTGTAAGTTGTCAAAGTAGTTATCAAAGTGAATATATTTCAGCTCTCCCAATATGTGCATTAAAAGATGATTGTGTAGAGGGAAATATATTTCAGAATAATGTGTGTAGCCATGATGTGATGCATGAAGAAAATGTTGTAGAAAATGTAAGCACATCCTATAATGATGCAAACAAAGATTGTTGTCTGCCTCTAGAAGAAAAGCCTGCAGATGCAAAATACTCTTCAAATGATGAAATGAAAGATATACATGAAGTTGCATCCTGCAGTGATAGGCATATCCCAGTTATTCCTGATTATTTGTATAAGGTGGATATGCAAGGGTTCACCCTGAATATAGAAGATACTGCTTCAAGGGATAGTGAATATGTTAGTGACTGTCAGTATTCAGATGCATATATGAACCTTTCAGATGATGAAATATATATGGATGCTGAATATGAGTGTTTCCTTGAAGATTCTGACCACCTTCACAGTGCAGAGTTTGAAAAATTTGCTTTTGATTATCAGTGCAGTGGTGAAGAGGAACAGGGTGACTATTCAGAGGTGGACAGACATGTTGCAGATGTATGTGCTCATACAGTCGGGGATAGTGTTGATTGCAGGGGTAACTATGAAGCTTTCAGTGTAGGGCTGCATTCTGAGCTATTGGTGCCTTCTCTTGAGACATTTCAGGTGGACCTTAGTGACAAAACTGCTGAGCATGATGATGATGGATATTTGTATGTTCATCAAGATAAATTTGATTATGAGATGTTGCTTGTGCCTGAATATTGCATGTTTGATATAGAGGAGCTCTTATTTTTTGAGGAAGGGCAAAATTCTGATGTGGATTTATTTGTTTCATGTGAGTCTGTTATTTTTCCAAGCAACATCAGTGACTCTTATGATGATGACATTCTACAACTCATGATAATGTATGCTGATGAAGCTGGTTGTAGATTTGTCAATGAAAAGAAAGGGAACAGCAGCACAAACAATTGCCAAGGGGCTTGTTACAGACAGTTAAATGCTTTTAGGCTTCATTTGAAGAAATCAAAAGAAAATCAAGTGTTTGACAAAGAAAAATTCTAGTTTTTCCTTTTTGGTGGCCCTAGGCCACCATGTTTATTTTTAAAATGATGTGTTTGGTGATGCAGATCATTGTGACTTCATGACTCTGTGCCCAATGGATAGGGGATTGGTCTGCATCCCAGAGATCTGTGGTTCTCACCATGCCTGCAAGAGGCATGTGTCCCTAGACAGAGCCACTGTTGGTGCTTGCATGAGTAGTCAAGTTTCAAGCATTTAAACATGCAGGCACCTTCCCAAAAAATCTAAAAAACTCTAAGTCTTTGGGCCTCCTCAGCATGTTTCAACATCAACATCATATTTTTCTGAAGGAGGAGGTCATCATCATCATATTTCCAGACATCACCCTGATGTTGCTTGTGAGGATCATCATATTTTCTACCTGCATGATCTTTCGCCGGGGTGATATTTTAACATTGGGTGATCTTAGTTAAGATCATCTTGATGATGTTAATGCAAGGTTCTAAGTATGACCCATTTTGCATCGGGGTCATCATATTTGAACATTGGGTGATCTTGGTTAAGATTATCCTGATGTTATTCTATCACTTCATGTTTGCTTTATCACCTAGTGCTGCTGACGTCATTCTTTTATCGGGGCGATATTTGCCCGTCTGAATCATTTTTCTCTTAGGAGGTGGTCAGCATCATCATGATATTCTATCGACCGGATATTTCATCAGGGTCATCATGTTTCAATATGGGGTGATATTTGGATATCATCCTGATCCTGTAGTGGAGCTACAGTGCACGTGGATATTTCTACAGGGGGTGATATTCTGAAATATTAGTTGATCTTACGAATATCACCCCAGCACCAATGTGATGGTGACATCATCAGGATCCGAGGGGGATCATATTTTTAACATCAGTCATCTTATGGAGATCCCCCGATGTTGCGAATGTGATGGTGACGTCATCCGGATATGAGGAGGTGCGCGATAGGCAGATATGCTGATGATGTCAGCAGGATATGATGGTGACATCATCAAGATGTTCATCGGCCAGACATTTGGTATCGGCTAAGTAGGAGGATCTTCCTCCGATGCATCAGGTTGTGCCAATGAAGGTGAATATTAGGTTGATATCTCACACGAAGGTAAGGTTGGTCATCAGGCTGATATTTAAACATCAGGGTGATATATTATATCAGGTGATGCGGACGGCATGATACTTTTCTGCAGGGTGATATTTTCTGTGGGGTGATATTTCACATTAGGGTGATGTGAATTATCAAGGTGAGCTCATGCAGGGTGATGATGACATCAGGATGATATTGAGTATCCGGATATCATGCTGGAGGATGATGATGATGAAGGCTTATACTAGTGTCGTCAGGAGCAAAAGCACCGACATCATATATGCTTGCGACCTAATATATAAGGTGGTGAGGAGGTTGTCGCGGGGTGCATGTTGGATAATTTGTTCCTGCATAATTTGAAATATCAAGATGATGCATTTTGGCGGGAAAAGTTTGTGATGCACAGTATGATGTTTTTCCCAAGGCCGCGAGATGGTGCGCCATTAATGGTGGATCTTACAGGGTATGGGCAATGGTGTGGATGGATCTAGTACCTGAATGAAGATGTGAATCCCCAAGCAGTGGCGCACGGCTCGAAACTTCTCCCTATCTCCTCTCCCACCTGCTGCATTGAATGCGTTGAGCACCATTTTCTCAATGTACTGTATTTGGCAGATTTTTTACTTCTACCATGTAATTAATGCTGAGGACCTTCCTTGCTGTATATAGCAGGTTGTGTTGCTCATTTGAGGTTGTTGAAAATTGGACATATCTAGCTTTGTAATAGATACAACTGGTTCTGGTTGCTCTGTGTAGGAGGTTTTGTGAGTTTATGTATCTCTTGTTGTATGTCTCATGCATGAATTTACTGATTTCATGATTGGTTTTATATGAGTAATGTTGTATTTGCATGTGTTTTGTTATTCTGTCTCCAGTATTGCATGTGTTCTTCTCCTGAATCTAGATATCTAAGGGATGTCTGGGATTCTAGAATATAGAATTCCTGTATTGAATGCTTGATCTTTCAACTTCTGCTCAAGGGGTAGATTAAAGTTTTTTCAGATTAAGTGTTGGGAATGATATATTGCAATATGGATTCCATAAGTAGAGATAACTTAACACTCTGTATTGGTAGGTATCTGTAAGGCAGATACCATAGCATCCCCTTGAAATCTAGTTTTATTGTGTTCATGCTGATCATTCACAGGTGTATGTCTACTGACTCCAAGCCCTGGATAGGCACCAGTCTAGCTCTGTGTTGAGGTTATACACCAGGTCCAGGTTTGCATCCAAACATAAATCAAACTCATACTTCAACTCCAAACCATTAGGATATTAGAATTAGTTTTAGGACCCAAATCCTCTATCTACAACTGAGCATAAGCCCAAAGCTAGCCCCTTTGCACTTATTCCACAGTTTTGGTGTTCATACAGGAGGATTTATCTGCCTTGTGTCAGCATCCCAATCTTTGCATAGTCATATTCTCATGGGTGTTGGATAGGGAATACCCCCTAGGTTTTGCAGAGCCTAAAGAAGAAGAGGAGATAAAAATAGAGTCTATCTCCTATACTGTTGGCCCCTGGCCCAGAGATCTTATTGATCACTGATGGCTACTTTGTAGGGAAATCTGGGAACGAACATCCAGTCAGGGAAAAAACTAACAAATACCACAAATGTCTTGCATAATTTGGTTAGCATGCAAAGTACAATGTATATATCAAAAAATATCATAATAATAACAAAATTGTACATTAAGTTTACAAAAATATATTTGTTGTTTATTAATTCTAACATACCAAGGTTTACATTTTTCAAATGATCTTTGACTTATGTTAATATTTGGTAAGATTGAATCATCTAAATTTTTTTTATATAATTCAGTTTGAATCATATCTAATAGATGCTTTGGATGAGGGTCACATATTTTTGATCCCACTCTTAATTTTAAAACATCTCTAATATTAGGTGATACTCTTGTATTATCATGCCAATATTTTTCAATTAAAGATTTAATCTCATGTCTGACCTTGGGAGTCTACCACTAAAACTCCAACATTGATTAATTGGATCTTTTTCAATACTTTATCTTCTTTTAGCCACTCTTATCAAAGTTTTAGGATTTACTTTTATATATTTACTAATCTTACTTAACATTATTTTATTTGAAGTTGATTTATTAACTAGAGCAGTTGTTATTGCACGACGAGCTGCATTCTTATCTTTAGATCAAGTTTTCTTTCCTATAGAATTAATAGCATTGGAAACACTAGATATGACTTGTTCTACTGAATCATCTTTCTTTATTGGTTTTACAAAAATGCCTAATTTTTTCATCACTTTTCACATTTTCCACATTTTCATCAATTGCACCATGAGTTGACATTGGAATCCTAATTTATTTCTATAAAAAAATATTTTATGTAATCTATTTCCATGAGTTCTCATTTCTCTCCAAGAAATTTTACCATGAAGGTTATCTAACACATCTCTTTCAATTGTAAAAAAACATTTTCATTTTCATTCATACAAGTGATTTCATTTTCATTCATGCAAGGGGTTTCATTTTCATTTTCAAACATACAAGAAATTTCATTCTCATTTTCATCAATATGAGAGATTTCATCATTATTTTGTTTTTGCATTGTTTCAAAGTTAGAATTATTAATACCGTCAATGGTGTATGATGCAGGAGCATCTAGAAGTCTGATGCAGAAGCATCTAGAAGAATTCAGAATCATTGAGACAGTTGACAGAAGCTTGAGTATGCAGAGAAAGTGACCTTGGAGATTTCTAGATTTTGATTATGATGGGCTGCAGATCTAGACTTAGCATCTAGACATAAGAAATTACAACATATCAAGAATTTAAATCATTTGGCTTTGATTCTAGAAAGTTATCACTGTTTGAAGATTGACTGTTCTGATAGAACAAAGCTGACTGTGTTTAGTGAAGTGGAATCGGCTTGCGGATCATTCCCGTGACTTACAGAGAGAAAAGAAACATTGGTTAATGAAGTTTAAGGACCTGCCTAAACTTTAGTGAGGTCCACATGAACTTTTATGCATTTGTGAAGCTATGCCTTATGTTTAGACCTGACCTATTTTGTGTACACATTACATAAGCTAGCCGTTGCAATTAGGCTGACCTGGTGATAATTTGAAAGCTTATGAATGATATAAATAAGAGATAAAGGATTGTTTCTAAGGGGTGATCGATGGCATGAAGAATGTAAACAAGATATTAAGTGGTTTTGATTCGGTTGAGTAGTAGAACAAAGTAGAAAGCAGAGAAGGAAGTAGAATGAGTTGCAGAGTAGGGAATTGAGATGTAGATGAAAGAAGGCATGAAAGAATTTTGTTGTATGAATCTTTGGTAGTCCCTAGGCTATGGCCTAGCATTTGTAAAGCCCTTGAGGCATGTGTAATGTGTTTTAAGAACAAATATATATGAAGAATGAGTTTTGAAGGCTAGGTTTTTCCCTGTTAGGGTTTTCCCAGGATAAATCTTGTGTTATGTGTTCCTGAATTTGTTTTATCTTTATGTTGTTAAACTACAAGCTTCCATTGCATATATGTATGACCATGAAATTAATTTTTTAAGGTTGCAAGGTTGGACAGTTCCTAACAGGACCCTCATACCTTGACTACATCAAGTGGTATCAGAGCTAGTTTTGAATCTATTGGGCTAGTTGTGAATCTGTTAGAAGGTGGCAAATCTATTAGAAGGATGTGCAAAACCCTAAAGCATACAAAAATCATCACGGAAGAAAGATCAATGCAAGGAATATTTGGTAAGATTTTCAAATTAAGTTATTTATTTAATTTGTTTTAGATGGGGAAGATTGGAAAGAGGATGAAGAAAGAAAATGAAACCCTAATGTGTGAAAGGGATATTTTGGAAAGGGAATTATGCGAAGTCAAGAAATGTAATGCAGAATTGTTGGAGAAGATGGAAGATCTAGGAGTAGACAAGTTTGATGCCCTTGAAGAAGAACTGGAAGATGTAAAGAGTAGAAATGAAGACCAAGAAGTAGAGCTGAAATTGTTTGAATATGTTGAAAAGAAATTTGCAGAACTAGAAGAAGGATTTAAGTTGTTTTATAAGGTTGAATAGAGGAACAGGGATCTAGAAGGCAATTTGGAAGAATTGAAGAAAGAAAATAGTTTGCAAAAGAATGAAATATCATATTTGAAAGAACAAGTTAAACAGTTAGAGCAATCACTTGTAGCATGTAGAAAAGAGAATAAAAATTTGAGATCTAAGCCTATATTGTGTGATGTTTCTTGTGATACTAATGACTTGTATGATGTAGCAGAAGTTTCTTTAGGAAGTGATGATGAAGATGACAGTGTGACTAAACCTGGAGTGGTTGGTGATGGTATTGGTTTCAAAATCATGCAAAGAATAGGATATGAAGGACAAGGATTGGGAAAGTGACAGCAAGGAATTATAGAACCTATTGAACCAGTGATCAGATCAAGAAGTGAAGGGATTGGATATGACAGAGCTAAGGAGGTTATGGAAAAATTTAAATCAAAACAAAGTAGAAAAGTTATGTTTTGTTCACATTGTAATAGGCATGGACATGAAGAGGAATCTTGTTGGGATATACACCCTTGTAAGTTATGTGGATTGAGGAACCATTCTAAAAAGTTGTGTTGGAATAAGTTAAAGAGAAGAAAGCCTATGACCAGTTGTATACAAAAGAACTATGGGTGGATTGATGGATAGGAATGGAGACATGTTACTTGTATGTTCAAAGGGAGGTATAGACTGAAGTATTCATGTGTTGGATTAGGATGCAGAGAAAGAAGATCTTATGTGGAGTAGAATAAGGATAGTAATTCAAACTACAGAGGGAGAAGTGACATGAGTCATAATTATTATCATAGTGTAGGATACTAGAAGAATGAAAGAGGATGTGCAAGAAGAACTTGTTTTCAAGTTTGGAAGAGAAAATAATCAAGCAAGGAAAGTCATCAAGAGCCTATAACTAAAGAAGCTGATAAAGAAGCAATAATTAATTCAGAGATAGTTTGTGTAGAGGTTGAAAAGCCTGTTGATACAGAAATGATTTGTGTAGAAGAAGAAGAGCTAATTGAATCACTAAATTTGATAGAGGAACTAGAAGAAGGTGATGCAGAGATAGTTTATGCAGAAGAGGAAGGAGAACCTTTTGAATCAATGAGTTTAATAGAGAAACTAGAAGATTTGGTCTTAAGAAGATTTGTGTTATAGAATTGAGAAAGCAAAGCAAGAGAGAGTTTGTGTAAAATCATCTGATAAATAAGTACAAGATAAAGTTATGTGAACAAATGTGAAGCATAGCAGAGAAGATCATATGGTAGAGAAAGACGATAAAGAAACAGAGACAAGTATTGAAGCAGTATATGCAGAGCAGAAAATGTGAGATTCTGAGGTGTGCAAGAGAAATTGTATATGAGATTAGGATTGGAGAGTGTTGTAGAAAAGTTCAGGAAGTGTATTGGTTGGATCAGAAAGTAACTTGAGTGTTCTAGAGGATGCATGAATGAATTTGATTAAAATAGACATTGATCTTGATGAAACTTGTGGAAAAGACTTGCTCAGACCGTTGATCATTGAGATAGTGCAAGGCTTGCAGATAGACCATTGAACCGAGACCATGACAAGATGATGAACTTGAGGCAGTTTTGCAGGGTGGACTTGAACAGACCGCCAACCTTAAGGTAGTTGGAAGTACCTAAAAATAGATCGTCGAACCCTAAATCTAACTTAATAAAAACCTAAGTGAAGGGGCTCACTTCTGAAATAACCCTGAGGGTCTGATGCAAGAGCATCTAAAAGTCTGATGTAGAAGCATCCAGAAGAATTTAGAATCATTGAGACAGTTGACATAAGCTTGAGTATGTAGAGAAAGTGACCTTGGAGAATTATGGATTTTCAGTATGAGGGGTTACGAATCTAGACTTAGCATCTAGACATAGGAAATTACAACATATCAAGAATTTAGATGAATTGGCTTTGATTCCAGAAAGTAATCACCATTTGAAGATTGACTATTCTGACAGAACAAAGCCAACTATGTTTAGTGAAGCGAAATGGGCTTGCGGATCATTCCTGTGCCTTGCAAAGAGAAAAGAAGAATTGGTTAAGGAAGTTTAAGGACCTGGCCGAACTTCAGTGAGGTCCGTGTGAAGTTTTATGCATTTGTGAAGCTATGCCTTATGTTTAGACCTGACCTATTTTGTGTACACGTTACATAAGCTAGTTGTTGCAATTAGGCTGACCTGGTGATGATTTGAAATCTTGCAGATGATATAAATAAGAGATAAAGGATTGTTTCTAAGGGGTGATCAATGGCACGAAGAATGTAAACAAGATCTTAAGTGGTTTTGATCTGGTTGAGTAGTAGAATAGGTAGAAAGCAGAGAAGGAAGCAGAATGAGTTGCATAAGAGGAAATTGAGATGTAGATGAAAGAAAGCACAAAAGAATTTTGTTGTATAAATCTTTTGTAGTCCCTAGGCTGCGGCCTAGCATCTATAAAGCCCTTGAGGCATGTGTAATGTGTTTTGAGATCAAATATATATGAAGAATGAGCTTTGAAGGCTGGGTTTTTCCCTGTTAGGGTTTTCCTAGGATAAATCTTGTGTTATGTGTTCATGAATCTATTTTATCTTTCTGTTGTTAAACTACAAGCTTCCATTACATATATGTATGACCATAGAGTTAATTGTTTAAGGCTGGAAGGTTGGACAATTCCTAACTGGACCCTCCTGCCTTGACTGCATCAGTGTATCTAGCTTCAACTAAATAACTAAGATCAATATTATCAAGACTTGAGTTTGAAGACATACTCACATAAATTGTTTGAATACATGCATTTTCCATATCATTGGGAGGTGGATTTGAAGACATACATGAATTTGTTTGCATAGGTGCTATTTTCATATCATTCAAAGTTGAAGTTCAAGGTATAGTTGGGTTTGTCTCCATAATTGCATTTTCTTCCATATTCACCATCTCCACATTTGCATCATCTACATTCATCTCACCCTTCATGGTTTCCTCTTCAACATTCATGGAACTAGATGCTTCCAAATTTTTCATTTAGCAAATTCTTTCTCTTTTATCCCTTTGTCTTCTTGCCTCCATTTCTCTATTTGCTTCAATTTCTTTGGGTGTCATTAACTTTCTACATTTTTTTCTGTCTTTGCTTTGATCCCATTATTAGAAAACCCACTTGATAAAAAAAATGATTCTTAACCTATTTTCCAATTCCCACCTCCTTCAAATATTCAAATAAAACTATATAATATGGAGATCCTTTCTTCTATAAACTTTGAAGTACAAAAACATCATGAATACATCCAAAATTTCTCTTTTTCCAAATCTTCTTGTAAAAAGTCCTTGTACTTAATTCCACTTCAAAAAATTCAATTTGTAGTTGTCTCTTCCAACAATTTTAATAGAATTTGATCTGTTAAGAGATTGTACAAGACAAGAATGAAATAAAATAAGCAGAAACTAGCACTTTTGGTCCATACTACAGAAAGGGAATGTTGCGGGAAAAAAGTGCTCAATTGGTTTTTTCCAAATCGGGGAAAAATGGATATATAAGAAACACATGCATTATAAAACGCATATGCATTCTGGTTTAGAAATGTATACATGTTATATAATGCATACGTGTTTGTTTTTTCAAATAGCTAAAGAGGTAATGTGTATGCATTTAGTTTTAAGAACGCGTATGCATTTTATAACACGTACGCATTTTTATAATTTTGAATTCCCAATCCACATGCTGCCTTAGTTTTAGGCTCGAGAAAGGCTTGGCAACTCGACCCTAAGCCTTTGACCTGCAATTAAAAAACTAAGGCAGGTTCAAAAGAAATGTCAAAATTTAGCAATATAGTTGATGGACTTTTTTTCTGAATTAATCTATGAAATTAAAACCCATCATACAACACAATGTCTAGTTTCCAAATATATAGTTTTTGTTAAGATTGGATTATGTTTTTTTATTTTCTAATTAATTTCTAAGCAAACTAGTCCATAAACTTGAAATATAAGGCTTTTTTTGTTTTTTAATAACTTTTTACGGTTAATTTTTTTGTAAAAAAAATATATGACATCAATCTTTAGACAATTCTCTACACAATGGAAAAAAAAATCAAAAAATGTTTAGTTTAGGTCCAATTATGTTGTGTGTACACGTTGATTTTTAAAAATAGCAATTAGGGCCAATAAAAATTCAAGAAAAAAAATATTCAGAAAAAAATCACAAAAAAATATCCTCATCAATCTTCATGTTGTTAGATATCTTTTCCCAAAGAGAATTATAAAAATACTTTTATTTAGGTCAAAAAGTGGTGTTCGTACACATGCATGGTATGGTAAAAAAATGATTTTTATACATACCTATCAAAATTCAATTTCTATCATCTAGGTTTTTGAATAAATTGTTGGAATAAGGTGCCTTAACCTTGTAAATTCTAATATTGTATTTTATTCCACTTATTATTTGTTATTTGTAATTACCCATAAGGGAATGAGGTAGTCTCATTGACAGTCGTAATTTCAGAGTTACCGGCGGCAGTTATGGAGTGACTTTTACTATTGGCAAATGTAAAAACTCATGCTAAATGAGGATAGCCATGCTCCCTTGAGGATTGTACTATTTTTGGCATGTATGACAATTGTCATAATGTTTGGTGAGTGAATCTATGACAGCTGCAAGTTGTCATAAGATTCTGAGATTCTATGACGCATATGACGGATATGTTAGTTGTATTTTTGCTATATTTAGCCCAAGCTTCCTATCTTGGAAAGTTACTCTTTTGATAGAATCTATGATGGTTATGATGTGTCATAAGATATTGTAAGAGGCTAGATTTAGTCTTGGGAGCCCAACCTTTGCATGGCTATTTTTGGACAAGTGTAAGATGCTTGTAAGATGGTACTTAATGTTTATGGGTTGGAGAATCTTAGGAGAGAGAAGGTGAACACCTAAGATGAGTTAGACAATGTTTCTATAAGTATTTGCCATGTATTAGTTGCTATAATATAGATTTTAGGTACTCAGGTGCTACCAGAATGTTGTCAGATTGAAGACTGGTGGAGAGAGTTGAAGTGTTGTTGTATTGTAAATCATTTTTAGATTAATACAAACATTGGGCCTCTTTCCTGTGTGTAGTTTTTTACCCAAAAGGGTTTTCTCCACGTTAAACATTGTATTATGTGTTCATATTTCTGATTTTACATTTCTGTGAAGCATAGTTTTGTTTCTATGTTACAATCTCCATTAATAACACACAGTTAAAGATTGCAAAAACTTATATTGAATTAGATTTCTATTGAAGTAGTGTTGCTTTCATTTCTAACATTTGGTATCAAAGCCTGGACAACTTTGACTCTTGGGTGGTAGTGTGGAAGTTGTAGCTGTAGTGGGAGATTTGGTTGTGTTTGTTTGCACATTTTGTGTTGTTATTATGGTTGCATCCACCGTTGCATCAACCTCTTTATTGGAAATTGAGAAGTTCAACATAATGGGGTATGAGTTGTGGAAGCTGAAAATGGAAGATTTATTGGAATAAAGAAACCAATGGTTGGCTATCCAAAAATAGAAGAAGCCTGATGATGTCTCTCAAGATGAGTGGGATAGACTGGATAAGAAGACATAGGGAACGATCTGGTTGTGTCTTTGACTCTGTCATGTTGAATGTCGCAAAGGAAGAGACTGCATACAAGTTGTGGAAATGGTTGGGTGAGATCTATCAAGCCAAAAGTATGGTAAATAAACTTTATTTAAAAAGAAAATTATTTTCCATGAAAATGCGAGAAGGTGAATCAGCTGTAGAGCATTTAAATTATTTTAATTTGTTGGTGAGTCATCTTGATTCAGTAGATGTTGAAGTTAGTGAGGATGATAAATGTATCTTACTTCTTTGTTTTTTATCTGAGTCTTGGGAGAATGCTATCCTTCCTATTATTGCTAACCTTATGGATCCAAAGTTGGATGCTCTTATTTCAGTGCTAATGTCACAGGAATTGAGGAAGAAGAGTTCATATAGTTCAGGGGATGTTCTTAGTGTCAGGGGAAGGTCTAAGGAAATGGGACCTAAAGGAGATTAGAAAGGGGCTAAGGACAAATCCAAGGGCTGGTCTAAGACACCTGGTAAAAAGAATAGAGTTAAGTGTTGGAATTACTGTAAAAGGGGACATGTGAAGGAGTGCAGAAACCCCAAGAAATAGTGGGAGAGTGCTTCGGATAAGTCCTCGAATGCAAGTGAAGAAGTTTTACTTTCTGCATGTAATGTTGTTTCTGATGAAAATTGGTTGGTTGACTCAGGATGCTCATTTCATATGACCTCGCATAAGGAATGGTTCTCCACATATGAAGAATATGATGAAGGTAATATCTACCTTGGTGACAACTCTATATATCTGATTGTCGGGAAAGGAAAGGTATTGTTGTGTTTCAGTGATGGGAGGATTAAAACCCTCCCTGGTGTTTTGCATGTTCCTAGATTAGCTAGAAATCTGATTTCAGTCTCGAAGTTGAATGATTTGGGAATACATGTGACATTTGACAAGCATGGCTGCAGATTGGTGAGAGGGAACTTGATGGTAGTGAAAGGGAAGAGATTTGGGAACTTGTTTAAGCTTAAAGCCACTATAGTTTGTAATGCCTCCTATGTATCTGAGGCCACTACTAAAAACACATGTATGTTGTGGCACTATAGATTGTGCCACACAAGCAATAATGTATTAAAAACTATTAATAATAAAAATTTGTTGGATGTTTTCTCCTATTTTGATGAGCACTTTGATTTCTGTGAGCATTGTGTGTTTCATAAATAAAACATAAAATCATTTCCTTTAGGAAGTAATAGAGCAAAAGAGAAGTTAGAAATTATTCATATCGATGTGTTTGGACCTATGGATAATGAATCTATCAGAAAATCTCATTATTTTGTAACCTTCATTGATGATGTATCCAGATTTACATGGATTTATTTTATGAAGCATAAATATGAAGTTTTCACAAAGTTTGAGGAATTCAAAGTCTTAGTAGAGAACCAATCATGTTTAAAGATAAAAATATTAAGATCTGACAATGGAGGGGAATATTGTTCTAAGAAATTTGATGAGTTTTGCAGCATGTAGATATGATCAGACAACAGATAACTCCATATACACCACATTAGAATGGTGTTGCAGAAAGGATGAACATAACAATTATGGAAAGGGCCATAAGTATGCCTAGTGATGCACAATTGGATAAATGCTTTTGGGCAGAGGCTGTGTTTACTACTTGCTACTTGATAAATAGATCTCCTTGTAAGGCTCTTGATTCAACACCTTATGAAGTGTGGACAGGTAAGAAACCTTTCGTTTCACATTTAATGGTTTTTGGCTGTGAGGCTTTTGTTCATGTGCCTAAGGAAAAGTGATCTAAGTTGGATCCAAAGGCTAAAAAATGTAGATTCATTGGATATGGTGATAATGTAAAAGGTTATAAGCTTTGGAATCCACTAACCCGCAAGATTATCTTTTCTAGAGATGTTATTTTCAAGGAACTTAGAGCTATTTCTTAACCTGAGCAACCAAAAGAAAAAGATGAAAATGTAAAGAAGGTGTACTTTGATTTAGAGCAGCAAGATGCACTTCAGGAAAAATAGAATGATGGATTGGGGGGTGAAGAAGAAGAAGAAGATTTGAGTAGTTCTGATGAAGATGAGTATGTGGTTATAGAAGAAGTTGTTGCAGATGATCATGCAGAAGAACGAGTAGAGTCTCTTACTCCACCCTTGAGGAGATCCACAAGACAACATAATCTAGTTGACAAGTATAGCCCACCAGATTTCTATTTTGTATATGCTTTATTAAGTACTAACAATGAACCTAGATCCTACAAGGAAGCTATTTTTGTAGATGATAGTGAGTCTTGGAAGTTAGCCATGCAGGAGGAGATGATGGATTTAGACTCTTGTAACACTTGGGATCTTCTTCATTTTCCCAAAGGAAGAAAGACCGTAGGTTGTAAGTGGGTCTTCAAGAAGAAGTTTGAAGCAGATGGGTCATTGGAGAAGTACAAGGCTAGACTAGTAGCCAAGGGCTACTCCTAGAGAGAGGGACTTGATTTTGGTGAGATATTCTCTCCTGTTGCTAAATTGACTTCTATTAGATTTCTCTTATCCATTGTCATAGCTTATGATTGGGAGATTGAGCAAATGGATGTTAAGACTGCGTTCTTACATGTAGATCTTGAAGAAGAAATTTATATGCAATAGCCTACAGGTTTTGAGGTAAAAGGAAAAGACATTGGGTTTGCAGGTTAAAGAGGTCTCTCTATGGTTTGAAACAGTCCCCTAGAATGTGGTATCAAAAGTTTGATTCATTTGTTTTGAAATTGGGTTTTGTTAGAAGTGAGGAGGATCATTGTGTTTACATTCATTGTGTTGATGATTCTATATTGGTTATAGGTTTGTACGTTGATGACATGTTGTTTTTCAACAATACTAAGGGTATGGTCAGTGAGCTTAAAGCCCAACTTTCAAGTGCATTTGAGATGAAGGAAATTGGTGCTACAAGGTATATTCTGGGAATGGAGATCAGGAGGGACAGAGTTAACAGAAAGCATTGGTTTTCACAAAGTAAGTATGTGAATACTATTGTGCAGAGGTTTAGTTTGTAGGACTGTAGCCCAGTTAGAGTTCCTTTACCCATTGGTACTAATCTTTCATTAGATATGTGTCCAAAGACTAAGGATGATCTTGAGGATATGTCTAATGTACCATATGCTAGTGATTTAGGGAGTTTGATGTATGCAATGGTTTGCACTAGACCAGATATTGTCCAAGTAGTGGGAGTTTTGAGTAGATTTATGTCTAACCCTGGTAGACAACATTGGAACTATGTGAAGATGGTGTTTAAATATCTTATAGGTACTCCTGATTATTGTTTGGTTTATTTTGGTACTGATAGTGTTGATAAATATTTGGACATATAGGGTTTTGTTGATGTAGAATGGGTAGGTGACTTGGATAGTCGAAGGTCCACTAGTGGCTATGTGTTTACTTTGTTTGGAGGTGCAGTGAGTTGGATGAGTAAGAGGCAGCCCACAGTTGCTTTGTCCACCACAGAAGAAGAGTATATGGCTGCTACTTATGTCTCTAAAGAGGTAGTTTGGTTAAGGAGGTTGTGTATAGGTATTGGTTTTGATTGTAGGATCATTTAGATTGGTTGTGATAGCCAGAGTGCTATCTATTTGGCCAAGAATCCCATGTATCATGCTCAAACTAAGCATGTTGATGTTTAGTATCACTTTGTTTGAGAGTTGTCTGCAAATGGAGAGATTGAGCTAAAGAAGATAGACACTCAGGAGAATGTGCAGATTCATTGACCAAGCCTATGAGCACAGAGAAGTTTGTATGGTGCAGAGAGGCCATGGCCCTTGTTTCTAGTGCCTAATTATTTTTCATTTGTTTTCCTATGGGTTGATTTACAATGTATAATGTCAAGTGGGAGAATGTTGGAATAAAGTACCATTAACCTTGTAAATTCCAATATTGTATTTTATTCTATTTATTATTTGTTATTTGTAATTACCCATAAGGGAATGAGGTAGTCTCATTGACAGTTGTAATTTCAGAGTTATCAACGGCAGTTGCAGAGTGACTTTTGCTATTGAAAAATGTAAAAACTCATGGTAAATGAGGATAGGCATGCTCCCTTGAGGAATATACTATTTTTGGTATGTATGACAACTGTCATAATGTTTGGTGAGTGAATCTATGACAGCTGCAAGTTGTCATAAGATTATGAGATTCTATGACACATATGACGGATATGTTAGCTGTATATTTTCTATATTTAGCCCAAGCTTCCTATCTTGGAAAGATACTCTTTTGCTGGAATCTATGATGGTTATGACATGTCATAAGATGTTGTAAGAGGCCAGATTTAGTCTTGGGAGCCTGACCTTTGTATGGCTTGTTTTGGACAAGTGTAAGATCCTTGTAAGATGGTAATTAATGTTTATGAGTTGGATAATCTTAGGAGAGAGAAGGTGAACACCTAAGATGAGTTAGAAAATGTTTCTATAAGTATTTCCCATGTATTAGTTGCTGTAATATAGATTTTAGGTACATGGGTGTTGCCAGAATACTGTCAGATTGAAGACTGGTGGAGAGAGTTGAAGTGTTGTTGTATTGTAAATCATTTTTAGATTAATACAAACATTGGGCCTCTTTTCTGTGTGGATTTTTTTACCCAAAAGGTTTTTCTCCACGTTAAACATTGTGTTATGTGTTCATATTTCTAATTTTGTATTTCTGTGAAGCATAGTTTTGTTTCTATGTTACAATCTCCATTAATAACACACAATTAAAGATTGCAGAAATCTATATTGAATCAAATTTCCATTGAAGTAGTGTTGCTTTCATTTCTAACATAAATTAAATATTTAGAAATTAGATTCAAAATACTAAATTTCATATTACTAACTTTTTTAAAGATTCATTGTGTAAGTGCTTCAAATTTTTAGTCCAAGTGTGACAAATTCTGAAAAAAAACAAAAACACTTCCACTTTTTGAGCTTTTTGTGGACCCAACTTCTTGCATCAGCCCTACAAGCATACTTTGGTAAATCTATCTGCTAATCTGATGATATGTCTTAATCCCCTAATAACTGTCAGGAATCTCCTCATTCATCTACTCCTCAAGACCATAGCACTTGCCTTGTTGGAGATCCTATTGATGTCCAAATGGATCCCAAAAATAATGATAAATTTATAAAAATAGTATAATTCTTGTCCTTTAAAGAGTGAAAAGTGCATTGGGTTTTCCTACACGAACTCCCTAACTTGTTTTCCTAGTCATACAAGGATATGCCTAGTATTAACCCATACATTGTGGTCCATAATATTGTGCTTTATCTTGATGCCTAGCCATTAAAATAGAAAATTCATAAAATGAATCCCAAGGTTTCTTTAATGGTTAAGGATAAGATAGAAAATATCCTACAACATGGCTTTATCCACCCCATAGAATACTTGCCTTGGATTTCAAATATTGTAGCTATCATAAAACCCAACAACCATATTTGAAAATGCATTGATTTTTGATATCTTATCAAAGCATCCTTGAAGGATGACTTCCCTCTTCCAAATATTGACATGATAGTCAATTAAATAGTTGGTCATGCCTTGCTTTATTTCATTGATGGCTTCTCAGGATATAATCAAATTATTATCAACCCCCAAGATTAGTACAAAACTACATTTACTTCACCTTAGGGATGTTAGAGACACAAGAATACTGAGAGGGGGGGTTGAATCAGTATTCAGACAATTTTCAATTTCAACAACTTCAACTTATCTGAAACAAATTAAAATTTAAGCATCACAATATCAACATGAAAGAATAACACAATGCACATCAACACACAACACCAGATATATGTGGAAAACCCTAAAAGGGAAAAACCATGTTGAGGATTAACTCACAATATATGAAGCTCAAATAATAACCTTTTTAGGGAGTATAACCCAAGGAAGCTGCTACTTCCTAAGTAACTTTGATTTAGGGTTACTCCCAAGGAAGTCCCTGATGACTTTATTTTAGGGTCACTCCCAAGGAAACTACTACTCCCTAAAATTAGAACACATTTTCAAAGGATTATAGTAATGACAGTCTTTCTACTATCTAAAAAATGGCATTGAAGCTTACACTTTGATGATTGCACTTCTACCTCCTCGCACTTTCTTTTGAAGATCTGATTAGTTAGGCACACTCTATACTTGATCACTATCTCAAATATGTCTTCAAGATGAATCCGAACAACATGAACAACATCTTCTTATTCTCCTTTAGTCGCACAACAATAATGCATTTATTCTATGTTTTAGTTACTTGTGAGCCTTTTCAATCAACTTGCAATCATACAACACCTCACCCACTTTGATTCATTAGTTATACATGATATTACATTGATTACATTGCTTGTCAGCTAGATACAACATGAACAATACATTTACAAGTCAGCCATACAACACACAATATGAAACGTGTGGAAGATAGGTCCTAAGTGAACACACACATTACACCAGCATAAGATTCAAGCCTTGTGGACCCCAAATCTTGCTTAACTAGGTCCAAAACATCCTTCATAGCTTCAAACATCAAGGAATTATATCCGCACACTTTGTTCATTTGGAAATAGGACAACTTTAAGGAAAACACATAAGGTCTTGAAGTATAACGACCATATCAAAATGACAAACCTTGTATGGCACTAGAAACAAGAAAGATCTTTGTGAAACTTTTCCAGATGAGTCCACTTGACCCATACAAAATTGCCAAACACTGCTTTGCCACCGCACATCAAAGAATTGTGCCGCACAACTTCAATCATTAACATTGAGAGCAATCTATCATCCGGGACACACTGCAACATACTATCATTAGTCAAACTGAGTTGCGGAAAACAAAAATCCTTGGAACTACAAGGGAGCATATAATGCACATATAAAAACATATCCTCAAAGCTAATATTATCACCCAGATTTGTGCCCTTGCTTACAGTTGTGAAACTTCAGCAATCTAGAATAACATGGGAATGATCTCAAGGTGTAGGACCTTGCTCAGAAAGATCAGACCTCTAGAGAAGGTCGGCTTCCTTTGCCTGATTATCACCTAAAACTACTAAACTTTGAGGGGAAAAGGGAGAAGGAATGCTTTAAAGTAAAGATGAAACAACAAAACTTGAAACATAAAAGGGTGATGCACTAGACAGATTTAAAGAGACTATCACAGAACTGAAAAATGCACAGCACAACCGGATAGAGCAAGGATGTATACACAAATTAGATGATTCTAGCAGAGGCAAGAAGCAATATGATTGAGAGGAACAAAGACATTCATAGGAAACCATATTCAGATTCACACAGAACTAGAAAATCAGTCAAAGATGTATGATAACTTGCATATATTCAGTAGGAAGGCAAGGTTACAGTGGTAGAAAAAGATCTGTTTGGAAACAGAAAAAGATTCTATGCCAAAACATTTCCAACCCTATCTACATCATCCGAATGCACATATATAGCAATTCAAGAATGTCCTAAGTTGGTTACAAAATTCACTCAAAGAGCTACAGCAGAAAAAATATCTCTGAAGGGACGTTCAACTGCAAGGAGTAATGGTGTCAAATATCTGGAATTGATGCAGATGGAAGATATTTTCAGTCTTCAATGCAAGCTGCTACATCATCAATCTGCTCCCCTGAAACGGTGGAAGATATTTTAGTATTAAATGCAAGTAGTTTGCGGGTCTATCCTCAACCATGACTGTATGCAGTGTCTGAAACAAGGCGGTAGAGAGATATTTCCTGATCATCAATGCGAGCTGCTTCCTCTTTGTGTAGCAATGAATGCAAGAAATATCTACATCTACCCCAAAATGGTTGCTGAAATGTCCCTTCAGCCATATATGCAAATCCAGATCATGTACCTCTACTTTTAGAGCTTAAACTCCTCTTTAAAATCACCCCCCGAATATGCACCTAGATCTGCATACAACGCGGGCCCCTACCTTTTTGAATTGACCTTTGTATACTTCTCCTTATGAGGGATATGATGGTGATGTCACCATCATGGATGCTTGGGGTGATATAATGAATATCAGGGTGATATTTGGAGGAAAGGGTGATATTACAAATATCAGGGTGATATTTAGAGGAAAGGGTGATATTACCAATATCAGGGTGATATTTGGAGGAAGGGTGATATTACAAATATCAGGGTGATATTTGGAGGAAAGGGTGATATTACAAATATCGGGGTGATATTTGGATGAAAGGGTGATATTTGGATGAAGGGTGATATTTGGAGGAAAGGGTGATATTACAAATATCAGGGTGCTAGTTGGAGGAAGGGTGATATTATAAATATCAGGGTGATATTTGGAGGAAAGGGTGATATTACAAATATCGGGGTGATATTTGGAGGAAAGGGTGATATTACAAATATCGGGGCGATATTTGGAGGAAGGGTGATATTACAAATATCAGGGTGATATTTGGAGGAAAGGGTGATATTACAAATATTGGGGTGATATTTAGACATCGGGGTGATCTCCAAATATCACCTGGTGTTTGGAAAATGACCCGATATGCGAAATATCATGCGATGTTTTGGAATATGACCCGATGTGTAAAATATCACCCGATGTGTAAAATATCACCTGATGTTTTGGAATATGACATAATGTGTGAAATATCACCCGATGTGTAAAAAAATTAGGTTTGACCAGAATATTGACCATACATAACTTCCTTATTTTAGCGAATTTCAGGGTGATGTAAAAAGCAAGCTTGCCTATTTTTTTAAGCTCTTTCACATGGTAAGCTTCTTCAAGCAAGCTTCAGACCTTTACATTTGGGTTCAGACTTGAAGATCACAAATATAGCTTACATTGGGGATATGTACACTGACTGATGCTGCTTGAATTATTTGATTCCAGCTAGAAGAAAATAGGTCAACAATTTGGCGACTTCTATGGGATGTTTGCCTACTGAACATAAGATCAGTAGCCTTAAGCATCCATTGGGCATGGGGTCAAGTCTAAATCATGCTAGAAAACTGGAACCTGCCTCCAAAATACAAAAAGGGGGAAGGGCCTACATTCTCCTAATGACAATGCAGCCTATGCAGAAGCACTTAGGGAAAGGGAAAACTAAAATAGAAATGAAACCTACTCTAATCCTAAACTAACCAGTCACACATGACCTTAAACAAATCCATTAACCAGTTCTTGGAAGTAATTGCCCTTTCTTAACATTTTACAATGTTTTTGATGCATGTGTGCAGTTAAAAAGAGATGAGGGGGAAATGGGCATATGACAAATTGGTAAAACACCCCCCACAAAATGGAGATAAACTCACCTATCCACCTGGACTGATTGCTGATGTTACTAGCTTGTGGTGAATAAATGTGTTGATGCCACTCATTTTCATGTTCAACTTCATGCTTAGAGGTAAGCATGACAAGTGATGACCTCTCTTGATGTGTCTCCGGCTGGGCTAGATGTCTAATTAGGCATCCCCTTGAAGTGATACACAAATCATGTTGGATCTCATGTCTCTGCTCTAATTCTTTCTCTTCTTGCCCTTCTCTTGGTATGATGGTGTCCTCCATTTGACTTTCATGTTGTTGTTGTGTGTGAAACAGCTGACTTGGGACATCATGGCTTTCTCCTTCTTCCCTCAAAGAACCTAAGAAGGTTGACATAATGTCATCATGGCTGCATTCTTCCTCTTCTTGCTGGTATGAAAACTCTAGCTCATGTGATTCTACCACAAATGTGGTTGCCCCCACCTTATGAACAAAATGCTCATGATATTCTATCTTAGGCTTAGAAAATGAGCCATGCACATGCTCAAAAGAGAAGACCTCCCCATCAAGAAGTTGATATCCCTACCTTTTCTCGCATGCCAGCAACTCACAATCATGCTCACTATCTCCAAGTTGTTCTAGGTCTATTGGCAACTTGTTTTTATCATCATTTTCAATGTGGCTGGGGAAATCATCAAACAAGGCAACATCATCTACTTTCTAAGTAAATTCAGCAATAGCCTCCACCATAGCACACTCATCCCAGAAAAGAGCTTCCTCCAAGTCTTCAAGGGCTGAAAACTCACTGCCATGCTGGGCCTCCATGCATAACAAGTTATCATTATTTTTTATGTGCTCTTGTTGTTGCCTATCCACAATCAGCTACTCATACCCTTCTTCTTCAACATAATCAGGTAGCTCATGTAGTAGGGCAACATTATCCACCTCTGCAGTGACCTTAACAATACTCATAGGTGCACTAGGTTCAAACAATTCTATCTTTGTGAGTGTAGGAACACACTGCTCCTCATTAGTTCTATCTTCTTCCACCTCCTCTTTTGGCTCATCTTTCCAATTATCTTGGTAGACAACAGGTCCATCCTTGAGGATTGAAATATCATCAGGGAAAGAGGTCTGAAAATCTTCCTAAATTTCTTGGAGGGGAGAGGGTTCTTAACACATTTGTTCCTGGGGAGTGATAATATGAATTTGCACAGGAACAGGGACTTGTGAAGGGATAAAAGCGTTGAAACCTAGAAACTTGTGGAGTCTAGGTTGCTCTTGCTTGTGAATTGGTATGAGAGGACTGACTTTTTCAAGGTTTGGCATTTTGTAACTAGGATGCTCGATCCAAGAAGGTTGCCATGATAGAGAAGTTTGAGCTACCTTCATAGATTCATTTTGATTTAAAAGATGGACTTGTTTGAAGCTAGGAACAAGCTCTTGTGAACGCTAAGGGCCTCTAAAACTTGGGATTTGAAAACTGGGAAATAGTTTTGGAGGTGTAGAGGAACTAACCTGCCTGAAGCTTGGAATTTTAAATTTTGGGGCTCCTTCAGTAGCAGGCTAAGCAGGTGTTGTCTTTATAGCAAGGTTTTCTTGAAAAACCTCCTCTTGTACTTCTCATTGCTGGTCACGTTTTAACATTTCTATAAATTCATCAGCCTCCTTATTCAGATCTAGAGATAGCTTCTTGAGACCATACATGCTTATGATGCTGAGATCATAAAACTGTTGAGGCCAATTGTACCCTGCTACTCTTTTGGCCTTCTCTAAATTTCCATCAAGCTTTAGAAAACCACTCATGAGCTCATTGAAAGCATCAATATTCTCAGGGGCAACATTAGGGGTAGGAGGGAGGTAAGCAGCATGAGGATGCTGATACTCTGTAGTGGAAGGGCTATATGGCATAAAATTAGAGGCATTTGGGGACTAGTATTGCTGATATAGGGGCCAATAGCATGTATTTGTATTAGGGGTAGGGGAAAAGCCATGATTTCCATAAAATTTTGATGTTTTTAGCATCTAAATGCTGGATAATCATAAAATATCAGAATGAGAGCAAAATAGGTCTGTAACCAAAGAGAAACTAGATACATACCAAAGAGGGAGTCACCAGGTGATTGAAACAACTTTGGAAGCTGAAATAGACCAGGAAAATTACCAAAATCCTAACCTTTGATAAAATTTTAGGTACTTGGGCTGCCGAAAATAGCTAACATTTGGTAGAGTCGCCATGGTGTTGAATATTGCCTCAAAGACTGCTAATACTAGGAGAAACACCAAATCCCTCAGTATCTTGATGAGAAGTTCATTGAACTAGTCCCACCGGGCATGCCAGAGTTATCACCCAGATTTATGCCCTTGTTTACAGTTGTGAAACTTCAGCAATCTAGAATAACATGGGAATGATCTCAAGGTGTGGGACCTTTCTCAGAGAGATTAGAGCTCTAGAGAAGGCCAGCTTCCTTTGCTTGATTATCACCTAAAACTACTAAACTTTGAGGGGAAAAGGGAGAAGGAATGCTTTAAAGTAAAGATGAAACAACAAAACTTGAAACATAAAAGGGTGATGCACTAGACAGATTTAAAGAGACTTTCACAGAACTGAAAAATGCATAGAACAACTAGATAGAGCAAGGATGTATACACAGATTAGATGATTCTAACAAAGGCAAGAAGCAATATGATTGAGAGGAACAAAGACATTCATAGGCAACCATATCCAGATTCACATAGAACTAGAAAATCAGTCAAAGAGGTATTATAACTTGCATATATTCAGTAGGAAGCCAAGGTTACAGTGGTAGAAAAAGCTCTGTTTGGATATAGAAAAAGCTTCTATGCCAAAAAATTTCCAACCCTATCTACATAATCCGAATGCACATATATAGCAATTCAAGAATGCCCTAAGTCGCTTACAAAATTCGCTTAAAGAGCTGCAATAGAAAAAATATCTTTGAAGGGACATGCAACTACAAGGAGTAATGGTGTCAAATATCTAGAATTGATGCAGATGGAAGATATTTTCAGTCTTCAATGCAAGCTGCTACATCATCAATCTACTCCCCTAAAATGGTGGAAGATATTTTGTTATTAAATGCAAGCAGCTTGCGGGTCTATCCTCAACCATGACTATATGCAATGTCTAAAACAAGGCAGTGGAGAGATATTTCTTGATCATCAATGCGATCTCCTTCCTCTTTGTGCAGCAATGAATGCAAGAAATATCTGCATCTGCCCCAAAATGGTCCCTGAAACATCCCTTCAGCCAAATATGCAAATCTGGATCATGTACCTTTGCTTTTGGTACTTAAACTCCTCTTTGAAATCGCCCCCCGAATATGCACCTAGATCTGCATACAACGTGGGCCCCTACCTTTTTGAATCGGCCTTTGTATACTTCTCCTTATGAGGGATATGATGGTGACATCACCATCATGGACGCTTGGGGTGATATAATGAATATCAGGGTGATATTTGGAGGAAAGGGTGATATTACAAATATCAGGGTGATATTTGGAGGAAAGGGTGATATTACAAATATTAGGGTGATATTTGAAGGGTGATATTACAAATATCAGGGTGATATTTGGAGGAAAGGGTGATATTTGGATGAAAGGGTGATATTACAAATATTGGGGTGATATTTGGAGGAAAGGGTGATATTACAAATATCAGGGTGATATTTGGAGGAAGGGTGATATTACAAATATCAGGGTGATATTTGGAGGAAGGCTGATATTACAAATATCGAGGTGATATTTGGAGGAAAGGGTAAAATTACAAATATCGGGGTGATATTTGGAGGAAGGGTGATATTTGGAGGAAAGGTGATATTACAAATATCGGGGTGATATTTGGAGATTAGGGTGATCTCCAAATATCACCCGATGTTCGAAAAATGACCCGATGTGTGAAATATCACCCAATGTTTTGGAATATGACCCGATGTGTAAAATATCACCCGATGTTTTGGAATATGACCCGATGTGTGAAATATCACCCGATGTTTTAGAATATGACCCGATGTGTGAAATATCACCCAATGTTTTTGGAATATGACCCGATGTGTAAAAAAAATAGGTTTGACCAAAATATTGACCGTACATAACATCCTTATTTTAATGAATTTCAAGGTGATGTAAAAAGCAAACTTGCCTATTTTTTCAAGCTCTTTCATGTGGTAAGCTTCTTCAGGCAAGCTTCAGACCTTGAGATTTGGGTTCAGACTTCAAGATCACAAATATAGCTTACATTGGGGATATGCACACTGACTGATGCTACTTGAATTATTTGATTCCAGCTAGAGGAAAATAGGTCAACAACTACAATGGAAACCATTCATTTTCAGAGGAATGCAGAGCATTCTAATAGGCCTTCAACACTACCTCACTTTGTTAGGACACATACCGATACTCTATTATGCATAACTTTCAAAGCAGAAGGGCAAATTATCTCAATATTTGGAATTATCATCTCCACTAGAATCTTAACATACCTTCAGAACTGTATAGCTGAATTTGCAAATGTAGAGGAATGTAGAGCATTCCATTTAGTCTTCATCATCACATCATACTTGCTAAGCATGAACTAGAAATCAGTCACTTATATCTTTCACAGTGGAGGACCAAGTGATCTAAAACATTGGATTTAGAACTTTTACATAATACTAGACTTAACTATTGAACTACTAGAACATATCTTCAAAACCAGAGGAATGTAGAGCATTCCATTACCATTCTAGAAACACCTTCACAGAACCAACACTGTCTTCAACTTATCAATGGAAAAACATTTATCTGATAATCAGAACATCATGAAACTTATAACATACAAGAACTAACATTGGAGGAAGCTATGTTCCAATCCCTAGAAGCACAAGATTAATATAATGAGAATACGGAGCAATCTCCCAGACGGTCTTCAAAGAGTAGTCATCCTGAAACATAAACTATCACCAACTTCCAGAGGCAAAATCTTACTTGTACCAACACATACAACTAAGGAACATTAGGATGGAACATTCAACATGCTTTAGGCCACTAGCAACACATCTAATCCTCTTAGTGCTTCTAATTCCCATCTCAATTCTACACTCTCAATTTTACACTGATCAATGCATGACATCCAAGTATGAACACCATGACACCTCCATGATAGAGTTGACATCAATGATAACCTTAATGACAGCCTTAACAATCTCCTCAACCTTGTGATAGTGTTGACATTAATGAAAACAACCCGAGACATCATTTGTGCAACAATCTGCCCCTTTGGCATTGATGGCAACACATACCTACTCATTCTCCCCCTTTGACATCAATGACAAAGGGAATCCAAAGACTTCTCATTAGCAACCACTGCTTTGTCATTCTCCCTATTTCAACAACAACCACATATCTACACACTTCTTCTTGTAATATTGAAATCCCCCTATCATCAGCAACCACTACCTATTCCCCCTAAGAGGTAACCATCATCAATCCACGAAACAAAGATATATCATTAACTTCCCCTGGAAAGATGCATCACTATGCATAATTAGCAAGAATAATGAGGGGCAATTACCCCTAACTTCTGCCCAAGATCCTCAAAGGTGTCCTTTGCAAGAGCCTTAGTAAAAATATCTATAATTTGATTCTTTGTTGGAACATATTCCAACTTCACTTCCTTATCTACAATCTTCTCTCTCAAAAAGTTATACCTTATTGCTCTATGCTTGGTTCTAGAATGCATCACTAGATTCTTGGAAATATTGATAGTACATGTATTATCACACAAAATAGGAATAGGCTCATGATATACAATACCTTGATATCCTTCAGAGTTTGCTTCATCCACAACACTTGTGTATAGTAGAAGGCTTCTGCAATATACTCCACCTCTATAGTTGATAAGGACACTGAGTCTTGCTTCTTTCTCTGCCATGAAACCAATCTGCTTCCTAGAAAGAAAGCACCACCACTTGTACTTCTTCTATCATCAACACAACTAGCCCAATTGTTGGGATAAGGTGCCATTAACCTTGTAAATCCCAATATTGTATTTATTCCATTTATTATATGTAATTTGTAATTATCCATGAGGAGATGTACTAGTTTCACTGGCAGGGGTAATTTCAGAGTAACCAGAGGTAATTATGAAGTGACTTTTACTGTTGGCAAATGTAAAAACTCAAAGTAAATGAGGGTAGGCATTTTCCCTTGAGGAATCTACTATATTTGGCATGTATGACAACTGTCATAATGTTTGGTAGGTGAATCTATGACAACTGCAAGTTGTCATAAGATTCTGTGATTCTATGATGCATATGACAGATATGTTAGTTGTATATTTGCTATATTTAGGCTCAGGTGCCTATCTTGGAAAGGATGCATGTTGGAGGTATCTATGATGGTTATGACATGTCATAAGATGCTGTAAGATGCCATTCTTGGATATGGGTGCCCAACTTTGAATGGGTGAACTTTCGACACTTAGAGGTTTCTTGTAGGTGTTATTTTGATGATGCATGTGGAATATTTGGAGAGAGAAGGTGAACACCTAGGATGAGTTGGAAAACATTTCTATAAGTATTTTTGATGTATTTGTTTCTGCAATACATATTTTAAGTACTCAAGTGATGGAGGATTGAAGACTGAAGGAGAGATTGGTGGTGTTGTTGTATTGTAAGTCATTTTTAGATTAATACAAATATTGGGCCTCTTTCCTATGTGGAGTTTTTTACCTGAAAAGGTTTTCTCCACATTAAACATTGTGTCATGTGTTCAATTTTCTGATTTTGTATTTCTGTGAAGCATATTTTTGTTTCTATGTTATAATCTCCATTAATAACACATAGTTAAAGATTGAAGAAATTTATATTGAATCAGATTTACATTAAAGTAGTGTTGCTTTCATTTCTAACACCAGTCAACAATAGTGTATGCACTCAAATCAAAGTCATTACCTTTTGGATACCATAGACCATAGTCCAGATTTCCTTTCACGTATTTGAATATCCTTTTTACTACCTTCTCATGTGTTTTCTTAGGATTGGCTTGATATCTAGCAACCACACATATTGCGTGCATAATGTCAGGTCTAGAAGCAGTCAAGTACAACAATGCTCCAATTGCAGACCTATAGACAGTTTGATCCACCTCCTGATACTCACAATCTTTTCTCAAGTGACATCCAGTGACCATGGGAGTACTTATTGGTTTTGAATCCTCCATTCAAAACTTCAACAATTCTTTGACATACTTATCTTGAGAAATAAAGATGCCACCATCTTGCTAGGAAATTTAAAGTCTAAAGAAAAAAGACATTTCACCAATCATGGACATCTCAAACTCTTTTTGTATCTCCTCTGTAAACCTTTTACACATATCACCATATCCACCAAAGATAATGTCATCAACATATACTGCAACTATCAAAATCGTGGCTCCTTCCTTTATATAAGATTACTATTTGTGGTATCTTTCTTGAAGCCTTGCTAAAGTAAGTACTTGTCTAATCTTGCATACATAGCCCTAGGTGCTTGCTTGACACCATACAAATCCTTTTTGAGTCTACGTACCATATATGGATCTTCTGATATCTAGAAACCATCTGGTTGTTCAATGTATACTTCTTCTAGCTCACCATTCTAAAATGTTGACTTGACATCCATCTGATATACTTTCATGTTCTTATGAGTAGCAAGCACATGGAACATTCTGATTGCCTCCATCCTTGCTACCAGAGCATAAGTCTCCTCAAAATCAATGCCTTCTACTTGAGTGTATCCTTTGCATACTAATCTTTCTTTGTTCCTTACAACTTCACCTTCTTCATTCAATTTGTTCTAGAACACCCATTTTGTTCCTATAATATTCTTATTTACTGGTCTGGGAACCAATTCCCATGTTTGATTCTTCTCAATTTGAACCAATTCCTCTTCCATGGATGTTATCCATCCCTCACCCTTTCTAGCTTCAGCAAAGGTCTTAGGTTCTACTTTTGATAACAAACAGAAGTTTGCTTGCTCATGTGTCTTGGCAAAAATTCTCCTTGTCAGCACACCTTCATTCTTGTCTCCAATGATCTGTTCTGCAAAGTGATTCTTTTGAACATATTTTGTTGGGGTCTTAGGCATCTATTGTGGTTCTTGTTCCTTTTCTTCTTTTACTTCTTCTTCTTCTTCATCAATGCAAGGAAAGATATTAGATCAAGTGTCTTCTGAATCTTATGAGAACTAATGTAGGTCTTCATCTAGTTTGACATTTGTGCTTTCAATCATCTTTCCCAACCTTTTGTTGTAGCATCTATAGGACTTGCTCCTAGTTGAGTAACCAAGAAAGATTCCTTCATCACATCTTGAATCAATCTTTCCTAGGTCTTCTTCATCTCTTCTGATATAGCATTTGCTACCAAAGATCTTGAAGTATCTGATAGTGGGAGGTCTTAGTGCTATTAACCCTTAATCACACTCTATTAGTTAGATAGACAATAGTGTGAATTGCTTCATTCTAGTATATATCAGGTAGATCTACATCTTTCAACATTGCCCTAGACATTTCTTGCATAGTCCTATTATTTATTTCCACTACCCCATTTTGCTAAGGGGTTCTAGGAGCAAACAAATGCCTCCTAATACCATGATCTTCACAAAACTTTTCAATTTCATTTGAAGTAAACTCACCTCCTCTATCTAACCTTAAACATTTGATCTTAGTATCCATTTCGTTTTCAACCAAATCTTTGAAAACTTTAAACTTATCAAGGGCATCATATTTTTCTCTTAATAAAGTAACCCAAGTCATTCTAGAATAATCATCAATGAGCAACATAAAATACCTTTTAGCTTGTTGACTCTTTACTCTTGTAGGTACACATAGGTCTATGTGAATTAGCTCTAATGGCTTTAAAGAAGAGTACTCCTTACTTTTAAAAGTTGTCTTTATCTTCTTTCCCATTTGACATTCCTTGCATACAGTATTTGTAGGCTTGATTATCGTAGGCATATCTCTCATTGCATGAGTAGAGATGATTCTTACCATATTATCAAAGTTGTTGTGTCTGATTCTTTTGTGCCACAACCAACACTCACTAAATTGAGTCAACAGACATGTTCTTCCATTTGCCTCTTTCAAGAGATAAATATCACCACATGTCTTGATACCTTCTACAATTATCTTTCCAGATCTTACCTTCTTGATTTCACAACCATTGGCATGAAAAGTATGATTGTATCCTTTCCCACACATTTGATTGACACTAAGAAGATTGTGCTATAATCCTTTGACATAGAGAACATCTTCAGTCCTATTCTTTCCATCAATAGTTATGACACCTTTTCCATAGATTTGAGCTGACTCATCACCGCCAAACTTGACAGCTCCACCAGCCCACTTCTCAAGGCTAATAAACTTCTCTTTGTCTCTAGTCATATGATTTGAACAACCACTGTCAATAACTGGTGCAATGCACCTAGAATAATCATTTAGTTAATTTTTTTTATAATTTTAGTTGTTAAAGACAAAATAAAGTTTTAAATTAATGTATTAAAGCCTTCTAAAGGCATGGTCATGTAGTGGTGGCCTTAGAAAAGGAAAATTTGTAATAATAGGTCTAAGAGATTTTTATTTCCTAGATTTTAGGATAGTCTTGTTTTTTTCCTTTAATGAAGGCTTTAATTACCTTCTTTTTTTAGCTTCCCATGATGGAGAGAAGAGAATTTCGTGGATTTATGTTGTAACATGCCTATGATAGCTAGAGAGGTTGAATTGGCATGTATGGGAAAAGTTTTGATTAAAAAAATGAGAGAAAAAGATATAACTTTCTGCAATTTTTGGTGGTTTTCTTAGTTTTCAAGCACTTGTACGGAAATGTACAGAATTTTCATGGAGGGAACCAAATGAAATCTGGAAGAGGGCTGTGTTAGCTCTATTCTTCATTTTATTTGGCAGATTAATATTTTTGTTTAAGAATTTTATTGGCATTTTTCTGATTTTTGGTCCAAAAATCTAGTCTTTTGGGTTTCTGAAAAAATTGATGGCTTGGGAGCCATTTCCATCCACACTCTAACCCAATAATGGATGAGATGGAGAAATTTTGTTGCTATTTCTCTAATTTTTGTGTTGCAGGAATGGTGGAGTTGGTGTGAAAGGATAGATTTGTGTGTTTCTTGAAGTCCAATAACACTATGTTTTGATAGTCCTAACATAGGTGGAGTTGCTTTTTGAAGGGCAATGGAGAAGTTTGGCACAAAACCTTTGAAAACAAAGTATTTAGACCTTTTATGATCTGTTTGATACCTTGGAGTGGGTATTTGTAATTGGAAATAAGTTTTCTATCCTTTTTTCATGTCTAGGAGGCCTAATTAGCCCTTGGGACAGCAGGGTACAGTCAAGTTTTGGATGTAGTGTTCCAAAGAAACCTATGTTGCATGTTTGATATGTTCAAGAACAAGGTAATGGGTAGTCAAAAAGCTCTTGATAGTTTGGAGAGGAGGTCTGAAACAAAAGTTATTTTATGACAGTGCTAAAAAGAGGGCTACACGGAAGTGAGTCAGTTTGTGAAGGAGGTGGTACAAGGATGTATCCCCTGGGCATTTTTATGGTTTTGTGAGCTTGGGACAGTCAAACCTAGAAGGTCTAGGGTCCCTAGAAAGTTTGGGAAGGTTCCCATGTGTTTTAACCTACAAATGGTGTCATTATGCTATGTTGAAGCAATGGAGAGTACATGGACAGTCTTGTCCTGTTTGGTGTCAAGTGTTGCTATTTGGTCCACTGAGGCCTAGATGAGTTTTTTTCCCTACCATCCCATTTATCCTCTTCCTCCTGTGTTGTTAGTTTGATCCCTTTGTGGTCCTTTGTGTTGTTACCTCTGCATCAAATTGGTATCAGAGCACAGTTAGTAGGTCTGTGAAGTGTTGAGTTGAAGAAGAAGTTTATCAAGATGCCTCCAAGAGCAAGAAACATGGCTCAAGAGATGAATGACCTGAAAGAGAAGCATGCTAGGGAGTTGAGGGAGCTGAAGGAAAGAATGGCTACCCTAGAACAAAATCAGAGAAGAGGAGTGGCTCTAGGTGATGAGATTGAGTCTAAGGAAGAAGAAGAAGTTGAGTATGAAGATGTGGAAGAAGAGTTAGACCCTGAGGATTAGAGGATGGTAAAGTTGTTGAGGGTAGTGAAAGATGACAAGCACAAGATGAAGATAGATGTGCCAAAGTATGGAGGAAGCCTGAATGATGAAGAGTTGTTAGACTGGATTGTAGCATTGGACAATCAACTTTGAGTGTGAAGAAGTTCCTGAGGATCAGAAAGTGAAGATTGCAAAGACCAAGCTAACAGGTCATGCTTTGTTATGGTGGGATTATCAGCAGACAGAGAGAAGAAAGCAAGGAAAGGCAAAGATTGTCTCATGGGACAAGATGGTAGCAAGAATCAAAGGTAAATTCTTGCCTAAAGATTATGAAGTTCAAATGTTTAAGAAGCTTCAAAGTTTAAGGCAAAAAGAAATGGATGTTAAGACATACACTGAAGAGTTTTATAAGCCGAGTATAAGGTCTGGTCAAAATGAAACTGAAGTGGAAAAAGTTGCTAGGTATATTGGTGGTTTGAGATTTAACATGCAGGATGAACTAGTGTTGGCAAATCCAAGGAGTGTTGAAGACTGTTATCAGATGACAGTTAGAGTGGAAGAGAAGCTAAAAAGGAGACAAGATAAGTCAGCCAGAGGTAGAGGTAATACCTCTAGAGGTAGAGGATATTTCAATACAAAGCAAGTTAGTGAAAATTAAGAAGACATGAGCAAGGCACAAGGACAAGGTGCTGATTTCAAACAAGGACAAAGTGCAGACTTCAGAGGTAGAGGTTCCAGAGGCAGATTTGGTGGAAGGAGTACAAATACCTTTGTAGGTAAATGTTATAATTGCCAAGAGTTTGGGCACCCAGCATATAAGTGTCCTGAGAAGAAAAACTTTTCAAATGATGGTGAAAGAAAGAGTGAAAGAAGGACTCAATTAGTCCAAGAAGAAGAATGTGGTAGTTCTAGTTACACAAGGTGTGATGCTAAGGCAGGAGAAGCATTGATGCTGAGAGAAAGAGCACTATTGAAGACCTCCAGGGAGAAGGAGTTGATTTAGAGGAGAGCATTGTTTAGGACAAATTGCAAAAGCAAGGACAAGGTATGTAAAGTTATAGTGGATTCTGGTTGTACTGATAATATGGTGTCAAGTGAGATGGTAGATAAAGTGAAGTTAAAGAGAGTTCTAGGGAAGTTCCCTACAAAATTTATTGGGTAAGTGATCATCAGTCCATTTTAGTGACTAAACAAGCATTAGTTGAGTTTAAAATTGGAGCATATGAGGATAGGGTACTTTGTGACATCCTACCTATGGATTGTTGTCATGTGATACTGGGAAGACCTTGGCAATTTGATAGGTTTGCAGTCTATGATGGAAGAGCAAATACCTTCACTATCAAGAAGGATGATAAGACTTTTGTGCTACTACCATTTGAGGAGCAGTCAAGAATAGCAAATATGATCATGTTTGGTAAGAAGGAGTCAGTGATGTTTGAGGAGAGTGCAAACAAGGAGTATGTAGCCTTTTCAAGGCATAAAGTTGTTGAAACAGCCAAAAGTAAGTGTGAAGAAGAGTTGAAGCCAATTGTGAGGAGAAATATCTTCATGTGGAAGGAGGTGAGTGAAAATGAGAAGTGTAAGAGTGTAGAGCCTATGGTAAGGCAAGAAGTAAGTGAAGGAGTCTTAGTAGGAACAATCATGTGCCCTATGGTGAAGAGTAGAAATAAGAGACAACCAAATGAAGTTGGTGCAACAGTTTGCAAAGTTCCTAGGACAGTGAACACCCTAGTTGCAGGTCTAATAGAGGTTGGTAAAGGTAAGGTGATAGTGGACAATAGAGAGAAAAGTATGAGACAATGGTGTGAGAAAGGAGTTGAGAAGAAAGTGTTGACAGAGGTAAAGAAGAATGAAGTTGACAGAGCACTCTATGACAGAGTGAAACACATTTCAAAGAAGGACAAGAGAAAAGATAACAAGGATAATGAAGGATCAAGGCAACATGGACCTAATAAAGACAAGCATGGAGCCATGAAGGACAATTTGCAAGAATATTTCCAAGGGACTTGAAAAAGTTACAAGTTAGGGTGTATGGTGCAGTGCACCTAGAATAATCATTTAGTTATTTTTTTTTATAATTTTAGTTGTTAAAGACAAAATAAAATTTTAATTTAATGTATTAAAGCCTTCTAAAGGCATGGTCATGTAGTGGTGGCCTTAGAAAAGGAAAATTTCTAATAATAGGTCTAAGAGATTTTTATTTCCTAAATTTTAGGATAGTTTTGTTTTTTTTCCTTAATGAAGGCTTTAATTACCTTCTTTTTTTAGCTTCCCACGATGGAGAGAAGAGAATTTCGTGGATTGATGTTGTAACATGCCTATGATAGCTGGAGAGGTCAAATTAGCATGTATGGGAAAAGTTTTGATAAAAAAAATGAGAGAAAAAGATATAATTTTCTGCAATTTTTGGTGGTTTTCTTAGTTTTCAAGCACTTGTACGGAAATGTACAGAATTTTCATGGAGGGAACCAAATGAAATCTGGAAGAGGGCTGTGTTATCTCTATTTTTCATTTTATTTGGAAGATTAATATTTTTGTTTAAGAATTTTATTGGCATTTTTCTGATTTTTGGTCCAAAAATCTAGTTTTTGGGGTTTCTGAAAAAATTGATGGCTTGGAAGCCATTTCCATCCACACTCTAACCCAATAATGGATGAGATGGAGATATTTTGTTTCTATTTCTCTGATTTTTGTGTTGTAGGAATGGTGGAGTTGGTGTGAAAGGATAGGTGTGTTTCTTGAAGTCCAATAACACTATGTTTTGACAGTCCTAACATAGGTGGAGTTGCTTTTTGAAGGGCAATGGAGAAGTTTGGCACAAAACCTTTGAAAACAAATTATTTATACCTTTTATGATCTATTTGATAGCTTGGAGTGGGTATTTGTAATTGGAAATAAGTTTTCTAGCCTTTTTTCATGTTTAGGAGGCCTAATTAGCCCTTGGGACAGCAGGGTACAATCAAGTTTTGGATGTAGTGTTCCAAAGAAACCTATGTTGCATGTTTAATATGTTCAAGAACAAGGTAATGGGTAGTTAAAAAGCCCTTGATGGTTTGGAGAAGAGGTCTAAAACAAAAGTTATTTTATGACAGTCCTAAAAAGAGGGCTACACGGAAGTGAGTCAGTTTGTGAAGGAGGTGGTACAAGGATGTATCCCCTGGGCATTTTTATGGTTTTGTGAGCTTGGGATAGTAAAACCTAGAAGGTCTAGGGTCCCTAGAAATTTTGGGAAGGTTCCCATGTGTATGAACCTACAAATGGTGTCATTATGCTATGTTGAAGCAATGGAGAGTAAGTGGACAGTCTTGTCGTGTTTGGTGTCAAGTGTTGCTGTTTGGTCCACTGAGGCCTAGATGAATTGTTTTCCCTACCATCCCCTTTACCCTCTTCCTCCTGTGTTGTTAGTTTGATCCCTTTGTGGCTCTTTGTGTTGTTATCTCTGCATCAATAACCCAAGCTTTGGTTTCTTCTTTTGCATGGAAGGCAGTCCATACAACCATTGATTTTTCATTGTTTTGGATTGTTTGCAAGGTATCAGTTTTTCCATATTTTCCAACATCATCCTTTTTGTCACCAACACTCATGACCAAGAAAAAAGTTTCATCATTTGAGTCATCATCGCCCTCATCTTTTGAAGAACAACTATCTTCTATGGAAAATAGACTCCTTTTGAATTTTACTATTTTTATTGTTTCTCCTAGCTTCTTTAAGAGGACATTTAGAAGAAAAGTGACCAACCTTTCCATAATTGAAACATTTAAATGGTAATTTACATTTATATTTGCTAGAGCCTTTCTTTAGTATTCTTACAAAATTTGCTTCAACATCATTAGGGCTTTCATCTTCATCAGCAAATTCATCCTTTGTCTTTTTATTGACTTTGAAAGCAACTTCTTTCTTTGGAATATCACTATCAAATTCTCTCATTTCAAAAGAAGTAAGGGTCCCAAACATTTGGTCTAAATAGTATTTATCCAAGTCCGCAGTCTCCTCAATAGAAGATACCTTATGACTATAAGATTTGGGAAGAGATCTCAAAACCTTCTTCACAATTTCATCCTCTTTTATTTCACCACCAAGACCTTTGATGCCATTGACCACTTCATTCACTCAGAGCATAAATCCATCAATGTTTTCATCCTCTGTCATCTTTAGGGATTCAAATATGCTTCTAAGGATTTACATCTTATCTTTCTTTACTTTCTTATCTCCTTCATAGATGGTTTCAAGTTTATCCCAGACTTCTTGAGTAGAGCTACAACTCATCACCTTTGAAAGTTGTGAATCAGTTAATCCACTCATGATGGAAAACTTTGCCTTGGCATTGTTATCATACTTCTTGATTTCATCTACATCTGTAGGAATAGTAGCATGAATAGTGTAACCTTTCTTAATAGAATCCCAAACTCCACACCCTAGATAATTTATATAGGCTTCCACCTTTAGCTTCCAAAAAACATAATTTGTTCCATCAAACCTAGGTATCTTACTGGATCCTCCTTGTGCCATCCCAGACCTTCCTAAAGAAGTTAACCTTCCCTTAGAGGAACTTGGCTCTGATACCAATTGTTAGACACACAAGATTATTAAGAGGGTGAGTGAATCAATATTTAAATAGTTTTGAATTTGGACAACTTCAACTTATCCAGAGAAGATTAAACCTTAAGCATCACAATATCAACATGAAACAATAACACAATGCACATCAATACATAACACCAGATATACATGGAAAACCCTAAAATGGAAAACCATGGTGAGGATTTACTCATAATAGATGAAGCTCAAATAATAACTTTGTTTTACGGGCTACAAGACAAGGAAGCTACTACTATCTAAGTAACTTTGATTTAGGGTCACTCCCAAGGAAGCTTCTACTCCCTGATTGTTGGAATTCGTCTGGACAACTGAGAGGGGGGGGTGAATCAGTTGTCACACAATTGAAACTTTTTTGCCTTTAATCTTATTTTACAACTTATAATCACATTAATGATATAAACATTTCAGCATCAGTCAATAACACGAGTAGAAATAGAAATAACACATATGACCCCAAGATTTTTGACGTGGAAACCCAGTTAAGGGAAAAACCATGGTGGGGGTTAACCCACAAAGATTATACTTTGTTATAAGTATTACAAAGGGAATGCACATGCATTCAAGCTCACTACCTAGAGCTTGCTGCTCAAAAGAAGGCTCACTACCTACAAAAAGAAGATTATAATGAATTTGAACTGATAAATAACATCTGTCAATGCAAGGGTTCAGTTTCGGTTAAGCACAGAATACTAACTTGATACACTTCATCCTTACTCTGCCTTGCTTACTATTCTACTAACATTTGAACCTTAGATCTCTACCCTTTTCACACTTAGTCCATAGTCAAAATCATTCAAATCCATCAGCTATATATATCCGCATCTTAATCTTCAACCACTTTTCAGTCAGCTTTAAGTACACTTAGAACTTTATTAAAGATTTTGCTTTGTCAGCTAAATTCATGTACAACTTGTAACACGGACCAAAACTTGCACTCACAAATCATCAATCAGGTTAGCTATTATCACTGATCATCACAACTTGTCCAACTAACAACTTCCATACATCTGGAACCAAGATCAGTTACAAGGTTGGCATGTTCTTCTTCTGTCTGTTCTGTCAAACTGTTAACCTGATATTTAGATGCTAATAACCTTTGAATCCTTCTCCACTGGAGGCCAAAAATTTCAATTTAGATTATCTTGACAATGCTTAAGACTCCCTCAGATCCACAGCAAACTCAGATCTACCACCAGAGAGATCCAGACCAAGATATTGGACCCTGTTGCCTGCTCTATTTTTGACTTCCCAGACTTAGATAAATTATGATTCTAACTTTTGTTATGAACAAATTGTGTTATCCAGATGGGTGGAATAGTTTTAGTTGCCATCAATAACAACACATGTCATGCAAAGTAGTGTCTCTTACCAACAATCTCCCCCTTTGGCATTGATGGCAACACTTAGTAAAAAATGACTAAGTGATACTCATTTACTCCCCCTTTACTCAAAACTCTTATGCTTCTCTACTGATTATGGAGCTCCCCCTTTGCTAGATTCTTCATTTTTTACTACTCTTCACTCCCCCTTTGACATCAATGGTAAAAGATGGGGTCTACAAGCCAAAATTCTTCCAAAAATTCTGTAAATAACGTCGCATATGTACAACCAATCATTAAGTTATATTTACATGAACTTGAGAATGTCTACAAAACTATTTTTCAATTGCTCAGGTTCAGAGGCCCAAGTTCTTATCATGCCATCCAAAATTGAGATGTGTCCACTCAGTAAAAATGCATATGCGTCTGCCTTTGTTAGATCTGAAGGATCACTTGTCTGAGCTTCTAATAAGGCATTATACATTGTCTCTAACTTGGGGGCAATCAATCCCCAGAGCTCACACATTCTCTTCATGATATCACCCTTTTCTTTAACAAGCCTCTCTTCATGATATCACCCTTTTCTTTAACAAGCCTCTTTATCTCATCGGTCAAGCTAATTACTTGGCATTCCTGACTTATAGGAGAAACTGTTAGAGGATCAAAATTTTGAGATAGATTTGACAACTTCTATTCTTTCTCCTTTATCTTCATCTCAATATCCTTACTAACTTTGGGCCAGGATAGACAAAACGTATATATATCACATCCATCACTTAGAGCATTTTGAATACTCTTTATATTGATACAAAGTATTGTCTTATCATACCCTATTAGGCTCTTTATTTCACTAAATCTCTTATCAAAAAACTCATTCCTAACTTTGGTCTCTGCACACTTCTCAAAAGACTCAAAATGTGTACTTACAGAGTTTACAAGATTCTTCAGATTTATGGAAGGAAAGTCAGAAAGAATCTTCTAGAGGGTTGGCATTAAGTTCTCCAATACTTCAGTTGCAAGGCCTAGCAGGTCACTGTCCTCAATGTGAGATTTCAACAACTTTTCTCTTGCCTTAGCTTGTGTAAAAGATGCTATATTCATTACTTGAACCAGAGAGAGAACATCTAGATTGAATGGTACTTGAAACATCTCTAGTTCATCAAATTCAAGTGTTTCTTTACTTAGGAAACCTTTTACTACATCTGCAGTGTCTCTTGCTACAATTCCAGAACCACCTTCCTTCTCTTGAGATTTCTCAGCATCAAAATTTATTTGTGTGGGTGCATTAACATTTGTACCTTATTCTTATGCCTTGTCTTCTTTACCTTCTTCTGTATCATCTATATGGGGAATCCTTTCTTTGTCTTCACCACTTGCTACCTATTTTGGAGGGCTTTGAGTAGTAGAAATGTTATCTTCTTTTTTGGATTGACCAAGTGGAGTTAGAGTATCTCCTGCATCATTCATTCTATCTGCCATCTCTGTGTCTTCTTTGTTTATTTGTTCCTCTTCCAGAATAGAGGAGTCATCAACTTTAGTTTGATGCTCACTGATGTTTACCTTTTCAACATCTGGAATTGATGAATCAATCCCATCATCTCTCTCCTCATAAGTTTTCTCTAGAGGATCTAGAGCATCACCTTGGTCATCATTTCCTTTTTCAATCTCTTCTTCTAGAGATTCTTGTTCTGGAACTGAAGGATTATCTTCCTCAACTTGTTCCTCTGAAACAATATAGTATTTATCTTTATCAAGGGCCTTCCTCAAGATTTCTTTTATTTCCTTTGTAACTTCCTCAGTTTCACCAAGCATTAGCTTGTTCATCCGGATCTTACTTCTAAATTTTTATTTGACTCCCTTGAGGATTTTATCTACTTCCCTTCTGGTCATTACTGGACATAGGGTGGAGAGGACATATTCTTTGAGTTCTAGATCTTTGGACTTGGTTACTTCCATCCTCATTTCTAGTATTTTCCTTAAACTTTTAGGAAGTTCTTGTAAAATTTATAGTAGGGTTCTATTGAACTTATTCAAGTACATGATGGTGGCATCTTCCAAGATTTTCTTATTTCCTTGATCAAATTTATCATAATAAACTTTGATAGGCCTTAGATTTCCATGAACAGTAATTGTTTTTACAATTTCATCAATAGTCATAGCAACCTTACTAGTTTCTTGCTTTTTACTTGCCTTTTTTCTTCCAGAAGGTTGGTCCTTAGAAGCCTTTGAAGTCTTGGCTTTCTTGAATCTCATCTCTTTAACTTCTTCATCTGTCTCTGTCTCTTCATCATCTTTTGTGTCCACATACATTCTTGTGGCCTTTGTTTTCTTTCTCTTACTTCCTTCACCAGATGGTCTGTCTTCTAGTTTTACAAGTTTAGGGGGAACATAAGCAATAGCAGAGCTTCTAGTAGTCCTTGAAGTGGAGGATGGTTCTATTAGAGCATCTTCTTGTTTCTTGTCCTATTTTTCTTTTTCATCCTTTTCAATTCTTTCTCTATTTTTCTTCATTGCCTCCTTGGTTAGGCCAATGCTCTCAGCATACCTTTCAACTTACCTTTGCACATTCCTTTTGATCTTTGGCCATCTAATCTCCATATGCAATTTTAGACTTAGCTCCTTGTATGTTCCAAACCTTTCCACAGATGTGTCTATTGATTTGCTCAGGAGATGTTGAGCATACATTTCCAAAACTTTCTCATCAACCTCATAGCCCATTGGCATAATCCATATGGTTCTAGGTTCCATAGCCTCCATTAGGGACTGATCAGTGTCAACCATGAAGCATATTTCATTCTCATATTTCTCAACAACTAACTTAGGGATACTTTCTCTTGCATGCATCATACTTTGAAATTTTTTGAAGTAACCCCAAATGAATTTATTTTGAGCTTGGGAATCACCAAGGCTGAGTAGATGATCTTTTATTTGCCATGCAACTGGCCTATCATTTGTCCAATGCACACCTTGAACTCTAGGTACTTCATTCATAAAATAGAAGAACAAACATATAATCAAGGAACCATACTTGAAGGTATTTTTCTTATCTTTCTTTATTTTTCTTAAATTTTCAATCAATTGATTTTATAGTAGTTCACATAGGTCATAATCAACATTCTTCTTTAACATTTGATAGGCTGCATAGATTGCAGTTCTAGAGACTAAATTCTCTCTACTAGAATGATAGATCTTGTAGCCAATCACCATGGAAGCAAACTTCACATCTGGTTCTAGAATGTCATTTATGGCCATGGCCCTCTTATCAAACTTTTCACTAGTTGCATCAATAACAGTTTGATTTTTCATGGCTTTCAGCATGGGTAATCCACCAATTGAATTTAACCCAGTCACAATTCTGATAACATCCTTTGAAATCTTGAATGGTTTTAATAGCCATATGAACTCATCATGTGTTCGTCTCAAGATGTATCAAACCCACTCATTCTCATCAAATGTCAGAAATTTAATGACCTGCAGGAAGTGTTTGCTTTCTAGGGCTTTGTATTCTGGTTTCAATTTATAGCTATCATCCCTTAGGTAGTTGTTAAACAAATCCCAGAGTTTTAGGTTTTCAAATTCATCAATGCTACAGTGGATGTATTCCCTAATATCCTCAACATGCAATACACCATATGGGATATTAGAAAAGGCACCTAACGGCTCAAATTCAACTGACTTGTATGGATGCTTCTTAAATATTGGTAGATTTCAGTTACATCAACAACTAGAGGTGTAGCCATCTCAACAGATTTCAGATTCAAAGCTTTACAGAGAAGTACCTTTTTTCTTCCATGGGGTTAAAGTTGATCAATTGTCAGTTGCATCCGCTCTCCATGCTTTAATTTCTAGATTTGCAGCTCAGATGCTATTCTTTTTGTCTCCTTCGAGTGTAAAGTGATTCAAATGCATGACCAGGTGACCTTTCATCCTCTGCAAAACCTAACTTGGCATTGTAATAAATGTGTTACCTTAACATCATCTGGTTACTTTGTTTCTTGAATAGTTCTTCCTGGATCCCTCCACAAATTTCCATATCAACATCTTTTCTTCCAAAAATCCTTCCAAAATTTTTGAAACAATTCAAAATATCTTCTCTCATTGTGCCATATCTAGGCACCCACTTATTGGTTGGAGGAATTTGATTTTCAATGTAGCTCCCCCTAAGCTAGAGATCCTAATTTAATTCCCAGAGGAATTATCTGCCCTAGATTCTGGTGCAAACCCATTACTATGGTTCACAATTATTTTCTTAACCCATGTCTTGCTCATTTCATTCTATATTTCATTCACATCAATTTTCCTTTTGCCTTTGTCTTGTCTCTATTTATTCGGTTTTCTGTTTACTAGACCTCTTCTTTCATTATTCCTACTTCTGTAGAATCTTGCCATATGACCAGATCTATTGCAATTAAAGAAAACAACATTTCTTAGCTTGTATACTTGATTTCCTCTTGATCTGTACTAATTTTCCATGTGTCCATATCCATTGCAAGTGAAGCAGTAATGATTGAAAGAGTTGTCATTTTCTCTAGAGTTATTTTTTATCAAACTTTTGCATTCATTTGATCTATGACCATACTTCTTACACTTGAAGCATTGACCGGAGAAGAATGGACCATTTTGATTTACTCTGCTTCTATACTAAGTAGCTCTATGACCAAATTTATTGCAATTAAAACAATTGCTATTGAATGATGGATATCTTTGAGCATTAGGATGTCTTATCGGAGATCTTCTAGGTCTATTTTTCCCATTCATTGGTTGAAAATTTCTTTGTCTAGATCCGAAGCTTTCACCTTTCTCATATCCAAGACCATGCTTGTCATCAACCTTTTGCTGTCCTTCAAGCAGTGCTTCAAGTTTAGCTGAGTTTATTTTGAACTTCTCCTTGTATTCATTTGTAACTTCTAGGTCATGTCCGAGAATGACAATTTTCCTTTCAAGTTCATTCTCATTGTCTCTACTTTCTTGTAGATCAGATTCTACATGGCTAGCTATTATGTCCAATCTGTAGCATTCTTCAGATCTTTCTTTTAGTTTTTGATTTAGGTCTTTTTTAGTTTTCTTCCTATCTTCAATATGTTTGGTTTTCCTCATCACTCCAGATTCCATCTTAATTTTTAGAACATCAACTTCTTTTGATAGCTTCTCAGATTCCTTTGTCTTTTCTTCCAAAGCTTCATTCATGCCATTTTCTTCAGTTAAACTGGATAACTGCAAAAGTAGCTCCTTTCTCCTCTCCATAGATTTATTTAATTTATCTTTTAACATTTTAATGGTATCATCAACATCTTTGAGCTCATCTCTCAGATTACTAACTTCTGCTTTAGATTGATCAAGATCTCTTAGGGGCAACTGAAGTTGATCTTTGAGTGAACCCATTGAAAACTCCTTCTATGATCTTTTCCTCAAGCTGTTAGGCTTCTTTTAAGGAACTTGGCTCTGATACCAATTGTTGGAATTGGTCCAAACAACTGAGAGGGAGGGTGAATTAGTTGTCACACAATTGAAACTTTTCTACCTTCAATCTTCTTTTACAACTTATAATCATATTAATGATATAAACTATTTAGGGGAAAATTGGATTTGTTAATCTTCTAGTGTTTAGATGTTTAACTCCTCTTTTCCACCTTATATTCAAGGATCTAGGTTTGAGTGGCGAGCACTATCATACTCTAGGTCACTTACAGATGTAGGGAAACTTGGATTAGGGAATTTAATTATTAATTTTCCTTGTCTTATGTCCAATTAACCATTAAAACCCTAATAATGCAAATACGACAACAAATTGATGAAAGACGGAAAAAGCTCTTGCAGACAGGAATAAAATATCAAATTATAGAATACCTTTTTTTAGGGCTCCGAAGCAGAACAGTCGAGGACACTGGAGTGAGTGCCCAAGTCCAAGGTACCTTCTTTTTCACAGAATCCAGACCTCCTCCCGACACTGATTAGCCCTGTAACTTCTATTTTTGGAGATCTGTCTGTGGAGGACACTGGAGCGAGTGCTCAAGTCCTAAAAGTGCTCATGTGTTTGACTTTTCTTTAGATCTTGAATCCTTGATGCCTACCAAATCTTCCTACAACTCCACTTTTCCCAAATGCGACACCTATAACCTGTAATCACAGGACTTGGTTTGGGGGTTGTGGTGTTTAGAGGCTTGCCTCAGTCAAGCCCAAAAGGACACTTAAGTCTCTGAACACCGTTGTCAGATAAAGAGTGCATGCCCTTGTGAGGCAGAGGCAAAAACCAAAGGAATCAATGATGAAAACACAATATTATGTCATCTTGTAGTGAAGCTCTCATGGAGGAAGATACTCTTCATGCCATGAGGAGATTGATGCTCAAATATGTAAATATCAAGACACAAAACACAAAAGTCTGCTCTTGCAACAAAATAGAAGCCTTGAATCACCTTGATAATGTTGGTCTCTTACAATGATTTAACAACTGAGATCTTAAAACTGTAACTTAGAGATTGGACATCTGAACTAAGTAGCTGTCTTAATCACTATGGAGATGCATTTCACTTATCAACCCAGGGATGTGAACTTGAAATGGGTTAGCACGGTATGTGCACTAAGAGCTTCCAAAGTAGCCACATTCATTCTATAGCTAAAGATAAACTACTAGGAAGGAAATAAAAAGAATACTAAATATTAATCAATAGCTATACTGGAATCAAGTACATAACACAAAGTAACAATCTGGGCAAACAAACAGGAAACTACTCTGTCTTCTTTGGCTGCAGGAATAGACACAGAATAGAATTCTAGTGGCTGTAGGAACATTCAATTCCAGATTTACTAAATGCTTAACATAAAATGGAACTAAACTAGAAGGTGGAATTCTCACCAAGTGGTCCCCCTTGGATGAGTATTCCCTAAGACAAATGTAAACTCAAAAATGCAAACTCACAACTTTATTTTATTCATTCGAAAAGATGAATACAACTGAACATGATAACTATATTACTACAAACTAGATAATGCAAGTACAATCTCTGAATAATCAACAACCACTCAGAAGGAGTATCTGATTCTTATTTATAGAAGAAAGACTACTAACTAACTAGCAGGGTGGTCAACTCCAATAGAATAGGAGGACGTCACATTATGGAAAACATAGAAAGTGGAAAGGAGGTTACACATGCAGGGGAATCTGGTCAAGTGAGTTGCTTTAACATAGATTTAGCATAACAGTAACTCCTAAATTTGCTCAACATGTATTTAAGATCAGTTACAAAATGGATGCCTTCCCTCCATTTGACATTTGAATGGTCACCATCTTTGACTTTTATGGTAAGCGACCAACTAGCAGAATCTTCCTCACTTTATGGATGCCAATTATATCTGCATAATAATGTTAGTACACACAAATAATTGCACATTTGTAACTACCTTGGAGTAATATTCATTAACCATATGCAACATTAACATAGATAGTTTAAATAGCATGTCTTTACCATAAAAGGATATAAGAAATGACCTATGCTCAACAAGTTATAGCTTTGGGGTAATGACATAGAAAGATCAAGATTAAAGTATCAAAGTCCAAGATAACTACAACAAATGGACAATAAAGTTGACAAAATTTGAGTCATAAACTAGACTCATCACTCTCCCCAACCTAAGACTTTGCTGGTCCTCTAGCAGAGGAAGGGTTGTTCTTTTGCTTGGTTAATGCTCTGAAGTTAGCAACTGCCAATTGTCCAGTATTAGTCTCTCTGGTTCGTGAAGTAGGATCCCAATAGAATCCTTGCTACCTATCCAACCTGCTCCAAACTTTATTTTTCTTCAGCAATATCATACTGGTAAAATCTGTAATTTGGCACTGGCCACAATAGGATGGGTGGTTGAAAAATTAAGGGACGTTAGAATTGTCCTTTTGTCCTTCCAATCTGAATATATTTGTACACTGTTTTACATACTGCAACATAATTCTACAGAGAGTGAGGCTCTGCTTGTTTTATCTCATCAGATAAACTATTCCACCTTTGTGTCAACTGTCCTTTCACAGATTCTCTAGTAGTGTGTGCTATCTTTTCATATTCTCTGTAAGCTACTTCCCTTTCATGTAGGATTCTGTTACCATAACTTGGCCTATAAAGCATCCTATGCCAATCATTAAAAATGCTTCCTGGATTTCCAGATTCTGCTCTAACAGGTAATGGAGTGTTGAATTCTAATTGCTTATAAGCCATAGATTTTTGTTCCCAAATAACCTCATTTTGCATCTAGGACATAAGTGCCCTCAACTAAACATCCCCAACATACAACAAGGGGTTCCATTCATGGTCTTGGGACACAGTAAAATTATGCAAATAAAATTCACCCAAAAAACTCTTTATTTCTGGAGGAGCAATCCTATAAACATTGAAAAATTCAAGAGGAGTTTCAATGGAAGCATTCAAACCAAAAATAATTCTTGCCATCTTCAAAGAGAGGTACCTTTCTTTTAAATGCAGAGCATAGACTCTGTTGGTGCCTGATTTCACTGTCAGTTTCTGAGCAATTTTCATGCAGGCACCTTCCCAAAAAATCCAAAAATATTCTAAGTGTTCGACCTCCTCAGCAATTTTCAACAGCAGCATCATACTTTCTTCCGAGGTGGTCAACATCATCATGATTTTCTGTCGACCTGGTTATCTATTAGGATCATCATGTTTCAATATCAGGTGATGTTTAGACATCATCCTGATCCTGCAGTAGAGCTACAGTGCACCCTGATATTCTTGTGGGGGGTGATAATTCAAACATCTGGTGATCTTCCAGATATCATCCTGCCCCGATATGATGATGATGTCACCCTGATCTGTCGAAGGGGTCATTTTCTAAGTTGTTCAAATCTGACCTGATGTTCTTTGAGTTAAATGGGTCATCATCATCATCTGGTCTACAGTGCATCATGATATTTTGTTTGGGGGGTGATATTCCGAAATATCAGGTTATCTTACTAATATCACCCCGGCGCCTATATGGTGATGACGTCATCCGGATATGAGAGTTGCGCGGTATGCAGACGGGTGATGGTGACATCATCAGGACATGATGATGACGTCATCAGGATTTTTGAAGGCATCGGCGAGACTTTTGAGATCGGGCTAGCACTTGGAGGGCCCGCCGATGGGTAATGTTTGGCCGATGAGGTTTCATCGGCATATGTTTGGCCGATGAGGTTTCATCGGCATATGTTTGGCCGACGGAGGGATGAGGCCATAGTTCATCGGCATGAGTTGTTATATCGGCAAAGGAGTTTTGTGCTGGCCCGATGGTCTATCTCTGGTCGAGGGAGCGGAATGTAAGGTAGGCATCGGCGAGACAATTGAGATCGATGAGAGATTTGTGGGGTTGGCTGATGGCCTAAGTCTTGGCGATGGGTATTTGGCGGATGGTCGTGTGTCGAGCGTAGCAAAAGGCGCTCGACATCTATTGAGCTTGTGGCCATGTTTTTAAAGTGCTAGTGTGTTCTCCTCACCATGCATGTGGGACTATTCTTTTTCCACAATTTGAACCTGCAAAGGACGCGTTTTGGCGAGAAATCCTTTTTGACTACAGCGACAGTCTCCAAGTGAAATGCGGGTGGTTGAGCCATCAATGACGGTCGTGCAGGGGTATGGGCGATGAATACAAACGGTGAAGCTGCCTGATCGTGGATAAAGACTTTCAGATGGTGGCACATGGCTCGAGGCCCCCCTTTGTCTGTTGCATTAATATTTTCTGAGCGCCATTCCTTTTGAGGATCTGTATCTGGCAGATTTTGTAATAGCCATGTAATTAATTGCTGTGGTACACTTTCTGGCTGTTATAAGTAGACTGTGTTACCATTTTAGAGGTTGTTGAAAGTTGAACATTTTGGCTCTGTAACACAATACAGTTCATTTTGGTTGCTCTGTACAGTTTAACTTGTGAGTTTATGTATCTCCTGTGTATGATTTGGCATGAATCCACTGATTTCATGGTTAATCTTATATGAATAATGCTATGTTTGCATGTGTTATGCTGATTCTGTCTCCAGTTTTGCATGTGTCTTTCTTACTGCAATAGGGATGCCATAAGTATAGACAGCTTAACACTCTGTATTGGGAGATATCTATAAGGCAGGTATCACATGTGTATCCCCCTGAAATCCAGTTTTAGCTATTCATGCTGATCATTCACAGGTGTATGTCTACCGACTCCAAGCCCTGGATAGGCACCAATCTAGCTCTGTGTTGAGGTTATACACCATGTCCAACTTTGCATCCAAAATTCAAATCAAACCATTTCATCCTTCCATCTGTTAGTTGTAGGATTAGGATTAGGAACCTCTGCATGCTCTCATACCTAGCCAGACATTATGTCCAAGAATGTTGCCAACCTTGTGATTTGTTACACAAATCTTGGTCCATACATGAGAGTATTCTGCCTGTTGATGTCAAGTTAAATCCTTCTGTCGTTGAGCTAGTCAAGGTTATACTTTTATCAAGTAGGGATACCCCCCTTGGTGCGGCAGAACTAGAAGTGAAGGGGAGGAGCTCACGCAACCTCCTGTATTAGTTGGCTGAATCTGCATGTGCATAGGAACTGGCAAACCCTGATGCTGATTCAGAAGAAAAACCAACAAATTGGTGACTCAGCTGGGGATGGACTGATAAAAGAAATGATATATTTGTGACCCATCCGAGTCACCAACAAATTGGCGACTCTGCTGGGGATGTTGATGTAAAGTTATATCCTGCAGTCTCCAGTGAAGTTTTGCTCTGCTGGTGGAATGAACTCAGAAACATATTTGATGAGCTTTCAGCTGCTGTAAAATTTTGTCCTCTCTGGAGAGGTGGCGACTCTGCAAAAGACCTGAGTGCACATGAAAAGTTGATGTGTGTGTGTTGTGACAGAAAATGTGCTATTTAGACTTCAGCATCTGTATAAGAAAGGTACCTTGTTCCTTCCCCTTTATATTTGTTGTTTTACTGCATAGGTTAGATGCCAGGGGAGGCTATAGGTCTTAGGAATGGAAGAGATGTCTGAAAATAGAAATTTCATGAATCCAAGTATGAATTATCCCATACTCAGCGGCGAAATGTTGGACAAAAGAATAGAAGAGATAAGAAATAGGTTGATATTCTTAGAGGTTGAGCAGGCCCAGTTAAAAAACAATAACCCTGTTGTGTCTGCCAATCAGAAAGCTAAACCTCCTATCAGCCCTTTTGATCCTTTGTATGACCAACTGGATTTGTCATGGGTTGATTATAAAGTAGAAACTATGCCTGCTAGGATATATCATCAGATGCCTAGATTTAATGGTCACAGTGTGTGTGATGGGAATGCACATATCCAAAATTTTCACAGTTTCATGGGAAAACATTCATTTAGAGAAGAGGATATGTGGATGAGGTTTTTTGTTAGGTCCTTTGATGCAAAAGCAAAAGACTGGTATTTGAGCCTTCCAAAGAGATTTTTTGCCTATTGGGATGAGCTTGCTGACTATTTCAAAGAAGAATTTGCAAGAGAACCTGTTGATCTTGTTACAGAATTGATGAACATCTAGAAAACAAGATGAAGAGCCATGTGTTGATTTCAGTCATAGGTTTGCAGTAGCCCTTTCACAGATCCCAGAAGTCTTCAGACCTGATATTTCAGCCTGTGTTGGCATATTCTTTGAGGCTTTTGAGGAGGGCTCTAGTGCAATACTGAGGGATTTCAAGGTAACAGGTATGCAGATGGCATACAAATTTGCTGAAAATATAGAAAATTTTAGAAATGGGCGCCTGTTGATATCCTTGTCCCCAGGCCTTGGTGTGAAAAATAGTTGTGAAGCTGCAAATGACCAAATAATTAAGGCATCATGTGCAGATGAAAATGAAAATGAAAGCATAGAGGTTGAGACTGATGTATTTGAACATAATGCTAACAATACTGCTCAACTGGATTGTTCACCAGTTGAGGATGCCAGTGAAAGGACTAGTGAGGATTCCCATTGCAATGATGAGGCATATGACCATGAAAACAATAACGAGGTTGTGGACAGCAATGAGTAATTTTTGGAATGGACCTGTGGAGACAATTGTGAGTATTGTACTCAAGACAAAGAAGCAGTCCTATGTGTGACCCATTGCCTTCCTTTCAAACACATGGAGATCATGAAGAGCAGTCAGGGATTGAAACAAGTGCTAGTTCAGAGCATGATTATTTTTCATTTGATGGCTGTTTTGCTTATGACACACAAGTTGATACTCCTCCACAGAGTGAATCCATTGGTGATGAAGATGCATGCTCTGCTGCCCATGAACAAATGGCATACTATGATCAAGCTGATGTACCTGGATCACCCATCTTTGACACATATGGTGATGAGGATCTATTTGAGTATGGTGAGGATCTAGACATTGTTTTTGGTTTGGATTCTGTTTCTCATCCTGATGAAAGAGGAAACAACATACATCAGGTAAGTGACTATGAAAATGTGCCTAATTTGAAAGAGGTGCCAGAGCCTGATCTTTTCTAGGTTGGTGCTACTGTTGGTTGTGTACATGATGTACACAATTGTGAATTTGAAAGCTTTTCTTTTGAGAGGCCAGCATATGAAATGAGCTCTGATTTTCCTAGCTGCATGGTGGACTTTGAATATTTTTAGTTTTTAGTCCAGCTAGGAGATCATTTTGCAATGCATAATGCTGATACAAATGATAACCTGTGTTCTATGCCATGTGAGTATGCATTGCCTGATACATTCTGCATCCACTTTTTGCCGGATGCTAAGGGTTATCTGCATAGGGATGACAGTGACAAGCTAAATCAGAAGGTTGAATATGCAGATAACCAGGTTTGTTTATGGTCAGATCATGGTAGCACTCTCAGGCTTAACCCAATGTATGCAGATGAAAACAAGATATTTGACAAAGGGAGATACATGTTTTTCCTTTTCTTGGTGGCCTTAGGCCATCAAGTGTGTTTGGTGATGCAGGTTAGTGCAGTATTTGACTCTGTGCCCAATGGATAAGGGACTGGTCTACATCCCAGAGATCTGGGGTTCTCGCTGCAGTCTTGCACCTGCACGTCCCCAGATAGAGCCACTGTTGGTGCCTGATTTCACTGTCAGTTTCTGAGCAATTTCATGTAGGCACCTTCCCAAAAAATCCAAAAATATTCTAAGTGTTCGACCTCCTCAGCAATTTTCAACAGCAGCATCATACTTTCTTCTGAGGTGGTCAACATCATCATGATTTTCTGTCGACCTGGTTATCTATCAGGATCATCATGTTTCAATATCAGGTGATGTTTAGACATCATCCTGATCCTGCAGTAGAGCTACAGTGCACCCTGATATTCTTGCGGGGGGTGATAATTCAAACATCTGGTGATCTTCCAGATATCATCCTACCCCGATATGATGATGATGTCACCCTGATCTGTCGAAGGGGTCATTTTCTAAGTTGTTCAAATCTGACCTGATGTTCTTTGAGTTAAATGGGTCATCATCATCATCTGGTCTACAGTGCATCATGATATTTTGTTTGGGGGGCGATATTTCAAAATATCAGGTTATCTTACTAATGTTTGGCCGATGAGGTTTCATCGGCATATGTTTGGCCGACCGAGGGATGAGGCCATAGTTCATCGGCATGAGTTGTTATATCGGCAAAGGAGTTTTGTGCTGGCCCGATGGTCTATCTCTAGCCGAGGGAGCGGAATGTAATGTAGGCATCGGCGAGACAATTGAGATCGATGAGAGATTTGTGGGGTTGGCCGATGGCCTAAGTCTTGGCGATGGGTATTTGGCGGATGGTCGTGTGTCGAGTGTAGCAAAAGGCGCTCGACATCTATTGAGCTTGTGGCCATGTTTTTAAAGCGCTAGTGTGTTCTCCTCACCATGCATGTGGGACTATTCTTTTTCCACAATTTGAACCTGCGAAGGACGCATTTTGGCGGGAAATCCTTTTTGACTACAGCGATAGTCTCCAAGTGAAATGCGGGTGGTTGAGCCATCAATGACGGTCGTGCAGGGGTATGGGCGATGAATACAAACGGTGAAGCTGCCTGATCGTGGATAAAGACTTTCAGATAGTGGCACATGGCTCGAGGCCCCCCTTTGTCTGTTGCATTAATATTTTCTGAGCGCCATTCCTTCTGAGGATCTGTATCTAGCAGATTTTGTAATAGCCATGTAATTAATTGCTGTGGTACACTTTCTGGCTGTTATAAGCAGACTGCGCTACCATTTTAGAGGTTGTTGAAAGTTGAACATTTTAGCTCTGTAACACAATACAGTTCATTTTGGTTGCTCTGTACAGTTTAACTTGTGAGTTTATGTATCTCCTGTGTACGATTTGGCATGAATCCACTGATTTCATGGTTAATCTTATATGAATAATGCTATGTTTGCATGTGGTATGCTGATTCTGTCTCTAGTTTTGCATGTGTCTTTCTTACTGCAATAGGGATGCCATAAGTATAGACAGCTTAACACTCTGTATTGGGAGATATCTGTAAGGCAGGTATCACATGTGTATCCCCCTGAAATCCAGTTTTATCTATTCATGCTGATCATTCACAGGTGTATGTCTACCGACTCCAAGCCCTGGATAGGCACCAATCTAGCTCTGTGTTGAGGTTATACACCATGTCCAACTTTGCATCCAAAATTCAAATCAAACCATTTCATCCTTCCATCTGTTAGTTGTAGGATTAGGATTAGGAACCTCTACATGCTCTCATACCTAACCAGACATTATGTCCAAGAATGTTGCCAACCTTGTGATTTGTTACACAAATCTTGGTCCATACATGAGAGTATTTTGCCTGTTGATGTCAAGTTAAATCCTTCTGTCATTGAGCTAGTCAAGGTTATACTTTTATCAAGTAGGGAAACCCCCCTTGGTGCGGCAGAACCAGAAGTGAAGGGGAGGAGCTCACGCAACCTCCTGTATTAGTTAGCTGAATCTGCATGTGCATAGGAACTGGCAAACCCTGATGCTGATTCAGAAGAAAAACCAACAGACTCTTGGAGGAGTCCTGCATTCTAATACCTGAGGCACCAAAGCTGCCATACCATCTATTCTCTCTTTTAAAATTGTAATTTCTACATCTTTTTCTTTAATCTCTTCATCCTTCTTTTGAATTTCAACTTTTAATCTACGTTTCTCCCTCTTCTATTCCTCTTCTCTCCTCTGCATTTCATTCCACAAATTCATGGAAACCATTTGCATTAAAAAATTAGGAGGTCTGTGAATGCCTACCAAAGGCTTTCTTGGCACAGATGGCAGTTCTTCCTGTAACATAGGATGCAGGGTTTTTGATTGCTCAACTAAATTTGGCTGCTGGGTGTCTTGCTGCAGGAACTCTTGTTTACCTTCATGTTCCTGTCTCTCCATATGCTCAGTAACGGTGGTAAGGTCTGCCAAAATTACATCTGTTGCTTCCTTAATTATGTCCTTTTCTACATCATTATCATGCCCCACTGGGGCCTCTACTTCCTCAGTTGTCATTTCATCAACCCTAGGGCTTGTCTGTGTAGATGCACCGGAGGTAGGCTCAGCAGGTCTTGGTTTACTAGAAGGGTTCTCATGTTATTATTCAGTTGTAGGAAGAACAGTGTCAACTTTTCATTTCCTAGAGTGCAACACCTTCCTTTCTGCATTTTTCTTTTTGGTTTTGCCCTTCTTTTTTTTTGCCTTTCTCCTCTGTGCCCTAGTTTGAATTAAATTACTAAGAGGAATATCCTCATTGTCAGAATCTGAAGAATTTTCTTTATCTACATGCTCTACTTCAGAAGAACTAATCTCAATAGTTTGTTTTACTATAGGAGGGTTTGCACCGGAAGTTGAAGTTCCCGGAGTAGCTTCAGCAGAATAGACCCTTCTCCTAGTTCTATGATGTTGCAGCACAACCACAAGTTGCAAATGACTAGGTCTTATTTGATCAATTTCTAGAAATTCCTCCTAAGTGATATCGGATACATCATATAGAGACTTCTCAACAAGCAATTTGATTAAACAGTGTTGAGAGACAAAATTAGGCCTTCCTTTTTGAGTCTTAACAGCCATAATCGAGAGAAGGTGGTAAAGCACATTTGGCACGTTCATTCTTCTTCCATGTCTCATATGATTCAGCAATTTGAAATGCACAGAGTGAAGGTTCGATTGTCGACCTTTGCAAGTGATTTACTTCACCACATGGACAGCTACCTATTTCCATAGCTCCGACAGAGAGGTTCTTTTGGCCCCTACTTGTCTATAGTCAATGGTGGATCTCTTGGTTCAGTAAACTCAGCCCTAGCTAACCTGGCATCTTTGGAAACAGGGTATTCTTCGCCATGAATAGGAAGACCTGTAACCTCTGCAATTCTTTCTTCTGTGGCCAATACCTCCAAACCTCTTACCATTGCTTTACCATCAGACAATGTCTGAGCAAATTCAAACACAATATTTTCATTGAAACCATTTAATTTCAAGAAATAGTCCATCCATCCACAATTTCTAAATTCAACCTGGCTAAGTGCATCCTATAACAATGCATCATGAACTATGGGTTCATTCCGAATTAATCCTCCTCCCATGAATTAGCTATCTGAAAATAATCACACTACAATCACATTGCAAAGTTTTTTCTGCAAAATGTTTGAAAACTAGCTTCACGCTTCACCTTCCTGTAACCCTGCTAAGTCTTCAATAACTCATGCTAACTACATTTTCTTTTATGGCTTCTTTTCTTGGGAATGTAAGACAAGGGTGGTACAGGCATTAATGAATGGTCGATGAAGGTTGTCATCTCACACTTGCAAGCCATCACCTCACTTAGGATTCAAATCATTCAATTTCAAAACTTTACTGACATTCAGGCATAAAACATATGGACGGATTGACATGTGGTCATCATTTAACACTCCCTCCCCAACCTATATGTAGGCATGTACCCACACATGCGGATTTGAGGCGTGACAGGACAAGGAAGGGAATAATGACATGCTCAGAGAAATATCGATATTAATGTACAATAATTAAATAAACAAACCACAAGGTAATTAAGAGAGAATTATTGAAGTGTGCATACCTTTATTTGTGGAAGATCAGTTGCAAGAATCATGGAGAAAGTAAAGGGTAATGCTTAAGAATTTGTTGACCAATGAATGAATGTGAAGTGAGCTGAAGCAAGATGGGATGAAGTGTAACCAATACACATGATGGAAGAGAGAAGAATGGATATGGGTGGGTGTATGGGTGAAGAAGTGAAAGAATGGACTCCCATGAATGTGGAAATCTTTATTATGATTCGTACTATACCTTGGTTAGCTAGAAGGAGGGACACTAGGTCCACTACCTTTGGCTGCAGGAAGTTCTAGAGTTGCATGTTGATTGAATTGCTGCAGGAAATCTTCTTTGGAGGCTGGCTTGTGATATAACCTGAGTCGATGACCATTGACTAATAGCTTGAATTTGATAGGGTCAATAGTAGTAAGTTGAACAACACCATTGGAAAACACTTCAGCAAATTCATATGAGCCTAGCCATCTTGTCTGTAATTTTCCTACATTTTCTTGATACCTTGAGTCATAAAGCAAAGCCCAATCACCAGGTTGGAACTTCTTATCTTTGATGTATTTGTCATGCCACTTGATTTGCTGATTCTGCACCACTTTTGTATGATGTAAAGCTTCTTTTCTCATCTCATCCAAAGCATTAAGTTGCATGACTCATTCTTTTTGTGCCTGAGATAGATGCATCCCAAAGTCAAGTGCAATCCTAAGAGTTCTATGTTCAAATTCAATAGGCATCATGGCTGTTTTGCCATACAGTAACTCAAAAGGAGTAAAACTAGTAGTTGTTTTCTAGGTTGTCCTATAGGCCCAGACAGCTTCTAGCAACCTACTTGCCCAATCCTTCCTATGGACTGCCACAGTTTTGGTCAAAATAGATTCTATTTCTTTGTTAGTCACCTCAACTTGGCCATTAGCTTGGGGGTGATAAGGAGTAGATTTCTTGTGCCTTATATTGTATTCCTAAACTAGTGCTACAACTAGAGTTGAGGTAAACTAAGCTCCTTGATCAGTCACTAATTCCCTGGGGACTCCATACCTTGTAAAGATTTCTTCATAGAGAAATTCTGCAACTTTACTGTCTCTTGCATGCTTCATGGCTTTAACTTCTACCCACTTAGTGACATAGTTAGTGCATATTAAGATATAAGATTTACCATTAGATGGAGGATCAATAGGTCCTACAAAATATAACCCCCATTTATCAAATGGAGTAATCACAAGTTGAGGATAAAGGGGCATCTCATCAGACTTTGTTGGCCATCCCATCCTTTGACAACTATCACATTTCTTGGTATATCTTGCTACATCCTTGTATAGTGTAGGCCAATAATAACCTGCATTCAAAATCTTCATTGCAGTTCGCTTTGCTACAAAATGTCCTCCACAAGGTTCATTGTGACAGGCATGCAAAATGTCATATGTTTCATCTTCTCTCACACATCTCATGACATTGTCTGGTCCAGTGTAGAACAAACATCCAGCAATCCATGAAAAAGGAAAGGATTTTTCAATGAGTACCCTTCTTTCCTTAGGAGAGAAGTGAGGAGGGACTCTTCCTGTGACTAGGTAATTGGCTGTGTTAGCATACCAAGGTGTTTGCATAGAGAGTGCAAACAAATGTTCATCAGGAAAAGAGTCATCAATGACCTGGTTATCTTTTGATGTAGTCATTCTTGAAACAAAATCTGCAACCACATTGGCTTTTCCTGGTTTATCCACAATAGTGATGTCAAACTCCTGCATTAACAACACCCATCTTGCTAATCGACCTGATATGAGAGGTTTGTTCATGAGATATCTAATGGCTGCGTGATCTGTGTGCACATAGATTTGATAACCAATTATTTAGTCCCTAAACTTATTAAGTGCATAGATGACTGCTAACATTTCCTTTTCTGTGACTGTATAGTTAAATTCAACACCCTATAAGTTTTTTCTTACAAAATAAATAGCATGCTCAATGACTCTTTTCTGGCCTAAAACTGCTCCTATGGCATAATCTGATGCATCAATATGAATGTGAAAAGGAAGTTCCCAATTGGGGCCTTTAAGTATAGGAGCATGGGTTAAGGCTACCTTTAGATCAGAAAATGCTTTGTCACAGTCTTCATTCCACTAAAATTCAGCATCCTTTGTCAGAAGAATATATAATGGGGATGCCATTTTGTTGAAATCTTTGATGAAGCGTCTGTAATACCCTGCATGACCCAAGGAACTTCTAACATCCTTTTACTTTGCAAGAATGGGTAGATTGATGATGACTTTAATCTTAGCTGGGTCTACCTGTATTCCTTTTGGAGAAATGTAGTGACCAAGTACTACACCTTCCTGCATCATCATGAAGCACTTTGCACTATTTAATGATAGGCTAGGGTCTTCACATCTTTCCAAAAATTTGCCTAAGTTTGTTAATGCCTCTTCAAAAGTAGCACCATAAGTAGTGAAATCATCCATATAGATTTCCATACAATCATGTGAGATATTAGAAAATATGCTAATGACTGCTCTTTGGAAAGTTGCAGGTGCATTACATAAGCCAAATGGAAACACTGAGTAGGCATATGTTCCTCAAGGACAGGTAAATGTTGTCTTCTCTTGATCTTTAGGTGCAATTTGAATCTGATTGTAACCACTAAATCCATCTAGAAAGGAAAAGTATTGCTTTCCTGCAAGTGAGTCCAAAACCTGGTCTATGAAAGGAAGGGGAAAATGATCCTTTTTGGTGGCAAAATTTAATTCTCTATAATCAATACAGACTCTCCATTTTCCTCCCTTTTTGGGCACAAGAACCAGAGGGGACACCCATTGGCTATCTGAGATTGGGTAGATAAATCCTGCATCTAGTAGCTTCTATAATTCCTCTTTGACAATTTCTCTTAGTGCAGGGTTGATTCTGCTTTGTGGTAGTCTTACTGGTGTACAATCTTCCTTTATGTAAATCCTATGAGTGCATAATGTAGGATCCAATCCCTTCATGTCATGATAATCCCATGCAAAAGTATTTTTATGTTTCTTTAACAAATTTGCCAAGGATAGCTGTTGTGCTTGAGTCAAGTTGCTATTAATATTGAGATATCTGTTCTTTGAAATTTCCACTTGAGTTGTGAAATCAACCATAGTTACTTCATTAATGTTAGGTACCTTAATTTCTTGTGGAAGCAATGTATGTAACATACTTGATGCTGCAGGAAAAATTGGAACAAGCATCCTTTCTGGATCAGTAGAATGAGAGGATGATGGTTCCTCAACTTCATAAAGATTTTGGATTATATTGGACAACACCTCCACCTCTCCTTGAAGCTGCAGGAAAGAAGTTCTGCATATCATCATAAGCTGCTCGATAGAATTAGCTTCCTCTGCCTCTTCACAAACATGAGGCCAAACAGGATTATCCATATCATGAGATGGCTATGCAGGTGGGTAAAGAATAAGTGTTTTAGTGTTTCTCCCATTAGAGATGGTCATGTCTCTTCACTGGCACCCAATATAAGCATCTGCTGTGGCCAACCATGGCATTCCCAAAATGATGGGGTATCCTCCCAATGTAGCTTTAGGAGAAAGTATCATGAAATCAGCTGGATATTCCCATGAGTCCAGGGATACCACAAGATCCTCAACTATCCCATCAGGTTTAATAGTAGAGCTATCAGCAAGCTGTAGGATAGTAGGGGTTGGTCACATAGTTGTAACATTTAGTTGCTATAGGATATCCTTTGTCATTACATTTATGGATGCTCCAAGATCAATCAGAGCATTTCTGATTTGGATTCCATTTATGACAACTCCTACCACAGGACTTCCTATGTCATGCTCACATTTTCCATGCGGTCACAACATGCATCACACGTGTCATGTCCACATCTGTCATGTGGTCATGACATGAAATATCAAAAATTTTCCCACGCTTCCCTAGAAACCCCCTTGCATGCGTAAGCATGCTCAGTGGTGTACGCTCGAGGTGAAAACACTATAGTTGTCGGTGGGGTACAAAGTACCATTGCATTCATCCAGATGCACACAATCCTACAAGGGGGTCTCCACGACGCAGTTAACATCACTACAAGGTTTGTAATTTCAAGGTTCCCAACCCTAAATTTTGGCAGATTTCGGCAGCATAACGCCTAATGGCGTAAGTGGGAATTATACAACACTATACTTCTTACGGGGTTCCCTGAGAGTTTAACAACTTCCACGATGCCTTATTCAATATGAATTTACACTGGATTTCCCTATTTGGTCATTTTTTTTACAAAGCACGATTATTAGTATCATTTCTCGTTTCCTGAAATATACTCCTCCTTCGGACTTAGTATTCTCAACAAGGTCATTCATTTGCCCTCTCTTCTATTTCTCTGGATCTTAATTTTGATTGTATTTCTATCGTGATCACCTTAACTATTTCTCTAAAATTTATTTTGTTTATATTTCAGTCTCTCTCTCTTTTGTTCTCTAAGTTTTCTTTATGTTTATCTTGTCTTTTTCTTCATGTTTCTCATCAATCAGAGTTATCACTATATTTCTAAATTAAATTACATTAATCCTAATTCCTGGATGGACCAGATCACATAGACTAGTTTACTACTTTGCTGGACTCCATCTCTTAGTTTTCTTCGCTCTAGGGTTCACCTCTACGTTTGTAGTAATTACAATTTAATCTTGTTCCTAAGCAGGATTATCGGAAGGGTAATTCTACTTAGTTCTCTTATCCCAGTTGGGAAATGCTGTGCATTTTCTCCTCTGTGTTTTTCAATGTTAGTTTTTCTTCTTCTTTCTCTCTTTCATTTTTTCTCAATTGGACGTTTACTAACTACAGTTGAGTTTAAAATGGCCTCACATGGAATGTCTGTGATGGCTTCTTTACGTTTATTTTTAGTGTTCTTTTTGTAAAGGAGACGCCTAATTTTCCTCTTCATTTTCCTGGTTACTAATTTGCGTTGATGGTTGAAACATCCGAGAAATTCTTCTGTCAATAAAATACTCGTTCATCCAAACACCTTTTTTTTTACAAAATCTCCTTCTATAATTTCTTTATATATATATATATATTTTAAATCATTATAACCCCTCTTTTACACAACTCTTATTTTTATGAAATTTTATCAATGATTAATACATATACATATAAATTTGTATATAAAATATTTATATACCAATCTATATATATATTATTAATAAAAGAAATTACAAGTTTTATTTTTAGAGAAATTAATAAATATATATATATATATGTAGATATATATATATATATCAATATATTAATAATCTTGTCTTTTTATTTATTTTTTATTATATATATCTTACTCCATTTTAAATACAATTCAAAGGGCAATATTATGCAAACCCTAAAGATATGTGGGGTTTTGTTTTTGTAGCAGGTTTGGAGGCATGGCGGTGGCGATTGAGAGGTCGCAGTGGAGGGAGGTTGCGGGTTGTGGCATAGGGACGAAGGTGGAGGGGGGTCGTGGCGGCGTGGCGGCCATAGAGGCAGTGGCAGATAGGCGGGGTCGTGGCGGCACGGAGTGGTGGCCACGACTGTGTGCTAGCCGCGAGGTGCAGAGTGGCGGCTGGGGTATCCGTGGGCCGCAAGGGGGGGTAACGTAGGTAGCGGGGGTGTGGGGAGGGGGCAGAGCCCCCACCCACATCCTATGTAGTGGGGTGTGGGTGGGGGCTCCGCCCCCTCCCCACACCCTCCATTGATAGGGGCCTGCGGTGGGGTTCAAACCCCACCGCAAATGTATGAATTTTTTTTTTGTTTTATTCCTCTCTGTATATTTTTTAAAAAAAAAAACAGAGATACAATATTTCTATTTCATTATATATATGTTTTCCATTTAGTTTAATTGTGTATACACAATTTAATTTTATACAAACAATGTAATTCAATTTCATTTCTGTGTATAAACAATCTAAAATTTATTAAAACAATATATATATATATATACTCAACTCACATTTTAATCACAACTTCACCCATTTAATCTCCTAATTGAGGGTAGTAGAATTACAGTATTATTTAATGGTAACGGACAAATAATTTTGTAGGTTGAATAACGATTTAACTTTATAATGAATTTATATACAATTGTATTTGCAATGCGCCACTAAAATTAACAATCTTTAATAAACTATACACAAGGATAATTACACTTTATTTTCCTTCTTGATCTAATTTAACTTTCAAGCCACAAATTTCATTCCATAGCAATAAATAAGATAAACTTCAGTTACACTTCTAAATCATAATTCTTTTTATCCCAATTTCCATTTCACTAAAATAGCAAAGTTACAACTTCATATAATTTACAAAGAATTAATATCTCCACTAATTTTCCAATGACATAAATTTGATTTTACAACTTGATATTTTTCACAATTAGCTTTCAAATTCTACTAACATGATTGTAAGAAATAAACAATTCTACAACCAAAATTTATTTTCCTATTTTCCTACCAAAATGGTAACAATGTAATAACATGAAGAATTACAACCGATAGTACATTAAGGGGGGGGAAATTTTCTTTCAACTCCCAATAACAAGTTTCACAACAACAGAGAGTTAAATCTCTCCTCGTGGCAATCTACAAGGAAGGAGCTATTAAAGACCCAGCTCTCCTTTAGAGTAAAGACAAAGTAACATAATTTTCTCAGATCCAGTATCATCCTCCTAAACTTCACAACAATCTCCCAGAAGCCTACAAATCACACAAGAGAAGAAAACAAAACCACACAAGTTTCTCTCCTCCCTACCATAGACCTGCAAGAGGGTCACCCCCAAGCTAGGGAGATCATCCACACCTAGGGAAATTTCACAAACCACTACACAACAAGGAACAACAACGAACCCAAATCTCACATACACCCGTGGATAAATTACACAACATGAAAGCTCAACTATAGTGAGCTTCACAAGGGGTAGGAGAGTGGACACACTCGACTCCAAAGTGTCACCCTTACAGATAATGTAACCAACATAGTTTCTCTTGGCCTCAAACCAAGTTTGTTCACAAAATTTTCCAAGAAATCCGTATTTGACTCTCAAGCCAAAGAACCAGTCACAAATACATGCCCTCAAGGCTTTCAACATCCCAAAAGAACCCGGTATGCAGCCGAGGAGGATCACTCCTCCCCTACCCCACACTCGATGAGCATTTCTCCCAAGTGGGAGAAGCTCTGTCAACAACCTGACAACATTTCCCACAAAAACAAAATCTAAAACACAAGCAAATGAGCAACTTTCACACACCTTTCATGCAACAATCAGATATACAAAAGAAAAGGTAATATCAAACCAACCTTACAAAGCCCTTCAAGGATGAAGCTGATGTAGAGCTCCACTGAGATCTTCCCCCACCTAAGCCACCAAACTCCCCTCTCTCTTTCCTTCTCCAAGATTTTTTTTTTTTTAAAATATAAAAAAATAAAACTCTCCAAAATTCAACTAACTCCCTCCCATCCCAAAATGGGATTCAAATAACCCAAATCCTCCCAGTTTAGGGGAATGGGGAGGTGACACTTGTCACCTCCTCACTCTTCCACAAACCACTATTACGTCCCAAGGGATGAGTGCTGGCTTATGTCACTCACCCATCCCTAAAGTCCTCCTTATCCCTTACCTCATGTCATTTCTCTTATGCATGGGAGAAATAAAAGGAGTTAAAGGAGGAAAAGACAGGTGACCCATGCCTCTTCTTCCTTCCTTCATTGTGGATGACCACACAACTCATGGGGAATCTCACTAATGGTGAGGGTGACTTCGAGTCAATTCCTCTTTGAGTGATGGGTTTGTAGTCATCTCTTACCTTGGGGATTGAAGAGGGATGGGTTTGGGTGTTGGTACAACCCATCCTATCCCCCCATACCTCCAATTTTTGTCACCTAACTTCAGGGTGAAGTTAAGATGATCTTATGGAGGTTACCCAAGAGTTACCCATGCCAAATGGGACCCTGGACCCATGGGGTATAACCCAGGGTCAACTTTAACCTATTCAGGGCAACCAGGGTCATGTTAAAATACAAGAAAAAGGCCTCAAGAATTTAAATAAAAGAAAAGAAATTCAAATTCAATTTTTTTTTTTACAACACAAATCATAATCCAGTGTTACAAGAGGGTAGACCTAACCCATTCGACCTTAAGAAAGACCACATTACGACAACACATAAAACACAGGGTTGATCTTGGTTCCTCCTGGAACCAGATCGGCTTAACAAGAAATCACAACAACAAGGTGCGGAATGATCTCTGGAATCTATGGTTTGATTAGTAATTCTTGCACACTAAATTACAAGATTAGTTTCACATATAATCATCATAGCCGAAGCAACTTAAAAACATGCATTATCATGACATAGTTCTAAATAGCATAAATGAAATCATATTACAATTTTCTTTCCATCATCACCTAACTAACTTTTCTGAAATGTAAATGTTATCCAAACATCACCCAATTAGTTTTTCCGTTATCATAATGAAGTTTAATAGTTTGAAAAATCTGGGAACTACTATCCCACAAATATAAAAAATATCAGTAACTATAATGTAAATAGTCACAAGAATAGAAGTAAAAAGGGTGGTCCTCACATCCTCTCCCCCTAAGACTGTACTTCCTCCTGGAAGTCGTCAAAGAGGTGAGGATAAAGGGTCTTCAGCCGCGCTGCATCTTCCCATGTCACAGTGACTTCGTCGTATAGGTCCCACTGGACTCTAACCTAGTCTAGCTCTTGACCTCGAAGGGCCAGCGTCCGACGAGCCAATATGCGAATTGGCTCCAACGCCAGCTGTCCGTCTGCCTCTACCTGAAGAGCACTCCAATCCAACACGTGAGATAAGTCAGAAATGTAACATCGTAAAATTGAGACATGAAATACATCGTGGATACATGACAGGCTAGGTGGCAAGGCTAGATGATAGGCTACTGGTCCTATCCACTCCAAGATCTAGAAAGGTCCTACAAATCGAGGTGCGAGCTTAGAGCCCTTCCCGTAACGGATCAGACTCTTGTGCGATCGCACTCTCAAAAATACTCTGTCACCCACAGAGAAGCTTCGGTCTATTCTCTTAGCATCGGCGTACTTCTTCTTTCTGTCCTGTGCCTCCTGAAGTCTGTGTCTAATCTGTTTGACCTGCTATTCCATATTCTGAACTATCTTTGGACCAATGGCCATTCTGTCCTCTATCCGATCCCAACTCAACAGTGTTCTACATGGTCTACCGTATAAAGCCTAGAAAGGAGGCATACCCAACGAGCTATGATGCCCATTATTGTAGGCAAACTCAAGTAGATACAGGTACTCCTCCCATCTAGACTGATGATCCATTACGTACATGCGAAGCATGTCTTCTAATACCTGACTAATTCTCTCTGTTTGTCTGTCTGTCTTCGGATGGTAAGCTGAGCTGAAGTTGAGCTACGTGCCCAATGCCTAATGTAAGGCTCTCTAGAACAATGAAGTAAATACGGAGTCTCTGTCGGATATAATGCGGCGAGGTACCCCATGAAGTCTAACAATCTGATCAAGAAACACCTTCGCCACTGATGGTGCATTGTACGTTGTGCATATCAGTGAAAAATGTGCCACTTTGGTCAGCTTGTCAACTGTCACCATAATAGCATCATGGCAACGTGATGACATAGGTAGACCAATGATAAAATCCATAGAAATGGTGTCCCATTTCTATTCAGGTATCTCGTGAGGGTACAACAGTCCTGCTGGATGCTGATGCTCGGCCTTGACCCTTTGGCATTCTAGGCAATGAGCAACATATTTTGCAATGTCACGCCTCATCCCAGCCTAATGATAAAGCTGTTGTAAGTTAGCATGCATCTTCTTCACTCCTGGGTGTGCTGCGTAGGGTGCTCTATGAGCCTCCGATAGAAACACGGTATGAAGATTACCCACAAGGGGTACATAGATGCGTTGCCGATGTCGAAGCAAACCATCAGACTCAAGGGTATATCCTGTGAATTTGCCCTCAAGGGCCCTCTGATTTAGAATTTCCTGCTGCACCTCAAGAAACCACTCATCCTCTGGCAGATGCTGTAAGATGCGATCTCTCAAGTCCACCCTCAAAGTCAAGGTCAAGATCTCATGGCGCCTCTGACTCAAAGCATCAGTGACCACGTTCTCCTTCCCTTTTATGTAGTGGACATCAAAGTCGTACTCGCATAGGAATTCCATCCAACGTCGTTGGTGAGCATTTAAATTTGGCTGTGTAAAAATATATTGTAAACTATGATGATCTAAATGGAGTTCAAAGCGTTGACCTAAGAGGAAGTATCTCCAACGGACAAGAGCATGAATAATTGCTGCGAGCTCTAAATCATGAGTAGGGTAGTTTAACTCATGTGTCTTAAGCTTTTGCAATTCGTATGCAATCGCTCTACCACCCTGCATAAGCACGGCTCCCAAACCCTCTAATGATGCATCTGTACAAACAACAAAGTCCTCTGCAGGATCTGGAACCGCTAAAATAGGAGTGCTGGTAAGACGCTCCTTGAGGACTCCAAAGGCCTTCTCACACTGCTCGGTCCAAATGAAACCCTTCCCTTTTTGTTGAAGGGAAGTGATGGGATGTGCTATTTTGGAAAAGCCCTTGACAAACCTATAGTAGTAACCGGCTAATCCCATAAAGCTTTTGACCTCTGTCACATTGGTGGGTACTGGCCACTCCTGAATTGCTCTGATTTTAGATGGATCGATGGAGATACCATCGCCTGATAAAATGTGTCCCAGATACTGCACCTCTGTCCTGAAAAAGGCACACTTTGCCAAGTTGCCATAAAGCTGTTGTTCTTGTAATTGCTGCAACACTTGACTCAAATGCTCTACATGCTCCTCCTCAGTCCGTGAATAAATCAAAATATCATCTAAAAATATGATCACGAACCGATCTAGGTAAGTACGGAACACCCCGTTCATGAGACTCATGAACACTGCAGGGGCGTTCGTCAACCCGAAGGGTACCACTGTGAATTCGTAATGGCCATATCTGGTTCGAAAAGAAGTCTTATGAATATCTACCTCTGTGATGCGCAATTGGTGATACCCAGATTTTAGATCAATTTTTGAGAACACTCTGGCTCCCTGCATCTGATCAAAAGGGTTGTCAATCCTAGGCAGAGGATAACAGTTCTTCACCGTCACCTTGTTCAACTACCTGTAGTCCATACATAATCAAAGAGACCCATCCTTCTTCTTCACGAAGATAACTAGTGCACCCCATGGTGAAACGCTAGGTCGGATGTGCCCCTTCTCAAGTAATTCCTCTAATTGCAGCTTAAGTTTGGTAAGTTCATGTGTAGTCATCCTATAGGGTGCACGAGATATCGGTTCCGCACCTGGCACTAAGTCAATGTGGAAGTCCACTTCTCTGCGTGGAGGCATATCTGGTAATTTCGGCAGAAATACATTGGCAAACTCTCTAAGGACAGGGTGATCATCTCAAGTAGCCTCAGGTTCATCCTCTGCTCTATCATTGACCGTAATAGCAAACATCTGACAGCCCTTCCGTATACAGCGCTTAAGCTGCTGAGCAGATATCATATGAACAGCCGTGGGCTTTTGAATGCCCACTATCTCAACCGGCGAACCATGATCGTCTAAATAGCTAATCATCCTCTAGCGACAATCTAGCTTGGCTCTATGAGCCACAAGCCAATCCATACCCAGAACTACACCGTAGGATCCTAATGGCATAACCCTAAGGTCACATGATGTAGTGAAGGAACCTAAAGTGATATTGCAGTCTTTAACCAAGGTATCTACTGACATCCTGGCCCCTGAGGCCAATTCAACCTCCCACCTAATGTCTTGCCTAGAAGCCACCAGCCTGCAACGCTCCACTAACGATGTAGACAGAAAGGAGTCAGTAGCTCCTGAGTCAAAAAGGATAGAGATGGGGAAGTCCCCAATCATACCTGCTACCTCGATGACTAAGGCCTGGAAATCAGCCTGGCGGTTATCAACCGCTGTAAACATGTGGTGGGATCTGCCCACGTCACCTATGGTCTGCTCAAATCCTCCTGATCAGGGTTGTCCCCCTGCTGTAAATCCCTGTGGGCACTCTCTAGCCAAATGCCCTGCCCCACCACACACATAACATGGTCCTTTAGCCTGTAACTACCCTGACTGTGTCCTGCCCGACTGTTGCTGTCCAATCCGTCCAGTGGACCCTTGTGAGCCTCTGTAAGACTGCTGAGACCTCGCAGGTCCTGTTGATGATCCCTGCTGTCTCTAATCCCTGCGTGGACCCTGCTACTGCCAACCATGGTTCTGTCCTCCCTGACCCCTCTGTTGGAATTTAGGTTTTTGCTGATGTTGCTGCTGCTATGCAGGCCTAGGAGGTAATGATGAAGAGTTATATCCTCCTCTCTGTGTTGTGTTTTGAGGCCTTCGAAAGTTCTACTATTGTTGGGGATTACGATCTTGATACTGCGGGCGTGAATTCTACCCTCGTCCCTGAATTTCCTCTGATATAAGGGCCTTTTCAACAATTTCGCTCATGGTCTGGGGATCTGCCATACGAACTAGTCCTGCTATCTCGTGATTTAGCCCTCTGATGAATTTGTGTATCAAGAGTTTCTCGTCATGTAGGTATTCCGCGTAACGAGAAAGCTCAATGAATTGGCTCTCATACTGAGTAACAGTGAGTCCCCTTTGCTGTAAATCATGGAACTCATCAATCCTGCGCTGTCTGTAATGTTCTGACAAATATCGCGCATTAAAGCACTCTATGAAGATATCCCAAGTGAGTGTATCCACAGAAAGTCGGTGCTTGCACTCCTCAGTGCGCCACCAGGTAGCTGTAGCATCTCTCAGGAGATGTATTGCCACTCGTGCTTTCGTGTTACTTCCGTAGGGTCGCAACACGAAGCACCTGTCTAAACTAATCAGCCAAGCCTCAGCCATAGCTCCCTCTGTAGCACCTACGAAAGTGGGTGGGTTGAGCCTAAGTAGATCTCTGATGGGGTCCCCTCTATCTCTAAGTCCCATAACTGGCTCCTCCACACCATTCTCATACAATCCGTGATGTACCTGTTTTGCCCTCTGGGTCTCATCTCCTCTCATAGGTCTCAGAGGACTCCTACTCCGTGCATGGTAGGCTGACCCTACCTCCTCTACTGTAGTGTCAGGGATCTCAACGAAAGGCTCCACACGTGGCACCTCTCGCGGATCAACGTGGGGCTCCACAAGTGGCTCAACACATGACTCAGCATGTGGCTCCCTATGTGGCTCCTCTTGCGAATCAACGCGAGGCTCAACACGTGGCTTAGGAATCACTGGCGGTAATCTCTCTAACATAGCCTGCAGTGCCTATAAGATCTGTGGACTTATATCCAATACTGGAGGTGCCTATGATACTAGTGGTGCTTGTGGTACAGGTGGTTTAGGTGGTGCTGCTATAACTGCGGGTGCCCGTCCCTCAGCTGAGGAATTGCTGTACACCTTGGCAGATGCTGTGTTGCATGATCACGCTCGTCGAACACGTCGGGGAGGCATCCTACAAAACAAGGTAGAGACTAATTAATCAAAGTTGCAGAATAATATCGTGCCCAAATATGCCCAGTGTTTAAATCGGTGCTCTGATACCAAATGTCATGCCCACATTTTCCATGCGGTCACAACACGCATCACACGTGTCATGTCCACATCTATCATGTGGTCATGACATGAAATATCAAAAATTTTCCCATGCTTCCCTAAAAACCCCCTCGCATGCGTAAGCATGCTCAGTGGTGTACGCTCGAGACGAAAATAGTACAGTTGTTGGCGGGGTACAAAGTACAATTGCGTTCATCCAGATGCACACAGTCCTACAAGGGGGTCTCCATGATGCAGTTAACGTCGCTACAAGGTTTGTAATTTCAAGGTTCCCAACCCTAAATCTTGGCAAATTTCGGCAGCATAACACCTAATGGTGTAAGTGGGAATTATACAACACTATACTTCTTACGGGGTTCTCTGAGAGTATAACAACTTCCCACGATGCCTTATTCAATATGAATTTACACTGGATTTCCCTATTTGGTCATTTTTTTTTACAAAGCACGATTATCAGTATCATTTCTCATTTCCTGAAATATACTCCTCCTTCGGACTTAGTATTCTCAACAAGGTCATTCATTTGCCCTCTCTTCTGTTTCTCTGGATCTTAATTTTGATTGTATTTCTATCATGATCACCTTAACTATTTCTCTAAAATTTATTTTGTTTATATTTTGGTCTCTCTCTCTTTTGTTCTCTAAGTTATCTTTATGTTTATCCTGTCTTTTTCTTCATGTTTCTCATCAATCAGAGTTATCACTGTATTTCTAAATTAAATTACATTAATCCTAATTCCTAGATGGACCAGATCACATAGACTAATTTACTACTTCACTGGACTCTATCTCTTAGTTTTCTCTGCTCTAGGGTTCACCTCTACATTTGTAGTAATTGCAATTTAATCTTGTTCCTAAGCAGGATTATCGGAAGGGCAATTCTACTTAGTTCTCTTATCCCAGTTGGGAAATGCCGCGCATTTTCTCCTCTGTGTTTTTCAATGTTAGTTTTTCTTCTTCTTTCTCTCTTTCATTTTTTTCTCAATTGGACGTTTACTAACTACAATTGAGTTTAAAATGGCCTCACATGGAATGTCTATGATGGCTTCTTTACGTTTATTTCCAGTGTTCTTTTTGTAAAGGAGATGCCTAATTTTCCTCTTCATTTTCCTGGTTACTAATTTGCGTTGATGGTTGAAACTTCCGAGAAACTCTTCTATCAATAAAATACTCGTTCATCCAAACGCCTTTTTTTTACAAAATCTCCTTCTATAATATATATATATATATATATATATATATATATATATATATATATATATATTTAAATCATTATAACCCCTCTTTTACACAACTCTTATTTTTACGAAATTTTATCAATGATTAATACATATACATATAAATTTGTATATAAAATATTTATATACCAATCTATATATATATATTATTAATAAAAGAAATTACAAGTTTTATTTTCAGAGAAATTAATATATTTATATATATGTAGATATATATATATATATCAATATATTAATAATCTTCTCTTTTATTTATTTTTTATTATATATATCTTACTCCATTTTAAATACAATTCAAAGGGCAATATTATGCAAACCCTAAAGATGTGGGGTTTTGTTTTTGTAGCAGGTTTGAAGGCATGGCGGCGGCGATTGAGAAGTCGCAGTGGAGGGAGGTCGTGGGTTGTGGCATAGGGACGAAGGTGGAGGGGGGTCGTGGTGGCGCGGCGGTCATAGAGGCAGTGGCAGATAGGCGGGGTCGTGGTGGCGCGGAGTGGTGGCCGCGACTGTGTGCTGGCCGTAGGGTGCAGAGTGGCAGCTGGGGTATCTGTGGGCTACGAGGGGGGGTAACGTAGGTAGCGGGGGTGTGGGGAGGGGTCAGAGTCCCCACCCACATCCCATGTAGTGGGGTGTGGGTGGGGGCTCCGCCCCCTCCCCACACCCTCCATTGATAGGGGCCTGCGGTGGGGTTCAAACCCCACCGCAAATGTATGATTTTTTTTTTTTGTTTTCTTTTTTTTTGTTTTATTCCTCTATGTATATTTTTAAAAAAAAAATAGAGATACAATATTTCTATTTCATTATATATATGTTTTCCATTTAGTTTAATTGTGTATAAACAATTTAATTTTATAAAAACAATGTAATTCAATTTCATTTTTGTGTATAAACAATCTAAAATTTATTAAAACAATATATATATATATATATATATATATATATATATATATATATATATATATACTCAACTCACATTTTAATCACAACTTCACCCATTTAATCTCCTAATTGAGGGTAGTAGAATTACAGTATTATTTAATGGTAATGGACAAATAATTTTGTAGGTTGAAGAACGATTTAACTTTATAATGAATTTATATACAATTGTATTTGCAATGCGCCACTAAAATTAACAATCTTTAATAAACTATACACAAGGATAATTACACTTTATTTTCCTTCTTGATCTAATTTAACTTTCAAACCACAAATTTCATTCCACAGCAATAAATAAGATAAACTTCAGTTACACTTCTAAATCATAATTCTTTTTATCCCAATTTCCATTTCACTAAAATAGCAAAGTTACAACTTCATATAATTTACAAAGAACTAATATCTCCACTAATTTTCCAATGACATAAATTTGATTTTACAACTTGATATTTTTCACAATTAGCTTTCAAATTCTACTAACATGATTGTAAGAAATAAACAATTCTACAACCAAAATTTATTTTCCTATTTTCCTACCAAAATGGTAAAAATGTAATAACATGAAGAATTACAACCGACAGTACATTAAGGGGTGGGAAAATTTTCTTTCAACTCCCAATAACAAGTTTCACAACAATAGAGAGTTAAATCTCTCCTCGTGGCAATCTACAAGGAAGGAGCTATTAAAGACCCAGCTCTCCTTTAGAGTAAAGACAAAGTAACATAATTTTCTCAGATCTAGTATCATCCTCCTAAACTTCTCAACAATCTTCCAGAAGCTTGCAAATCGCACAAGAGAAGAAAACAAAACCACACAAGTTGCTCTCCTCCCTACCGTAGACCCGCCATAGGGTCACCCCCGAGCTAGGGAGATCATCCACACCTAGGGAAATTTCACAAACCACTACACAACAAGGAACAACAACGAACCCAAATCTCACATACACCCGTGGATAAATTACACAACACGAAAGCTCAACTACAGTGAGCTTCACAAGGGGTAGGAGAGTGGACACACTCGACTCCAGAGTGTCACCCTTACAGATAATGTAACCAACACAGTTTCTCTTGGCCTCAAACCAAGTTTGTTCACAAAATTTTCTAAGAAATCCATATTTGACTCTCAAGCCAAAGAACCAGTCACAAATACATGCCCTCAAGGCTTTCAACATCCCAAAAGAACCCGGTATGCACCCGAGGAGGATCACTCCTCCCCTACCCCACACTTGATGAGCATTTCTCCCAAGTGGGAGAAGCTCTGTCAACAACCTGACAACATTTCCCACAAAAACAAAATCTAAAACACAAGCAAATGAGCAACTTTCACACACCTTTCATGCAACAATCAGATATACAAAAGAAAAGGTAATATCAAACCAACCTTACAAAGCCCTTCAAGGATGAAGCTAATGTAGAGCTCCACTGAGATCTTCCCCCACCTAAGCCACCAAACTCCCCTCTATCTTTCTTTCTCCAAGAATTTTTTTTTTTTTTTAAATAGAAAAAAAAAAATCTCCAAAATTCAACTAACTCCCTCCCCATCCCAAAATGGGATTCAAATAACCCAAATCCTCCCAGTTTAGGGGAATGGGGAGGTGACACTTGTCACCTCCTCACTCTTCCCCAAACCACTATTATGTCCCAAGGGATGAGTGTTGGCTTATGTCACTCACCCATCCCTAAAGTCCTCCTTATCCCTTACCTCATGTCATTTCTCTTACGCATGGCAGAAATAAAAGGAGTTAAAGGAGGAAAAGACAGGTGACCCATGCCTCTTCTTCCTTCCTTCATTGTGGATGACCACACAACTCATGGGGAATCTCACTAATGGTGAGGGTGACTTCAAGTCAATTCCTCTTTGAGTGATGGGTTTGTAGTCATCTCTTACCTTGGGGATTGAAGAGGGATGGGTTTGGGTGTTGGTACAACCCATCCTATCCCCCCATACCTCCAATTTTCGTCACCTAACTTTAGTGTGAAGTTAATATGACCTTATGGAGGTTACCCAAGAGTTATCTATGCCAAATGGGACCTTGGACCCATGGGGTATAACGTAGGGTCAACTTTGACCTATTTAGGGCACCCAGGGTCATGTTAAAATACAAGAAAAAGGCCTCAAGAATTGAAATAAAAGAAAAGAAATTCAAATTCAATTTTTTTTTTTACAACACAAATCATAATCCAGTGTTACAAGAGGGTAGACCTAACCCATTCGACCTTAAGAAAGACCACATTATGACAACACATCAAACACAGGGTTGATCTTGGTTCCTCGTGGAACCAGATCGGCTTAACAAGGAATCACAACAACAAGGTGCGGAATGATCTCCAGAATCTGTGGTTTGATTAGTAATTCCTGCACACTAAATTACAAGATTAGTTTCACATATAATCATCATAGCCAAAGCAACTTAAAAACATGCATTATCATGACATAGTTCTAAATAGCATAAATGAAATCATATTACAATTTTCTTTCCATCATCACCTAATTAACTTTTCTAAAATGTAAATGTTATCCAAACATCACCCAATTAGTTTTTCCGTTATCATAATGAAGTTTAATAGTTTGAAAAATCTAGGAACTACTATCCCACAAATATAAAAAATATCAGTAACAGTAATGTAAATAGTTACAAGAACATAAGTAAAAAGGGTGGTCCTGACATCCTGGGTCATTATATTTAGGAACAGCTACCTTCCCAAGCATGATGTCAACCAATTGTCCCACCACATGGACCACAGTGGGGTCTTTCCTTTTTCTGCCTGGCTTCTTAAGGAATGCTTCTTTGATTGCTTTGCCATATATGGGAACATCTTTTATGGCTTGAAATAGAGGTATCTTTACACATACATGTTTCAACTTCTCTAGAATATCAAAGGTGGGTTCTTCTTCTACTACCTTTTGTTTCATAGTTTCTAACCTTTGTGGAAATAGTGGTTCTTGGGGAGTCTGTTTGACTATCATTGGTTTAGGATTTTCAAGCACATCTGATTGAATGGGGGTTTTGTTAGGTTCCACTTCTTCCTCAGAAAGCTCAGTAATGACAGGTCTTGAAGGAGCTGCCAAGGTAGTTCCTGAACACAGATGTATATCACTTACATTCACAGCATATGCAGGGTATTGATTTGGATCAGCAGAATATACTAGCTATTGTTGTGGTCTATTATTTGGGTTAGGTGAGGGTTGAGCTGGTATCTGAGTAGGTTTAGGTGTATTTGAATTGGAACTAGTAGGTGGAAGCATTATGGTAGGTTGTTGGCGCTGAGGAGGTGACTGCATGTAATTAGTGGTCTAATTTGGCCATTGTTATCCTCCTCTCCATTGAGATGTTTACTGCCGATTTCCTGGAGGTGACTGCCAATTCCCCGGGGACTATTGCCACTGGGGTGTAGGGTTTTGGTAATTTAGCCAAGCATTTTGAGGGTTGTTCCAAGGCTGAGGTGGATATCCTCCATAACTAGATGGAAATGGTTGTTGCCATTGATTACTAGATGCATAAGTATTAAAATGTGGACCAGCATATGATAATGGATCCGGTGACATACCTTGTCTTGGAGCCCATGGCCTCCTTTGTGCAACATAGAAGACATGATCCTCTTCAACTTGTATTGGCTTGAACTCAGGTGGAATCTACTTGCTATCAATGTTAGCTACCAGCTTGCATCTACAGTCCCTCTTCTTTTATCTGCAATGAGGACAATATTCTACCAACATTGCCTCAGCCTCTTCATGCTTCTTCTTTTCTTGGAGTGTGTCCAACTAGGTGGCCATATTGTTTATAATATCTTTCTTAAAATCAAATAGCAAGTGGCTTATCTCCATCCTTGAAATTCCATTTGTAGAGGTTTTGCCTACAAGGGAATGGTAACCTCTTCCTTTCTTCATGGCTACTCTGGAATAATTCTGGCACAATTTCTTAATATCATCCCAAGACACTTGGGTAATATCTCCTCCTCCCATTAAATCCAAAGCATTCGTGCAATGCTCACTTATTCCCATGAGGATGAGCAATTTCTGAGAGTCCTCAGTGAGTGCATGATGAGGAGACTTTTGTAAACAAAACAAAAACCTTGAGATGTAATCCTCCAAACTTTCATCTTCTTTCTGCTGCATTCTAAAAACATCATTTCCTCTCATATCCCCACTCCTACAGTAGTCTTTATATTTCTCAAGAAATTTATCTTTCATTTCTTCCCAAGTATTGAGAGCATCACTACCTAGACTCATAAACCACCTTAATGCAGCCTCCTTCATGGTAGTAGGAAACAACTTAAGTTTATGAGCATCAGTAGTGTAGTCATAGTTTCTGTAGAGGATATCAAATTCAAACAAGAAGGTGTCTGGGTCCTCTGTTGCAAGTTCATAGAACTTGGGGAGAGTTGAAGCAGGTATGTTCTTGAGATTATCCACTTCATTTTGAAGAGCAATTGGGAATGGAAATGTTGGTTGATTAGGTACATTTTGGGCATCCATGACTTCTTGACCTACTATCAAGGCAAATGGATTTTCAACTAGATTTGGGGTATCTTGTTCTTCAGAGGAGATTTTAGAGCTATTCAAATTAGGGAATGCATCAAGGAAAGGATTCACTTCTACTTCTTCTGTTGGGTGAGTTAAATCATTAGGAAGGAATGTCCCTAAAGCATCTCTTCTCCTACCTCTATGCATACAATATACTCAGTATAACCACTTGTCACAAAAAATATTGATGGGTTGTAGATGGTTTCTTCCTAACTAACACACATTTTAAGGAAAAACTGCAAGGAATAATACTAAAAGATGACTCCAAAGATTTTTCTTAGTTTGACACCATCCCCAGCAACGGTGCCAAAAATGTTGGTCTCTTACAATGATTTAACAACTGAGCTCTTAAAACTATAACTCAGAGATTGGACATCTGAACTGAGTAGCTGTCTTAATCACCATGGAGATGTATTTCACTTGTCAACCCAGGGACATGAACTTGAAATGAGTCAGCACGGTATGTGCACTAAGAGCTTCCAAAGTAGCCACATTTATTCTATAGCTAGGAAAGACATAATGCTAAAGATAAACTACTAGGAAGGAAATAACAGGAATACTGAATATTAATCAATAGCTATTCTTGAATCAAGTACATAACACAAAGAAACAATATGGGCAAACAAACAGGAAACTACTCTGTCTGCTTTGGCTGTAGGAACAGACATAGAATAGAATTCTAGTGGCTACAAGAACATTCAATGCCAGATTTACTAAATGCTTAACAAAAAACATAACTAAACTAGAAGGTGGAATTATCACTAAGTGGGCCCCCTTGGATGAGTATTCTCTAAGACAAATGTAAACTCAAAAATGCAAACTCACAACTTTATTTTATTCATTCAAAAAGATGAATACAACTAAACATGATAACTGTATTACTGAAAACTAGATAATGCAAGTACAATCTCTGAATAATCAACAACCACTCAGAAGGAGTATCTGAGTCTTATTAATAGAAGAAAGACTACTAACTAACTAGTAGGGCAGTCAACTCCAACAGAATAGGAGGACGCCACATTATAGAAAACATAGAAAGTGGAAAGGAGGTTACACATGCAGGGGAATCTGGTCAAGTGAGTTGCTTTAACATAGATTTAGCATAACAATAACTCCTAAATTCGCTCAACAAGTATTTAAGATTAGTTACAAAATGGTTGCCTTCCCTCCATTTGACATTTGAATGGTCACCATCTTTGACTTTTATGGTAAGCGACCAACTAGCAGAATCTTCCTCACTTTATGGATGCCAATTATATCTGCATAATAATGTTAGTACACACAAATAATTGCACATTCGTAACTACCTTGGAGTAATATTCATTAACCATATGCAACATTAACATAGATAGTTCAAATAGCATGTCTTTACCATAAAAGGATATAAGAAATGACCTATGCTCAACAAGTTATAGCTTTGGGGTAATGACATAGAAAGATCAAGATTAAAGTATCAAAGTCCAAGATAACTACATCAAATGGACAATAAAGTTAACAAAATTTGAGTCATAAACTAGACCTATCAGAGAACACAATATCTTGCAAGTAATCATCTAGTTTACAAATGAATGCCTAATCATGCTTATATATGCAATTACAAGCATTCCCGCTAAGATTTGAAAAATCGAACTTTACTGTGTCGGCAAAAGAACCAAATAACGGTCATAAACCAACACCCAAAAATTAGGGCTACCCCAAAATAGGGCAGGACTAGGGCACCCAAGTCCTCCCCTCCTATTTTGGGCAGGGTACAGCTCAAGGGGTCCTCCTAGGTCCACTTTGCCATGAAACCTAAGCCTCATTCCATCGGGATGATAAAATATGAACTAAAATGTCCTAAATGCATGCTAAAGACCCGGGAGCTAAACCTAATGAGGTGAAAGCCCCCAAGGGGACATTTTTTGATGTTACATTTAGCCTCCACTTTAATGTATGTATAAACGTGAGGCCAATACATGCATTAAAGTAAGGTCACAAACACAACAAACACACCAAGCACAGAGAAGGCACAACAATCACATAGTAAATAGTAACAGGCATGCAAAACATGGAGAAGATAGTTACAGTCACGTAGGACATGGAGAAGATAGTCAATGCATAGAAGACACATTAATACATAGAAGATAGAAATGATATCTTTTCTTTTCTTTTTCTCATATATATGAAATGCAAATGCAAGTACTGGAAAGTAAACAAACCTCCCATAATACAGGATGCACTACCTTAAGGCATATGTCTCTGTATTAATGGGGCAACACACATGCAATACACGCAAAATCTCCCAAAATGCAGGAAGCACTACTCGAAGGTGCTAGTCTCTGCATATGGGGCAACAAACATGCCATACAAAACAAGCAAGAAAAAACACACACACTTGAAGACACAGAGAAAACACGGTAGACAAGCGATGGTGTGTTCCCTATTTCTAGGGTCATCACCATCTCAGGCACATTACAGACACACACCGATGATTAGGCTTCACCACAACAATCACCAAAAACATGCTTAAGGTTTGAGTTAGTCACAAAACTGCTCCCTGCCTCTGCAAAGGACTTTTGAAAATGACAGGATGATGCAATCTTCTTTGAGAAGTACACCATCCCTGCCTCTGTAGAGGGCTTAAGAAAAAGGATATACATGATATCCTGCCTCCACAGAGGGCTTACATGATTGATTGATTGATTACAAACAAGCTTGGGATGCACGATACACTACTCTGGGGCGCAAGTCTTTGCATCTGAGGTCAAACACATTACTAACATCTATAATAGATAGCTTACCTTATATATGCCTCCACCTTAAGGTGGTTGATATTAGTTATCAATATCAAGCACATTAAGGTAGGAAGAAAACACACAAGGGAACATCGACTTTCTCAAATCCCATGTCCCTCGAAGGTGACATGTACTTTACGATTGCCAAATGTTCCCACAAACACATCCCTGTAAGAAACATGTTAGTGTCTACAACATCATGATAATCAACAACATCAATGCATATGATTAACCACACAAAGAGCCAAGGTTATACAATGAATTTTGAGTTTGAGGATAACCGTGGGGCTATGTCATGAAGCTCTCTGAATCGAGTACCACCAAGGCCAAATTCAAAGGCAAACAAAGGTGCATAGAGCAGCAGTATTGTTAAGGTTTGTAAATGTGATAGAAACATCATCAAATTCACTATGCGGAAAGCATGAGTGCTTCCACTAGCCAAGCATCAAATAAGATATACAACCCCATCGTCATATTAGGAACTAAGTCCAATTTTTTATTTCTCTCGAAAGGGATATGTTGTGTGGTTACACAACACGCCCCATTTTGACTTGGCAAAACAGGGACCCAACTTTTGGCTTGGCTTGTTTGTTCTCTGGCGGTCTGGTAAAAGTAAGTCAGGTGCATCATCATGTAGAGTCAGGATGAGGTAAGTCACCATTATGAGGTCAGTTTGTTAAATGTCATTTTTCATTTCTGTGACCTTATAGTTTGAAAGAGTATTAAAATTCACTCAGGTTTGTCTTTTACATCATCCTGATATTCCTCAGGATGTGAGAGTTATGAACGGTCAAAGTTTTGGTCAAACCTGATATTCGTAAGAGGAGGGATCATATATTTTTTATAACCTGTCATCTTTTTAAAGATCATCATCATATTTGAAACATCCCCCGATATATCCTGCGGCTCAAATATTTGGACGTCAACTTTAAGTGGTAGTAAGTCTTCCCCATCAAGCAGTCTTTTGTGCAAGTGTCATGTTTTTGAATGTAACTCGATATTTCTTAATATCCTCCTGACATGAAATATCACCCTTAGCAAATATCCTAATGATGTCATCCAAACTGGATAAATGAAGAAGCAAACATGATGATGACATCATCATCACATTCATATTTTGACAGGATATTTTTCCAAACATGATCATGTTCGCCTAATATGATGATGACGTCATGATATATTTTCGATACAAAGAACGACTATCAGGATGACATCATCCTAATATTCCGAAAAGAGACATGTAAGTTTGTCTTGTCATCATCATATTTTGAAACATCACTCGATACACTAAAATATCCTCATTATGTACTAAACATAAACAAAGGTGCTTTTGTTACCCGAATCTTGTCGCGATAACAATTTCAATACAAGGGAGGAGGATGATATTGAAACTCAACCCAATATTTATGAATATCATCCTACCCTCACGATATCCTGTCATATGGATATCCCCCTACTCCCGTTGCCGCCATTATCATTTAATGTGCGCAGGCATGGTAGGTAGTTCCCGTCAACCCCGAAACCCAATGAAACACCTGGCGAGATCCTGCATTTTCACACGAATAGTCAAGGAATGTAATCTAACTTGTCAGAGTTGCCCTAAGTGTACCCTAACTGCGAGGTTAAAAGGTAATTCAACTACCATTTTCACATTTACCTTGCGATAAAATTGTTTTACAGAGCACCAGCTTCCATATCCACATTCCAGCTACTGTTGCGCGATTTGAGCTCACAGACAGAAGGAAAGAGGTGATCATCAGCTGAATTGGGAGCGTCGTTGGCAATCCACTGGTATAAAAGAGAAATCTACATAACCAGGTAAGTAAATGAAACCCTCATCATGTCATTATTGTTCAGGTATGATGATGGAAGTTTTGGTTTATGCATCCATATGATTAAGTAATGGTGAAGAAATACAGTAGGCATAGTGATTTTAATTGCAATATGTATGCATGTACATACCTGTTGTGAGTTAGGCTTGTTGTTAATTGTAGGTACTCATGGCTAACAAGCGGTACATTAAGTGTCAAGAGGAATTTAGTAGGCCTATGTTCTCTTCTCAGAGGGGAGTCCTGTTCAAATATGGAGCAATTATAGATACCCATCAGGGGAGCACTAATATGGAGGCTTGGTCAGCTAAACTGAATGATGGGCATGACAAGAGTCCTATGTTGGACGCAGTATTTGTGTCAGGAATGTGGAACGCTGTTGGTTTCCCATATTCCATGGAATCTCTGGAGCTGGTTATAGAATGTGCCTGGAATTATAATCCTCAGACGAGGCAAGTGGTAAAGCATGGGACAATATATGTAGACCTCTCCATCAAGGGTCTCTCCCAGACATTTGGACTACCGTTGGGTAGTAAAGTAAAGAGTGTGGACTTGAGAAAGGCAAAAAAAAGTATGAGGCCAACAAGAAATCGGCCAGAAAGAGTATGTATCAATGGCGAGCAGAGAACATCACATATCCTGCAGCTGCCAAACTCCCAGTGCACATGTTTAAATATGATTTCAGTGAGGAGTACCAGTATATGATTGCACTCCTGAATTGAGTAATAGGCCAACCTGATACTGGTAGTTTCAGGGATTGGATGTATGGAATTATAATGATGTATCTGTATTCAAACACCAAGCCACTATGGGGTCAAATCATAAGTGATGCTCTACATGAGTAGCTAATGAACCTGGGAGGTTCAAATTGTGCATTTCATATGACATCTTACATTGTTTATTCTTGTGCTTATAGAGGCACTTTTGATGCCTTAGTTACAGATGGAAGGCTCATAGGCACAAATGCTGCATACATCTGGGATCATCATCCCCAGCTACAGAGAACCAACTACCTCAAAGACTACAAACTGGTCAATGATGCATTCTCTATGCATCTGGTAAGGACCATGGAAGAGGACAGAACAAAAAGATTGAGCATGGAGGCTCAAGAGGTGGTTTATAGGCATGGAGCCTGGTATATCCAGTTTGCAACCTTTTCTTATATAACGGTTGAAGGTTTTGAGGAACATCCCCTCATGCTGCCGAGGTATCCTACCGATGTAGTGATATTAATGAAATTTATCAGGCAGGGCTCCATGATGATAAAGATGTACAAGGACGCTAAGAAGCTGCCACCAATTTTGTTCCCAGTCAGCATTGGCAACTATATGTGCCCTGATTCTGACAATATAAAGAAGGTGATGGTCACCCTGAATAAAATGAATATGCAGCCTTTCCCAATAACAAGACCATATGATCCTTACGGTAGGATACAGAAGATACTAGGAAAGCCTATTCACCAGAGGCACCTAGAAGATTTTTAGGCTAACTGCGAAGATGAGGCAGAAGCCAGGAGAAGAAGGTATCAGAGGTTGACTCCGAACCAAATTAGGACTTTTGATTGTATCTCCCTTCCCCAACAATTGAAGAAAGATGATGGCAAGATAATGGCAGATGAATATGAACAGAAAAAGATATACAATGACACTATATCTGCACTTGACCTCACCATGCAAGAAGATATATCTTTGGACCCATTCATTGCCATGACCATACAGCTGACTCAAGCTTGGGTCGATGATCAGGTAGAGGCATTGAAAAAGAAAGGTGTTGCCATTACGGTGGACAACAAAAAGAAGGGACATGATATTCCTGGGGAGGTATATGATGACTTCCTGCTTGAGAAAAGGAAGACAAAGGGAGACAAGTTACCTCCACCACAACAATAGAGCAAAAGACCCCCAAGGGGTAAGAAAGTGCATAAACAACCCAAAGGGGTTATAATTGACAGGGCAGTGTTTACAGCTGAGGAGGCAGCAGGTTCAGAGTCAGAAACCCCTCCAAAGAAAGAGAAGCCCAAGAAGAGTAAGACAGCTGAGGCTGGAATAACTGGGACCCTGGAAGTGGGTCAATCCTCAAAGAAACCTAGAGAAGAGGATATCCTCATGGAGGAAGAGCCTGAAGAAGAAGAAGTTCTGTTAGTAATAAAAAGGAAGAGGAGAGCTCCACAGGTACTGGTCTCTACCACACCTAAGAAACAAAGAACCTCCATGAGAGGTGGAATAAGTGAACCCCCTACACTATTACAAGGGTCAGGTAGTGAAGTGTCGAAGGAACTTCAACATAATGTTCCACTTCCTACCATCATCAAGTTCAAAATTGAACTTGCACAAGAACAAATGAAAGAAACCTCTCAGACACAAGAAGAAGGACATGTCTCACTTGACGAGACAATAAATTTGTCTGACGATGAGGTAGTGCAGGATGTGGCTACACAGAAGATGGAAACACTTGCTACTGATATAACTATGACTCCTCACAAGCCTCCACCAGTTCAAACTATGCTTGAGGAGATGAAACAAGTAGAAGAAGAGCAAGAAAAGAGCCCAGAGTAGGTGGCTCAAGAGATAGGGCTAGAAGCATTGATCACAGAGGTGACAAGTCCTATAGTGGTGGATTTGACAGAGAAACAGGATGCAAGTCCTGAATAGCCAGCAAGATCACCTGATAAAGGCCACCCAACAGAAGAGATAGAGATGGCAGAGTCAGAGGGCCATGCTCTTGAGTTAGGCCAACAAAGTCCACCTGACACATTAGAAGAACATACTATATTAGAGGTTCAGGAAGCAAGGGCTGATGAGAAGAAGGAAGCACTAGAGGATCTAGCTGCCAAAATACAAGAAGTTGATAGTGCAGGCTCAGAAGAAGTAATAGCTGCAGAACAATCGCCAGTACCTCAGGTAGGATCCCCAGTATTTGGTGAAGTGGATAAGCAACAAGGGGAAGAATTGGGAATAGATGAAGTAATGATAGAAGAAGGTCATGATCATCATGATCAGCAAATAGATGCGCCACAGGGTTCCCCACACCAAGAAGATGCTTCCCCAGAGAAGGAAATTCCTCAACAGGAGGAGGTGACGCAAGATCAACAACAAAGCGAGCATCAAGAAGAAGAAAAGGAAAAGTCACCATCTCCACAACATCTATTGATAGAAACGGGAGATATGGGTGAACATCATCATGATGCTGAAAGACATGATCAGGTGCCTCCGTGGTTAGCTAAAGAAGTGAATATTGAAGAGGAGTTTGAAATTCAAGAGTTTGACGTCTCCACCTTGTTCTCCGCTGATATAATGAAACCTAGGAGGAAGGCCAGAATGACATCGGCCATTAAAAGAGATCGGGCAACAGGGAGAAGGACCACACAAATTGCCATACCTGCGGTGGAGAAAGAAAAAGGTAAAATCATTGTGGATGAATTTCAAATCAGCATAGTTGATTTGGGCTTTGCCAATGAGGACCAAGAAGGTCAGGAAGGCAAAGATATTATTGACTCTCTAATTCAAAAGGTGAAAAGAGAGAAGGAGAAGAATAAGCAACATAAAGAGCACATTGCTCAGTTGCATGCCTATATCAAAGGGTTGACCGATCCTGATGATACCACAACTGAACGTGCAGTCCCATCGACTGCCATTTCTCAGGAGGAGGTAAATAAATTGGACCTCATGAAGCATGAGGCATTCGTAATAAGGAAATGGATGTCATCCACATTGGATGATGCTATAGAAATAATGAAAGCCTCTCTGAAGAGGTGGAGCATTTTAAGTGACTCCAAGACCAAGGTAGATAAATTGCAGATGCAAATCGGGAAGAGGTCTTACAAATTAGAGAGAGTCCTGAGCCTTTTAGGGGAAATAAAGGGGATAAATCCTCAACTGCTTATCAGTAAGTAGGTATTGAATAGTAATACCGCATTATTGATAGATATCTGGTATAAGGACATTCAGTTCGAATGCAGAGTCCTCAAAAGATGCAATAATAAGCTGAGGGATATCAGCATGAGGCTACGGGATTTGATGTCTGAAGAAGCAGTGATATTAGAAGCATTGGAAGGCAAGGTAGAAGGAAAAATAGAAAATCAAGATGAAGAGTCCGCCATCAAAGCTGTACACAACAACTTCCAATTAGAGACAGATGGTCCACCTGTCCACTTGACCGAAGAACTTATAAATAAAATAATGAGGATCAAGGTCCAGATGGAGAAATATAATGAAACACTGCAGGACAAGAAAAATAAGCTGGATAATAGCAGAGATAAGTATGAAGCACATAGGCACACCATTATCAAAGCAAAAACTCAAGATGGTGGAGGGATAGATCAAGTTGTGCATTCTTATGAGCAGGTCCGCAGTAGCATGCAGCCCCATATGTAGCATCATCATCATCAGGATAGTGAAAGCTCAGGAAGCGACGCACATGATGATGACCCGCATGAATCAGCTGAGGAGCATGATGAAGATACATCATGAAGGGGATAGTAGCATAAGTAGTATAGATAGTTGCCAGCTGGCAACTTGTGCCATTTTGTAAAGGTTGACGAAGGTGGTGGAATGCCTTATTTTAAACATTCAAAACTTAATTGAAATCTGTTTGCTGAAATATTCAAGGCTCATTTCAAAGCTATTGTATATGTACATGTCTTTTGCATACTTAATGAAAGAGAAGAGTATTTCGATTACAAATCTTCGTAAATCTTGAGTAATCTGTGACTGAATTCTGGATATGTGCTTTGATTTTCTGCGTCCCTTGGAGTGCTCGTCATGTTGCATGTATTGTTTCATTCATCATCCTCTGAAGTTTGCATCAACTGTATCTAGCTGTGGAATATCTTGGTGAACATATGGTTTGATTTCTTCTCCTCATGATAGTATCAAGTATGTATGTGGATCAATAGCTAAAGGTTCAACATTAAATAGAAGCATTTCTTCAATTTCTTTTTTAATTTCAGAGCATTTCATCTCCATAATTGCAAATAATTGATGATCTTAAGCAAATAACATAAATATGTAGACATCTTGTAGATAATCATAAATATTTAGCATATTTGAATACAAAGCATGTAGAACTGAAAATATCATGCAAAGATTGAGGTATTTCCACATCTTCTCATCAAATAACTACACAATATGACACATCTATAAAGAATTTCTGTAGGAATGTCATGATGATGATAAAATTCCACGTAAGGCCCCAAAATGGAAACAGCAACTCACATTAACCTCTAAGTGACTTCAGACGATTAAGACCTAATCACTGGAGACTTGGGATCCTGAATTCTTTGAATTCATAGTATCTTTCAAGATGAATAAAGGTTAATGTGTACTTTTATTCTATGTTTGTTTGTGACTAACATCATGACCAACAGGACACTAGGTCCACATTGGTATAAATGTTTGTCATCATCAGCCCACTAGATGGAAACACTAGATGAAGGGAAATGATAAATAAGAGATGAGAAAACAAGTGTCTTAGGGATAGTCACGTATGAGGGTACCCCCGAGTGACCAACCACAACGCTATGTCCATAAGACACAACACATAACAATGAAATCAGAGAGAGGCAATATAGAAGAATGTCACAACAGATGTTGTTTCCTGGTATCCTGAACCTTACAGGAGAATCTGAGGTCATCCCAGGAGGCCTAAACAACATATAACACATCACGGGGGAAGCATATCATGAGAGAGATAAAGGGTTATAGATACTTACCTGTAGGGTCTTCATATTACATCTTGGAACTCTCAAACTTCTTGGAGAGGTATTCGATCATGTTTAATGCAAAATTTGAGTGGTTCTTATGAAAATCTTGTTTGTTATCATATGATCCTTGTTCCTTAAATCCTTGTTTGAATAAGACTTTTTGGTGCTTATGAGGGGGAGAACCACTATTATTTCTGACTATTGATTGTCGTCTTTCTCTTTTCCAATTTTTAGCAAGTTTTCATTGTTGAATCTTTCTAGAATAGTAACGGAAATCATCATGTACCATCTTAATCGTCTGTATTGGTTGTTGTTCTTTCCTTTCAGATGCATTTTGATTGTCTCCCGATCCATACAAGGATAATAGGGGAGGAACCTCAGCATAAATTTTGTTTCTTTGTGGATGAGGTGGATTATTCATTTGTTTCTTGTCGACTTCAATCATACCCACGATGCTATCATAGTCCAAGTAATCATCCTCATCTACTTCCACTAAATCTTGTTCCACCATATTATTTTCGGTATGTTTAGGAAAAGGATTAGTGAAGATTTGTAAATTCTGTTTCGGCGGAGCAACTGACTTATTTCCATTATCATTCACACCTGATACCTGGATGACATTTGAATTAGTAAGGTCCTGTATCTCATGTTTAAGACACACACATCGTTCAGTTTCATGTCCTTGTGTCTGATGATAATGACAAAAGGCACTAGCATCGAAGTAAGGTCCTTGTTTATTAGGATCAACAGGCTTGATTGGGGGAAGCTTCATAATGTTATTTCTCACAGCTTGATTCATGATAGAATGATAGGACCTAGATATCAGAGTAAACTTTCTTGGTTGATACAACTCTTTCTTTGGATTATTTATAGCAGACACATTCATGTTTGGTCTGTTGATCTTGATGAAATTCCTATTATTGTTTCTCTTAAAATTGTTTTGCGACGATCCACCCAGATCCACTTGAGCTGATGAGTTTTGGTTTTCATACTGACTAGACACAAGTTGATAATCACGAAGGGCAATGCATAAATGTTGAAAGGAGTTATATTTCATCAAGAGAATCTTATCACAAATGTTAGGTTGTAGATTTGTAAAGAATATCTTTTAAACATCCTCACCTTTCATCTGATATTGAATCTGTGCATGAAGCCCTTGATATCGACCAATGAATTCAATCAACTTTTCTTTGGGACCTTGTTTACATTGAACCAAGTCAATAAAAGTGACTTGGGGTTTGATGTTTGCTTGAAAATGTTGTAAAAATTGATCAATCAACTGCGAAAAGGAGTGTATTGAATTCGGAGGCAATGAGCAAAACCATTCTAAAGCAGTATCTTTGAGAGATCACGGGAAAAGTTTTTCTAACAAATCCTCTTTAAAATAAAAATCACTACACATAGTTGTAAATGTTGCCACATGAATATTGGGATCACCTTTTCCACCATATTTTTCAAAGAGAGGAGTCTCAAACCTCTTAGGCATAGGTGTTCTTAAAATTGTATAGGATAACAGATTACAGGCATGATATGTTGGTAGACTAGGCTGCGAAGAATTTGTCAAATTTGTTACGTTTTGTTGCAAAGCAGTCATGCCCTGTAAAAGTTGGTTTAGGATGGCATCATTAGGAGATGCCGTTTGTTGCGAGGAATTATAACCAAAGTGAGGAGGTGAATGAGCTTGAGATATGATAGGCAGAGGCTAAGAATATGTTAATGGTAGTTGGCCATAATGATGTGTGGAAGATGGTTGTGAGTAAGTAATAGGTGGCTGGAAGTGATTGGAATAGATAGGTGGTTAAGAACAATTATGCATAGAGGAGGTCCCTTTAGGAACTAAATTTTGATAATCAAATCCAACAGCTTTGTAATTAGTGCCATTAGATACTCCAATACCAGTGGTAGCATTACTACAAGCATTCACATTAGGTGTTAAGATCATTGATGTAAAAGTGGATATTCTCATAGTCGGTATAGGTGTTGAAACTTGAGTATGAGATGGTGATAGAGTGTTATTTATTGTTTGCACACATTTGGTCACTGGCATGATATTGGTTTGTACAATATGTGCTAGACCAAGAATTGCATTAACACCATCTTGTCCTTCTTTTATCAATTCTCTTATGTTATGAATTGTAGGGACAACTTCTTCAGCTATTCTCTCATTTTCCATAAATGATTGATATTCAGCTAGCTCCTTATCCAATTTTTTGATTTGCTCACCAGATACATATCATGTTGCCTCCATAGTGTTATCAACATCACAAAAATTTTGTTCTTCCATTGTGGTTGGAGGATGTATACTATCTTGCACAATTTGAGTTTCTCCCTTTGTAAAGAAGGTGTCTAAAGTACCAACTTCTTCAAGAGCACTAGATCCCATTAATCTTTTATTTCTTCTCAAAGGGATATTGTTTTTAGGACAGTGTGTCATAAATATTATACCAATGCATACAACGCACAAACTAAGAGAACAAATCCTAGGAGAGGATATGATTGACGACCAAAATGCTTGGTTTTTTTGTACTCTTTTCAATGCCAATGAATAAACAAAGGATGTTGTAAGGATTTGAGTCAAGGGAAGAAAGTTATATGTCTAATATCAGTCCAAAATAGAAATATAATCACCCTCAACACACTCTTGATGTAAATCCAAGATAATGCCAAGTCAAAATATAGTGAAATTATGTCAAAATAGGCACTTTTTTCACCAAAATTCAATGCAAAAGAGCATAAGAAAGGGCGTTGTGAGGAAAATGATGATGGAAATCAAATAATATCAGTAATAACATCCACTTGGTGCAAAAATACCCAACACAACATGATTTTAGTGGCACCTAAGGTAAAACCCTAGTGAAAATATAGCAAAAATAGGCTATTTTTCATGGTTTTTCAATTCCAAGAGCTAGCAAAGGGGGTGTTGTAAGAAATTTTAGGAGGTAAATAAAATAATATCAATAATATCAGTCACCTTAATCCATAAAATTGATCACAACATGCTTGGAGTCCAAACTAGGTCAAACCCTAGGGCAAAAAATAGCCAAAATGTGTAGGTTTTCACCGAATTTTCAATACAAGAGCCCGTTAAGAGGGTGTTGTGAATATTTTTATGAGGAGAAGAAAATTATTATCCTAATAATAGAAAAATAATACCAAAATATCTTTCACAACACTCCTATGGTGCAATTTTATGAAGTTGATAAGGCCAAATTTAGTGAAAATTGTTGCTTTTGAAGCCCTAGGTTTGAGATCTTGGGATAAAGTTCTATGTGAATGATTTGAAGTATAATTAATGATTAAATTCACTTAATCTCAGATCTGAAATTTTTTTTCAAGCCTTAACATGCAAAATGCCCATGCAAATTTAATGAAAATGCATCAAAATTGCTAGTTTTTGTTGAAGCTTTCTATGTAAAAATGCAAAATATTTTAAATCTAAATGCAAATTCACACTAAAATAAAAGACTAAAGACAAATTCAAATTTTAATGAGCCTCTAAAATCAGTAGAAAAATCTAATAAAAGATTTTGCCTACCAACCCTAGATTTCAGAATTACTAGGTTATATAAAATTGTCAAAATTTTCACAAAACCCTAGCAATTAAATAATGAAAATGCAAGGCAAAATTTTGAATTTTTGGATTTTTCTGTAGTTTATATCAGATCTAATGAAAACATAATGAATTAGGAAAATTTAGGATGAATTGATGCAATTTAGTGAGCCAAACAATGCAATTTTTTTGTATTTTTCAAAATTTTCAATTTTTTTGAATATTTCTCAATGTAATGAAATGAATGACCAAATGAATGAATAAAATCAATCCAAATCTGAAGACAAACACTCATCAAGTTGCAATTTAAGTCTAAAAACATGGGTTCACCAAAAGTTTTAGGGGAAAATTAGATTTGTTAATGTTCTAGTGTTTAGATGTTTAACTCCTACTTTCCACCTTACATTCAAGGATCTAGGGTCGAGTGGTGAGCACTATAATACCCTAGGTCACTTGTAGATGTAGGGAAACTTGGATTAGGGAATTTAATTATTAATTTTCCTTCTCTTATGTCCAATTAACCATTAAAACCCTAATAATGCAAATACGGCAACAAATTGATGAAAGACAGAAAAAGCTCTTGCAAACAAGAATAAAATATCAAATTATAGAATACATTTTTTCAAGGCTTCGAAGAGAAATAGTCAGGGACACTGGAACGGGAACCCAAGTCCAAGGTACCTACTTTTTTGTAGAATCCAGACCTCCTTCTGACACTAATTAGTCCTATAACTTCTATTTTCATAGATCTATCTACGAAGGACACTGGAGTGAGTGCCCAAGTCCTAAAAGTGCTCCTGTGTCTAACTTTTCTTCAGATCTTGTATCCTTGATGCCTGCCAATCCTTCCTACAACTCAACTTTTCCCAAATACGACACATGTAACCTACAATCACAAGACTTGGTTTGGGAGTTATGGTGTTTAGAGGCTTGCCTTAGTCAAGCCCCGGAGAACACTTAAGTCTCTGAACATCATTGTCAGATAAAGAGTGCATACCCTTGTGAGGTAGAGGCAAAAACCAAAGGAATCAATGATGAAAACACAATATTATCTCACCTTGTAGTAAAGCTCTCATGGAGGAAGATACTCTTCATGCCATGAGGAGATTGATGCTCAAATTTGCAAACATCAACACACAAAACACACAAGTCTGCTCTTGCAACACAATAGAAGCCTTGAATCACCTTGAGAACATAATAGCTTGCTATTAATCATCTAGTTTACAAATGAATGCCTAATCATGCTTATATATGTAACTACAAGCATTCCTGCCAAGATTTTAAAAATCAAACTTTACCGTGTCAGAAAAAAAAACCAAATAATGGTCATAAATTGACACCTAGAAATTAGGGCTACCCCAAAATAGGGCAGGACAGGCGCCCAAGTCCTTCCCTCCTATTTTGGGTAGGGTACAGCTCAAGGGGTCCTCCTAGGTCCACTTTGCCATGAAACCTAGGCCTCATTCCATCGGGATGCTAAAATATGAACTAAAATGTCCTAAATGCATGCTAAACACCCAGGAGCTAAACCTTATGAGGGAAAAGCCCCCAAGGGGACATTTTTTGATGTTACATAAACATTTTAGTATTAGTCAATAACACATGAGCAGAAACATAAATAACACACATGACACCAAGATTTTTGGCGTGGAAACCCAGTTAAGGGAAAAACCATGGTGGGGGTTAACCCACAAAGATTATACTCTGTTAAAAGTATTACAAAGGGAATGCACATGCATTCGGGCTCATTGCCCTGAGCTCACTACTCAAAAGAAGGCTCAGTACCTATAGAAATAAGATTACAATGAATTTGAACTGATAAATAGCATCTAGCAATGCAAGGGTTCAGTTTTGATTAAGCACAAAATGCTGACTTGATACACTTCATCCTTACTCTGCCTTGCTTACTATTCTACTAACATTTGAACCTTAGATCTCTGCCCTTTTCACACTTAGTCCATAGTCACATTTCCCACACACTGAAATCATTTAAATCCATCAGCTATATATATCTACATCTTAATCTTCAACCACTTTTCAGTCAGCTTTAAGAACACTTAGAACTTTATTGAAGATTCTGCTCTGTTGGCTAAATTCATGTACAACTTGTAATACGGACCAAAACTTTCACTCATAGATCATCAATTAGGTCATCTACTATTACTGATCATCACAACTTATCCAACCAACAACTTCCATACATCCATAACCAAGATCAATTACAAGGTCGGCCTATTCTTTTTCTGTCTATTCTATCAAACTGTTAACCCGATACTCAGATGCTAATAACTTTTGAATCCTTCTCCATTGGAGGCTAAAACTTTGGATTTAGATTATCTTGACAATGCCTAAGACTCCCTCAAATCTACAGAAAACTTGGATCTACCACCGGAGAGATCCGGACCAAGATACCAGACCCTATCACCTGCTCTATTTCTAACTTCCTGAACTTAGATAAATTCTGATTCTAACTTTCGGTATGAACAAATTATGTTATGCGGATGCATGGAATAGTTTTAGTTGCCATCAATGAAAATACATGTCATGCAAAGTAGTGTCTTTTGCCAACACTGATGACTTTGTTTTAGGGTCACTCCCAAGGAAGCTACTACTCCCTAAAATCATAACACATTTACAAAGGATTATAGTAATGACAGTCTTTCTACTGTCTAAAAACTGACATTGAAGCTTACACTTTGATCATTGCAGTTCTGCCTCCTCACACTCTATACTTGATAACTGTCACAAATATCTCTTCAAGATAAATCCATATAGCATCAACAACATCTGCTCTTTCTCCTTTAGTCACACATCAATAATGCATTTGTTCTTCTTTTTATCTGCTTGTGAACCTTTTCAATCAACTTACAATCATACATCACCTCACTCACTTTGATTCATTATTTATACATGATATTACATTGATTATATTTCTTGTCAATGAGATACAACATGAACAATACATTTACAAGTTGACCAGACAACACACAATATGAAATGTGTGGAAGATAGGTCCTAAGTGGATACACACACTGCACTAGCTAAATATCCAAGTCTTGCAGACCCCAAATCTTGCTTAACTAGGTCCAAAACATCCTTCACAGCTTCAAACATCAAGGAATTACATATGTACACTCTACTCATTAGGAAATAGGCCAACTTTAAGGAAAACACATGAAATCTTGAAGTATAATGATCATATCACTGCACATCAAAGAATTATGCTGCACAACTTCAATCATTAACATTGAGAACAATTTATCATTTGGGACACACTGCAACATACTGTCATTTGTAAAACTAAGTTATGGACTACAAAAATCCTTGGAACTGCAAGGAATCATGTAATGCACATCTAGAAACATATCCTCAAAGCTGCAATAGAAACCATTCATTTCTGTAGGAATGTGGAGCATTCCAACAAGCCTTCAACACTACCTCACTATGTCAGGACACATTTCGGTACTCTATTATGCATAACTTTCATAGCAAAAGGGAAAATGATCCAAATCTCTAGAATTATCATCTTCACTAGAATATTAACATACCTTCAGAATTGCATAGCTGCATCTACAAATGTAGAGGAATGTGGAGCATTCAATTTAGTCTTCATCATCACATCATACTACTAGAGCATGAACTAGAACTTAGTCACGTATATCTTTCACAGTGGAGGAGTAGGTGATCCAAAACATTGTGTTTCTCACTTTTACATCATACTAGACTTAAATCTTGAACTATAAGACCATATCTTTAAAACTAGAGGAATACGGAGCATTCCATTACCATGCTAGAAATACCTTCATAAAACCAACACTGTCTTCAACTTGTCAACAAAAAAACATTCATCTGATAATCAAAACATCATGAAACTTGGAACATACAAGAATTGACATTATAGGAAGCTATGTTCCAATCCATAGAAGCACAATATTAATATAATGAGAATGCCTCAAGAAATCTCCCATAGGGTCTTCAAAGAGAAGTCATCCTGAAACATAAACAGACACCAACTTCTGCAGGCCAAATCTTCTTTGTACCAACACATACAATTGTAGAATGTTAGGATGGAACATTTGACATGCTTCAGGCCACCAACAACACATCTGATCCTCTTAGTGCTTCTAATTCCCATCTTAATTCTGCACTCTCAATTCTACACTGATCAAGGCATGACTTCTAACCATGAACACCATCACACTTCCATGATAGAGTTGACATCAATGACAACCTTACTAATAGCCTTAACAATCTCCTCAACCTTGTGACAATGTTTACATCAATGACAATAGCCTCAGGCATCATGTGTGCAATAGGGGAAACTTTTGCTATGTGGTCATGTGATTTGGTCTAAAGAATATTGGTGTAGCTTACCAATGTGCCATGACCCTCTTTTTCATGAATTTATTCACAATATCTTAGAAGATTATGTTAATGATATCTTGGCCAAATTGCTTTTTCATCAAGATCATGTATAGAATCTTCACCACATCTTTGAACACATTCAGCTCTACAACATGCGACTAAATCCTCATAAGTTTGTGTTTGGTGTAGACAATGGTAAACTATTGGTATTTATAGTCTAACATCATGGTATTGAGGTTGATATGAATAAGATCGATGCTATTGTGAATATGCCACAACTAAAAAATATTTCTAAACTACATAGTTTACAAGTAAAGATTCAGGCTATTCACCACTTTATCTTACAACTAATAGATCAAACTCTTTCCTTTACACATCTTCTTAAAAGGAATGTTTGATTTGATTAGAATGAGAATTATCAAAAATCCTTTGAAGATCTTAAGCGTTATTTGGCTAATCCTTCCATTATAATGCTAACTATTATAGGATGTCCTTTTCTTCTTTACACATCTAGATCCTCTCATGCTTTGGATACTTTACTATCCTATCATGATGATGAAAGTAAGGAACGTGATGTGTATTATATTAGATGAACCTTATTGGATTATGAAACTCACTATTCAACATTAGAGAAACAATGTCTATCTCTCATATTCATGATGCATAAACTAAGACATTATCTTCTCCATGCTAAAACTCATGTTATTATAAAATTTTATTGATTTAAGAATCATTTCTCCAAAAACAAATTGTTAGGGTGCTTAGCTAAATGGGTAATGTTGCTAACTAAATTTGACCTTAAACTTTTCCATCAAAAGGTAATTAAAGGGAAAGCATTAGCTGACCATTTGGTCGAAGCTCCTTCTCCTTTTTCTATTCCTAATCAATATTTTTCCTTGATGACCATATCCTTTCTCTATATGATGACCATCCATGGGAACTATTCTTTGATGGATCTAAGTGTAGAACTATCTCTAGAGCTGGTGTAATACCAATTTCTCCTTTGGGCAAGATGATTCCCCTTTCCTTCTGTCTAATCTTTCTATTTACAAATAACACCCCTTAAGTACAAATCCATTATTAATGGCTTACATGCCATGTTATCTCTTAATATAAAATTCATTCATGTTTATGATAATGAAGCAAGTCACTGGATCTTATCAAGATAAGCATGATAAGTTATCTTAGTATCAAGATTTACCTTTATTACTACTCAATCAATTCTCTTCTTTTATTACAATACTATTCCACATAAAGACAATCATCATACAGATGTAATGGTTAGCATAGCCTCCCTTGTACCCTTTGATGAATCATCTAATTACTATAATTTTATATTTCACAATCTATCTCTACCTGCCTTTCTCCATAGTGCGTCTTTTGATTCTCTTTTTACTCATAACATTGATTTCAAGGAGTGGTCCTCACATATATTCAATTATTTGCATTCAATGGTACCTTCCTAAATGCTTCTTCAAAAAGTGCTCAAACTCAAATTTATAATCTCACAATGTCATATATCATACTTTCTAATGTTCTATATCATCAAGGATACCATGGCCTCCTTCATTGTTTAACTAAGGCAAAAATCCCCATTGCTCTTGAAGAGGCCTAGTCAGGAGCCTACAAGGGACATTTAGGTGGAAGAGCCTTGGTTCAAAAACTAATTCAAATGGGTTACTATTGGTAGAGCATGGAGAAAGATTCCTCTTCTTTTGTTAAAATGTTCCCACAATGTTAGCAACATAATAATTTGATCTGAGCTCCTACACAAGAACTTTGTGCCTAGGTATCACCTTGGCCATTTTCAATATGGAGCTTAGATCTGATTGGTAAAATTTATCCTCCTTCTTCTCAAGATCATACATTTATCATCACTACCATAAACTACTTCATGAAATGGGTCAAAGATGTCCCACTTTGATCCATGACTATTGAATTCATTTATTTTTTCTTCTCGACAATATCATTTCTCATTTTGGACTTCCTTCTGCCTTTATTTTTGATAATGGTACCTCATTTAAGAACAAGGATGTAAAGCAATTCCTCAAGAAATTTTGAATTCAACAATGCTTCTTTAGGCCATATTATCTATAGTATAATTACCAAGAATAAGCCTCTAATAAAATAATCAAACATATTCTTCGTAAAACCATTAATAAACATGGTAAAGATAGGCATACTCAACTTTCCTATGCATTATGGGCCTATCACATGAGTATTCATATGGCTACTAGAACTACCTTGCACAATGTCATCTATGGTGTCAATGTGATCATGCCTTTAGAGTTGGAAATTCCTTCTTTGTGAGTTTCCCTCTAAGGCCTTATTGATGATTTAACACTTATCATGATCAATGACTTCAAAATTTTGAGATGCTCAACAAACAACATATCAACACTCTTGAACATCTTCAATCCTATCAAAATAATCTAAATCACAAAAAAAATCTAAATCACAACTATAATGAATGATTTATACATTAATCATTTAAAATAGGTGACCTGGTTCTATATGAAAATCAATGTAATGTAAACATCCCTCTTGGTGCTATAGGAAATCTCATTTCAAACTAGTTGGGTCCTTACATTGTCACCTCAATATATGGATATGGTATATATGGTCTCTCCATGATGGATGGTAAGTCTCTAAAAGAGACCATTAATTCTATGCATCTACATCATTTTTATGCTTAAATATTTCTTCTCATATGATATTTGAATGGAAAATTTATTCTTAGGAATCTATTATTGATGATCCTATGTCATTTTATCATTAACACAATAATTAGGTGTTATGATTTCTCTTGAAATTGTATATTTCATTTGAATATGTAATTTTTCTTCCTTAAAACACAATGTGTTAATTTGTTTAGCATGATAAAGTACTTTACATTCTTTATTATTCTTGTTGTTTCTATTCTCAATACAATTCACATTGTCTTGAATGTTTGTTGTAATTTTTATTCATAATAGAAATTACCTCATTCTTTTTATCATGTAGATTATTTAATTGTGAAAATAATTAATTAATACCTTTAAGTTGTTTAATTAGATCTTTTAAATTATTTAATTAAATAATTCTCATTATAAGTTACCATTTTGATCTTCATTATATTTAACTGGGTAAGTTTTACTATTCATTATTTAATAAGATCATTATAGTATTTAATTAAACAATTTTACCAAGTTGTTTAATTAAATCTAAATAACATTTAATTAAATAATTTCACTTACATGAGAGTTATCATACAACAATAACCATCATACATATGAACATGGCATACAAATTATCATAACAAAATATATAAAAAAAAATCTCAAAATCTCATATATATAATTAGTGTCACAATACATCATATACAAATGTCACCACTATATCAAAATGTGGTATGTCAAAATAGTATATACAAAAATCTACATCACTCTTTAGGGACATGGCTACTTGATCTCTCTAGTCTTAATGGTGGCTACTATACAAAAGGCTCATGATGTGAGGCCATAGATCATGAAGGAGTATGAGATCTACTCCATGTTTATTGACCCCACACTCCTCCTCTCAACTCTAATGCCTTGGATATGAGGCACAACTTAGTCTATTGTAGCTAGGCCACCTCAAATCGCAACCTGTCTACTTAGGCCATCAAGCCCTATACCCTTAGATGATCTAGCTTAGTTGCTACCACCATCTTAAACATCTAAAGGTCAATCCTACTATGATCTATCTAGTTCTAAAGAGTGTCACATTGATGCAGGAGCATCCCAGGTTGTAGAGAAATCTTGCATCAACCAAGAATATTTGCATTCTTTCTTTTCTTTCATTTTCAGTTCAATTCAGTCATTTGTACCACATTTTACTGCATCTTCATGTTAGAGTGTACAAAGAAGGATTTAGCTTCTATGCCATGTCAGCTACATCATATTTATATTTCAAGTGATTTGGATTTGTTTGAAGAAAATTATCGCTATCAGAAGATCATCAGCTTTCATAGAATAAAGCATCTAAACAGTCAGTTGAAGGAGAAGGTTGCAGAGCACTTTCAAGACTTGCAGAGCCAAATGAAACATATCACAAGGAAAAGGAGGACTAGATAGACCTTCCTTGAGGTTCGTACCACATTTCATTCATTTGCAGAGCAATACCATGTGTTGTAGGCCAACCTACATATTTCTACACATTACATCTTTCATTGGAGTTTGTAACCTCTTGTGGCCAACGTAGAGGATTCCATGAGTGTGAAGATGATATATATAGATCTCTTAGTTGTATTAGGAAGTTAGTTAGTTGATTGCATAAGATAGATAGTGGAATTCTTTCCATAAGGTGCTTTCAATTTGATATCTTTCATATCTATTGTAACCCAGAAAGCAGGCATGTGAGCCCTTTGATTGTAGCTTGCATTTTTATGGCATATGAGCATTGTAATCCTTTGATATATTGAATATATGAATCTTCCATTGTAGTCTAAAATTGTGTTGTTTCCATTGTATTTACTCTAGTTGCATGGTTTGGACAGTTCATTCTTTGGAGCCTCCTACCATGACTGCACCAAGTGGTATTAGAGTGAAGTTTTGAATCCTTTGGGAAGTGAAGGCATTCCATAAGATCTTGTGGTGAATAGAGCACTGACCTGAGGTAGTCTACTTTTGTTTTTCAATAGAGCACCAATTTTGAGGTAGTTGTAACCTTGTAGTGAGATCACCGAATTGAGGTAGTTGCACTAGATCGTAGGAAGGGATGCTACCAAGGAGGATGCCTGCTATGGAAAATGTTGCTAGAAGAATGGATGAAATGATAGAGATGATGAGGATAATGAAGGTTAGATTGGATTTTGTAGAAGAAGATAGGAGAAAAGGACTAAACCCTAGATAGAAAGATGAAAGTGATGAATAATTTCAAACAGCTAACAAAAATGAAGAATCCCTAGAAGAAGAATACGATCAGGTGAAGATGTTGAAAGATATTTCTATGATTGGTAAGATACCTAGAGTAGAAGTATCAAACTATACTGGAAATTTGAATCTAGAGGATTTGATTTACTGGATAAATGACTCAAAGGAATAATTTGAATATGAAGAAATTGAAGATTCGGAGAGAGTGAGATTTGCGAAAACTAAGTTGAAAGGACATACTACTATTTGGTGGAAAGAAGTTCAATTAGATAGAAATAGGAGAGGAAAAGAGAAGATCACAAAATGGGATAGGAACTATGAGTTGTAATTGTTGAAGAGATTGCAAAACTTAAGGCAAAAGGAGAAATGTGTGAAGGAGTATACTGAAGAATTTCATAAGATGATCATAAGGATTGGACATAGTGAAGAAAGCAAGGAGAAAGTGGCAAGATACACAAATGGATTGAGGATGAATATTCAAGAAGAACTAAGTTTGGTAAGGATGACAATAATTGAAGAAGCAAATCGGTTTGCATTGAAAGTTGAAGACAAGTTGAATAAGAGGCATGAACAAAGACAGAGAGGTAGAGGAGGAAAATTTCAAAGAGGTAGAACACATTATGGAGGAGAAAGACCTTATGTAGAGAAAAACAAAGAAAGTAGCCCATACAAAAAGGAAGATAGAGATAATAATTCATACCAGAGAGATGACAAAAGTTTCTACTGTAACAACAGAGGGAATCATAATTGTTACCACAATGAAGGATACAGGAGAGATGAAAGAGGGTTTGATAATCATTCAGAGGGACTTGTTTTAAGTGTGGAGGTGAAGGACACAGAGCATTTGAATGTCATAAAGGAAGTACAAGCAAGAGAACATAGAATAGTCCAAGAGCAGCTTATGCAGAGGAAGAACTTGTTGGATCACCTAGTTTAGTGGGAAAGCTAGAGAAAGGAGAATCATTAGTCATGAGGGGAGCATTTTTTTAAGCATAGACAACTAAGGAACCACCGCAGAGGAAAAGTTTGTTTCAGACAAGATGCAAATCAAGTGGTAAATGTTGTAAAGTGATCATTGATAGTGGTAGGACTGATAATTTGGTTTTAGAAGAGATGGTGACTAAACTGAACCTAGAGAGATTGAAACACCCTAAGCCCTACAAGATAGCATGGATTGAAGATGAACATAAGGTACTGATCAGTGAACAATGTTTGGTGAAATTTCATATAGGATCTTATAATGATGAGGTATTGTGTGATATTATGCTGATGTATGTATGTCATATATTGTTGGGTAGACCATGGAAGTATGATAGAAAGGCTATACATGATGGGAGAAAGAATACTTATACTATAACATCTAATGGGAAGAAACATATCTTGATACCTTTAGAAGATGAGCCTAAAAGCGAAGTATGTGGAACTACTAGAATCTGTTTGGTTGATGGAAGGAAATTTTTGGATGGATTTAGACATGAGAATATGTATTTTTCTTTGATTCCTAAGAGGTGCGAAGACCTAAGTGCAGAGAACACCACAAAAAAAGAAGAAGAACTAGCACCAGAAGAGATAACTGAATTGTTGAAAGAGTATGAAGATATCATAACAAATAATGTACTTGAAGATTGCCACCAATCTAGAGTATCAGTCATCATATGGACCTTATAATTGGAGCTAGTTTGCCTAACAAAGCAGCACACTAGATGACACCAACAAAAAATGTGGAGTTGAATAGATAGATATAGGAATTGTTGAGGAAAGGATTGATCGGAGAAAGTTTAAGCCCATGTTTGGTACCTGTAGTACTAGCACTGAAGAAAAATGGAGAATGGAGGATGTGTACAAACTCTAGAGAAATCAATAAGAACACAGTTAATTATAGATTTCCATTCCCAAGGATGGATGACATCATGGACAATTTGAGTGGAGAAAAGTATTTCACAAAGATAGACTCGAAGAGTGGATACCATCCGATCAGGATTAGAGAAGGAGATGAGTGGAAGACTGCATTTTTAAGACAAATGAGGGATTGTATGAATGGTTAGTGATGCCTTTTTGGTTGACTAATGCACCAAGTACTTTCATGAGCTTGATGAATGAGGTTTTGAAGAAATTCATGGGTAAGTTTGTTATTGTATACTTGGATGATATTCTAATTTTCAGTAAGACAAAAGAACAACATTTGTGGAATATTAGACAAGCATTGCAGAGGTTGCTCAAGAGAAGAGAAGGTGCTAATAAACATGAAGAAAAGTAGTTTCATGAAGGAAGAGGAAGAATTGGTATATTTGGGATTTATGATTTCTGCAAAGGGATTGAAGATGGACCATGAGAAAGTTAGAGCAATTGTTGAGTGGCCAACACCTATGAAAATTGGGGAGGTAAGATCATATCATGGATTAGTAAGTTTCTACTAGAAGTTCATCAAAAATTTCAGTACTATATGCACACCAATGACAAAGACAATGAGATGTAATAGAAAGGAATTTAAGTGGACATCTGGAGCAAATAAGAGTTTTGAGTTATTAAAGTAGAAAGTGACAAAGAAACCAGTGTTAGCATTACTAGGTTTTAACAAAGTATTTCAAGTTGATTGTGATGCTAGTGGGAATGCAATAAGAGCAATATTAAGTTAGGAAAGGAGACCAGTAGCATATTTTAGTTAGAAGCTGAATGATACAAGGAGAATATATTTGGTTTATGATTAGGAGTTCTATGCCATAATTCAAGCTTTGAAGAAGTGGAGACATTACTTGTTGCCAAAGGAATTTGTGTTCTACACTGATCATCAATCTTTGTAGTATTTGAATAGTCATGAAAAGTTAAATCAAAGACATGTGAGATGGGTAAAGTCCATGTAGAGTTACACATTTGTATTGATGCATAGGAGTAGGAAGTCAAACAAGTTTGTAGATGCATTGAGCAGAAGAAGGAATTTGCTAAAAGAGATGAGAGTAGAAGTGTCAAGATTTGAAGAACTGAAGCACATGTATGAAGAGGATCTTGATTTTGTAGAAGCATGAAGAGCATATAAGGAGCCCGTTGTGACATATAGAAGCAAGTGGCTAGACTATTTCATTCAAGAGGATATGTTGTTTAAAGGAAATTTGTTATGTATACCTAGGAGTTCAATGAGAGACAATTTGATCAAGAAGAAGCATAGTGGTGGATTGGTAGGACATTTTGGGATTGACAAGATATTATCTTTGGTAAGTGAACATTGCTTTTGGCCTCAGATATATAAGGATGTAAGGAAGTTTGTTTAGAGTTGTAGAGTTTGTCAAGTTGCAAAAGGGAGTAGTCAGAATACTGGTTTGTACAAATCTTTGATAGTATCAGAGAGACCTTGGGAAGACATAAGCATGGATTTCATATTGGGTTTACCAAGAACATAGAGGGGATATGATTCTATATTTGTAGTAGTTGACAGATTTTCAAAGATGTCACATTTCATTCCTTGTAAGAAAACAAATAATGTAGTGCATTTTGCTGACCTATTTTTCAAGGAGGTTGTGAGATTGCATGAATTATGTAAGAGTGTAGTTTCAGACAAGGATACAAGATTCATTAGATACTTTTGGAGGATATTGTGGAAGCAGATGAAGACAGACCTAAAGTTTAGTTTAACATTTCACCCACAGACAGATGGACAAACAAAAGTGGTAAATAGAAGTTTGAGTAACTTGTTGAGATGTTTAGTAGGAGATAAGGTAGGAAATTGGAATCTAATTTTATTGCAAGTAGAGTTTGCATAAAATAATTCAGTGAATAGGAGTACATGGAAGACACCATTTGAAGTTGTTACAGGAATAAGGCCTAGAGGAGTAGCAGATCTAAGAGACATCAGTATGGAGAGTAAGATAAGTACAAAGGTAGAAAAAATTACAAGATATATGGAGACACTACATAATCAAGTCAGAAAGCGTTTGGAGGAGATGAATAACAAGTATCAGGAGCCGACATAAAGAATTTTTAGTTAGAGATGAAGTTATAGTATATTTGTGAAAAGAGAGGTTTCCAGTAGGGACATACAACAAGCTGAAGATGAAGAAGTTTGGACCATGTAGGATTATTAGGAAGTTTGATCCAGGAAATGCATATGAAGTGGAGTTACCAAAGATATTGGGTATATCACCTATATTCAATATTGCAGACCTATATCCGTATCATGAAGGAGAGGCAAGGGACAACATTGAAGATGGTTTGAAGAATTAGTTACCACAACAACCACCAGAGTAGATAGATCAAATCTTGGATAGTAGAGTTGGACATAGTACCAGATGGAAGTAGTATAAAGAGTACCTAGTCAAGTGGAAAGGAAGACCAGAAGAAGATTCATCATGGATTTCTCAGACTAAGGTAGACCGCCTTGGTTTTCCTCTAGTCCCCAAAAAAGGAGGGAATCACTTTTTAACAACCCTAGGTGTCTGATGTAGGAGCAGCCCAGGTTGCAGAGCAATCTTACATCAACCAAAAATATTTGCATCTTTCTTTTCTTTCATTTTTAGTTCAGTTCAGTCATTTGCAGTTTCAGTATTTTGTACCACATTTTACCACATCTTCATGTTAGAGTATGTGAAGAAGGAGTTAGATTCTATGCCATGTCAGCTATATGATATTCATATTTCAAGTGATTTGGATTTGTTTCTAGAAACTTATCGCTATTAGAAGATCATCAGCATTCATAGAACAAAGCATCTAGGCAGTCAGTTGAAGGAGAAGGTTACAAAGCACTTCTAAGACTTGTGGAGCCAAATGAAACATATCACAAGGCAAAGGAGGACTAGATAGACCTTCCTTGAGGTCCACACCAAGTTTCATTCATTTGCAGAGCTATACCATGTGTTGTAGTTTGACCTACATATTTCTACACGTTACATCTTTCATTGGAGTTTGTAACCTCTTATGGCTGACGTGGAGGATTCTATGAGGGTGCAGATGATATATATAGATCTCTTAATTGTATGAAGAAGTTAGTTAGTTGATTTCATAAGATAGATAGTGGAATTCTTTCTATAAGGTGCTTTCAATGCCGTATCTTTCATATCTGTTGTAACCGAGAAAGTAGTCTAGTGAACCCTTTGATTGTAGCCTGCATGTTGCTAGCATATAAGCATTGTAATCCTTTGATATATTGAATAAATGAACCTTCCATTTTAGTCTATAATTGTGTTGTTTCGATTGTGATTACTCTAGCTGCATGGTTTGGATAGTTCATTCTTTGGACCCTCCTACCATGACTGTACCACACATGCCCTCTCTACACTCTTGACTCTCGTCATGGCTTAATCATGCTTTGCAGTGAGTTCTATGACCTAAGAAACTACTTGGTCCCACTCTACAATAATGGACATGACCTCAGTAGTGGATCAATCTAAATAGATCTAACCCTCCTCATATGTAGCTCTGGGCTACACCACATGTTCAAAAATATCCATGTGCTTTCTAATAGTCTATTAAGGCCTTTAACTGGCCTACACAGCCTTCTCAAGCTACACTATGGGTACCATTTTTGTAATTACCTAACCTATATAGTTGAGCTACTCTCATGTGTGGACTGTAAAAATCAAAGAAAAACATAATAAGATTTTTCATCATATTAATCTAAAATCAAACATGCATATAATGTTCTACTCAATTCATAATGCATAAATCAAATCTCACCTGAGTCTCTAACCTGCCAATTTGGATCTATAGGAGCCACCTAACTAGTAGGCATAGTGTTAGGTGTGCTGGTAGATGTGGCCGTTGTCACTAACATCCATTTAAAGGGAAGCCTCAAAAAAACTAGATTGCTTGACTCCCCTTACTCTCTCTGACTTGATATGCCCTTGGTTTATGGTACTGCCTATGCTGCTTGAGGTTAGGATCTAGGCCTCTCTTCTACAATGATCATGCCCTCACCCCTCCACCTATAATGGGATGGGCTCCTCCTAATCCTCATCTCCATCCTCGGTATTGGAGGACTCCTCTCTACTCTCCTCCTCCTACCCCTACTTTGTCAATAATCAAGGGTTTCTTGTTGGTGCATCTAGCGAGAAGATGGGAGCTAGTTGAGATGTGGCCCAACATTTTCCAAACATTGGAGTTACCCTCACATCATCAACATTAGAGATGGGAACCACATCTTACTCCTCATCATCAGAGTCACTCAACATGACATCTGCCATAGTTAGATTTGGCTATTCTCTAGGCCTGACTATGTTATGGTACAAACACACATATGTATGCATGGCCATAGGAACACACTATACCTATCCAAACTATTGCATTAGATGTTGGTAGTAGAATGATGTGATGGTGTGATTGAGGTAGTTAACAAATAGTTAGTCCCTCTATATCCTAGGTAGCTATCATGTCTACCCCGTGTACACCTACATATGTTGGTATGGCCTCCATATCACATCACTACTTTACAATCAGAAAAAATCTTGCCTCCAATATAAAAGATCTCTTACTACCATGGCCTCTTCAAGGCATAGGCATGGAATCACTTTTCTACCCATATAATAACTATGGGTACCCCCACTAGTCGCGTGCACCTAATGTTCTTAAAATCCCACACCTATAAGAGAATGTAGATCATCAAGTCATGTCCCTCACAGTGAACATATCAACCCAAGTCATGGTATAGGTGGACGAGCATGCTTCAACCACACAAAAACACCATTTGGTAATCCTTCATCACCCTGATAGTATGCATGAGGCCACCATGAAGGTGTGCACCTCACCCATCTCATGTAATGTGTATGGTGACATTAGCGATGAGCACATGATGTACCAAAGGAATCAGTACTAGTCCCTATTCCAACCAACATAAATGAATGTGCCTCGATGGGTCCCAAGGCACAATTTGTCTAATTACATATCTCTATTTTTCCTAGACATAGGTAAGTGACCACTGCTTGATAATCAATACTATGAAGCCTCACACCAACAATCATAGAATATGGTACACATCCTCTAATATGATGGTCATCTCTCCCAATAGGAGAGATAAGATAGAGGCATCCACATCCCACCTCTCCATCAAGGCCATCATCATGTGATCATGAAATCACATCTCTAGCATGGTGTATACATCATTGGGGCATATTGCAATAAAAAAAATAACATAATATCAGCCTAACATCATCAATTATCAAATTTTGAATTTAAAAATGTAAAATTTATTATGTTCGTAAGGATGCTATCACCTCTTTTGGATGTTAGTACACCCAAAGGAGCCTAGCATGTCCCTAGGATGTCAACACACCCTAAGGAGGCTAGCATGTGGATAGGATGCTAGCACTCTACATGGGTCCCATGTATCATGAAAATTGATAAAAAAGCATTTAAAATTAAAAAAAAATTACCTACCTCCTACATGATGAGATTCTTCTTGATGCACTCGCTGAGGGTATCTTTCCTTGGTAGTCAGAAACTCATCTATGTGACATTATGGCTCTATAAAGTGCTCAGGTTCTTGAAAATTTCTAATTTGGGTAAGTTCAAACGAATAGTAAATTTGAATTTTTTTACTATTTATAGTAAATTTTCAAAAAAATTAAATTTTTTGTAGCACCCCTTTCATGAAAACTTCAATAACTTGGGCATAGAGACATTGATTTTTATGCCGTTTGTTGTGTTGGAATTCTAATTCCACCTGTTTTCCTAATATATGCCCTTCATTTCAATGTTATTTCATGAAATAATCCCATGGAAGGCACTTTCATCAACCTTTTAAAAAAATTCAAAAGCAGTGGAATTCTCGCCCTATTTCTACCTTTTGATTAATAGACACAAACACATGGGGGCATACATCTACCATTAATATTTTTCTATGTAATGCTCCATCTTGTACACTGAGACATTAATGGACACAAATAGGATGAATAGATTTTTCAAAATAATCACATGTCATAATTGCACACTCAAGCATAAAAACTACTACATGATGAAACTAAAGCACAAGGGGAAGGTGGAAATAAGAGAACACACACACTTCTCTAATTGATAAGAACAACCAACATAAGAAAATGACAAACAAACTAAGCAATGCCAACAAAAGACTGACAAGCCAAAAGGAGAATCGATCATGAAGCCTCACAAGAACATAATGTCCAACATGGATCCAACGAAAAAGCATCCAATTCACTAACCATTAATCAAATTCTAAATGACTTGAAAGATTGATTACAATACAAAAAGAAAGAAATATACAATTCCTAATCATTCTAACGTGCATTCCAAATAAGAGAAATGTCATATGGAATGCCACATTCATTTTCTACCAAAATCAAGATGGGCCAAATACAAATATGGGAATCTCAACTATAATGTGGGCACATTAGAACCCAAATCATAAAAATAGCATAAGATAACATTAAAACATCAAACAAAGGACTTCAATGTCTTGATTTAACCATTTCCATCAAAATAAACTATGTTATAATATGATAAATTCCTTTCTAAACAAGGTTTATTTTGCAACCAAATGAAATTATAATATAATTAAATGATGGAGGCTACTTCACAAACATGGAAGGATCATGCTCCAATAATTAAATTACATAAACATTAATATTACAACATTAATAAATCACCTCCAAAGTGCTCCAACAAGCATGAGATACAACATGATCATAAAGTAAATAATGCACAAGGAACTCTTCTAGCTCCCAAGAAATCTCTCTATAGGACCTGTTGGTTCTTCTAACTATTTGTCTAAATCCCCTAAAGATTAGCCAATTTCGTATACTTAGGGATTTTAGGTCAGTGGCCAATGAACATGATTACAAAAAATGAGTTGAAAAATCCTCTACACTTTTGGTTTTGCAAGACCAAGGCAAGTGTACCCTTTACAACACCTAAATGGATTTCAAAGATGTAGTTATGATGTTGTATCAAAAATATTTTACCAAGGAAATGATTGATTCCATCTAAATTGGCTTGATCCTTTGGCAATACAGATCAAACCATGATTGAGAACATTTATTCATCCAAACCTATTCTTAAGATAACAAATGTAATAGAAATGATTTTGATTGTTTGGGATAGATCCAAATAAATATAGTAATTCAGTGAGAGACCAGTGCCTAATCCAATGGGCTACATAGTCAAAGTTATACAAAACAAATGTATCATTCAAGCAATATTGTTTTATCACAAAATGGACCAATAGAATCAATACTTTGAATTAATGCCTCCTTAACTTAGTATTATAGAACTGTCTTGTAAAACTACAATGTAGACGAAGATTAACGGAATATTTTCCAAGAAATTATTCCTCTCCTTCAGAGAAAGCCATAGAAAACATGCACAATACAAAAAATCTGCACAAATGAACCATAATATCCTTGATATTAAGAATTCATATTAACTTCATGCAAATACAATATGGACAAAGTTCTATAACTAGTATAAAATGTATTCAACTTTGAAAAAAGTTATTTCTCTACAGATTTGAACATAAGCTGAAATACAACTTCTCTTCTATTTGCTTTGGACTACAACACAGAATACACTATTGCCTTAAACTAGAGATTCAGAACCCTTGCAAATGAAACAATATTTGCATTTTATAGAGAAGTAGAGACCTAGATTAAATTGAGGCAAGACATTTGGCACATTTGAGCTCTCTGATTCTGCAACTAAATTTGGCACAACAGAAAAGATACCAATGCATCTTTTGATTTCCCTCCTTCTCTTCACTTTGCAAATCTTGTGCATAATTTTACCCTATTGGTAAAATACACTTATCAACTGCAATTCCACTTCAGAGGTAAAATTTCTACCCCCAGGTAGTTTCCCCATTTCACTGGCAAGTGAAAGCATGTTTTACCATACAATTTTAACCCCCAAAATTTCAAACAAAATATGAAAGGCATTTTTTGCATATACAGGGGCATTTTCCCCTTTGCTAGAGCATTTCTACATATACCAATGCATTTGAAAACTTGTTGGAGGCATTTAAAAGAATGGAGTCATGTTTTTATAGTTGCTATCATGTTTGTCCAATAACTGGGCAGTTTAAAATGCTCCAAACATTATTGAAAATGTCTTCTGGGTGTCAAAACTATCTCGAGCATTGATCTGGAAGTGAAATAATTAATCTCCAGCCTGTAAAAACCCCAAATCTCTACTACAAACCCAAAAAACATGATACTGAATGCCCTCCACATTGTTCGCAACAATTTTGCCAGAGCCTTGCCATTTCACTGAGCCCAATTTATGCCTTCAGCGGGACAACAAAATGCAAATAAAAGCATATAATATATGTTTTACCAAAACTTTCATTTGACATTGCCAAATGAATAAAACATTTAAAATGTTTTTCGCTGGAGCCTCCTTTGTCAAGCCCAATTTCATGTTTTCACAAGATGGTGAAATGGAAACAAAATAATATAATAAAGCTTTTTCCAAAGTTTTTCCCTAGACATGACTTTAGAAAAGATTAAAATTATTTAAAATATGCACTTTGCCAGAGCCTTTCCATTTTGTTAGGTCTATTTTCTGCATTCAGCGGGACAACGAAATGCAAACAAAAGCATTAAAATAAAGCTTTTAACATGCTTTTTCCTTTTGAATTTTCACCTCAACAAAAATAATTTTTTTTTTTTAAAAAATTCACTAGCCCTTCGCCATTTCAGAGAGCTCACCTTTTACCCTCTATGAACAAGCAAAATGGAAATGTTAATGTTTAAACATTTAATAAAACTTTATATTAAAGTTTTATATCTGATGAAGGGGGTAAATCATAAAACACACAACAAAAGAAATTACACATAGAAAATAAGAATGTTCTTTTATTTATATGGACAACTCATTCCATTATAGAAGCTCAAATATAATCAGAGGATGAATCCTCCACAGGCTGCAACACATTACAGCTTCCTATCTCCAAACTCTAGAATTTTCTACCTTCTACAACCACAAATCTACTAGAGTTTTTGTTTTCCTACCTATTCTTGACTCTACTCTTTCCCCCTTATCTCTATCACTCCCAAGGTTCCCAAAATAGTCATAAATAGCCCATTTGGCAGCCTCCAGCCAAAATTTTGAAATTTGCAACTCCCTCTAAAAGTAGGGCAACTCTTGGGAAGCATAACTTTTGATCTGGGTGTCTGATTGACGAACCGTTTGAAGTGCTGGAAAGCTAGAAAAGTGAACTATCACATTGAAAATTCATAAAAAGATTTCTATAATCTTTTTGAGATATTATGGGATGTTTTAGTGCCTCATATCTGATTTCAAAACTTCTTAGGGGACCTCACAAAATTGAAACTTTAATATCTTGAAATCCATACATGATATTGAGCTGAAATTTACCAAGAATGCTTATTTGACTATTCTGAAGCTTTGGAGAAAATTTTGGGCTCAATCACTTCTGTTATTCTTAGCCCTGTTGGAAACTCTGAAGGTTTTAAATGATTATTCAATCAAATGGGTATCCAAAAACAAAAATTTTAAAAAGAAATGAAAATGAAGATATCAATTTTGAATCAACATTATTTTTTGGTGATGCAAGATTGCCCTTACACATCTGGATGCTCCTACATCAGACACCCACAGTAACTTTTGGAAGTGTTAACCTCAGCCTTAGATAACCAGAATGAATCTTCAATAGGCATTCCTCTCCATTTAACCAGGTACTCTTCATATTGCCTATTTCTTATGCTTCTACCCACATGGCTATCCAAATTTTTTTCTATCTCCTCCTTTTCTAAAGTAGGTGCAAGAATACTCCACTATTCTTCTGTTGGTTCATCCTCTGTTCAACCTTCATGATATTCTATTAGATCAGCAATGTTGAACACAGGGGAAATGTTGATCCCACTCGGCAGCTCTACCTCATATGCATTTCTTGAATCATGTTTCTTTAGAATCCTGCATGGTCCAAATTTCTTCATTTTCAACTTATTCTATGTTCTATCTAGAAACCTTTCTTTTCTCAAGTGAACCATGACTTCATCTCCTACCTAAAATTCCTTATATCTCATCTTCTGATCAGCCTTAGCTTTGTACTTAATATTCATCTTATTAATGTGCTTTCTCACCTCTTCATGCAAATTTTTTAGGTTTTCTACAAAATCTTTGGCTTCGACACTTATCTTTTCTCTCTTGTCTAGCTTCCTTAACTCTGAAGCATTTCTTGGACTACTCCCATATAGAATCTGGAATGGTTATTTACCTGTACTCCTATTGACAGAATTGTTGTAAGCAAATTATGCATGTGGTAAAATCAAATCCAATCCCTTGGGTTTATCTCCTACTAAGCATTGTAGTAGGTTATCCAAACTCCTATTCACCACTTTTGTTTGTCCATTAGTCTATGGATGGTGTGTAGAACTGAATTTCAAATCTGTCTTCAACTTCTTCCACAATGTCCTCCAGAAATAACCAACGAACTTGGTATCTCAATCTGAAACTATGCTCTTAGGTAGACCATGTAGCCTCACCACCTCTCTGAAAAATAATTCTACAATATGAACATCATCATTAGTCTTCTTACAAGGAATAAAGTGTGTCATTTTTGAGAATCTATCCACCACCACAAAAATGTAATCATGTCCTCTCTATGTCCCTAGTAAACCAAGGACAAAATCCATACTAATATCATCCCATGGCCTCTTGGGTATAGGTAATGGCTGATATAGCCCTATATTCTAACTTGTTCCTTTTGCCATCTAACACACTCTACAACTCTACACAAATTTCCTCACATCTTGTTGCAACTACGGCCAATAATAATTCTCACCAACAATAGCAATTGTCTTATCTCGACCAAATTATCCAGCTAATCCCCCACTATGCTTCTCCTTAATTAGGTTCTCTCTCATGGAACTCCTCGGAATGCACAGTTGGTTTCCTCTAAACAACATACCATCTTTGATTATGAAATCCAACCATTTTGTCATGTCCAAAGTAATAGGTTCCAAACAAGATTTCCAAGCCTCTACAAAAGTTGGATCTTCAGGATACAAACTTTTGAGATCATTAAACCCAACAACTTCTATCTTCATTTTTGTCAACAAATTTTTCCTTTTGCTCAAGGCATCTACAACTTTGTTGGACTTCCCACTCCCATGCTTCAAAAAAAGTATAACTCTGCAAAAACTCGACCCATTTTAAGTGCCTCTAGTTTAACTTCCCTTGACTATCAAAATATTGTAAAGCTTGATGATCAATATATAAAACAAACTCTTTTGGCAACAAATAATGTCTCCATTTCTTCAAAGCTTGAACTATTGCATAAAACTCTTGATCATAAACATAATACTTTTTCTTTGCATCATTAAGCTTTTCACTAAATTAGGCAATGGGCTTACCTTCTTGACTTCAAATAGCTCCTATAGTACTTCCACTAGCATCACAATCTACCTGAAATACCTTATTGAAATATGGAAGTGCCAAAACAAGTTGCTATGTGACTTTCTACTTCAATGTATCAAAGCTCTTGGTTGTTCTTGTAGTCAATTTAAACTCTTTTCTATCCCCTCTCATTGTCTCAGTTAGGGGTGCACAAATGGTACTAAAATTTCTAATAAACATTCTGTAAAAAGTTACCAAACCATGAAAAGATTGTACCTCTAGCACTCCTTGGCATAGGACATTCAAAGATAGCCCTCACCTTCTTTGGGTCCATCTTAAGACCTTCCTCTAAGACAAAAAATCCTAGGTATACCAACTCCTTCTTTGCAAAACTATATTTCTTTAGAGTAATCAGCAACTTCTCCTCCCTCAGCCTCTCTAAAACTCTTCTAATATGCAATAGATGCTCACCCTGAGTCTTACTGAAAATAAAAATGTCATCTAAATAAACAATAACAAAACTTCCCAAAAATTCTTTCAATACCTCGTTCATGAGGTGCATGAATGTGCTCAGTGCATTGGTTAGCCCAAATGGCATGACTAACCACTCATACAAACCTTCCTTTGTCTTGAAGGTTGTCTTCCATTCATCTCCTTCTCTGATTTGAATCTGATGATACCCACTCTTCAGGTCAATCTTTGTGAAGTACTTGGCTCCACTCAAACAATCCATGATGTCACCCATTCTAAGCAATGGGAATCTATACTTGATTGTGATCTTATTGATGGCTTAGGAATATGTACACATTCTCCACTCTCCATCTTTCTTTGGTGCTAGTACTGTGGGTACTGCACATGGACTTAGGCTCTCCCTTATCAATCCCTTCCTCAACAACTCCTAAACTTGTATGTTCAGCTCTTCATTCTATGCAGGGGTCATTCTATGGGCTACCTTATTTGACAAACTAGCTCTTGGTATCAAATCCATTTGATGACTTATCTTTCTCACCAGTGGTAAACCTTCTGGTACATTATCAGAGACAATATCATGAAATTCTTCCAATAGATCTAAGACTTCTGCTGGTACATCTTCACATTTCTCTTGACTAATTTTAGGAATTAATGCAAAACAATGACACTCATGCTTCATACCCTCCAACAATTTCCTACCATCTACCAAGCAAATTTTATAAGTACTACATACCTTTTCTTCCACCTCCTTCAAGGGCTTCAACTTATGACGAACTCCATCCTTTGTTAGGGAATATGTGTTTGCATGGCCATCATGGACAGTGCACCTATCATACTACCACGACCTTCCCAATAACATATGATATGCATCCATCGGTATGATGTCACACATCACCTCATCATGGTAGTCACCAGTCTTGAACTTGACTAAACACTGTTCATTGACCAAAGCTCTATGGTCCTTCTGCAACCATGCAATCCGATATGGATGTGGATGTTTTCTTCTTGTCAACTTCAACTTGTTAACCATCTCCTCTAAAAAAATATTGTTAGTGCTTCCACTATCAATAATAATATCACAACACTTACCTTCACATTTACACTTTGTGCGGAATAAACTCTTCCTCTGATTTGGTTCTTTCTCCTCATTCAACAAGGTTCTTCTAACAACTAGGGTTTCTCCTCTTTCAACATCTTCAAAATGCTTAGATTGTGCATCTTCATCTACATGTGCAACTCGTGCATTACATTCAGGTCTTCTATTCATCCTTCTTTGATGTTAAAGACATTCATATGTTTGATACCCTTCTTCTCCACATTGGAAACGGTTTCCTCTAAAACCTCCTGTTCTAGGTCCTTACCTAGGTCAACCTCTTCCTCTTTACTCACCATTATTCTAGTCACGAGGGCGGTAAGCATTATCACCTCTCTAGTTTCAACTAGTGCTAACTTCTTCACTTTTCTTTAGATCTTCATTTTGGCCTCCATAGAATTCTCCACTAGTCCTTCCACCTTGACCTCTTCCGCTTTGCTTTCTTTCAAATCTTTTATTCAGCTTCTTTTCCACCTTCAAGGAAAACTGGTATGCATCTTCTATGGTGGTCATTCTAACCAGTCTCATCTCCTCTTGAATACATGGCCTCAAGCCATTAATATAATGGGTGACCTTCTCCTTGTTGGCATCTACATGGGATATCCTAATGGTAATCTTATAAAAATCTTCTGCATACTCTTTAACAAACTTGTTACCTTGCTTCAATCCTTGCAGCTTCTTTAGCAACCCCATCTCATAGTCCATAGGAATGAACTGCTTCTTTAGTTTTTCCACCATCTGATCCCATCTAGTAATATTTCCTTTTCTTCTTCTATTCCTCTCTAATTGGACCTCCTTCCACCAGATACTGGCATGCCCCTTCAACTTTATTTTTGCAAACTTGACCTATTTTAGATCCTCCACATCTTCATACTCTAAATATTCTTCCATATCATCGATCCAATCAATAAGTTGTTTTGGATTCAAATCTCTAGAATAGGTAGAAACTTCAATCCTAGGCCTCTTTCCAATCTTTGAAATGGCCCTCAACAAGCTAACTTCTCCAGGATCTCCTGCAACTTCTTCTTCCTCAGATATATCTTTCAGCTTCATCTTTGTTTTCTTCTCTTGTTCTTGGCTCAAACCCTCTTCGTAGCTCCTCTTGCAATGCATCGATTTGCCTTTGCAGGGCTCTAAACCCCTCTTCCATCAAAGCATTTCCTCCAACATAGTTTCTTTTGTGGAGGCATCTTGATCTCTGTAGCAAACCCACAACCTCAGGTCTTGGTACAAACTACCTCATAGTCGGTGATCTGTCTACACACTTAGAAATCCTTGGTCTGATACCACTTGATGAAGGGGGTAAATCATAAAACACACAACAGAAATTACACATAGAAAATAAGAATGTTTATTTATTGATTTGGACAACTCATTACATTATAGAAGCTCAAATATAATTAGAGGATGAATCCTCCATAGGCTGCAACACATTACAGCTTCCTATCTCTAGACTCTGGAATCTTCTACCTTCTGCAACCCCAAATCTACTAGGGTTTCTATTTTCATTCCTATTCTTGACTCTACACTTTCCCACTTATATCTATTACTCCCAAGGTTCCCAAAAATAGTCATAAATAGCCCTTTTGGTAGCCTCCAGCTAAAATTTCAAAATTTGCAACTCCCTCCAAAAGTAGGTCAACTTTCGGGAAGCATAACTTTTGATTCGGGTGTCTGATTGACAAACCGTTTGAAGTGCTGGAAAGATTACGAAGTGAAATATCATGTTGAAAATTTGTAAACAGATTTCCATAAACTTTTCAAGGTCTTATGGGATGTTTTAGTGCCTCATATCTGATTTCAAAACTTTTCAGGGGACCTCACAAAATTGAAACTTTAATATATTGAAATCTAGACATGATTTTGAGCTGAAATTTACCAAGAATGCTTATTTGACTATTTTGAAGCTTTGGGGCAAATTTTAGGCTCAACCACTTCTCTGATATAGACTTACTAAAAATAGTAAATTATGCTATTCTTAGCCCTGTTGGAAACTTTGAAGGTTTTGAATCATTATTCAAGCAAATGGGTATCCAAAAACACAAATTTTGAAAAAAAATGAAAACAAAGACATCAATTTTGAATCAACATTGTTTTTGGGTGATGCAAGATTAACCTTACACCTCTGGATGCTCTTGCATCAATATCTCCCTTTTCTAACTTCCCGTCAATAATTAAAACATTAAAATGTTTTAAAATTTTAAAAGTCAAAACATTAGTATTTGGAAAAAATTTAATTCCTCCACCAACCAAAATGGCGCAATGACACCACTAATACACGGGATGTCCAAAGACCATGAAAATTTGTGGGAGACCATAACCTATTATTTAAAAGATGGGTTTCTCACTAGAACCATGAAATTCTGCACTTTTTCGAGAAGCTTTTCTAGTTGCCTGGCAGTCACGAATGCATTAAAAAACACATCAAAACTCACCTGAGGACCATGAAACTGGATGACCTTACTAACATATGTTCTAAAAACTTTTTTGCCAAATGGATTAGCATGATGATGGAAAGGATTCAAAATTTTAATTGTCAAGTCAGGGCCTCAAGTAGATGCTGCTCATGTTCAGGGATGCATGGGCATGGTGAGAATCCAGACGTCTCTGGTACGTAGACTAGGTACCTACTCCATTGGATGGCTTTGAAAACTGCTTCAACTTGCAAAGTTCAAACTCACAATTTTCAAACATTTTTTGGTGGCCTTGGAGCCCCAAAAATGAGGTTCACCAAAACCTTTCTTTGTCAAGTACCTTGTTCTCAGATGACTGCCCCAAACCCAAGTTGTTTATACCATTGAAATCTACTTGATTACACACACTGTCACTAACATCTCTCACAATTCCTCTTAGCATGCCACTGTTAATGTAACCTATGTCATTCTACATTGTATAACCAGACATAAACTAAACATTTTTATCATCATATGACATTTATGTATTATATTCATCATATGAAACATATTCATATTAAAAGTAACATTCCTCACTCTTCATCTTATTGTCATGCTCCATCAAAATACATCCAACTTGAACTGGAATCTGAACGTGTTCATACTCTACCTAACAACTGGCATCATAAACATTAGCCTCATCTTTTAAATTCATGTCAAACTTGAATCATTCATAAGCAATGCCTTCTTGGACTTCCTCAATGTGTTGTTTCACAGGCTTGAAGTCATATTCTAGTTTCATGTCTACTGGATCAGACTGATCAAAGGAAAAAGATTGGTATGTATCAACTGAATGATCATCTAAATTTTGTTTTTCATATAAAAACTGGTCACTCACAAGCACCCTCTCAATCTAAATTGACACTAATTTATGTTCCTCTAATCATGATAGATCATTAATTCTATTATATGCTCCAATTCCTAGTAGTGGAAGCTCAACCTTAGATATAGCAAGGTCCCTCCTCAAGCTGAAGCCATAAACTTTACAAGGTTGAGAAGCTTCAATGGTGCCCCTACACTTATCAAACTCTTGGGAATCTTCCTTCTCAATTTCTTCAAATCCTGCATCTTAATGGTTCTCTACAAAGATAGGATTATCTTTGCACCAATAAGGATCATTATTTCTCATTTCTGGTAAATCTGGATGCTCATCAATAAGGGGATTATGCCTTATGTTCATTCTTGTCACAAATACTTCTGCCTCCTCAACAAAGATTCAAATCTTTCTTAGCATCATTATATTCAGAATCATTACAGTCATTAGAAGAGCACACAAATAAATTTTAAACATCATTTACACCATCAATAGTTAACATCTCTAACCCATATTATGAAAAATCATTAAGAAAGCTTGTTCATCCATAGGAAAACATGTTTCCTTTTCATCATTCACACCAGTACACTCTTCATGTGAAGGAAAAGTCTCCAACTCATCCTCATGGGAGTAACCACAAATAGCAGAGATCCGGTTAGACTCATTGTCATTAAATTTAATAAAGCAAGGAATCTTATCACATATAAAGTTATGTTCAAACCCTTCAAGCAACATGTTTGCATATCCTTCTTCAATATCACCAATCACCTAGGCTAATTTCCCATGTTATAAACTTGGGCACATTTCTACTCCTTGATTATTAGAGCTGCAATAAGGGATAACCTCATATATCTCCTTTTGTTCATCATACCCTGTATTTGGAATGTCATGACTGCAATCCTCATCTGCATAGCCAATGAGCTGATCACAAACTTCAGTTTCTTCATTGCAATATGCATCTTAAAATTTTGCTTTATTTTCTTCATCCTCATGTGAAATGTCATTGCTTGGCTCATACAAAGCAAATGGACCACTATCATTACTGATTGAAGACATGATGGTTTTTTCATGATCACCTCTAATCTTCTCAAGAAGAACAATCCATTCACATATTTGTTCAACATTAAGAGGCTCCAACTCCTTTCATAGAGAACTCAAACCTGATTCATAAGATTCACAAAATAAATCAATGCATACTAAATTTTTAGGCCTGTGACTCTCAGGAATTGTCTAGAAATAAAATAGCCATAAACGTTGCATAAAGATCATATGATGATTCTCCTACATGCCTTTTTATATCAAAGAGATCTTGAACAAAGACCACGGGATCTCTAATGCATGCAACTTGTTGGTAATTTGTTTGGGGCTCTATGTGATCAACATTATGAGCTGATGTATGAATTGGGACAATAGGGGTGTAAATACTTTGACATTCATTTTTAATTTTTGACTTGGATCTTACATCAGCATTAGGTTCTGTGATAAGTGAAAACAAAATGAAGATTAAATATGAATCAAATGCAAAAATACACGATTATACCTTCATAACAAACTCACAAATCCATGCGGGAAGGAGATGCACCTCATAGAGTCTCCTCAGATTTTACCCATGATTCGAATGACTAATGTGGATTGCTCAAATGCTCAACACAATGTAAATGAACAATTAGGGATTAGATGATAGATTTGAGAGACTAGATGGAGATGAGAGATGATTTAGAGTGATTTGGACATTATGGTGGCATGATAAGGGGATTATGAAATAATTTTGGCAGAGGTTTGATGCATGAAGAAGTCTCTCACAAATGGCTTGGAGAGGGTTTCATTTATAGATTTTATGAGAGGAGGATGGAGGGTGAGGATTCAAAGATGAGATCAATGGTTATGAATAAAAGTGAATCTTTTATTCATTTTTGGGAAGAGGGGTGATAAATGAGGTATGGGTGTGAAAGAATGTGAAATGAATTAAAAATTTATTTGGGGAATGGGAAATGAATTAAGAATTCATTTGGGGATAAGAGATAATGAATGAGGATGTGTGAGGTAAGGGATGTGTAAGAGAAGTAAATGTGATGTGTGATTTATTTGAATTTTTAATTTGGGGGATGTGGGGAAGGGTGTTAAACTAGGTTTGACCACCCAAAAGAGAGGTTAGGACTAATTGAATAGAGGTTTTGCTTAATTGATCCTAGGGCTAGGATGAGGTAAGCTAGGGTAGGTTAGGGTAGGTCAATTAGTAGGCTAGATCAATTAGATAACCATGATTTATCTAATTGATGAGGATTAGGGAAAAGGAGAATTGAACCAAATAAATATTGGGAATATTTATTTGATCAAATGAGGATAGTGTTGTACTGTCTTAGTGATAAATTAAGTGGGTTAATTGATCACAAGGGATAGATAAATGGTCAAGGTAGATAATGAGGGATAAATTAATTAAATAAAATGAATTTATTTAATTAATAGGAGGGATAATGAAGGTGTTGAGACATGGGAAATTGTTTTGCGAAGCAATCTAATTTTAGGTGTCTATATTTGCCCCTCTTTGAGATGGTGTTGCGGCTAAGTAACATCATTTCAAAGAAGTTAAAACATAGAGTTGGATTGGATAGAAAAAAGATTTTGGCTTAGAAGAATAGGGTAAGGTTTGGGGATGATTGGTAAGAGTGATGCCCCCTCGAGAGGATAGGCGGGTTGCGAGAACACGGTTGTGCTCTCGAAATGGATGGAATAGATTGGTAGAAGTGGTTGGAGGATAAGGTACAAGATGAAAGTGATGATGATGGTGGGAAATTGATTGGTGGATGATCATTGTGTTGAAAAATGATTTAGAGCAATCCTAGGTTTGATATAGCAAAGTGGATATGTTTTCACCAAGGTATAGAAGACCAGGGTGATGATGTTTATCCAACATTTGCATGGACTAGACACGCAAACAAAGGGATGATCCCATGCATGCCCAAGATAGTACAACCTTGTCCTGACAAGGGAAGGGGACTCATAGCATAAGTCCTTAGTACACAAAAGGTATGATGAACCTTAGATACATAAGGGGACCAATATGCTAGAACCGACCCTATGATCAACAAGATATGAATACTAGCTTGGAGTAATGAAAACAACCCACAAGCACAGCATACAGAAAAACAAGATTATGCCCCATTCTAGATGTTTTCACCACTTACAATGATATAGTGAGATCAAGGTAGCTTTGATGTGATCTTCAAATAGGACAAAAGATAAAAATCAAAAACAAAAAGACCAACGAACCAAAATAAATAGCCATTGTCTCTCTTTCCAAAATGGATAATGATTGGATAGATTCTGCCTATCGTAGGAAAGATATATCCTAAGGCAGGAATCAATTGATGATTGGATCATGATTAGTTGATGTTGTAAGATTGGCTCAAGATATGATGGTGACAAGTTATGGTTGATGCTGATTTGATAGTTGATAATTTTTTATAAGGGATGATGCTTTGATAGGTAATGCAATGCTTGGATCTAGTGTAAGCTCAGTGGGTTGGATGGGTGCATCTTATGGACCTAAGTACTGGAAACTTCCTGCGCATTCCAGACTACCTACATACTCTGTATCCACGGGATCAAGGCACATTAAGATGCAAGTGGTTATGATATGTAGTTCTGATTTGTGATGATGATGTGGGACGATGATAGATGTGATGATGTTGGAAGATGATGTGATGTTGATGGAATGATGTTGATTTTGTGATGGATAAATTATTTTTGGAATTTTGTGTTTTCTATTATTTTTTGGTATTTTTTAAATTTTTTGTGATGTTTTTGGATTTTTTGATTTTGTGATGTTTTTGGATTTTTTGATTTTGTGATGTTTTTTGATTTTTTGATTTTGTAATGTTTTTGGATTTTTTGATTTTGTGATGTTTTTGGATTTTTTTGATGTTTGGAAAAGGAATGGTTTATTATGAGATGGTTGCATTGGATTTCATGTGGATAACCTTTATGCTAGATACCAATGACAAGGGAACACCAAGTCTAGAGGTGAAAGTGATGGGGTTGGATAGGGGGATTGGATATCTGATTCATGATAGATGAATGGACAAGTAATAGGGATGCGTGTTAGATAGATGGAAGATAAGAATGAGGGGTAGGATAGGTATGCATGATATATGGATGGGGGATTTCAGGATTTTCTCCAAGGGTCAGGTTGCAAGGAATCATATGCCCAATGCTTAGGATTTTGCATGATGGGTTTATGTTTGAATGGATGGACATTGTAGTAGATGGATGAAGGATATACTTTAAAAGGGAGTATGCCAAGAGGTTTCCAATGCATGTTGTTGATATTTTGCCCCTTGTCTTTATCAAGATCTAAGGAGGAGGATATAGTGGATAGAATGGATGGGGAATGATAGGATGAATAGGGGATGGTAGATAGGAATATGATAAGGTAAATAGGGGATAGTGGATAGCATATGCAAAAGGATGTTATGGATTTGGAGGTTAGATGGTTTTGCCCCCAAGTGTAGGGATGCAAAATGGATGGAGAAGGGAATACTCATGATGCCCACAAGGGGTTTTCATCATGGTACTTGCCTAAGGCGCCACAAGAAGTGGTTTTCACCATTGGACGGATTTTTCTCTTTATTATTTTCTTGATTTTTTGAGTTTTTTTATTTTTATTTTTATTTTTTGCTTTTTTGATGGAGGGGGGACTCTAGCGTCTGTTTCCATAGCAAGGAGAAGATGGTCCCATGTTGGATAGCATTTTGGATGATGATTGCAAGGATGTTGGTAGATAGGAGAAGATGAAATGGATGGTGGATAATGGATATTTGATTTGGATTATGCAAAAGCATGGACCATAGGAATGTGATGGGGAAGGTATGTAGGATAGTGAACAAAAGATGGAGAGATGGGGGTATGTGGGAATGTTAAGTGGTGGAGGGGAACCAAGACCAATGGTCACACACACCGTGATGTATTTGGAAGCTTGTATTTTGGATGTGGAGTTGGGAGTAATGGGGATCGAGATGGGGGATTTTTGTATGATCGATTTGGGGGTTTAGGGACCCAAATAGACTTAGGATTTATGGGATTTTTAGATGTGGAGCAAGATGTTTGGAAGTTTGGAGTGGATTGGGATGTAGATGCCTCATTTTTTTTTATTGATCTTTGCTTAGGGACCCACACCATTTTTGCTTTTGCTTTTTCTTGTGATGGTGTGGGCTTTGATAGCCTTTGGGATTTTTCATTTTGATTGGAAGGGATAACATCTTTAGGCTTTTGTGCTTTATGCATTGAGGCATTCAAATTATTACTTCTAAATCCCATGGATTTAGGGGAAGCTTCATATTTGAAAGATGTGTGCTTTTGTTGGTCTTGATTGGGAATTTTAGGGGGTTTATGGGTGGAGAAATTAAAAGTGGATTTATGGATAAATGGATGAGGAGATTTGAGGATGGGGATATTAGGAGTTGGTAGGAGTGGAGGTAAAGTGGATTTGATAGAGATATTTGGAGTTGGAAGTAGTGGAGGTAAAGTGGATTTGATAGAGATATTTGGAGTTGGAAGTAGTGGAGGTAAAGTGGATTTGATAGAGATATTTGGAGTTGGAAGTAGTGGAGGTAAATTTGATGGAGGGAGATGAATGGTCACATGCTTTTGCAAATGATATGATGATGGAGGAGGGATGGTGACATATGCTTTTGGAGTGCGATGTGATGCACCATGTTTGGGATTGGACGAATGGATTTTAGAAGGTGTGTGGGTGGTACCAACATGTTCATTTTGTTTGTCTTGGGATGTATAGCTGAGGCCATGAGAGGATGGATGGAATGTGGTGTTGATGGGCTCCAAGATGCCTTGCTCATGAAGGCCTAAGCCTTTGCCTTGATAGTTCATGTGTTGGATTATGTGACATGCAATGGGATGTTTGGTGCTTTGGAAACAAGACGTGAGTCCATTATTTGTTGGAGAAAGATAGGTGGTGGAAGGAACTTGTTCACCTCCTACAAGGGGTTTACCATGGATGAAGATGCTTTTTCCAAGTGAATAGGAGGATAGATTTGGGATGGGATTGGTAGATGGAGGTGAAGGATTAATGGTGGATGGTAAAGGGGTGGTAGAAGAAGGGGTGGGATCAATAAGTTGACCAATAGATGGGAGGGGATCGTGGATGGGATTAGATGGGATGGTTAGATCTTGATTAGGAGGAGAGGTTGATGTTTCAACATGCTTTGGATTTGATTCTTGACATAACTCATGTGGTTTGATAGAAGTGGGAGTGACTTGGATAGATGTGATAGGTACTTGGATGGATGCAATAGGTGTTTGACTTATGTGTTCTTGAACATGGATACATGATGGTTCTTGACTTATGATAGGGGGTTGTTCAAGAGATTTGGTGGATGTTGGATTGCATGAGGGTGTTTGATTCCTTGCTAATAGCCAATGGATGGTATTCTTCATGAGTTTATGGGTTGAAGAGCAATATAATGGATGGATAATGATAGTGGTTGGTATAGGATTAGGATGGGGATTGGATAGGTGGCTGATAGGATTAGGTAATGATGGTTCTTGGATGGGTTCAACAATAGGTGTTGGACTAGATGGTGGTATTGGAGGGTTTGGGGATTGGGGGGATTCCTTTACTTTGCTTTCATTTTTAGGTGATGTTCTTTGGAGGAAATCCCACAAGGATTCTTTGGATGTGATAGTGTTGGGACTTGGAAGATTTGATGGTGGATGGGTGATAGGGGTTGGTGGATTGGGAGATACATAAGGTGATGGATTAAGGTTGATAAGGTTGGAGGGGTATTGTGATGGGGGGATTGGAGGATGGGGATTAGGAGATGGGGGATTTGGTTGTTGATATGAGGTTTGGATTTCAGATATAAGGTGTGCTAGATTGGTGTTTTCTTTATCAAAGTTAGCATGACAAAGGTTGGGGGATTGATAAGTTGGAGGTATTGGTTGGTTGATTGGATAAGTATGATGGCATGGATGTGTAAGGGGATGATGAATGATATGAGGGTAAAGGTTGATATCATGAAGGTTGATATGAGGATGATGGAGGTTGATATGATGGAAGTTGATATGATGAAGGTTGATGGGAGGTTGATGGTGTGGATATGTAAGATGTAGGTTGGTATGAAGGTTGAAAGAATGATGATTGATATGATGTGGAAGGGATGATGTGTAAGGTGTTTGTTGATATGATGGAGGTTGGTATGAGGTCCATGGTGTGGATATTTAAGATGTTGAAGGTTGATATGATGAGGGTTGATATGATGAAGATGGGGTAGGGGTTTGGGATTCTCTAATGATGAGGTGTGCTAAGGGTATATCTTTGATGTCATTTTTGAATTGTTCCTTAGCATTAGGATCCATGTGCTCATAGACTTTTCTAATTCTTTGTACTTGTTGTATTGATTCATAAAGATCCATTTTGTGGGAGAGAGTATGGGATGATGGGGGATGATTGTGATGTTGAGGATCAAATTTCAAGACCTTAGGATGATTCGATTTGATTTGATGAATGGTTCTCTATGCTTAAGATAGACTAATGATCTTAAGCAAGAGGGTTGATTGGGTTGATTTGATTAGGTGATCAATTAAGATCTTAACTTTTGATTGGGTTGATTTGGATTTGGAGTTTGATAATGATGTGGGGGATTTGGATAATGATTGGGATTGATGTTGATTTTGGATTGGATTTGGAATATGGTTTGGAAGATTATGGATTGATGTTGGTTAGATTTTGGATTTGATTTGGATGAGATGGGATTAGAATGATGTTTATGAATTGGATTAAGGGTGATGAGAGTGATTAGGATAAGATTAGATTGAATGATTTGGATGATGATGTGGATAAGATAGGTGATTAGGATGATTAGGATAGATGAGCAATTGGGTTTGAATGTGTTGGAAGAATGAGGTGAATGACTTGTCTTATGTGTTTGATGTTTATCTTGATTTGGCAATGTTCAATGAAATGATCACACTTGTATAAACATGAATCACTCACACAAGACACAAGGAATTTTAAATTTTGAATTTGAAGAATATGATGATGATTAGACAAGCACACTTGCAAAACAAATCAACATGCCCTAATGTCTAGTTTGATGTAAGGTATGGCCAATTAGGGTTGGGCAATGTTTACACAAGGTTGACAAAGAATTGAAAGTGAAATCCGGTCACACAGCCGGGAGAAGGGGGTAACCCACCCTTCACCTTCACTTCCCAAAGGTAGAAAGTCCTTTGGGGCTTAGCCAAGAGTGACAAGATTCTGATTTCAAAGAGGGTGTCTTTCGATTCAGCCTCAGATGAGGTCGTCCCTAGGGGTCATGAAATCCCCTAGCAGGCCTCCTAGGAAAGGGTAAACAAAAGCAAATCAAAGTGAGGTGTTTTTGATCTCCAAGGTCACCTTGCAGTGCGAGGAGAGAGCATACACACACCCACTTGACTCACACTCTCACTTGGTTAATTGACCCTTAGAAAATTGAAATGTGAAGAAGACACTTCAAGCACAGGTTCTTTTTAAATCCCAATTTCAAAATGTGATTGAAGACATTGATTTGTTTTAAGCCCAATTTCAATGATGTGTGATCAAACAATGTTCATTTTAGGACCCCAAATTGAAATGTGTGATGAAAACAAGATTATGAGATAAAGGATGAAACAAATGCACCTGATTAAATTGCTATCTAAATTGATGTAGATGCTGCTCCTGATGTTGTTCCAGCCTCGTATGATCACCTGCAAGTCACAAGAATGAAAACGAAGCAAGTAGACTAGCTAAGGAAATTGTGATGCGAAAATTGATAATATGATAAAATCTGATGAAAAAAGAACTGATATAGAAAAATTAAGTGCATGAATAGATTCTAGATGAAATTCTATGCAATTTGAAAAAAAATTCACTGAAAAAGGATCAAATTTGCAAAAGATATGAGCATGTGAAGTTGTAAAAGAGCTTTGACTTTGACTGCAAAAACATGTTAGAAAAAGGTACAGTCACCTGATAAAATCTTCACAACTATGGAGTTTGCCTTGTCAGCTTTTCGGAAAGTCCTTGTTTGTAAATTTTTGACTCCGTATACGAAAGTTGTGTGAGTTTGAAAAAAATAGCCTATTATGGCATGTAGAGAGCACAAGAGGTTAACTGGTAGTTAGATTTGACCACTAGTGGTCAGGCGGATTTTGGTCACATGTGTAGTTAGAAGTTCCCTGACAATCAATGCTTGGTAGGTAGTTAAGTGTTTAGCCCCTAGTCCCATATGACCAGGGGATGACCCGAAGAAAAATAAAAAAGGAATGAACTTGAGGGGGCCGATTGTAAGCCCTCACCCCTTTTACACCTGTGACCAAGGGTTTGCCCGTAGGCTACCTCTATAGTTATTTGAAAGACTGTGACTTGTTTAAGAAGAGCATGACATGTATTCACCAAGGTGAATGTAAAACTGGCAGTGATGTTAGGGTTTGAAAATGGTATTTGACACTAGTTTGAGTGGTGGGTAGGGAGACTAGAGAGCAGTGACCCAAGAGGGTTTGCAGAGGATAGGAAGTGGCGACGGTAGTTTTAGTGGTGTTGACTGTTTGCAGAGAGTGGTGAATCAGGTGGAGCGCTACAGGGGGAAGCAGGGAGGTGGCCATGGGGAATCCCGACGGTGGCGTAGGAGATGGTGTTAGGTGGTGACTGAGGTTGCCATTGGTGACGGGAATGAACCGCAAGGGGAGTGTCGGGGTGGGAAGTACAAAATGGTGGAATGGTGGTGTCATGGTGTCAACTGGGAGGTATAAGGGCGGCGACAGGGGTTTGTTCGGGTGGCGCAGCGTGGGCGGCGTGGTGGTGAGGAGTGGTGGCATGATAGAGGGGGCAGCTTGCACAGGGATGAGGGAGAGGGAGCTACGAGGAAAGGGCTATATAGAGGTGGGAGTGGCCGTGGGAGGAGGGTTGGGGTTTTGAGGGTGTCGACCAGGCAGAGGGGGCGGCGACTGGTGTTGAAGTGAAGTGTCGACTGGGTGGTAGGGGATGTAGATGGTGTTGACTGGGCAGCAGTGGGAGTAAGAAGAGGTGGCGCAGGAAGGAAGTTTAAGACTCTGGCGGCAGGATTTAAACGACTATCCTATATAAACAAAATACCTCAAAGTTGCAAAAACCAATGCTCTCAACATAGAAATTAGTGATTACAGAAAATAGAGTATGTGCACAGATTAGTACGACAGGGGTATGGTTCTATACGGTATGGATCTGTATGGTACGGACTGTACCATAAAAATTTTCAAATTTTTTTCAAAAATTTTTCATAGAAACTAGGCAAGTTTACTGTCAAAATTCATAGAAATAGTGACCTGATCATAGTAACATAGTCTATTTCGGCTCAGGATGCAACCTGCAACACTTTACCTCCAAAACTTGCAAAACTTCACAAAAACTGTTAGAAAAAGAAGATTTTGACAACAAAACCTTCATAAACTGACGATTAGATTCGAGACCAGGTGTGCCAATGTGATAAGTGAAAACAAAATGAAGATTAAATATGAATCAAATGCAAAAATACACGATTATACCTTCATAACAAACTCACAAATCCATGCAGGAAGGAGATGCACCTGATAGAGTCTCCTTAGATCTTACCCATGATTAGAATGACTAATGTGGATTGCTCAAATGCTCAACACAATGTAAATGAACGATTAGGGATTAGATGATAGATTTGAGAGACTAGCTGGAAATGAGAGATGATTTAGAGTGATTTGGACATTATGGTGGCATGATAAGGGGATTGTGAAATGATTTTGGCAGAGGTTTGATGCATGAAGAAGTCTCTCACAAATGGCTTGGAGAGGGTTTCATTTATAGATTTTATGAGGAGGATGGAGGGTGAGGATTCAAAGATGAGATCAATGGTTATGAATAAAAGTGAATCTTTTATTTATTTTTGCGAAGAGGGGTGATAAATGAGGTATCGTGTGAAAGAATGTGAAATGAATTAAAAATTCATTTGGGGAATGGGAAATGAATTAAGAATTCATTTGGGGATAAGAGATAATGAATGAGGATGGGTGAGGTAAGGGATGTGTAAGAGAAGTAAATGTGATGTGTGATTTATTTGAATTTCTAATTTGGGGGATGTGGGGAAGGGTGTTAAACTAGGTTTGACCACCCAAAAGAGAGGTTAGGACTAATTGAACAGAGGTTTTGCTCAATTGATCCTAGGGCTAGGATGAGGTAAGCTAGGGTAGGTTAGGGTAGGTCAATTAGTAGGCTAGATCAATTAGATAACCATGATTTATCTAATTGATGAGGATTAGGGAAAAGGAGAATTGAACCAAATAAATATTGGGAATATTTATTTGATCAAATGAGGATAGTGTTGTAATGTCTTTGTGATAAACTAAGTGGGTTAATTGATCACAAGGGATAGGTAAATGGTCAAGGTAGATAATGAGGGATAAATTAATTAAATAAAATAAATTTATTTAATTAATAGGAGGAATAATGAGGGTGTTGAGACATGGGAAATTATTTTGTGAAGCAAGCCAATTTTAGGTGTCTACAGGTTCTTTAGGATAGAAGACACTTGTAGACAAATAACCCTTGTGCATTCCATACTTCCAACTATTTTCAATGTCCATGGATATCTCATAAGCCTGATGCAAAGTTGTAGGATCTTTGTTTCTCAACCAAAAACTCATCTTCCTGTCGAAAGCTCCTAGGTAGACAACTAAACTCATTGCATCATTTGGTCTAAAAGCTTCATGGATATCCCACAATGTTTTTCCAAATCTTAGGTTAAATGTTGGAACTAGCTCATCCTCTTCTTTCTGAATGCTCATAAACTTGCTAATTACTTAACTTGCATTGATCCTCTCACCAAGCTGCTCCATGAAAATAGCTTTGAGCTTATCGCAAGAATTAATTGAGTATGTTGGTAAATAAGAGAACCAATCCGTTGCTTTATCTTTTAGGGTTTGAACAAAGATCTTCATGAACACATCCTCAAATTCCACCTCATAATCCCCCATTATATCAATGAAATACTGCAAGTGCTTACTTGCTAATTCAGACCCATTACCACTGAATTTTGGCAAACTATCTCAGATCTCATGGGGTATATTATTTGGAAAACCACAAATGTTACTAAAATTTATGGCTCTATATCTTTCAATAACAAAACCTTTCTGACAACACAAGTGGGGCTGCACACTGTGCATTATTAGATTTGGATCCACATACGGATGCATAGGTTGATGACACAATTTCCTAAGCCCTTACAAGACTTTCATATTAACTTTGCAATTATGCATTGAAAACTCGGTTTCCTTTTACAACATGATCAAGTAAGCTTTTAAAATGCAGATTTCTATCTCATCTTACCTAAGATCTTCTAAACGAGTTTCATCAAAAGCATGTATACTTTAATACATAATATAGGCTGCAATCTAGTAATACAAAAGTATGCAGGCCTATCACTACCTTTTCCTTTCTCTTAGTACTTAATCTTGACTTAATAAGGAATCATATTATTCTCAATGCCTTCCATAAACAACCCTCAAACATAAAATTATCCTTTATAGAGACAAGAACATGTAAAATACCTAGAAGTGTGTTATAGCTACTACAAATTCTCTTCCTAACTGGGAACATATGAGTGTTGAAATATTCTTCACACATTTATCAAATTCTTTCTCACAAAGTTGCCACCTCTTTTCACAGAAGACTGTACTTCAAACAACACAAAGCTCTTTAAAGCTTATTTTCATTCTGGGTTTTCTCCAACAACAAAGCGATAAAAGAATTTCTTCAAATATGCTACAAAAAAACTCTTTCTAGGTCTATATACTGTATTACAAGAAACTCTAGGGTAGGATTTGACTTCTTGACAATGAGCTACAAGAGTTTTGGTACTTGTGAATAGGGGAGTATAATAATTGATCTATGACTCAAGATAAGACATAATTATGGGTTTGTCCCTAGTAGAGTCACCAATCTGTTGGTTTTTCCAATTGTTTGTCAAAATCCCCTAAAGACTAGCCAATTTCTTATACTTAGGGAATTTAGGTCAGTAGCAAACGAACAAGATTACAACAAATGAGTTAAAAAATCCTCTGCACTTTTAGTTCTGCAAGACCAAGGCGGGTGTACCCTTTACAACACCTAAAGGTATTTCAAAGATTTATTTATGATGTTGTATCAAAATAGAAGGTTCTCAATAATATTTTACCAAGGAAATGACTGATTCCACCTAGATTGGCTTGATCCTTTGGCAATATAGTTCAGACCATGATTTAGAACATTTATTCATCCAAATGTATTCTTAAGATAACAAAAGTAATAGAAATGATTTTGATTGTTTTGGATGGATCCAAATAAATATAGTAATTCAGTGAGAGACTAGTGCCTAATCCAATGGGATACAAGGTCAAAGTTATACCAAACAAATGTATCATTCAAGCAATATTGTTTTATCACAAAATAGACCAATAGCATCAATACCTTACATTAATGCCTCCTTTACTTAGTATTATAGAACTATCTTTTAAAACCACAATGTAGACGAAGCTTAACAGAATATTTTCCAAGTGATTATTCCTCTCCTTGAAAGAAAGACATAGAAAACATGCACAATACAAAAAAATTGCATAGATGAACCATAATATCCTTGATATTAAGAATTCATATTAACTTCATGGAAATACAATATGGAGAAGGTTCTGTAACCAATATAATATGTATGCAACTTTGAAAAAACTTATTGCTCTATAGGTTTGAACATAAGCTGAAATACAACTTCTCTTCTATTTGCCCTAGACTACAACACATAATACACTATTGCCTTAAACTAGAGATTCAAAAGCCTTGCAAATGAAAAAGTATTTGTATTTTATAGAGAAGAAGATCCCTAGATTAAACTGAGGCAAGACATATGGCATATTTGACACCTCTAATTCTACAACTAAATTTGGCACAACAAAAAAGACACCAAAGCATCTTTTGATTTCCCTCATTAAAAATGAAAAATTCATTTTCCCTCCTTGTCTTCACTTTGCAAATCACGTGCATAATTTTACAGCCCTACTGGTAAAATAGACTTATAAACTGCAATTTCACTTGGGAGGTAAAATTTCTACCCCTAGGTAGTTTCCCCATTTTACTGGCAAGTGTAAGCACATTTTACCATACAATTTTAACCCCCAAAATTTCAAACAAAATATGAAAGGTTTTTTTTGCATATACAAGGGCATTTTTCTCTTTGCCAGAGCATTTCTACATATACCAACACATTTAAAAACTTGCTGAAGGCATTTAAAACAATGGAGTCATGTTTTTCCCACTATTGGGTAGTTTAAAATGCTCCAAATATTGTTGAAAATGTCTTCTGGGTGCCAAAAATATCCCAGGCATTGATCTAGAAGTGAAAGAATTAATCTCTAGCTTGTAAAAATCTTTGAATCTCTACTACAAACCCAAAAAATGTGATACTGAATGCCCTCCACATTGTCCGCAAAAATTTCACCAAAGCCTTGCCATATTGCCGAGCCCAACTTATGCCTTCAGTGGGATAGAGAAATACAAATAAAAGCATATAATAAAGCTTTTACCAAAACTTTCATTTGACATTGCCAAATGAATAAAACATTTAAAATGTTTTTCACTGGAGCCTCCTTCTTTGTTGAGCCCAATTTCGTGCCTCTGTGGGATGGCAAAATGGAAAAAAAATATATAATAAAGCTTTTTCCAAACCTTTTCCCTAGACACGACTTTAGAAAAGATTAAAATTATTTAAAATATGCACTTTGTCAGAGCCTTACCATTTCACCGAGTCTATTTTCTGCCTTCAACAAGACTACAAAATAAAAACAAAAACATTAAAATAAAGCTTTTAACATGCTTTTTCTTTTAACATTTCACCTTAGAAAAAATAAAACATTTAAAAATATTTTCACCAGCCCTTCGCCATTTCACAGAGCTCACCTTTTACCATTCCCGAATGAGTGAAATGAAAATGTTAATGTTTAAACATTTAATAAAACTCTATATTAAAGTTTTATATGTCCCTTTTCTAACTTCCTATTAGTAATTAAAACATTAAAATGTTTTAAAATTGGCAAAGTCAAAACATTAGCATTTGGGAAAAAATCAATTCCACTCCCAACCAAAATGGCACAATGACACCACCGACACACAAGATGTCTGAATACCACTAAAATTTGTGGGAGACCATAATAAATTATTTGAAAGATGGGTTTGACGCTAGAACCATGAAATTCTACACTTTTTCAGGATGCTTTTCTAACCCTCTGGTAGTCGTGAACACATTAAAAACACATCAAAACTCACTCAAGGACCACAAAACTAGACGAACTTACTAACATATGTCCTGAAAATCTCTTTGCCAAATGGATTTCCATGATGGTGACCAAGATTCAAAATTTTAATCATAAAAGTTAGGGTCTCAAGTAGATGCGATAGGTAATAAACTTAGCCCCTGCCGCCAATTTGAACGCAAATAGGCACTTCAAATTTGCTAAATTTGAAGGTACCAATAGTGGTAGATGTTCAGGGACACATGCCCCTTATGGGTATGGCGAGAATCCAAACTTCTCAAGGATGTAGACTAGGTGCCTACTCCATTGGGAAGCTCTGAAAACTGCTTCAACTTGGAAAGCTCTAACTCACAATGTTCAAACATTTTTTGGTGGCCCCAGGCCCCCAAAAATGAAGAACCAAAACCTTCCTTTGTCAAATACCTTGTTCTCAAATGACTATCCCAAATCCAATTTTCTTATACCACTAAAATCTATCTAATTACACACACTGTCACTAACATCTCTCAAAATTCCTATGAGCATACCACTATTAATGTAACTTCTGTCATTCTGCATTGTATAACCAGACATAAACTAAATTTTTTTATCATCATATGACATTTATGCATTATATTCATCACATAAAACATATTCATATTGAAAAATATGTCACAACTAAACTAGAAACTGAAAGTGTTTATACTCTACCAAACAGTTGGCATCACAAACATTAGTCTCATCTTTTACATTCATGTCAAACTTGAAGCATTCATAAGTAATGCCTTCTTGGACTTCCTCAACATGTTGTTTCACAGGCTTGAAGTCATATTCTACTTTCATGTCTGATGGATCAGAGTGATCAAAGGAGAAAGATTGAAATGTATCAACTGAATGATCATCTAAATTTTGTCTTTCGTATAAAAACTGCTCACTCACAAGCATCCCCTTAATTTGAAATGACATTGATTTATGGTCCTCTAATCCTGATAGATCACTAATTCTATTATATGCTCCAATGGTTGGTAGTGGAAGCTCAACCTTAGATATAACAAGGTCCCTCCTCAAGCTGAAGCCATCAACTTTACAAGGTTGAGAAGCTTCAACAGTGCCCCTACACTTATCAGACTCTTGGGAGTCTTCTTTCTCAAATTCTTCAAATCTTGCATCTTTAGGGTTCTCTACAAAGATGGGATTATGTCTGCACCAATAAGGATCATTAATTCTCATTTCTGGTAAATCTGGAGGCTCATCATAAAGTGGATTATGCCTTATGGTAATTCTTGTCATAAATACTTCTGCCTCCTCAACATGAAGATTGAAATCTTTCTCAGCATCATTATATTCAAAATCATTACAAACATTAGAAGAGCATGCACATAAATTTTCAACATCATTTACACCATTAATATTTAACATCTTTGACCCATATTCTAAAAACTCACTAAGGAAGGAAGCTTGTTCATCCATAGGAAAACATGTTTCCTTTTCATCATTCACACTAGTACACTCTTCATGTGAAGGAAAAGTCTCCAACTCATCCTCATGGGAGTAACCACAAATAGTAGAGATCCGGTTAGACTCATTGTCATTAAATTTAATAAAGCAAGGAAGCTTATCACATATAAAGTTAAGTTCAGACCCTTCAAGTAGCATGTTTGCATATCCTTATTCAACATCACCAATCACCTGGGTTGATTTCCCATGTTGAAAGCATGGGCACATTTCGATTCCTTGATTATTAGAGCTGCAACAAGGGATAACCTCATATATCTCCTTTTGTTCATCATACCCTATATTTGGAATGTCATGACTGCAATCCTCACCTGCATAGTCAATGACATGATCACAAACTTCACTTTCTTCATTACAATATGCATTTTCAAAATTTTCTTTATTTTCTTCACCCTCATGTGACATGCCATTGCTTGGCTCACACAAAACAACTAGACCACTATCATTACTGATTTAAGACATGATGGTTTTTGCATGATCACCTCTAATCTTATCAAGAAGAACAATCCATTCACATATCCGGTCAACATTAAGAGGCTTCAACTCCTTTGGTAGAGAGCTCAAACTTGATTCATAAGATTCATAAAATAAATCAATGCATACTAATTTTTTAGGTCTGTAACTCTAAGGAATTGCAGATAAAGTAGCCATAAACCTTGCGTAAAGATCATATGATAATTCTCCTTCATGCATTTTTATATCAAAGACAACTTGAACAAAGAGCACAAGATCACTAATGCATGCAACGTGTTGGCAATTTGTTTGGGGCTCTATGTGATCAACATTAGGCTAATGTATAAGCTGGGACAACAGGGGTGTAAATGCTTTGACATTTATTTTAATTTCTCACCTACACCTTACATCAACATTAGGTTCTTTAGGACATAAAACACTTGTAGACAAATAGCCCTTGTGCATTCCATACTTCTAACTATTTTCAATGTCCATGGCTATCTCATAAGCCTGATGCAAAGCTGTGGGATCTTTCTTTCTCAACCAAAAACTCATCTTCCTTTCAAAATCTCCCAAGTAGATAACTAAACTCATTGCTTCATTTGGTCTAAAAGATTTAGGGATATCCCTCAATGTATTTTCAAATCTTAGGTTAAATGCTAGAACTAGCTCATCCTCTTCTTTCTGAATGCTCATAAACTTGCTGATTACTGAACTTGGATTGATCCTTTCACCAAACTGCTCCATGAAAATTGCTTTGAGCTTATCCCAAGAATTAATTGTACTTCCTGATAAATAAGAGAAATAATCCCTTGCTTTATCTTTTAGGGTTTGAACAAACATCTTCATGACCACACCCTCAAATTCCACCTCATAATCCCCCATTATATCATTGAAATCCTGCAAGTGCTTACTTTCTGATTCAGACCCATTACCACTGAATTTTGGCAACCTATCTCTGATCTCATGGGCTATATGATTTGGAAAACTACAAATGTTACTAAAATTTATGGCTCTATATCTTTCAATAACAAAACCTTTCTGACAACACAAGTGGGGTTGCACACTATGTATTGTTACATTTGGATCCACACAAGGATGCATAGGTTGATGACCAAATCTCCTATGCCTTTACAAGCCTTTCACATTGGCTTTGCAGTTACACATTGAAAACTTGGGTTCCTTTTACAACATGATCTTAAGCTTTTACAATATAGATTTCTATCTGAGCTTACCTAAGATCTTTGAAATGATTTTCATTGAAAACATGTATACTTCAATACATAATACAGGCTACAATCTAGTAATAGAGAAGTATGCATTCCTATCACTACCTTTTCCTTTCTCTTAGTGCTCAATCTTTACTTAATAAGGAGCCATATTATTCTCAAGGCCTTCCATAAACAACCCTTAAACATAAAATTATCCTCCATAGAGACAAGAAAATGTAAAATACCTGGAAGTGTGTTATATCTACTACAAATTCTCTTCCTAATTGGGAACTTATGAGTGTTGAAATATTCTTCACACATTTATCAAGTTCTTTCTCATAGAGTTGCCACCTCTTTTCATAGAGGACTACACTTCAAATAGCACAAATCTCTTTAAAGCTTATTTTCATTTGGGATTTTCTCCAACATCAGATCCATATATGACTTTCTTCAAGTATGCTGCAACAAAACTCTTTCCAAGTCTATATACTGTATTACTAGAAACTCTAGGGTAGGATTTGACTTCTTGACAATGAGATACAAGAGTTTTGGTACTTGTGAATAGGGGAGTATAATAATTGATCTATGAATCAAGATAAGCCATAATTCTAGGTCTATCCCCAGTAGAGTCACCAATCTGTTGGTTCTTCCAGCTGTTTATCTAAATCCACTAAAGATTAGCCAATTTCTTATACTTAGGGATTTTAGGTCAGTGGCCAATGAATAGGATTACAAGAAATGAGTTGAAAAATCCTCTACACTTTTGGTTTTGCAAGACCAAGGTGGGTGTACCCTTTATAACACCTATAGGTATTTCAAAGATTTATTTATGATTTTGTATCAAAATAGAAGGTTCTCAATAATATTTTACCAAGGAAATGACTGATTCCATCTAGATTGGCTTGATCCTTTGGCAATATAGTTCAAACCAAGATTGAGAACATTTATTCATCCAAATCTATTCTTAAGAGAACAATAGTAATAAAAGTGATTTTGATTGTTTGGGATGGATCCAAATCGTTATAGTAATTTAGTGAGAGACCGGTGCCTAATCCATTGGGCTACATAATCAAAGTTATACAAAACAAATGTATCATTCAAGCAATATTGTTTTATCACAAAATGGATCAATAAAATCAATACCTAACATTAATGTCTCCTTTACTTAGTATTATAGAACTATCTTTTAAAACCACAATGTAGACGAAGCTTAACAGAATATTTTCCAAGCGATTATTCCTTTCCTTGAGAAAAAGCCATAGAAAACATGCACAATATAGAAAAACTACACAGATAAACCATAATATCATTAATATTAAGAATTCATATTAACTTCATGCAAATACAATATGGAGAAGGTTCTATAACCATTATAAAATGTATTCCACATTAAAAAAAACTTATTTCTCTACAAGTTTGAACATAAGATGAAATACTTCTCTTCTATTTGCCCTAGATTACAACACAGAATACACTACTACCTTAAACTAGAGATTCAGAACCCTTGCAAATGAAATAGTATTTGTATTTTATACAAGAGCAGAGCCCTAGATTAAACCGAGGAAAGACATCTAGCACATTTAAACCCTCTCATTTTGCAACTAAATTTCACAAAATAGAAAAGATTCCAAAACATCTTTTGATTTCTCTTATTAAAAATAAAAAATGCATTATCCCTCCTTGTCTTCACTTTGCAAATCTCATGCATAATTTTAACATTCTAGTAAAATAGACTTATCAACTACAATTTCACTTGGGAGGGAAAATTTCTACCCCGAGCAGTTTCCCCATTTCACTGGCAAGTGAAAGCACATTTTACCATACAATTTTAACCCCTAGAATTTCAAAAAAAAATATGAAAGACATTTTTTGCAGATATAGGGGCATTTTTGCCTTTGTCAGAGCATTTCTACATATACCAATTCATTTAAAAATTTGTTCGAGGCATTTAAAACAATGGAGTCACATTTTTCCCAATGTTGGGCAATTTAAAATGCTCCAAACATTGTTGAAAATGTCTTCTAGGTGTCAAAAATGTCTTGGGCATTGGTTTGGAAGTGAGAATTAATCTCTAGCCTATAAAAAACTCCAAATCTCTACTACAAACCTAAAAATTGTGATATTGAATGTCCTTCACATTGTCCACAACAATTTTGTTAGAGCCTTGCCATTTCACTGAGCCCAATTTATGCCTTCAGTGGGACATCGAAATGAAAATAAAAGTGTATAATAAAGCTTTAACCAAAGCTTTCATTTGACATTGCCAATCGATTAAAACATTTCAAATGTTTTTCACTGGAGCCTCCTTCTTTGTCGAGCCTAATTTCGTGCCTCCACTTTTCCAAAATAATATAATAATATAATAAATATTTTTCCAAAGCTTTTCCCTAGACATGACCTTAGTAAAGATTAAAATTATTTAACATATGCACCTTCTCCATAGCCTTTCCATTTCACCAAGTCTATTTTTTGCCTTTAGCGAGACAACAAAATGCAAACAAAAGTATTAAAATAAAGCTTTTAACATGTTTTTTCCTTTTGACTTTTCACCTCAGCAAAAACAAAACATTTAAAAATGTTTTCACCAGTCCTTCACCATTTAATAAAACTTTTTATTAAAGTTTTATATCTACCTTTTCTAACTTCCCATCAATAATTAAAACATTAAAATGTTCAAGAATTGGCAAAGTCAAAACATTAGGATTTGGGAAAAATTTAATTCCTTTGACAACCAAAATGGTACAATGACACCAATGGTACACGGGATATCCAAAGACTATGAAAATTTGTAGGAGACCATAATAAATTATTTAAAACATGGGTTTGTCACTAGAACCTTGAAATTCTGCACTTTTTCGGGACACTTTTCTAGCCCGCTGGTAGTCGTGAATGCATTAAAAAAATGACAAAACTCACACGAGGACCACGAAACTAGAAGACCTTACTAACATATGTCCCAAAAATATTTTTGTCAAATAGATTTGCATGATGATGGCCAAGATTCAAAATTGTAATCATCAAAGTCAAGGCCTCAAGTAGATGCAATAGGTAACAAACTTAGCCCCTGTTGCCAATTTGAAGGCAAATAGGCACTTCAAATTTGTTAAATTTAAAGGTTCCAATAGTGACTCATGTTCAGGGATACACGCCCCTTGTGGGTATGGTGAGAATCCAGACTTCTCTAGGACGTAGACTAGGTGTATATTCTATTGGGCAGCTCTAAAAACTACTTCAACTTGCAAAGCTCTAACTCACAATTTTCAAACATTGTTTGGTGGCCTCAGGCCCCTAAAAATGAAGAACCAAAACTTTCCTTTCTCAAATACCTTGTTCTTAGATGACTACCCCAAACCCAAGCTATTTATACCACTAAAATTTCCCTGATTACACACATTGTCACTAACATCTCTCACAGTTTCTCTGAGCATACCATTGTTAATGTAACCTCTGTCATTTTGCATCATATAACCAGGCATAAACTAAATTTTTTTTATCATCATATGACATGTATGTATTATATTCATCACATGAAACATGTCCATACTAAAAGTAACATTCCTCACTCTTTATCTTATTGTTATGCTCCATCAAAATACGTCCCAACTGAACTGCAAACTAAAAGTGTTCATACTCTACCAAAAGACTGTCATCATAAACATTGGCCTCATCTTTTACATTCATGTCAAAATTGAAGCATTCATAAGTAATGCCTTCTTGGACTTCCTCAACATGTTGTTTCACAGGCTTGAAACCATATTATATTTTCATGTCTGATGGATCAGACTAATCAAAGGCAAACGATTGAAATGTATACACTGAATGATCATTTAAATTTTGTCTTTCATATAAAAATTGTTCACTCACAAGCATCCCCTCAATCTGAATTGAGACATATTTATGTTCCTCTAATCTTGATAGATTTCTAATTCTATTATATGCTCCAATCCCTGGTATTGGAATCTCAACCTTAGATATAACAAGGTCCCTCCTCAAGTTGAAGCAATCAACTTTATAAGGTTGAGTAGCTTCAATAGTGACCTTGCACTTATCAAACTCTTGGGAGTCTTCCTTCACAAATTCTTCAAATCCTACATCTTCAGGGTTCTCTACAAAGATAGGATTATCTCTACACCAATAAGGATCATCATTTCTCATTTCTGCTAAATCTAGAGGATCATCATAAAGGGGGTTATGCCTTATGTTCATTATTTTGATAAATTCTTTTGCCTCCTCAACATAAAGATTCAAATGTTTCTCAGCATCATTATATTCAGAATCATTACAATAATTAGAAGAGCACACAGATAAATTTTCAACATCATTTACATCATCAATAGTTAACATCTCTGACCCATATTCTAAAAACTCACTAAGGAAGGAATCTTTTTCATCCTTAGGAAAACATGTGTCATTTTCATCATTCACATCAGTACACTCTTCATGTGAAGAATGTTGAAATTAAGGAACACTGAGATGGGGGGTGAATCAATGTTCTGCAAAACTTATTATTATGTTCCTTAATTAATTTACCACATACATTCAAAAGAAAGAAGCATGGACTTAAGAAAAACAACAACAAGATCATCACACATGAACACCAAGATTTTTTACATGGAAACCCGGTTAAGGGAAAAACGACGGTGGGCGTTAACCCACAACATTTTATACTCTGTTAAAAGTATTACAAATGGGAAGGCACATGCCTTCGAGCACACTGCCCAGAGCTCATTGCTCAAAGGAGGCTCACTATCTACAAGATCAATTACAAAGAGTTCACTGAAATACTTGAACTAAAGAATAGCATCTAACAATGCAAGATTATAGTTCCGGTTAGGCTCAATATACTGACTTCACACACTTCATTTCTTACTGCCCTGTTTCACTGTTCTGCCATGATCCGCAGCTTAGATCTTCTTTGCTTCACACTTGATACTCCCACGCTTCACACCTATCACTTCATATTCACACATCCTTCCACCAAAATGCTCAAACCCATCGATCATATATATACACAGCATGAAATTTCATCAACTGCAGTCGTCCTTAAGAAAACTTAGAAACTTTTTCAAGATCATTGTTCTATCAACTAAATCCATGCACAAACATCAATGCAGACCAAAACCTATGTATTCAAGTCACTACACATGTTAGCCAATACCACTAGATCTCATAAATTACTTAATCAACCACTTCTCATAATCCACACAAGGATCAAACACCAGGTTAGCCTATTCTTCACCGGACTAAACTGTCTAACCAAAACCTAATACTCAGATACTTGTAACTTTCAATCCCTTCATCACTAGAGCTTAAAACTTTAGATTTAAATAATCCTAATGTCCCTTAACATTCCCTCATATCTGCAGCATAATATGGTTACCTGTGGAGAAATTCGAACCAAAATACTGAACCTTGTCATATGCTCTATTCCTATCTATCCAGACTTAGACAAATCTAGAATCTAACTTTCAGTATGATCAAATGATACAATACAGATGTATAATATAGATTCAGTTGCCATCAATGACAACACCTGACATGCCTAGCAGTGTCTCTTGCCAACAATATCCCCCTTTGGAATTGATGGAAACACTTAGTGAAAAATGACTAAGTGTTAGAATAGCTCCCCCTTACTATGTACACTTGTGATTTCCAATGCTCCCCCTTAGATGACTTCCTCATTTTTCATTGCTTTCCACTCCCCCTTTGACATCAATGGAAAAGGATGAGATCTGCATACCAAAATTTATGCAAAGATTCTATGGGCACATATATACAAACAATCCTTATGTCTTGTCTACATGAACTTAAACACATCACCAAAAATGTTTTCCAATAGTGTCAATTCACTGTCCCAACTTTTCTTCATGCTATCCAAAACTGAAATATGACCACTAAATAAAAATACCTGTGGCTCTACCTTCTGTAGATCAATGGGATCACTTGTTAAAGTAGCAGCTTGAGCTTCTATCAGTGCATTGAACATTATTTCTAACTTAGGGGAAATCAGTCTCCGGAGTTCACACATCCTTGCCACAATATTTTCTTTTTCTTTCACCAATTTCTTTATTTCATTAATCAAGCTAATTACTTGACATTCTTGACTTGCCGGAGATACTGTCAAAGGAACAAAGGATTGAGATACATTTGACAATTTTTGCTTGGACTCTTTTATTTTCTTCTCAATATCTTCTACAACTTTTGACCAAGATAAACAAAATTTGTACACATCTCCTCCTTCAGTGAGGGCATTTTGAATACTCTTTACACTAGTATCCAACACAATTCTCTCATTGTCAATCATTCCTTTCAATTCAATAAATATTTTATCACTAAATTCATTTTAGACTTTGACTTCCGCTAACTTTTCAAAAGACTCAAAGTGAGTACTTACAGAGTTTATCAGACTCTTCAATTGACCAGAGGGGGATACTGGTGAATCCTTCTAAAATGTAGGCATGATTTTTTCCAAGATGCCTGATGCAAGACCAAGAAACTCACTATCTTCTATATGGAACTTCAAGATTTCCTTTCTGGCCTTATCTTGTGCAAAAGAGGCCAGCTTCATCTTCTGTACTGGTGATAGAGTATCAAAATCGATTGGACCTTGTATTATATCTAGATCTTCTGCAACTTGTTTATCTTTATCCAAAATTTCTTTCACTGCTTCTGTAGTGTCTCTTTCCCAATATGATGTTTCTATTTTATACTCTTTAGGGCATGCATCTTCTCCCTTTCAGGAGTCAACTACATTGTCTTTCTTATCATTTTCATTCTTTTTGTCTGCTTCTGCTTTCTTTGCATTCTGTTCTTTATTCTTCTTAGAATCACCTTTAGTAGGAGCATTTATTTCCATATTCATCTTTGTATTTTCTTCACTAGATTGGTCTAGAGGAATTTGAGTATCCTCTACACCATCAACATTATCTTCCTTCACCATCTCTTCATCTCCTTTATTTAATAGTTCCTCTTCTAGAATAGAGAAATTATCTACCTCAGCTTGTTGCTTGTTTTTCTTCAACTCTTCATCCTTCAGAATGGATGTATCATCAACATCAACAGGTTCTTCAGTGACCACGTAAAACTTATTCTTGTCTAGGGATTTCTTTAGAATTTTTTTTGTTTCTTTAACCACTTCATCAATGTCTCCAATCATTAGCTTATTCATCATTTTCTTGCTTCTAAATTCATCTCTAACTTCTTTGAAAAGTTGATTTGCTTCCTTCCTAGAGATTACCAGACACAGACTGGACAACACATGTTCTGTTAGCTCCAAATCCTTTGCTTTAGCAATTTCTTTTCTCATCTCCAAAATGTCTCTTAGACTCTTAGGGATTTCTGAAAAAATTTCCACAAGTGCTTTGTTGAATATATTCAAGTACTTAACAGTAACATCCTCCAAAACTTTCTTATTGGCATCATCAAGGTTGTCATAATATTTAGTCATTGGCTTTAAGTTTCCATCTATAGTGATTGAATTTATGATGTCTTCCATAGAAGGAGTAGGCTTCTCAACATAATCCTCTGACTTATGCCTTTTACTTGACTTTTTGCTTCCGGATGGCTTTTCCTTGGACACTTTAGCAGTCTTAGTGCCTGAGGCCTTCAACTCTTTAACCTCACCATTTGACTCAGTCTCTTCTTCATCCTCCTTCTCCACACTGACATATGACCTTTTGCCCCTTAATTTTGTCCTTTTTCTTTCCTTGCCAATAGGTTTTTCTTTGAATTTCTTTGCAATAGGAGAAGGTGATGCACTAGAGGTTGTACCAGAACTCCTAGTAGTCCTTGATTTAGAATGGGATTCTACCGGAACACTTCCCTATTTTGTCTTAGCTTCTTTGGTTATTCCAATACTTTTTGTATACATTTCAACTTGCCTTTGGACCTTTCTCTTAGTTTTAGGTCTTTGGAACTGAACATGCGGTTTCAAACTAAGTTCACTATATGTACCGAATCTCTTAACTAAGGTATCTTTTGATTTAGTCAGAAGGTGTTGAGCATACATTTCCAGTATTTGTTCATCAACTTCATACCCCATGGGCATGATCCATACAGTCCTTGGTTCTACTGCTTCCATCAAGCATTGATCTATTTCCACCATGAAACAAATTGTATCCTTGTACTTTTCCACCACAAACATAGGGATTATTTCCCTTGATTGCATCATATTCTAAAAATTCTTGAAATATCCCCAAAGAGAAGTCCTTTGGGCATTGAAGTCACCAATATTGTGTAGGTGCTCTCTTATTTGTATGGCAACAGGCTTGTCACTGGTCCAACACATACTTTTCATCCCAAGCAACTCATTCATAAAATAAAAGAACAAGCACAAAACCAACGTACCATACTTGAATGTATTCGTGTTATCCTTCTTGATTTTGTTTAGATACTCCATTAGCTAGTTTTGCAGTAGCTCACACAAGTCATAGTTAGTATTTTCTCTTAACATTTGATAAGCAGCATAAATGGCTATACCGGACACTAAGTTTTCCCTACTGGAGTGGTATATCTTATACCCAATTACCATAGATGCAAATTTGACATCTGGATTAGTTATATCATTTATTGTCATTGTCCTCTTATCAAACCTTGATCTGGTAGCTTCAATTACAATATGATTCTTCACTAATTTTAGCATCGGCAGTCCACCGGATGAGTTCAATCTTGTTATGGCCTTGATGGAATCCTTAGTGAACTTAAAGGGTTTCATCAACCACATAAATTCAACATGCATCTGACTCAGTACATACTGGACCACTCATCATCATCAAAGGACAAGATCCCAATAACCTGAATGAAATGTTTGTCTCCCAGCACCTTATACTTAGGTCTAAGATCATGATTCTCATCCCTTAGGTAATTCTTAAACAAATCTAGTAACTTCAAATCCCAAAACTCATCTATGCTAGCATGAATGTAAGCCCTAATATCTTCTATGTGTAACACACCATGTGAAACATCAGAAAGGGCACCTAACAGATCGACCTCTACAGATTTGTGTGGATGCTTTTTGAATTTAGGTTAGGGCCTTTCAGTGATGTCAACAACCAATGAAGTAGCCATATAAAAAAGATCACAAGTTCAAAGCTTCACAAAAAAATACCTTTTTATCCATGGGATTAGGGTTAGCTATCGAATTCCCTTTTCGTACTCCAAATCTTTGAGATCTTGGCTTAGGGGCTCTTCTCCTTGTTCTCTTTGAATGAAAAGTGATTCAAATGCTGAATGAATGACCTTTTATGCTCCACAAAACCTAATTCACCATTGTAATAAATGTTTTGCCCTAATTCATCTGGTTACACCATCTTTGAATATAGTCAATCTTCAATTACTCCACAATCAATCATATTAGCTTCTTTTCTTCTAGAATTTGGTTCAATAGATCTGCAATAGGCTTCTTTATCTTCATTCATCATGCCAAATTTAGGAACCCACTTACTGGCAGGGGAAATTAGATTTTCAATGTAGCTCCCCCTAAGCCAGAGCTCCTATTTGAATTCCTTAAGGAATTATCAACACTAGATTCCAGTGCGGACCCATCGTGCCATCATTCACTGCAGCTTTCTTCACCCATGTTTTGTTCATTTCATTCTGGATCTCATTCACATCTACTTTTCCCTTTCGTTTATCTTGTCTCTGCACATTCTAGTTTCTATTTACTGGACCTTTGCTATCATCATTCCTGCTTATGCAGAATCTTGCAATATGACTGGATCTATTGTAATTAAAGTACGTAACATTTCTTTGCTCATTTACTTGATTTCCTCTTGATCTATATTGATTAGCCATGTGTCCAAATATATTGCATGTAAAACATTTGCCATTGAAAGAATTGACATTTCCTCTATTGTTAGAGTTATTCATCATCATACTTCAGCATTCATTAGATCTATGACCATACCTTTTACAATTGAAGCATTGACCAGAGAAGGATGGACCACTTTGATTCACTCTACTTCTACATTGAATAGCTCTATGCCCAAATTTATTGCAATTGAAACAATTTCCATTGAAGGATGGATGGTTTGAGCATTAGGTTGTCTGACTGGAGGTCTTCTAGGTCTGTTTCTCTGATTCCTTGATTTAGGATTTCTTTGACTAGATCCAGAGATTTCACATTTCTCATATCCAAAACCATGCTTATCATCTTCCTTCTTGTAACTATCAATCAGTACCTTAAGTTTAGCTAAGATTATCTTGAACTTCTCTTTGTATTCATTTGCAGCTTCTAGATCATGTTTGAGAATGACAATTTTCCTTTCAAGTTATTCCTCATTATACCTGGTTTCTTGTAGATCAGACTCTAGATGGCCAATTATTATATCCAATCTGTAGCATTCTTCTGTTCTTTCTTTCAAAGACTGATTCAAGTTTTCTTCAGTCTTCTTCCTTTCCTCGATTTCCTTGGTTAGCCTCATCACCCCGGATTCCATCTCATGTTTTAGGACAACTTCTTTTGCTAGCTTCTCACATTCCTTTGTCTTCTCCTTCAGAGCCTCATCCATGCCATTGTCTTCCTTCTGATTTGCTAACTGGTGAAGTAGCTCCTTTTTCTTTTCCATGGATTTGCTCAGTTGCCCTTTTAAAGTCTCAATGAAATCCTCAGCATCTTTAAGGTTCTCTTGCAGTTCTTTGACTTTTTCTCGGGACTAATCAAGATCATCTAAAGCAACTTGAAGTTGTTCATTGACACCATTAGAATACCTGAATGAACCCATTGAAACACCTTCCCAGATCTTCCTCAAGCTATTAAGCTTCTTCCAAGGAACCTCGCTCTGATACCAATTGTTGAAATTAAGGAACACTAAGAGGGGGGGTGAATCAGTGTTCTGCAAAACTTATTATTATGTTCATTTATTAATTTACCACATACATTCAAAAGAAAGAAGCATTAACTTAAGAACAACAACAACAAGATCATCACACATGAACACTGTTGATGTATAAAATTGCACAGGTTCCAACACCAACATGGGAAGTTTCAAGAATGTGGGACTTGCTACTTGAAACAACCTCTAGATTTTAAAGAAGCTGGCTCTTCTTATTTCAATTGGGTTTTGAGTAAAGGGAAAGAGATAAACAGGATTACAGTTACAATAAGAAAATCTAAATTATGGAGATGCGCCTAAGTGAAAAGTATTCCTTCAATCTTAGCATAGTGAACCAATTCTCAAGATACAGTTATATTAAAGAGTAGATACTGCATGATCAATATAAATAGATATAAATGAATACTGTCAAAGGCTTATAACTAGACAACTTTGCAAAGACACAGATAATATCAACCAAGGCACATAATAGAGTTTTTTTTATTAATATTCTAGCAACATAAAAGGCACAGAAACATGCACAGCTATATTAACCTTCTTTTCAGAACAACATTAAGGCAAAATGACATAAACTGGTCACAGCAAAGTCTCTAAATTCTTGATCAAACTTGTCAAAATTAGATCTCTTATCCAAATTCCCTCTCCCTATCAATTACAATTCTACATATTTATAATCACGAACCTGACCTAAGATTTCCTGTAACAACCTAAATCTTCAACGGCCAAACAGAACTAAAGACTACTAAAAGTCCATGACAGTTACGATCTTCTGAATCTGCAACTACTATCCTTCTCACATGCTTATTGGTTGTGGCATAATTATATGTGGCACTCTAACTGTATCAAGGTTAAGACACATGGCAACACCCACGAGCCCATTGCTCAAAAGAAATTGTGACACATGGTAGCATCTGTGTAAAACTCAAAAGGACATGCGGCAACTCCTGCAAGCATATAGCAACAAAAGAAACTTTTTGAAACTGCTTCCACTAGCAACACGTGGTGAAGCCCGCAACACTATAAAATTGCAACAAAAGATGCTATCCAATACGCAGTGTAACAAAAGAAAGTAACACGCGGCAACTCCCGCATAAAACTTAATGCTTGTTCCTTTGTTGTAGCTTCGACACTTGGCGAGACCTGTGCATAGAAAAATAGAAACATACATAATAAGCTACCATAACAACTATCGCAACACTGTTGAAACTAAAATAAAATGTAGAATTACTCTACAGTTCTTGGAGACCATCATGACTTCTAAGCCTGCTATGAAAGAACTAAAAACTGACAAAAAGATATTATTATTGAAATGAAAACTTGAATTATAGATTTTGTAATGTTGTCTGATAGATAAACCATTTTGAATCTAACAGCCCCTACCTACTCTGCAAATCTTGAAAAGAAAAATCAAGATTGATTATATCTTTATGGGAGAATGATTGCAAAATTTGTACCACACCTTTCAATTGAAACTCCGTCTAGGCCATAGGTATCAACACAGCTTCAACTTCCCCCACTATTGATGAATCACTTAGACCTTGGAAAATTGTCTAGTCATTCTGTTTTGTCAAAAGAAGGGCCTTGATATCATCTATCATCAATACTATATTACCATCTGGGAAAGGTGAAGGAAGTCCCAGTTGCACCAAATCTTCAATGTGTTTCTTCATACTTTTAACTCCTTCCTTCACAATATCTAGGAGCTCTTGACAATTTGTAGCTGCAAAATTGCAACTCAAAACTTCATTGACCTTCTTAGTAGCAATCATCCTATCATCAATACCCGCTGTTGATAATGCCTCATCTGTTGTGTCACACAACTTTTTCAACAAAAGATGAGAGTTAAAACCCTTAGTGAAATAGTAGATAAAGTGGCTTGCACAAAAGACTCCACTTTCTCACACAGTTGCTAAGCATTTAATAGAAAGGTCAAAGATGGCTTGAGTTGTATAATCTCCTCAAAGATTCTCTTCCACACTAAAACATACAACTCTTTTACCAGATTCAGAACTCCTACATTCTGTGGTCTATTAGCCAACTCAACTATCAGCTATTTTGTTCTCTACTGCTCAACCATGAACTGTGCTTGAGCTGCACTATTGGCATTTTGCTCCCTCAATAATTTCTATTGTAACTATGTTGCTTCTTGCAATTTGTCCTGATATCTTTTTTCTATAGTAGCCTTCTCTTGTCTTAAAACAACAACTGCATCCTTTTCTTGCTCCAGCTTAGTCTTTAGAGAAGCAACTTGAGCCTGTATAGTCTGATGTATCTGTAATGAAACAGTGGTCTGTAACTGTTTGTTCAAATTATTAATCTCATTTATTTTATACTGTATTTCCCAAGTGAGATTATTGCTATTCACCTTTTCCTGAGCCAAATTAGCTTCCACCTTTTGTAACTTCTTGGACACTTTCAAGTAGTCTGTAGCAACCACAATTGTAGTCTAAGTCATTAGCTCAACCCAGTCCTATGGCCTGAAGAGAGACATATCCATGGCCACTGCATTCATAGCATAATCTTGTGGTTGCATTTGCTCATTGGGTTTTACCACATTTGGAGACAAATGTGTCAAAGTTAAAGACTGTTGAATAGGGTCAAAGAAAAATTTCATATGAGCCACTGTAGGGCTTTTGTTCTCTTTCTTTCTCTTCTTTTCCATTTTGGCCTCTCTAGCCTTTCTTACTATATCTACTTGAGCTTGGAAGGTAGGAGGAGATGCAATTTATCCTCCAACAAAGGGGTGACCCTGAGGCAAGCCATAAGGAATAGCAGATAGTTGTTGGCTAGGGGGATTTTGGGGCAAGACTCGCTTGGGCATAAATGGTGAAAAAAATGGTAAGGTTATGACCTGTGCAGACATGGCCAGTGCACTAACAGGTGGAGAAAAGGTCTGTGATAGCATAGCAGAAGTGGCAGGAGATGTAGAAACTTGGGGACTTTGGGGTGCCATTCCTAAATGAGAAGAAAGAGAGGTAGGAGGAAAGAGAGAAGAAATGCTTACCTGAATGGCTGGAGAGATGATTGAAGCATATTGTTTCTGGGGTATAGGTGCTTCTTCCTCCTCTTCTTCAATATTCAGTCTTCTTATCTTCAAAGGCCTTTCTATTGTCTCATTTGCTTCTTCTTCTTCAATATTCACAACCACTAGTTGTTGCAAAGGGGCCATTCTGGAACCCCCAGATGTCGAAGCTGTATGGGTCCCAAGAAATGGCAATGACACAAATCCTTTTTGTTTTTCAAGGGTACTAAGGGATTGAGGCCATGGAGATCTAGGGTCAGCTCCTCTACTTCTTTAGTTGTCCCTTCGCTACCCTTCTGAATTCTGCTTGTATCAAGGCTTGAGGCTGGAGACAGATGCCATTCATCCCATATTGATTCCTATGTCTCATCTATGTCTACATCTCCAAATGTATGGGTAATCTCAGAGATTTCTTGTCGATATTTCCAATAGGGCTCAATTTTCTCTATGCTCCAGTCTTTGCTTTTTAATATTCTCCTCAAACCCTGAGTCATTTTTATTTTAGGATCATACTCTTTTTCTTTCACATAAAAAGTCTCCCAGGCCCTAGGGCCCTCATAAGGCAGATCAGTTAATTCCACATAAAGGTCTAGGTTATCTTCTTTTGGGGACCTTCTATCCTCCTAAAATGGGCATCCCTCATGGACAACTTTAGCATAAACTTTATTACTTAAAATCTAAGAAGCCAGGAAACTATCCAGGTCATATTTCCATTTATCCTCTATGATTAGGAAACCATAGGTAGCTAATTTCCTCAATAAGAGGTTTTCTGTTCCCCTAACTTCAATTGATATTTTCCCTCTAGTCCAGAGAACATCATACATCTTTTTCTTTCTTTTCTTGTGGCCATAATCATTGTCTAAAATAGAAACTTGATGAGCAACCTCTAAAAATGTGACCCTAGGGGTCAAGACTTTGGGTAGTAAAATAGGCTCCCTACTAAAACCATGGACTTTGATTATTGTAGTGCAAGCTCCAAAAAAATAGTAACAAGGTATTGGGCAATTTGTTAGGAGACCTTTAATGCTCTATTTCATCCTATGCTCTACAGGCTCAGGGCTTAATTGGCCAAAAGTAGGGGTAACAAAGAATTCAGAAAAATCATAGGGATCAGTTGTATCAGATAACACATAAGTCCATGCAGACATACAAATGGTCCTATTACCATCAGATTCTAGGTCATACATATTCAAAGGCATATACTAATTGAATAGGCTAACATTCTGGTACAACATTAGATGGAACAGATATGCAAAATACTTGAACATGCACTTGGTTTTGAAATTGGCAAGCTGGTCAATCATTGCCACTACAATTTTCTTTGAGAAATCTAGCTATTACTCCTGGGACTTGTCAATGGTTTTCAATCTGAAAATAACAGCCAGCTGCCAGTCATAAACTGTAGAGTCTTCATTTAGGATGAAAATAAAGGCCAACATAGTGAGAGCATCTTGGACGTCGGGACTGAATTGAGCAAGACCAATGGGTAATGTAGGCAACTGTGTATTGTCCTCTCCTAGACTCATTTCAGTGTTTAGAAACCTCACATTATCATGGACGTTTGCCCAGGTACCTTGCAACTTAGCGACATTTGGAAAAGTAGCCATTCTATTATATTGCAGAGCCAACATGTCCTTAATTGCTTTAGGGCTGATTTGTATCATGAATGGGCCTTGTTGATGTTGATAACTGAGAGGGGGGTGAATCAATTATCTTAATTAATTTAACTTTTTGTTCTTCTTTAATAACTAGTGCAACATCAAAACAAATAAGCATCCATAACCATGAAAGCAAAAACAAAATCAATACACATAACACAATATTTTGATGTGGAAAACCCTGTTAAGGGAAAAACCACGGGGTGACTAACCCAATATTGTATTCTCTATTAAAAGAATAGAAGTACAAAATGGCACTTGCCAATTAGGGCTCACTGCCTGAGCACACTACTCACAAGAGGCTCACTGCCTACAAGAGACTCACTATCTACAAGGTACAAAGAAAGTAACAAGATACTTGAACTGATGAGAAACATCCACATATGTTGAGGTTCAGTTCCGGTTAGGCTTAATACACTGATCTACTGCACTTCATTCTTCCTCTTCTTTGGAGCTGCTGTCCTGTCACATACCAAACCTATGTTACTACTCCCACACTTCTCTCTACTTTTCTTCACACTTCACAACACACCACACACACCTTCTTAGTGAAATCCATCTAGTATATATATCCACACAAAGGATTTCAACATCTTTCTAGTCGACATCTGGAATACTCAATATTTTCCCAAACTCTGGTTTGTTGGCTGAATCCTTGCTTACCAAGAGATGCGTATCAAAAGATGCTTATAGAAGTCATCAATCATGTCGACCAATCATGAATGATCCCTTAAGAAACTTGATCACCACTAATATCTCATCTAGATTAAGGTCTGATGCTCTATCGGTCAGTTCTTCCTTAGTCTTCTCTGCCAAACAGGAACCTAACACTTAGGTGTTCATATCTTTTCACTCTTTCATCACTGGAGGCTCAATCTCTGGAATATATTAGTCATGGTACTCCTCTTGAATTCCCCAAGTCTGTACTTTACTTAGATACCTCCTCTAAGAGATCCGGACCTGACTATCAAACCTTGCTGCATTCTCTGTTCTTGGTTGCCAAACCAAAATACTCTTCAATCTAACTTCTGGTATAGACACACCATGTCCTGTGGATGTGTGGGATGGACTTTGTTTCCATCAATGACAACACTCATGAAGCCACACAGTGTCTCTTGCCAACAATCTTCCCCTTTGGTATTGATGGCAACACTTAGTGAAAAATGACTGTCACACTACACTCCCCCTTGGCTGATGCTCTGTTCTAATGTACACTCTACCGGAGCTCCCCCTTAGCTAGATTCTACATTTTTCACTACTCCTTACTCCCCCTTTTACATCAATGGCAAAGGGTAGGGTCCGCACACCAAAATTTCCCAAAACCAATCTATACTTGGTCATATAAACATATATACATGTTTTACTTACATATACTAAAGTATATCTGCAAAAGTTGTCTTCAATTGGACAAATTTTGTTGCTCAACTCTGCTTCATCCTGTCCAAAATTGAGATGTGACCACTCAACAGGAATGCAAAAGATTCTACCCTCTTTAGATATGTCAGATCACTAGTCCGGGCTGTGGTCTGAGCATCTGTTAGGGCCTTGTGCATGGCCTCTAACTTAGGGATAATTATCCCTCTAAGTTCACCCATCCTACTTATGATATTCTTTCTTTCCTTTTCAAGTTTCTTTAGTCAATTTAGAATGGCAATGGTCTGACATTCTTGGTTTATTATGGATGTGGTGAGAGGATCAAAGTTCTGAGATAAACTTGACAATTTACCCTCTTGTTCTTTCACTTTCTTCTCAATATCCATTGTCACTTTAGACCAAGATAAACAAAATTTATATATTTCTCCACCATCTTTAAGAGCATTTTCTAAGCTCTTTATCCCAATGTCCAATTTCTCCTATCATTTGTTATAAGTCCTTGTATCTCAGAGAATCTCTTATCCAAAAATTCTTTCTGGACTTTCTCTTCTGCTGCTTTTTCCAAAGAATAAAAATGTGTGCTTACAGAATTAACAAGAGATTTTAGATTACTGGATGAAGAGGCCGAAAGATCCTTATGGAAGGATGCCATGATCTTCTCTAACACATCGGATGCAATTTCTATCAACTCACGGTCTTCCATGTGAGACTTAAAAAGTTTTTCTTTTGCCTTTGCTTGGGCAAAGGATGCTATCTTCATTGTCTGAACCAGGGAGAGGGAATCAAAACTCAATGGTCCTTGAAGTAGGTCCAGTTCATCTAATTCTATCATTTCTTTTGTCAAGAAGTCTTTGACTGCTTTTGCAGTGTCTCTTGCTGGAGATGGAGTTTTCTTTCCTTCTATGACCTCAGAGCTGTCATCTAGGGTTCTCTCAGTTTGATCTTTTTCTCTTCCCTTGACTTCTTCTTCTTGACCAGTTTTCTCATCTTTTCTTTCTCCTTCTTCAGTTCTGAAGTCAGCAGGGGGATCCGAAAGAGAGATGTTTACTTCTTCAGGGACTTCCTCTTCTAGAGTAGATGAATCCAAGTCCTGAGTCCTTTCCTCACCTATGTCTTTTGACTCTTCTACATTTTTCACTATAAATTCTCCTTCGTTATCCATGGAAGAGGGTTCATCACCTAAGTCCTCTATAACAGGAAGATTAAATCTTTTAAAAGCATTCTGGAGGATATCTTCTATTTCTTTTGCCACTTTGTCAGTCTCTCCGAGCATAAGCTAATTCATTCTTGCTTTGCTCTAGAACTCATCCTTGCAATCCTTGAAGATCATGTTCATTTGTTTTGAAGTGATGGAAGGGTAGAGATGAATGGCTATCTATTCCTAGATCTCTAGGTCCTTTTCCTTAGCATTATTTTTCCTTATTTCAAGTTCCTTATCTAGGCTTTTGGGAATTAAAGATATGATCTCAATGAATGCTTTATTGTAAATGTTAAGATACATGATTGTGGCATCTTGCAAGATCTTCTGGTTAGCTTCATTATAATCATCATAAAATTTAGTCATTGGTTTCAGGTTCCCATCCACAGTGCCTGATTTGATGATATCATCAATGTAGAGAGTAGGCTTTTCAACAAATTCTTCTTCCTTTTCTTCCTTGCCTTGACTAGTAGAGGATTCACCAGATATTTTCTTCTTCTTCTTCATTTTCTAGACCTCCTCATCTGATTCTGTCTCTTCATCATCCTTCTAACTAATGTAAGACCTTGTGGCCTTTGTCTTAGTTCTCTTCTCTCCCTTTCTGAAAGTCCTAACTTCTAGTTTTGAGGCTTTTTGACTCTTAGAGGTGGCTGGTGCAGAGCTTTTGGAGGATCTGGTCTGGGAGGGGGCTTGCACCGGAGCACTTTCTTTTTCTGTTTCTTGTCTTTCTTTCTCTACCCTTTCCATCTTTTCTCTATTGGCATCAACTGCCTCCTTTGATATTCCATGCCTCTTGGTGAATTCTTCTACTTCTCTTCTTACTTTTCTCTTAATCTTAGGTTGTCCAAGTTCAACATGAACTTTTACACTCAACTCTTGGTATGTTCCAAACCTTTCTACCTTAGGGTCCTTAGGCTTACTCAGCAGATGTTGGATATGTAGTTCTAGAATTTTCTCATCAACCTCATACCCCATTGGCATGATCCATACTATTCTTGGTTCCACTACCTCCATTAGGCATTGATCAATGTCTACCATAAAGCATACTGTATCCTTGTATTTCTCAACCAAAGATTGGGGGATTCTTTCTCTGGCCTGCATCATTCTTTGGAAGTTTTTGAAGTAACCCCACAGTGCTGTATTTTGTGTCTTGGCATCACCAAGCCCATACAAATAATCCCTGATTTGTATGGAAATAGGTCTGTCATTTTGCAATATCTAGCCACTAGTTCTGGGTAGCTCATTCATATAGTAGAAGAATAGGAAAAGTATCAAGCCACCATACTTGAATGAATTCTTTTTATCCTTCTTTATTTTCTGCAAATTCTCTAACAGTTGATTCAAGAGAAGCTCGCAAAGATCATAGTCAGCATTTTCTCTTAGCATCTGATAAGCAGTGTAAATTGCAGTTCTGGGTATTGAATTTTCCCTGTTGGAGTGATATATCTTGTAACCAATTATCATGGAAGCAAACTTGATATCTAGATCAGTGATATCTTCTATTGTCATTTCTCTCTTGTCAAATTTTGATCCGGTAGCCTCACTCACAGTTTGGTTTTTGACTGATTTGAGAACAGGTAACCCTCCAGATGAGTGCAAACTGGTTACCACCCTAATATCATCTTTTGTGATCTTAAATGGTCTATTCAACCACATGAAGTTGTCATGCACTCTGCTCAAAACATACCGGACCCACTCATCTTCTGCAAAAACAAGGGAAATAGATGCACTGTCTAAAATGTTTATCCCAGATGGCCTTGTATTGGGGTTTAAGTTCAAGTGATTCATTTTATGGTTCCTTGTGGTAGATATCCATCAGCTTGGATTCCCCAAATTCTTCAATGCTTGCATGTATGGAAGCCCTAATATCTTCTACATGAAGAACTCCATGTGGAATGCTAGAAAATGTGCCTAGGGGATCAACTTCTAGGGATTTATAGGGATGTTTTCTAAATTTTAGACATGGCCTATTAGTGATCTTCACAACATTCAGAGTAGCCATCTATCAAATATTTAGAGAGATTTCAAGAGTGGAAAATACCTTTTACACTTCTAGGGTTCACGATATGAGCCTGATCAAATTGCTAGATGAATCGACTTCTGTTGTTGATCTTTGAGAGGTTTGAGACAATTTGGTTGCAAACCTCCTTCTCTCTTCTTCTTGAATGCAAATGTGCAAATGATGAACAAAAGCACCCTTATATTTCTGTGCAAACCCTAATTTCTCATTGTAATAAATGCACAACTTAAGTTATTCTTGTTGCTTTGTTTTCCTTGTTCTGAGAGATCTTCCCAGATCACTGAGATGCACTTAGAGTTATTCTCGATGAATAATGGCAATCTATCTACCTTTCTCCAATTATTCTATTTATCTGCAAATCAAGATACCTCAAATTTGAATCATACCAGATCTAACTGTGAAAATCTTGTTCTTAACGGATGATTGTTAAACCGGATCAATCTTGGAAGATTAACCTCTTCTAAAGTTCTTGTGGATCTTCCATATCTTTACCTAGGCTTATTTAGATGTTTCTCTAAGAACCCTTTAATCCACAACTTTCCATGTGCCAATTTTAGGCACCAATTGACTGGCTGGGGGAATTTATTTTCTTTTATGACTCCCCCTAAGCTAGAGCTCATCTATTTAGTTTCTGGAAGGAATATCAGGACCAGATTCTGGTGCGGATCCATCCTCAACATTTTCTATACTTCTCTTCACCCAAATCTTGTTCATTTTCCTTTGAATTTCATCCACATTCACTTTTCCTTTTCCTTTGTCTTGGTTTTGATTATGATGCACTGGACCTTTTTTGTCCTAATTCTTACTTCTACAGAATTTGGCAATATGACCGGATCTATTGCAATTGTGGCAAACAACATTTCTTTGCATATTTGACTAATATCCTCTTGATCTACACTGATTAGCCATATGTCCCATTCTATTGCATGCAAAGCATCTACCATTGAATGAATTGTTCATTTGCATATTTCTACACTCATGAGATTTGTAACCATACCTTTTGCAATTAAAACACTGTCCAGAGAAGGATGAATTAGTCTGATTCATTCTTCTTCTACACTAATTTGCTTTATGACCAAATTTATTGCAATTGTGGTAGTATCCATTGAAGGATGGATATCTTTGAGCATTTGTTTGCCTTACCAGAGGTCTTCTAGGCCTATTCCTTGGATTTCTTGATCTAGAGTTCTTCTTACTGGATCTGGAGATTTCACCTTTCTCATACCCCAAGCCTTGCTTGTCATCTACCCTCTTTTGGATTTCAAGAAGAACTTCAAGCTAACCAGAGCTTATCATGAATTTCTCTTTGTATTCATTTGTTGTTTGAAGATCTCTTTTTAGAGTGTCAATCTGATTCTCAAGTTGTTCTTCATTATCTCTAGCTTCTTCAAGATCAGATTCCAAATGCCTAATTATTCTATCCATTTTGTGGCAGCCTTCTGACTTCTCCTTGAGAGATTGTTTTAGATTATCTTCAGTCTTTCTTTTCTCTTCAATTTCTTGGGTGAATTTCATAACACTTGATTCCATTTCATGTCTTACCATAATGACCTCTTTTGATAGCTTCTCACATAATTTGTTCTTTTCATTTAGATCTTCATTAGTATCATTAGCTTCACTTTGACTTGCTAATTGTTGAAGAAGTTCCTTTCTCTTTTTCATACAGATACTCAGTTTCTCTTTTAGTTCATTTATGAAATCATCAGCTTATTTGAGTCTTTCCCTCAAGTTATTGACTTTAGAGTGAGATTACTCAAGATCATCAAGGGCAGACTGAAGTTGTTCACTCATACCATACATATCCATTAGAATTCCTAGATATTCCTCAAGCTGTTAGGCTCTGTTTGGAAGAACTTAGCTCTAATACCAATTGTTGATAATTGAGAGGGGGGGTGATTTAACCTTTTGTTCTTCTTTAATAACTAGTGCAGCATTAAAACAAATAAGAATCCATAACCCTGAAAGAAGAAAAAAAATCAATACACATAACACAGTGATTTTGATGTGGAAAACCCTGTTAAGGGAAAAACCATAGGTTGACTAACCCAAAATTGTATTCTCTATTAAAAGAATAGAAGTACAAAATGGCACTTGCCAATTAGGGCTCACTAACCAAGCACACTGCTCACAAGAGGCTCATTACTTACAAGAGACTCACTATCTACAAGGTACAAAGAAAGTAACAAGATACTTGAACTAATGAGAAGCATCCACATATGCTGAGGTTCAGTTTTGGTTAGGCTTAATACACTAATCTACTGCACTTCATTCTTCCTCTTCTTTGGTGCTACTATCCTATCACATACCGGACCTGTGTTACTACTCTCTGCTTTTCTTCGCACTTCACAACATACCACACACACCTTCTCATCGAAATCCATCTGGTATATATATCCGCACAAAGGATTTCAACTTCTTTCTAGTCAGCATCCGGAATACTCAATATTTTTCCAAACTCTGGTCTGTTAGCTGAATCCTTGCTTACCAAGAGATGCATATCAAAGAGATGCTTATAGAAGTCATCAATCATGTTAGCCAATCGTGAATCATCCCTTAAGAAACTTGATCACCATCAATATCTCATCTGGATTAAGGTCTGATGCTCTGCCGGTTAGTTCTTCCTCAGTCTTCTCTGCCAAACAGGAACCCAACACTTAGGTGTTCATATCTTTTCACTCTTTCATCATCAGAGGCTCAATCTCTAGAATGTATTAGTCATGGTACTCCTCTTGACTTCCCCAAGTCTATACTTTATTGAGATACTTCCTCTGAGAGATCCAGACTTGACTGTCGAACCTTGCTGCATGCTCTGTTCTTGGTCACCGGACCAAAATACTCTTCAATCTAACTTCCGGTATAGACACACCATGTCCTGTAGATGTGTGGGATGGACTTTGTTGCCATCAATAACAACACTCATGAAGCCACATAGTGTCTCTTGCTAATAGTTGAATGGTGTGTGATGGAGGTTGTAACAACTCTACACATAAATCAACCAACTCAAGGCACAGGTGCACATTAGGTACTAGAAACTATGCCAATTGGGAAGTCTAGATCCTCATCCTGAAAGTTTCCCATTGTCCCTTTGATGCTCGGAGGAGGCATCTTTGGTGAGCTCATTCTCTGAGAGTTTTAGTATTTTTATGCATGTGTGTTTTAAATATATCATCAGCAAAATATTTCACCTAGGCTGGGTCAACACTTACTCTTGATTCTGGAACCCTTGTTCTTGGATAATTTTTCCTTAGCTGTGTAGGTGCTGAAGCCTAAGACTTGTTGTTCATCATCTTTTTGGTGTGCTCATAGATCCCAAGTCCTTCCTATGATGACTACGTCTCAGACATTTTTGTATCTTTGTAGAAACTTAGGGGTTTTGACACAAAAGATAAGAGAATTGGGAAAGAGTTGTATTTGGCTTGAAATGCTTGTGGAGAATAGAGCTTGAATGCAACAATAGTTAGGAATACAAAAAGACAATAGCAAATGAAATTCTCGAAGGGACTAATACTTAGCTAAGCAAGGCATTAGGGAACAATTAATGACACATCTCATCATATTAATGACACTAGTAATGAGGGACAGTTAGCGTATCCTTTCGAAATCTATATTGGACAGAGTGTCAGATATGTCATAAGAGTGGCTATCTTTATGAAAAAGTGTGTACCTCTTTGGAATTTAAGAAACTAACGAACAACCTCAAATAAATGCAACTTGCTAAAAGAGGAGGGATTTTTGCATTGTGACATGTGTTCACTGAACACTTATTCAAAAGGGAAAAAGTGGGAAAGCAAGACAAAAGTAGGAAAAGATAAGAAAATAACTATCTAACTATGATACATGATGAGTTTCAGATTGAGGTAAAATGTTTCAAAAAGATCCCATTTACCGGAATCTCCTCAAGTTCTCCATCCATAGTTTCCAACTCAAATGAATTTTGCTGCTTACAAGAACAAACCTTATAGGTGCTTGTCCACAATGATTCAAATTTGTTGTGTCAACCTGGCTTGGAAGCTCTTTCATCCCACTTCAATACCAGAGACCCAACTTCAAAAATTGGATTAGAAATCTTCTTATCAAACCAATTCTTAACCATCTTCTGATGTTTCATTACTAATTCATGTGCCTTTTCTCTCTTTTCTTGAACCTCCAACAACTCAGCTAGTCTGACTTGCATTGGGTCATTTTCCTCAATTTCTATCTGCTTCAACAACTGTAAGGCAGGAATATCTAAACTTAGTGGCATCACTGTCAGTTTACCATAAACCAACTCATAGGGAGACATTTTAGTTACTTGCTTTGATGTGATTCTATTATCCCACAACACTGTATTAAGTAACTTGTTGTACTCTCTCTGATAATTAGTTCCTATTCTTTTTATGAGTCTGATAAGGTTCTTGTTAGTGGACTCTACCAAACCATTACCTTGTGGAAAATAATTGGATGAAGTTTTCAAATATATCCAATTTCCTAAAGAAAACTCAAACAATTTAGTCCCCAAAAATGCTTTAGCATTATTTGATATGATGGTACGAGGAGGACCAAACCGAGAAGTTATACCTTCTAAAATTTCTAGTATGACCTTTTTGGTTGCTTCTTTGAGTGGTACTGCTTCACTCCACCTGGTAAAGTAATTTGTTACTGTAAGAATCCACCTGTGTCCCATGTTTGATACTAGATTGATCATGCCAATAAAATCTCAACCCCATTGAGCAAATGGTTCATCCACAACTATGGGACTTAAAGGCATTGCTACATTTCTACTCTTTCCAGTATAGAACTGGCAAGCCTGGCATTCCTTAACCATCTGATGGCAATCTATAAATAGAGTAGGCCAGAAATAACCAACTTGGGTCACTTTGATTGCAGTAGTACTTGCTGAATAATGGCCTTTGGAGGTCCCATGATGCAATTCATGTAATACTCTTTGAGCTTCATCCTTCTTTATAGATCTTAAGAGTATTCCTTCAGTATTCTTTCTAAATAAGATTTGATCAATTAATAAAAAATGGACTCATTGTTGCCTATAGTACCTTTTCTTATTAGGAGAGAGTTCATTTGGGAACACTCCAGTCTTCATGAACTGTATTCTGTCTCTGACCCAAGAGTCTTGGTCAACCTCTTGGAGTTTCAACACCTTTTCATTTTCTATTTCTTCTGACACTGATTTTTCTATGTCTTGGGTCATATATTGGCACAGTCCTTTGCCTTTGACCAAATTGGTGGGCCTTACTTCTACATCATATTCTAAAATCTTTGTTATCCAATTGGCTCTTTTTTCAGTGATCTCACCTTCCATAATATATTCCCTTACATTGGGGTGGGCCACCAATATCAGAATTTTATTTCCTATTACTAAGTGCCTGAATTTCTTAAGGGCTTTTACCATAGCATATGCTTGTTTCTCCATGAAATTATATCTTGATTCATATTCCCTTAGAGTTCTAGAGAAGAAAGCTATTGGATGTTCTCCTTCTTCCTTGTCATCTTTCTGAGTAAGGACAGTGGCCACACTATATTCACCTCCATACACATACATTATAAATGACTTAGAGAAATCTGGGTTCCTTAGTATTGGGACCATTGAAATGGATCTCTTGATTTCTTCAAAAGCCTATCTCCCTTCTGCTGTCCATTTAAAGACCAAGTTTTTCTTAAGCAACAGTGTCATTGGTCTAATTAGACCTACAAAATCAAATATAAAGTGGCTGACAAAGTTAATTTTCCCTAAAAAGGACTGAATTGCTTTCTTGTTAACTGGTAAAAATAGCTTCATTATAGCTATGACCCTCTCTAGGTCAATGGAAATCCCATTCTTTGACACTATGTGTCCCAAAAGTTTACCCTGAGTGGTGCAGGAGCTTCAGTTTTAGTCATTTTTTTGACTATATCATTTTTGTGATCTTGTTATTTTGGTTTTTCCTAAGGGTTTGAAATCCATTTTCATGTTTGTAATAAGGACTTAGTCCATTTTAATTGACTAGTCCTCTAGAGTGTTTGTTAAGACCTATTTTCTAGGTTTTCTCCTTTAGAAACTTAGTTTTTTTGAAGAAAAGCTATTTTCCAATGATTCACTGCCTTCATGGGCAGTTGTACGGACAGTAGGGAAGTGGAAAGGTTGCAAAACCTTCTATAAACAATACTTTGTATAAACATGCCAAAGGGGAATGAAAGAGAGGAGTTTTAGAAGACAAAAAACTATGTTTTTCTACTTTTTACTATAGACAGCCATTCTGTACGGCCTAGTACGGACTGTTCATAAACTAAACTTTGGGAAATGTTTTAGGCTTGCTAAATATCTTTCATTTTCATCTAATTAGAGCTCTTGACATCTTTTGTGAAGGAAGTTTCAACTCATTTTGTATCAACTGGTCTTAAACCCTCCATAGCTAGGGTTTTAGGCAAAATGAATCATTCTTCCTCTATCCTCTGAAGGTGATCTCCCATTTCTTGGTGGGATGGAGGAAGGTAGGGTAGAGTTTATGTTTGTTATTGTCTTGTAGGTTGAACACTCCTCTCCAAAGCATTTGGCATGTATCTAACTAGTCAAAAATAGTGACTAGTTGAGAAACCAATGGTGGACAGTAGCAAGAAGGTAAAAATAGTCAATTGTTTTGACAAATACATGATGGAGGTTGTGTTGGAAGGTGGAAACTGACTAGTGTAGGAGCTTGGTGGATCAGGGGCATGTAGAGTTGATGCATTTTCCTCCACATTACCTTCAAATTAGGCCTCTATCAAAGAAAAGACAGTTTGTTGTTTCTGAACGCCTACAGTACTGTACGACTTTGCAACTTGGAGGGTAGGAATAAATCCATAATGGATATTGGAAGATGTAAAGTATTCTGATTGTCTTTTGAAGGTTTGAGGAGATATACTTGTGTTAGTCATTCTCAAGGGCTACAAGAAATAGCCTCCTTTTGGCACTATCATAGGATAGTCAAATGGTAAATTTGTTGTCCACTATCCTGTATAGTACAAAATTTAGCTATTGGGTCAGAGACCTCAAGTTGATCCTGTCCTTGGTAGATGCATTTTGTGTTTGGTGTGAAGATCCATGTTGGTAGAGGAGTTATTGCTAGTTTAGTTATTGGTTAGGGCTACAAAGAAAGAGCCTATCTAGAATCCTACTTTTAGGACAGTCATGCTGTAATTTACTGTTCACTGTCCTTGCAAGTGTAACACTTAGTGACCTGATGTTAGTTATGCATTTGTTGATGGTAGCATAAAGATCTTGATTTGGTAGAGTTGATTGGTAGTAGTTTGAGAGTTCTTGAAGGTAGTTTGTTGTCCTAGAAGATGGACTGTGTATAAGGACTGGTTAGAGCAGTGACTCACCATTGGGAAGTTGAATAGCCTGTGAGGGTGGACACCAGTGAGTGGTCCAGGGCTATGTCAGTTCCTTGAGAAACCTTGTGTAGGTTTATAATAATAAACACCTTTGTATACCTCTTAAAGGAAGCTTTGAGATCTAGTGAACTTCAACAGTTACTACCTTTACCTCTGCATCACTGAGGCACAACAAAAATACATTTCTTAGGATTTAGAGAGATCCTGAACTCTTGACATTTCTTAAAAATGGCCTCTAAGTGGTCAAAATGATCTTTGGCACTCTTAGTAAAAATGGTCAGGTCATCTACAAAGATCAAAATGATCTTATTTATAAGTTCCCCAAATGCTACATCCATTGCACGCTGAAAAGTAGCTCCAGCATTTGACAGACCGAAGGGCATCTTAGTATACGCAAATATTCCCCACTTTGTAGTGAATGCTATCTTATGTTGGTCTTCATCTACTAACCAGATCTGATTATATCCTGAGAAACCATCAAGTAAAGAAAACCTCTCTGACCCAGCCACAATCTGTAAAATCTGTTCCATAGAAGGCAGGGGATAATGATCTTTCAAAGATGCTTTATTCAGATCTCTAAAATCCACAAAGTCTTATGTCACCTTTCTTTTTTCTTATAGGCACTAAGTTTGACACCCAAGTTGAATGCTTAATTGGGAAAATGATCTTTGATTCCAAAAGCTTTTGTAGTTCATCTACCATTAGGGGTTCAATTCTCATATTTACTGGTCTTTGTTTCTGTCAGACTGGTTTTGCTCCTTCAACAAGCTCTATTGTATGTTGGAAAATATTTCTGTTATAGCCATGGAGGTCTTCATAAGTCCAAGCAATTACCCTATCATACTTATTACATAAGGAAATCAACTTGTCTTTTTCCTCTTGGCTAGTAGCATTGCATATTTTTAACTTCCTTCACTAACTTGAATTTTAGAATAATCCTCCTTACTTGCCTTAAGCCTCCTTTTCTCTAAGCTTGCATCTGCAAGGTCAAATAAATTCTCTAAAGTGATCAAACCTTTAGGGAGCTTATTTGACTTTAACTGAATGATTTCATCACCATAAGCTTCCTCAATTTTGGGTTGTAACTGGTCAGCAAATTCCCCTAATTGTTGTAAAAATGAGAGTACTTGAAGATCACTGTCAAAAACTTGCTAATTTTGATCATTGTCTAGAATTGTTGGTCTTACTATAACCTTAACTGACTCATTATTAACTAATAGATCACTTGTTGGGTCAAATTGTGAACCAATTTGTGCCATCCTATCTACTTCTGAATTTTGGGCTCTGGGAACTACCTCAATATTGAAAGCGTCAAAACTATCTATCAGATCCCAAATTCTGTGTCGATAGGACCTCATTCTTACATTCTTGGCTATTGCTTTCTCTCTGATTTATTTTACTACTAGTTTTGAGTCTCCTCTAACTATCAGATTCTTAATTCCCTTTTTCTTGGTCAGCACGAGACCATGCACCAAAGATTCATATTCAGCATCATTATTGGTACAAGCGAACTGAAAGCGAATGGCTCTTAGAATTTTCATGCCATTTGGGTCAGTAAGGCAAATACCTACTCCAGCGCCATTCTTGTTCCTAGCCCCATTAAAATTTAAGGTCTAGATTTTAGAGTTTCTTTCACATCCTTCACTTTCTAATACCTCTTTTCTTATAATATTTAGAATTTCTTGGTCTTCCTCAAAAATAACATAAGTACCTAGACCAATAGAGTCATATTTTCCCTAAGGATCACTCTACATCATTGTCAACAACTGGTTGTTTTCCTCTTCTTGTTGGTCATTTTTAGTCCAGTCACCTAATTCTTCAATGAAGACTATCTCTTCTTTATTCATCATGGCACGGGATGCTTCTATCTTTGGGGTTGGTTCATTGGTGATATGGTCTTTAGATAATGGCTCAGACAATACCTTTATCTTTGTCCCATACTTGGTTCTTAAGATTAGGTGTGACCAATCTAGTGACATGTAACCTCCTATCTTGGCTATAAAATCTATGGATAGGCATAAACCAAAAATAGGGGGAATATCTATGACTACCACATCCTGATTGACAGTTATATTGGGACAAGTATATAGTTGCAACAGAAGTTGTTTGATTTTTCCTATAGTTTGAATAGACTTTCCATCCAACTGCATGACTCCTCTAGTAATTGGCTCATACTTTATCTTTAAAGCATCTGCTATTTGCTTTGGCATGACTATAGTACTGGCTCTAGAATCTACATTGCATTATGCAACAATTTTTTCCCAACTATTAAAGTTAGATAAAATGTATTTGGTTTATATTTACCTACTTCAGGTGCATTGTTCAACAGCGCTGCTATTTGTAAAGGTGTAGTATCTTTATGTTGGATCTTTCCTTTATCAATAGCTCCTTCTTTAGCACTAGTGGATTTAGAGGCCATCTGACTGATGAGTGCCAAGTTGCACCCATGAAATACATCTTTTTAGCTCTCTTTTTCTCCTTCCTGAGTCCATCTTTCCTAATGTTTGCACCCAAATAAGCTAGCAAGATCGTTCTAGTTAATGATTAATTGAGATATATTACTTAAGATTATAATTTTTGATTGAGTGACTAATGTGCATGGAATTGATGGAAAAATGTAGAAACTTCTCTCTTTTTCAATCAATAGGTGTAGATCCCAGGAACATCAATTTTGTGCATCTCTGGAGATAGTCTTCAATGATCTCCAGAGACAATACCAGAGTACCATGACACCTGAAGTTTTGTAGGAATGAGGAAAGCCTCTCATGAGCTGAACAAAGAAAGCTACAGATATCTCCAGAGCTACAGACATATCTCCAGAGCTGAACAAAGAAATCTACAGCTATCTCTGGAGCTACAGATATCTCTGGAGCTACAGACATATCTCCAGAGCTGAACAAAGAAATCTACAGCTATCTCCAGAGCAACAGATATCTCTGGAGTTATAGACATATCTCTAGAGCTGCAGACAGGGAATAGATATCTTTGGTGCCTCCTGAGAGTAGGGCATATTTCTAGCATAAGCTACCAATTAGGTACTCTCAGCAGTGATCTTAACACCCCTCATTTCACTCAAATCACCACCTGAGTGGTGAAGGGTCATCTTTCGTTAAATTGCTGGAGTTTTTATCTTTATCGAGTTTTTGCATGAGTTACGAATAGAACTGATTCAATACCCATATTTCAGGGCCTTGCCACCCAAATGTATTAAGACTCAAACTTAGAATTCTAAGTGGACTTCTGTTCCACTTAGTCTTCTTTTATTTGCATGATTATTTTCCATAGTTAGATAGCTAGTACAATAAAGAGATGGATGTCATCTCATAGAGAAACTGGTAGAGAAGATAAGTGATAGGTCATCACTCATTTTGATATATACTGATAGAAATAGCATAAGAAATATACAATGATTGAATTATTCTGATTATCGATAATCTTAGTTCTGTGATAGCAATATTTTTCATGAATGGAAATTGAATGAATCAGACTGGATTTAGTTGTGATCTTCTTTTGTGTTGATTCCCTACTATAGCCTTTAGCCCCAAGGGTGTAGAGCAAGGGCCCACTCTCACCACCAAGGCGGGAGGCTAGTACCACTATTTTATTACTTTAGATTTTGCTGTGAAAAGTATTTACTGATTTTAATAGATAGATGCATGTTACTATTTTTAAGATTGCTTTGAGTAAATTTCCTATTTAATTATGTTTTCAGCATTCCTTAAATTCATTTAGTAAGTAGACAGATTAATCTTTTCAAATTGGTAGGAGCTGTTAAGATTAGCTAGGAAAACTGGTAACTGTAGAATCCCTAGTTACAGACAGCCGAGCACACAGTCCCTAAATTATTGACATCTGAAAATAGATTAAATGATGAGGTACAATGACACCTTGTCATTTTTGGCACAAGATCTTGTTGAGGAGAGAAACCTAGAACCTAGTTTGGAAGCTGTACCTCAAAACAACAATCCCTTAGATCCTCCAAATCTTCCACTTGCCAATTATATCCAGGAATTACAACAAAAGTTTCAGGCAGATCCTTTGATAGAACCTAATTTCCTAGAACCTCAGGTAGAAGAACTAGTACTAAACATGGAAAATGATAATCATGAAGAAGAGGAAAATCAAGCTCCAAGAACCTTCTCATATCTTTTGTTTTGGCTGCTGGAGACAATGCTCCTATGAAGAATATCTCACCAGCACACTTGCCAAACTTTAGAGGACTTTCTTCTGAGGATCCAAATTAGTTTTTGTTTGAACTCAAAGTAGTCTGTCAAACTTATGATTATGGATCAGATAACCAAAAACTCAAACTGTTCCTTTCAACTCTGAAAGATTCTGCGATGAGATGGTTTATGGGTTTACCCTAGAATTCTATCCATTCTTGGGATCAAATGGAAACAAAGTTTTTTGAAAAATACCAAGATTACTGTAGATCTAGTAATAAAAATGAAGAAGTGTTTAAAATTAGGCAAGGGGAGGAAGAGACCTTAGAGGACTATGTGGATAGGTTTAATTTTGCCTTGAGAAGGTATGGCAACCCAATAGATCACTCCTTGGCCAAAACCCTGTTTGTAAAAGGATTGGATAAAGAATCAAAATAGGCATTGGATCTAATGGGAAAAGGGAATATCAACAAAATGGAAATACCTGCTATAGTAGAACTCTGTAGGAACTATTCTAGAACTCAAGATTGAGTGAGGTCATCCAAAACTTTTAAAGGGAAGAATGAAATAGGACAGTTAATGGAAGAGATTGCAAATTTAAAAACATACATTTTCATCCAATTAAATACCACATTAGATGGGATTCAAGCAAAAACTAGAACAACTGATCAAAACAGAGCAACTGAACCACTCTCCATCTATTGTCCTAGGTGTAGAAACAAACATCTGTTGAGATAATACCCTTTGGAAAAATTAGAGATTTGTCAGATTTGTGATAAGGAACATCCTACTAGTCAATGTAGTCAACTTCCAACCTTGAAAAGATTGAGTAAGAAGAATGCTATAATAGAAGAGGAATTGAACTATATGGGACAAAAACAAGCTGGGAATTTCCCTTATAATCAATATCCAAACCCGCCCTCTTACAAGGGTCCTTCTAATTGGGGAAATAATCAGTGGAATCCAACTTGGCATGGGCCTGAAAATAATCCTCCTTGGGGATAGTAGGATTGGCCAAGTCAACATTAGCAAAACCAAAATTGGTAAAACCAAAATTGGCAAAATCAACCTTGGGGAAATCAACAGTGACCACCACAGTTTGGATCACAAAACATGCAACCTCAATGGGGTTCTCAACAGGGATATAATCAACAATACTAGGGACAACCTAGATGTTTCCAACCTCAACAACAAGCTTTACTAACTGGACCCTCCAACACACAAGGTCAATCATAAAATGAACCAGTTAGCCAACCACCTTTACTAGCTCAGCCTATACCAAACCCATGGAATAAATAGGGAGCAGTTGTTTACATGACAGAGCAAGAAAATCTGGCTGGAATTAATGCTATATATTCAAATAATCTCCAGCTACATTCTGGGAAAGCATTCCCAAGACCATCTCCTCCAACTATAGTTGAAGTAACCAATGATGAGGAACCTAAAAATTTGTCCACTCAACCCCTAGAGGAGATTACTAACAAAAAAGTGCTAAAAGAACCATCCTTGGACAACTCTAGAGTTGCTCCTAAAAGACTAACTCCGGAGAACATTCCTGAACATAATTCTAACAAGAGCTCTGGAGATGGAAAAACTAGCACCATACCCAGAACGGCTTAAATAGAATGTTCCCCAGAAAAAGATCTTACAAAAACAAATCCAAACCAACCTGGAATCAAAAATTTTACAAGAATTCAAGCAACTAAACATTGAAATTCCTCTCCTCCAGGCAAGCAGAGATGTACCAGAACTAAATCAGTTCATTAAACAATATTGTATCAAAACACAGGGTAGGAAGAAAAACTTTGCCTCCACAATACAGGTGGAAGGAAAAGTAGTAGATCTATTGATGGGAGAAATTCTCCTCCCAAAATATGGAGACCCTAGAAATCCTGTCATAACTATTTTCATCTCAGGGGTAGAAATTTCAAATGTTATGGTTGATTTGGGAGTAGCAATTAATGTGATGATAGTTCACACAATGAACCAATTAGTTCTATCAGGTATCCAATCCACAACTACAATTCTCCAACTTGCTGATGAGTCAGTAGCTGTGCCAAAAGGAGTAATCACTGATGTACTAGTTGTGATAGATTCATGGGAATTTCCATTGGACTTCTTGCTACTAGAACCTAGAAACCAGAGAAATGCTTATCCATTGATTTTAGGAAGACCATGGTTGGCTACAGTAGTAGCATCTATTGATTGTCGAATTGGAGATATGGTCATTTCTAATGGGATAGATTTGAAGAAAATATCTTTGTATCCTCCATCTAAACCATCAATACATTATACAGGAAGAGTATGGGTGGATGAACCAAAGAACAATGACAATAGTCCCTCAGTAGCTATGGTAACCATCAAGGAATATCTGGGAGAGTTAGAAGAAGAAATATACTATGATACAATAGAGGACATCACTCACATCCTAATCAATAAGGATGTGATGGAACTCGCCCAAGATTCTAAGAGAGAACTTCTTACTTCTTCTCATTGTACCCTTGCCAACATCATTCCTTGTGGGGAAACCTTTTATAGAGACTTAGCCACTTTCCATATGTTGCTTCCACATTCTTGTCCTCTCAATACCATGACTCTAATGTATGGATTAACTACATCTATGGATCAAATCACAAAATAGGTCAGGATTTTACCAGGGAAAACACTTAATATCAATACTCAGTTAACAACAAATCAAGAAGAAAAACTTATCCAACTTCTAATTTCCCATTCAACATCTTTTGCTTGGGAATACCAAGACATGAAAGGCATACCTCCTGAGATCTGTACCCATCGTATATACACTGAGGATATTAAACCTGTCAGATAGCCCCAGAGAAGATTGAATCCTGCATTAAAGGACATTTTCAAAACTGAAATAGAAAAATTACTTCAAGCAGGGTTTATATATCCAATCTTAGATAGTCAATGGGTTTCACCCCTTGTCATAGTGCCTAAAAAGAATGGGAAATGGAGGGTGTGTATTGATTATAGAGAACTCAACAAGGCCACAAAAAAGGACTACTTTCCCTTACCATTCATTGACCAAGCCCTGGACAACCTTACTGGGAGAAAGTATTTCTCTTTTCTAGACAGATTCAGTGGGTATAATCAAATTCAAGTAGCACCTGAAGATCAGGACAAAACCACCTTCACCTACTCTTGGGGAACTTTTACTTACAAAGTTCTTCCCTTTGGACAATGCAATGCCCCAGCTACATTTCAGAGACTTGTTTTAGCTATTTTTGCTGAACTAGCTAATGAATGCATGGAGGTCTATATGGATGAATTTACTATGTATCGGGATAATTTTGAAGATGCTCTCACAAACCTTGATAAAGTACTAAAATGCTGTGAGAAAAATCAATTATCCCTTAGCCATGAAAAGTGCTTCATGATGGTAGAGGAAGGAATTGTTTTGGGACACCACATTTCAGAAAAAAGGGATCAAAGTGGATCAAAACAAGATAGAAGTGATCAGACAGTTGCCTTCACCTAAAAATCAGACATATGTTAGAAGTTTTCTAGGTCATGCAGGCTACTATAGGAGATTCATAGAAAATTTCAGCAGAATAGCAGCCCCCCTATTTACCCTGCTTAACAAAGACACAGAATTTCTGTGGACAGAAGAATGTCAATCAGCATTTGAAACCTTGAAAGAGAAGCTACTATCACACCAATTTTAAGAGGACCTAATTGGACTTTACCATTTCACATACAGACTAATGTTTCAAATGAGTCCATTAGGGTAGTTTTAGGACACAAGGAGGAAGGAGAAAGTATGCATGCCATTTATTACATCAGTAAAAACCTTACCTCTGCAGAAAGAAATTACACCACAACTGAAAAAGAATTCTTTGCAGTCATCTATGCTATAAACAAATTCAGGCATTATATCATTGGATATAAGATATTTGTACACACTGATCATGTAGCCATCAAGTACCTAATGAATAAACCAGTAGTGGGTGCAAGGATCATCAAGTGGTTATTGCTATTGCAAGAATTTGATATTACCATAGTTGATAATCTAAGAAAGTTTAATTTGGTTGCTGATTTTTTTTCAAGATTGCATACAGGAGGAGAAAACCAACCAGTGGAGGACAAGTTCTCAAATGAACATCTTTTTGCTATATCCTCTACTGCACCTTAGTTTTCTGACATAGCTAATCTTTTAGCTACAGGCTTGTATCCATCCCATTTTATCTCAAAACAAAGAAAATGTTTGGTTAAAGAAAGTTTATCTTACAAATGGTTGAATGGTTTACTATTTAAATGTGGTCCTGATTTCATTCTATGCAAGTGTTTAAAGGCTGATGAGATTTTTGATGTATTGATGGCATGCCATGATGAACCATCTAGTGGCCATTACTCTTTCCACTGGATAGTCCACAAGATCCTCGGAGCTAGTTACTACTGTCCCTCTCTTCATAAAGATACAAAGAAGTATGTGCAGCACTGTGACCAGTGCCAAAGGATGGGATAGCCAACCTTTACCCAGGAGATGTTATTGCATCCTCAAGTCATGATGGAACCATTTGAGCAGTGGGGTTTGGACTTTGTGGGACCAATTTTCCCACCATCATCATGCAATGAGTACATTCTAGTATGCATAGACTATGTTACTAAGTGGGCTGAGGTTCAAGCATTACAATTTGCAAGAGAAGAAAAAGTTGCTGATTTCCTTTATAGTAAGATTTTCTTAAGGTATGGAGCCCCAAGATCAATAGTTTCTGATAGAGGAACTTAGTTTACTTCACAGATAATCAAAGCATTCACAGATTTATATCAAGTCAAGCATAGAAAGTCTTCACCTTACCATCCTCAAGCGAATGGGCAGGTAGAAGTAACCAATAGGGAACTTGAAAATATTCTGACAAGGATAGTAGCAATGAACAGAAAAGATTGGGCTAGCAGATTACCTGAAGCAGTTTGGGCTTACAATACCACTTGGAAGTCCACAACAAAATTCTCACCATATGAATTAGTTTATGGGAAAAAGCCTATTTTGTCTATAGAATTTGAACTCCAGACACTTAAAACTACATTGGATATTGGTTTACCATTGTCTATAGCTCAACAGAATAGAATTCTTCAGCTCAATGAGTTGGATGAAATTTGGACAGAGGCCATTCAGCAAATAGAACTGGTTCAGTATCAAAGGAAGCAATGGCATGACCAACACATCAAAAGGAGGACATTTCAACAAGGTGATTGGGTTCTTCTTTATGATTCTAAATTTAAGGAGTTCAAAGGGAAATTACAAACTCACTGAATGGGTCCTTATGAAGTAAAGGAAGTTTTTGAAAATGGAATTGTATTATTGGAACCTATTGATGGAAGCAGAAACACATTTCTAGTAAATGGTCATCGAATCAGGCTCTATAAAAGACCATCTACTAAAGAGGAGTTTCTTAATGATTTGTGTTTTGATACAGGGGATACCTCCTCTGTCACAGTGTTGGATTGAAAAAAAGAAAAAAAAAGGAAGGTTGAAAACCAACAAATGGCTTCCTTCTAAAAAAAATGAAGGTTGAAAACCAGCAAATGGCTACCTTCTAAACAAAAAAAAAAGAGAAAGATGGAAAACCAGTAAATGGATGTCTTTCTCAACCAAGGGAGTTGAAAACTAGAAAATGGCGGTTCCCTTCTTCAGGACAGTTGAAAACAATTGAGCTCTGGAGATGATCAGGTGCCAGGAGTTAGTCAAATGCACCTCTGGTGCTTCCCAAACCAAGAGCACCTCTAAAACTTCCCAAACCAGGAGCACCTCCAGTGCTTCCCAAACTAGGAGTACCTCCGGCGCTCTATCAATAAAGAAGTCAATTTCAATAATAAGAGAGGGGACCCATATCATCATGACTCATCCTCTACTTTATCACAAGAATAAATTAAATTAGCACGCATATCATTTGCAGGGGTATTCACAAAGATGGCACTGACGTCACCCAAGGACCATGGATTCTTGAACCACTTAGTGAAATGATTGCAGGTCATGTACTAGTGGAGTAGTGGGCACTATCTCAAGCCACCAAAAGCTGCTCATATGCCACGACACGTGCAGTCTCATAAAATGATGCAGCATCTCTCCTATGTACATTGCCCTCATAATTAAAAAAATGATCTAGGTAATTCTATCTTTAATTAATCATTAATAGCAACTGTCTTGTCTTTCTATTTTGGGTGCCACCACTATGACGCATCCTTTACCCATCATTTCCTTTTCTACATTCACGCATGCCACCATCTGTGTTGTACTGCCACCTTGCCTCCGAAGTGTCCTGTCATTCTATCGCATTTATGACTACCTAGGTACTCTAACTAATCTGCATAAGCCTAAGCTAAGAAACATAACATTCCTCATTCAAACTTCTGAAGTACCCTGAAGGACAGAGCAAATTGAATAGTCCTCCAGAGCCTACAGAGCAAATTAAACAGTCGTTCAGATCCTGTAGAGATAAGAGAAAAGGATAAACTATAGATAGAGGAGGTGAGGAATTAAGCACAGAAGGTGGAACTAATTTAGCAATGGGGGTAAAGAAGAAGTCTGAGCCAGAAAGTGCTGCAGGTCTTCTGCAGGATGAAGTTGTAGCAAACATTCTAAGAGCTACAAGATGGTTAGACTTCCTAGAAAAATTTGAAGGGTTTGAGGAAGATGTGGATGAATTCCTCAGAAATTTAAGGGACAATCAAATAGCTGTCAAAGGAGTCTAAATCAATTTCTCCTCAGCCACTATCAGTAACATTTATGGACTTCCTGAACAAGGTGAGAGGTTTTATCACTTGAAAACCTTATACACTGATTTAATTAAGAATTTCTCTATTCATGGTGAACCTGCTATACAAATGCATTCAAATAAAAATGAAGTAAAAGGAACTCTTAGGTCCACACTCCCAAACCCTTGGCAATCTGTTGCCACCTAGTTGATGAAATATTTTACTTGTGATGGTCAACTCTCTCTAGTTTTAGGACCAATCATGAAAATGCTGATTTTTCTAAGGCATGGGAATGCACACCCTAAGTATAGCATAAACATTCCCAATTTCCTGTATTCTGCCATCAGGGCAACTACAGAGAAATATCAGTAGAATAAGGGTCCCATGAAACATCATGGCCTCATTTTTCTAGTAGTCAAACACCACTTCATGTCTTAGGCCAATGGGGAAGAATTATGGAAAAACTTTATTGAACAAGATTCCCAGAATAGAGGACTAGAGATGGCACAACCAAGAGGTGAGAGTTCTCCCACTCACCAAGAAGAAGAAACTGAGCCTTCAGCCTCCTCCATAGCTATTCAAAGAGGAAATAAACCCTCACGGGAGGCATCTTCATCTGCAGCCCCTATTTCTAATAAAAGGAGGAAAGACAAAGAAATTACAGAGTCTACTCCTAGACAAACCCCATACATGACTTGATTAGTCAGGAGAAAGATGATTCTAACTGAGGAATCTTTCCCTAAGGAATTAACAGAGGAGAGGTTAGGATAGAGAATGGAGGGCACCTGGTGGGCTAAAGAACCATCTCATGATTCAGATGAGATCCCTCTAGTCAGGAAAAGGAAACAAAGAGAAGTTTCCCTAGCACCATCTATTCCTCTAGGGTCTAACCCAATTTCAGAACCATCATGTGCTCTGGAGACAGAACACATACAAACTCTTACAATTTCCTCAAACTTTGAGGATGAGAGACCTACTCCGGAGGCACCTGCCCCACCTCTGCTATGGAGAAGCAAAAGGTAGAGATAGCTCTCATAGGTTGAGGAAGATACTGCCCTCCTGGCCAAGGTACTCCTAGGTTTTAGAACATATGAGGATAAGGCTGGGCCTTCATCAGTGCCAGCAGAAGCAGAGGAACCCCAAGAGGACCCTCAAGATAGGTAGTTTGCAGAAGAAGATGAAACAGGGCAAATGGATACAATTGACAGTGCAGGGTAGATGGCCATGGAAACCCCTGATGATCAGCCAACAGCCACAAAAGAAGTAGAAACCTTCTCTCATCCCTCTGATCAAGAGGATGTGGAAATTTCAAAAGAACAACAAATGATGAAAGAAATTGAAAACTTAAAGAGATTACTCTGGGGGAAGAATCTAATTATTACTGACCTCAAGAAGGTTAGAGTAGAGGTAGAAATGGAGCAAAAAGAAATCATTGAAAATCTACAAACAGAACTCCAAAGAAAAGACAAGATCATCTAGGAGAAAAAGGCAGAATTAGAGGCCCAAATAATTGAGGCAGTCAAATTGTTGGAAGAGAAAGAGAAAGAGGCAACACAAAGTGTTTCTAAGCTCACCATGGCTAAAGACAATAGCCTCACAATAATGGCAGCATTGATTGAGAAAATACAAAGCTAGGATAGACAGTTAACTTGGGCCAACAATAGACTAGATGACCAGGAGGAATATATTCAAGAGTTGGCTAGCCCAAGGGCAACCAATGAATAGGAAATCCAAATAGATGCATATGTGGGTCCAATCCCCATTGACATTCCTAAAGCCCTTTTCCATTGGGAGAAGAAGTGTAGAGAATATGAGGCTTCCAAGACTATGTTGCAATTACAAAGGGCAGTCACTGCCAAAACAAAAAGAATAGCAACTTTGGAAGGAAAAATCATTGAAATGGCCTCCCTTTCTTTAGAAATTTTATCCTATAGGCCTCCAAGTGCCAGCTATTCTATGTTCTTACAAGAAAGGGTACTACAAAGGAAACTCTCTTTAGTCATGTCTGACCTAGTTGAGGATACAGAGATAGCAGAAGGATTCATGACAGCATATACAAGGAGTAATGATGATGACAAGAGTTTCTTGTGTGAATTATACATGCATGGGTTCTGTGTTAATGATATAACTTTCATTTTTAATCATTTTGTGGGGGACTTTCAGCTTAAGGCATTTATGTCCCTAATGAGGAATCATCAGATCTGGAATGAAAGGATGGAAGATCATCTCAAGAAAGATTTAAAAATAGATCTCTTCATCAGGAAGGAATGTCCCAATCCCCATGCTTTTAAGATTCAATTTAGGTCCTTTATCTATCATCTTGATAATAAGAAATTTTTTTTCCATTATACCTAAAAAGTTTGCAAGAGTGCTCCATCGATTTTGGTCTTTTCATGATCAATTCAGCAAACCCAGTACTTGCCATAGCAAAGAAGAGATGGAATATTTTGACCTCGGAGTAGAAAATGAGAGAGGTGGTCACCCCTGCAAACTTAAGATTATTTATGAGAAAAGAAAAGTTGATATCCAAAATGATGGATAACGATAAGCAGGAATGGATAGGTGGATGGTTCAAGCCCCCTCTAATAATTGAACCACCACCTGTTTGGGCAGAATAGATGGAAGATGAGAAATTATAGGACTGGATGAAGCAGGTTGATGAATACAGAAGCAATGGTAATATCAACTGCACAACTTGGACCACCTATCCATAGGATTATAGCTTGACTGACAAGATCCTTCACCAGAATAAATCCAGAATGTGAGAAGCAGGAGGACCTGCCAAACCTTACGTATGGGGGGCTGATGAGTGCCAAGTTGTAACCATGAAATACATCTTTTTACCTCTCTTTTTCTCCTTCCTGAGTCCATCTTTCCTAATGTCTGCACCCAAATAAGCTAGAAATATCGTTCTAGTTAATGATTTATTGAGATAGATTACTTAAGATTATAATTTCTGATTGAGTGACTAATGTGCATGGAATTGATGGAAAAATGCAAAAACTTCTCTCTTTTTGAATCAACAGGTGTAGATGCTAGGAACAACAATTTTGTGCATCTCCGGAGACAATACCAGAGTATGATGACACCTGATGTTTTGAAGGAATGAGGAAAGCCTCTCCGGAGCTCTGCGGGAGTCTGTAACATCTCTAGAGGTGAACAAAGAAAGCTATAGATATCTCCAGAGCTACAGACATAGCTCTGGAGCTGAACAAAGAAAACTATAGCTATCTCTAGAGCTACAGATATCTCCAGAGCTATAGACATATCTCTAGAGCTGCAGACAGGGAACAAATATCTCTGACGCCTCCTGAGAGCAAGGCATATTTCCAGCATAAGCTACTGATCAGGCACTCTCAGCAGTGATCTTAACACCCCTCATTTCACTCAAATCATCACCTGAGTGGTGAAGGGTCATCTTTAGTTAAACTACTGGAGTTTTTATCTTTATCAAGTTTTTGCATGAGTTACAGATAGAACTGATTCAATACCCATATTTTTAGGGCCTCGCTACCCAAATGTATTAAGACTCAAACTTAGAATTCTGAGTGGACTTATGTTCACTTAGTCTTCTTTTATTTGCATGATTATTTTCCATAGACAACTAGTGCAATAAAGAGATGGATGTCATCTCATAGAGAAACTAATAGAGAAGATAAGTGATAGGTCATCACTCATTTTGATATATACTGATAGAAACAACAGAAGAAATATACAATGATTGAATTATTCTGATTCTCGGTAATCTTAGTTCTGTGATAGCAATATTTTTCATGAATGCAAATTGAATGAATTGGACTGGATTTAGTTGTGATCTTCTTTTGTGCTGATTCCCTATTGTAGCCTTCAGCCCCAAGGGTGTGGAGCAAGGGCCCACTCTCACCACCAAGGTGGGAGGCTAGTACCACTATTTGATTACTTTAGATTTTGCTGTGAAAAGTATTTATTGATTTTAATAGATAGATGCATGTTACTATTTTTAAGATTGCTTTGAGTAAATTTCATGTTTAATTCTATTTTCAGCATTCCTTAAATTCATTTAGTAAGTAGATAGATTAATCTTTTCAAGTTGGTAGGAGCTGTTAAGATTAGCTAGGAAAACTGGTAACTTTAGAATCCCTAGTTGTAGACAGCTGAGGACATAGCCCATGGATTATTGACATCTAAAAATAGATTAAATGATGAGGTACAAATACACCTTGTCACTAACCTTATAGAGCTTCTTGCAACATCTTCTACTTAGGGATAGCCAACATATCCCAAATTGATACTTGTATTGGAGTTCTTTTCATCTATTCCACCACATTCACAAGTCCTAGTGCTTGTGTCTTTGGATAGTAAGAGTACCTTGTCTTCTCTAGCATTTGACCTGAGGCTACTTGATTCTACACCGACTGGGACACTTCTTTCCTAGAGACTGGATTGTGATAATTTTAAAATGGAGGAGTTCTGGTTATCTCATTATTTGTGACTTCAGGTTGCTCCATCATTCTCCTCTTTGATCAAGTATAATAATCTGACTACACCAATGGTTTCTTTGAATTGGATGCTTCATTCAAGAACACTGAATCTTCATCTTCAATCCATGAAAATAAGGCATGTTCGAGAGCAATTTCCTCTTCTTGTTGTATAGACATCCCTTGCATCTGGGCAACCATTACTGCGTTCTAAACACCAGGGGACTGATATGGTGGAGCATTGGATGTTGAAGGTTGTCCTTCTACCCTCCTTTGTTCTACTACCTTTTGCTACAAATTGCCTCTGGGACAGTCTCTGGGCATATAGGCATTATTGCAGGGAAAACACCAGGCATTGGCGTGTCCTACTAAGTTATTTTTTCCTGGAACTATTTCTCTGTTGGGATTATGGGGAACAACTTGTAGAGATGTAGGGACTGAAACCAACTGGTTTGAAGGTTGAGGATTATTTTTCCTTTGAGGGCCTTGATATTGATTTGGCTGGTAAGGGGGTCTATTTCCTTGGAAACCTTGGTAAGGAGGATTTGAATAAGGAGTTTGTTGTCTCTTTAGGTTAATTATCTCATTTGAAAAGGTCCTTAGGATATTCTTGACATCATCCATTTCAGATGGTTGAGTAGAGGTAGTTGCCATAGCAGGTTGTTGAGGTACTAGGAGTGAATACATGGACACAGGTGGAACTACAAGATTCAGAGCTTCTTGTGGCAAAGGTAGGGAGATATCTAGGAACATGGGCATAGGAGGCCTTGGAGGCAGTTTTCCAGCATCCATCAAGTTGTTTTCAGCTTTAACAGCCAACTCATATGCTTCTGGCAGTGTCTGACCTCCTAGGGACTAAATCATTACAGATATATCAAAATTAAAAGATTTGAGGTAGAACACAATAGCCATACCTGATAATGGTCTTGCTATAGTAGGAATTCTATCCCAGGTCTTTTGAAATCTTGAGTTAAAATCAGTCATGGCTTCTTGTGGTGCCCTTTTGATAGTGATTAATTGTTGCAACAGGGATGACTTGTCACCCTTCTCACTAAATCTTGTAAATAAATCATCACCAAGCTAATCCCATTTAGATATTGTATTTGGAGTCATAGATCTATACCAGTCCAGAGCCTTCCCTTTGAAAGAAGCTACTAGTAGTCTTATTACCACAGTCTGTTTAGTAATAACATGTACTACACACACATCAGACACATCTTGTAGATGCTCCCCAAGTGTCTTGAAATCTTCTTCACTAGACTTAGGTAGAGCCTTCAAAGCATTAGATGGAATAGGGTCCCAAGTGGCTGGTGGTACTGGGAGAATGAGAGCACTACCAGTGTTCCAATTTGCATAGTTCCTTCGAGGTATAGGTGCTCACATATTTATTCTTTATGTTACTATAACTTGATTCACTCTTCTTCTTGGAGTAGTAACTAATGGTGGTAAAAGAATACCTGGATTAACAACAGACTGAGCTCTTGTCGTAGGTCCACAGCTCTGGCTCCTTGTCACTCTCTGGCTCATACGATCTTGATAGAAACTTCAAGAAAGGTCCCACCGGGCATGCCAATAACTATTGATGTATAAAATTGTGCAAGTTCCAGCACCAACATGGGAAGTTTCAAGAATGTGGGACTTGCTACTTGAAACAACCTCTAGATTTTAAAGAAGCTGGCTCTTCCTATTTCAATTGGGTTTTGAGTAAAGGGAAAGAGATAAACATGATTACAGATACAATAATCAAATCTAATTTATGGTGATGTACCTAATTCAAAAGTGTTCCTTCAATCTTAGCACATTGAACCAATTCTCAAGATACAATTATATTAAAGAGTAGATACTGCATGATCAATATAAATAGATATAAATGAATATTGTGAAAGGCTTATAACCAGACAACTTTGCAAAGACACAGATAATATCAACCAAGACACATAATAGATTTTTTTTTTATTAATATTCCAGCAACATAAAAGGCACAGAAACATGCATGGCTATATTAACCTTCTTATCAGAATAACAACATTAAGGAAAAATGACATAAACTAGTCACATCAAAGTCTCTAAATTCTTGATAAAACTTGTCAAAATTAGATCTCTTGTCCAAGTTCCCTCTCCCTATCTATTACAATTCTACATATTTATAATCATGGGCCTAACCCAAGATTGCCTGTTACAACCCGAATCTTCAACGGCCAAATAGAACTAAAGACTACTGAAAGTCCATGACAATTACGATCTTCTGAATCTGTAATTGCTATCCTTCTTGCATGCTTATTGGTTGTGGCATAATTATATGCGGCACTCTAACTGTATCAAGGTTAAGACACATGGTGACACCCGCAGACCCATTACTCAAAAGAAATTGTGACACATGGCAACATCTGCATAAAACTCAAAAGGACATGCGGCAACTCCTGCAAGCATATAGCAACAAAAGAAACTTTTTGAAACTACTTCCATTAGAAACACATGGAAAAGCCTGTGACACTATAAAACTACAATAAAAGATGCTACCCAATATGTGGCGCACTCTGTAACAAAAGAAAGTAACACGCGGCAACTCCTGCATAAAACTTAATGCTTGTTCCTTTGTTGTAGCTTCGACACTTAGTGCAACCCGTGCACAGAAACAAAAAACATACATAATAAGCCACTATAACATCTATCGCAACACTGCTGAAACTGAAACAAAATGTAGAATTACTCTACAGTTCTAAGGATTTTTTATATGGAAACCTGATTAAGGGAAAAACCATGGTGGGGGTTAACCCACAAGATTTTATACTCTATTAAAAGTATTACAAATGGGAAGGCACACTGCCTAGAGCTCACTGCTCAAATGAGGCTCACTACCTACAAGATCAATTACAAAGAGTTCACTGAAATACTTGAACTGAAGAATAGAATCTAACAATGCAAGATTACAGTTCTGGCTATGCTCAATATACTTACTTCACACACTTCATTTCTTACTGCCCTGGTTCACTATTCTGCCATGATCCGCAACTTAGATCTTCTTTTCTTTGCACTTAATACTCCCACACTTTGCACATAGCACCTCACATTTGCACATACTTCCACCAAAATGCTCGAACCCATCAATCATATATATACACAACATGAAATTTCATCAACTGCAGTTGGCCTTAAGAAAACTTAGAAAGTTTTTCAAGATCACTATTCTGTCAGCTAAATCCATGCACAAACATCAATGTGGACCAAAACCTATGTATTTAGGTGACCACACATGTCAGCCAATACCACTAGGTCTCATAAATTACTTAATCAACCACTTCTCATAATCAACACAAGGATCAAACACCAGGTCAGCCTGTTCTTCACCGGATTGAACTGTCTAACCAAAACTCAATACTCAGATGCTTGTAACTTTCAATCCCTTCATCACCAGAGGCTAAAAATTTGGATTTAGGTAGTCATGACATCCCTTAACATTCCCTCAGATCCAAAGCATAATATGATTACATGTGGAGAAATGTAGACCAAAATGTTGAACCCTGTCATATGCTCTATTCATGTCTATCCAACTTAGACAAATCTACAATCTGACTTCTGGTCTGATCAAATGATACAATACGGATGTGTAAGATAGATTTAATTGCCATCAATGACAACACCTGACATGCCTAGCAGTGTCTCTTGCCAACAAAGAAAAAGTCTCCAACTTATCCTCATGGGAGTAACCACAAATAGCAGAGACCCGGTTAGACTCATTGTCATTAAATTTAATAAAGCAAGGAAGCTTATCACATATAAATTTATGTTCAAACCCTTCAAGCAACATGTTTACATATACTTCTTCAACATTACCAATCACCTGTGGTGATTTCCCATGTTGAAAACCTAGGTACATTTCTATTCGTTGACTATTAGAGCTGCAACAAGGGATAACCTCACGTATCTCCTTTTGTTAATCATGCCCTATATTTGGAATGTCATGTTTGCAATCCTCATCTGCATAGTCAATGAGTTGATCACAAACTTCACTTTATTCATTGCAATAAGCATCTTCAAATTTTGCTTTATTTTCTTCATCCTCATGTGGAATGTCATTGTTTGGCTCACACAAAGCAACTGGACCACTATCATTATTGATTGAAGACACGATGGTTTTTGCACGATCACCTCTAATATTCTTAAGAAGAATAATCCATTTACATATCTGGTAACATTAATAGGTTTCAAATCCTTTGGTAGAGAACTCAAACCCAATTCATAAGATTCACAAAATAAATCAATGCATATTGAATTTTTAGGTCTATGACTCTTAGGAATTACAGATAAAGAAGCCATAAACCTTGCATAAAGATCATATAATGTTTCTCCTTCATGCCTTTTTAAATCAAAGAGAGCTTGAACAAAGACCACAAGATCACAAATGCATGTTGTTAGGACCATTCAAAATTCACTTAGTATGATTTGGTTTCATACATTTTTTCCATAAATTCATCCTAGGAGTCTAGATTCCTTTTACAATTATTCCAATTGTAATTCATAAGCCTCTCATACCATATCCATGTGAAAGACCTTTGTATTTTTTATCATAGATATGTTTTTTTCTCTTACAGCAGCCCCACAATCCACTCAAATAGCTGCCTTGGTGGATGTGCGGGAGCCAAAGGAAGTGAAAAGATAGTGACTGCTTCCCTGCAACATGCAGAAAATCCATTTGCAGTATCATAGTTTACAAAAATTGACTACCATAACCCTGTGACGATCTCAAAAGTAATTGGCATGCTGGCAGTATAAGCTTGAGGAGCATATAATATTTCACTGCAGTCTCACAACAGACAAGAAGATAACTAGTGGCAATGTAGTAAGAGCAAGTAGGGGCAAAGGTTCACCATAGCCCAGCAACGGTCCCAAATGAAGCTTGCGATATCACAGTATTAAGGAGTTTAAGCAGTGTGTGTCAAGTACCATGGCCCCGTGACAATTTCAAAAGGGGATTGTGGTAGTGTGGTAAAAGCTTCAAGTGATGTGTATTGCTTCACTGTGCTCCACAGATGATGATGACTTCAATTGGCTTGCTTGAGGTAAACAATAAAGCCAACATAAAACATGTCCTTTTGTCCCGCATGGACTTTAAAGTTGGCTTGCGGATTGGCGGTATAAGTTCCAATGAGGTGAAAATGACACCGCGCTCCCGTAATAGTCATAATATAAGGTTCGCAGTAAGGTAGTAGGAGATATAAGGGATAACATGTATCCCATCATTCCATGATGATGTGTAGCAAGGCGTGTAGGGTGGCGGTAAGCGGTGAAAGATACAATATGACCATCCAAAAGATCTTGCAGTCCTACGACAGATCTAAATAGGTCTTGCAATGATGCGGTAAAGTATTAAATGCTGAAATGAGTACATCACCACCCCACAGTGGTTATTATTGATGCCTGCAGCATTGTGGTTATCAATGAAAAGACTACAAATCTTTAAGTGCTCGCCCAGCCATTGGATTGGACCAAATCAATGGTCTATGTTTGAATGACATAAATGCTGAGATTTGTCAATTTTATGGCACAAACAAAAGTAATGGTGAAATAACCAGCTCTATAGAAAAATAAAATTTGGAATTCCTTTGTATTTCGTCATTCAAGCAAGTTCAATGGAGATTGTAGATAGTGAATTCAAGCTCTATGTGCACTCTACAGTCATCTTTCAACTGGGTAAGTCAGCTTCATCACTCTCTTCATTAAATTTGGTAGTTAGTTTGTGCTTTACTTTCAACTAGTTTAGTAGATCAAGTGACTATCAAAACCCTAGTTCATAAAAGCATCAAACTATGGCACCTAAGAAATCTGAGTCTGCGAGTAAGAACACTAAACCCCCTATTCCCATGAAGTGGTTCCTTCAATAGTCACTGTTGGAAATTTTACCAAATTTAGTTGACAAAGGGTATAAGAAATTATTCAAGGAAGTAACAAAGAGGTGTTGGGATGCTAGATTCCCTATCTTAGGTTGGAACCTTTTTTGGTACTTCTGTGAAAAGAAAGATGGACAGGGACTAGTTGCAAACCCATGGAATTTGAATTTGGCTAATCTTGTGGTGCCAAATGTATTCATTGATGTTGATTTGGTTAGAATATTGGCACAACACTGTCATGCAACCACCAAAATAGTCAGATTGCCAAATGAGTCACCATTAGTTGATGTGGATAGAAATGCAATCATTGATTGCTTCATGCTCAACAAGCAAGCCCTCACAAAGGTTGACTAGCAGAAGAGTGAACAAGAATATACTGGTTTGAGAAATAGACATAGGAGTGATGAATTGCCCACGTACATGAGGAAATGAGCCAACAATAGAAGGATTTCAATCCCAACCACTGTAATTGAGTCTTTCTCAGTTGATGACTTTGTTGTGTATTTCAAAAGGACATATTTTGCTTTGTGTCAAGTGCTAGGAATTGATGCCCATGATGGAATGCCAATTGGCATGATGATGACGTCCATGAGAATACAGAACCCAGAGGTTAATGTTGAGTATGATTTTGCATTGTTCATTGAGAAGAAATTACATGATGGAGTTTTGCAAATAAGGGAAAACAAGACACCCATGGATTTCAAATATTATTCTTTGTTGTATCATTTAATTTTTTATCAGAATAGAAGAAAATGGCCTAGTAGGATGGACTTGAGCATGATGGATCAAAAGAGATAGAGATTGCCTACATAGTGTTGGTGTTACAAGTGGGACACTCATTGTCAGAATTGTAACTATGTTGTGTTCCATCACTACTAGAATTTTGGCAAATAAATGACTAGGTACCTAAAACTTTTAGTCACGACAGCTAAAAATGATTAAATTCTAGTCATGTTTTGCAACACAACTATAAATGAGTAAATAAATGACTAATTTGATGGTGGGTAAAAAACACATCTAGAAATGACTAAATAAATGACTAAATAATTAGTCACACAAGTAAAAATTAGAAAGAGAGGGACATTAAAATAATATTTCGAATTGGAAAGAGGGAAATTTAGAGGGAAAATTTTCCATGAAAAATAATTCAAACAAAAGAAACCTGACTGCCTCTAAACTCAAGACATTGTTCATGCATTGGAGATGCTGTATAGGGGTTGACTTCACACTCAAAAATAGGTAAGGCTCATTGATGTCCATCTTTTTGCATTGATGAATCGGAACACAATCGCTTGAAGATTTTAATTTTATTGTATTTTGTTAAATTCTATATTGGGCAAACCCATTTTAGGGGGATTTCCCAGAAGTGATAGAAGAGTTTCTGGAGAAGGGCATGGCCAGATACATTGCATTCAATTGCCAAGGAACCTTACTAGCAGGTTTGGTATTCATGCATGTTTTAAACTATAATTTTTTGTTGTGTTTGGTACTCTGTTTCAGTTATTCCCATTTGCCAGATGCTATAAATACAGACACCAAAATCTAATTCAATCTATTGACTATTAATACTTAAACAATACCCCACTCTTATTAGGGATTAGGGTTTCAAAGCTCAGATGTGAAGGATTAGGGTTTCACCTAATTATAGAAGAACTACCTCAACCTTGCAATTTTTTAAAAAATAAAACAACAAATAATCTTATATTGCTTAATACCCATTTCAGTTTCTGCCAACCCTATCGTAGTTTAGTCCCCTGAATAGTCATTATTGTGTTGAAGTATTGGTTATTAATACTAGTGTTGGTGTGTTCTGAAGAGTATTCAATATGTTATGCTGTTAAAATGAGGTTAGATTTTTCTTAATTGTGGTCATCTTAGGTGGTTCAGCTTGGCTTAAAATCCCCAAGTGACGAGCTTGCAGATCAATCTAGGGTTTCTATCTTTTTTCTTCTGTGATATGGAAGTCACCATTTCAGATGTTAATCTCCCTGATAATCATCTAACTAAAATGTCCTTTTAGCATCATGATTATTACTTTTTTTAAAATATAAAGTTCATAGTTTATAATACTAAGAAATCATCAATCAATCTTTTTGCCATTTCCATGATCTGAAAGCAAATAACAAGCACTCAAGATAGAATAAAAAATAACAAAGTCAATTATTATGGGAGCCTAAAATAAGCCTCAAACAATACAAGGAAACAAGGATTACAACCTAGTTTGAAGTCTTTCCCAAAATTTTGAATCAAGAGCAAACCACTAATGATAAGAAACAATAATAGGAAACATGTTTTACAACCTGGTCCCCATAAATTGTTGACACAAAGCAACCTAAAGAAAAAATAAACTAAAAGATGACATTTTTAAATAATCAGAGCTCTATAATTGTTTAATTATGATTAAGTACGTGTACATGCTGAGCCTTCTCTGTATGACGCATAGTACTGGCATGCCCAATGTGTTGATGATTACCACCACCATGAGGATGCTCAACAGGATTCATTGCCACACCAGGAACCTTGGGCCAATAGTTTTTTTTGACCCTATATTTGTGATATGCATTGCCAGCTTTGAGCATTAGCTTTTATGTCCTTCCACCACCAGTAACATGACCAATCATGTCTCTGCAACTACTTGGCACAATCTTCTCATCTCCAGATGGAAGCTTTACCCTGTAAATTGAAACCAATTTCCAAGACTCATCAAATAAGGCTATTAAAAATCTACAAAATAAAAAATTATACAAATCTAAACATTAAGCGAGAACTTAGATAATTGTTCCAAAATTATTTCCACTACCTTTGGAATAATTGCACTTATCAGCTCATTGTAACCTTGGAAAAAAAATTAAGCATAGAAATATACCATAAGTCTCCACAAGGTGTACATCTAGAACTTAAAATAGTTTAAAAATAATTTGGAAAAAGCTACCATACATATGACATCACAATAGATGCATCACATGTTTGTTGCTAGCCAAAAAGCAAGATGATAAACAAAAATGATAATGAGTCAAGGGGAACATCAAGAAGTGGTACATTCAAATTAAATTTTAACCAGCTGCTAAACGAGCACAACCCACTTTGACTTGTCATAAGTTCAAAATATTAGAACATGTACATTTTTATATCTGTAAAGGTGACAAAAATCCAACAATGGATCAAATGTTTCAGATTGAAATGCAATAGAAATGCATTGCAAATGACAACAATCAAATTTGAAATTACTTAGCTCATAAAAGAATAGTGGAGAAAAGGCAGAAAAAGTGTTCTTTGATTTGATCGAGCCAATGAGAAATATTGTCTCAAAAATTCAACTATATCACCATGTCTTTGGCAACTTTGTTACCAATACCTTGGCCAACATTATTACACAAATGAAGAGCATTATGGGGAAAAATAAAAACTAATTTGAGGCTTCACTAAGATAGCTTGACAAAGAGAAATGATACATCTTACTAAGACAGGCATATGACCCCAGAGATGGGATAATACCAAAAGCTAAAATAGATCATACATCTAGACACAATCCACAAAATGTTATTAATGGTGATATCATCTAGGATACCAATAGGCATTGAAAAAATGAGATTATTAATGATTGTCTATTGTTTTGACTTATTTTAACAAATGATTTTGCAATATGAAGTGTCAACCAAGGATTTTATTACCATTCTATTGACTGTCATTTTCTAAGTCATGACTATCAATTTTGAACCAAATGAGGCCTTCCAATGATTTAGTTTTGGGGGCTCATGATTTATTCAATTGCCTGTGATTGATTTGCCTTCCATATCTACTTTTATGACTCCAAGGAACACAAAAAATCAACAATAAAAACAAGATATGATGGAAACTATTGGAGCCAATGGGCCATAGATGTAAAATTAAAGTGAATGTCTAAGCATGGTTAATGCTCTTTTATTTTGTTTCTTCTAATTATATTTGTTCAGCTATGAAGGGGGTGTAAGTCATGGCATAGCTCTGTATCTCTTTATTTCCTTAAGGTAGATCGTCACATGATTCTTATCTTGGTAGCAGGGGTATCTCAACACCAAAAATTATTTAGGATCCCACTCCTTCATGAAATGTAATGATTGCAAACTACTATCCCTTGACTTATCTCTACCATAAAGACAACTCTACTGAACATGTAGAGGGTGTAAGTCATGGCTTGGCTATGTCTAAGAAATTTCATAGTTTGTTCATCTCCATTTCAAAAATATTGTCTCAAAAATACAACTATATCACCATGACTACTTCCCTATCGCAGTACCACAAACTATTTCTTTGACCATCGTGGGACCACGGTATACTAAACATCACTTGAAGCCTTTCACTACACTACCACACTCCTTCATTGAAACAGTCATGGGGCCATGGTATTCAAAACTTAAGTAACTTAAACTCCTTATACCACCATATCGCAAGCCTCACTCGAGGCTGTCATGGGGATACGGTGTACTATTTTCCTTTGCTCCCTATTACCACCATATCGTAAGCCTCACTTGATGCCACCATGGGGGCATGGTGTACTATTTTCCTCTACTCCTTCTTACCATCATACCGCAAGCCTCACTTGAGGCCACCACGTGGGCATGGTGTACTGTTTTCATCTACTCTTTCTTACCGCATTACCACCGGTTATTCTCTTGACTACCGCAGGACCGCAGTGAAGTATCATATGCCACTTAAATTTATACCACCAACCCACCACTTCATTTTGAGACCACTGTGGGGCTGTGATAATCTATCTCTACATACCAAAATGCCACAAGTGCAATCTCTTTATGTTGCAGGATAGCGATAACTGCTCCCTTGTTATCCTTGGTTCCTGTACACCCACCAAGACCTTTTGAGTGACCTGTGGGACTACGGTGAGAGACAAAAACACATCAATTGTCACAAATACAAATATCTTTCACATGGACTTGGTATGGGGTGGTTATGAATGACTCCTGGAATAATTTTAAAAGAAATATGGATCCCTAAGATGGATTTATGGATTTATCAAATATGTGAAGGTATCTTTATTGTAGGTTATTTTCCCTATATTATTTATTCTTGGTTTGAACTCCTTGATTTTGTGGTTTTTTGTTAGGACCTAGAGCTTTCATACGCAGGACCACCTACAAGGTGCCAAAGGAGTCATCTGGATCATGACTTCGGAGCTGGTTAGTATTCATTGAGTCATATAATGGTGGTTGAACTATCCTAGTCTATACAACTAAGAGATATACTTGTGTGCTTTGCATTTTGTTTGTTTAATTTTTTGATGCTTAGAAAAACATCATAAATAGATAGGATGATTTTTTTGTAATTTATTCCTTCAATCACTTGTCATAGGTCTAGTTGGAGGTAGCATAGCTGGTGGAATGGAGGGTGTACCTTATCCACCTATTTATTCAAGCAGAAATGTTGCAAGTTCCACTTTAGATCACCAAAGCCTTCACAAAAACATCTGCACAAAATTCATTAATGAAGAATTTATGCACAAATTCTCTTTTGAATGATGCACAAAGCCTCCACCACAACATCGCACAGTCTGTTGCTGGGCCTTGCGGTGATGTGGGTGATTCCCACATCACCACAAGGCCTAGCAACAAACTGTGCAGTGTTGCGGTGGAGGCTTTGTCCATCATTCAAAAGAGAATTTGTGCATAAATTCTTCATTATTGAATTTTGTGCAAAATTTTTGTGAAGGCTTTGGTGATCCAAAGTTGAACTTGTAACTACAATATCTAATAAAAATCTGCTTCCAAACATACTTTTGATGGATGTTCATATCCTCATCCAAAGCTCTAATTCACACATAGGGAGGAAGGACACTTTCAAAGGTTGAGGAGTTGGGCTTTACACCCACTAGTTGCATTTTCCTAAAATTTTCTAAGGACTTCTAAAAAAAACCCATTTTAAACATATCCTTTAATCACAACATTCCATGATATCACATTTCTTTGAGGCATTTTTTGAAATAATTCACTTGCCTTGTCTATGCTTCCACATTTTCATGTATGTCTAGTAGGGCACTTGTAACTACAACATATAATGATAAAAAAATCCCTGATGTTATGCTTTGATGGATGTCCCTTCCTTATTAATGGATATTTGATGTAGTGCACATTATTATAGTGCAAGCCTATTTTTTAGATTGTTTCATTTAGCATCACCAATATTCTCCACAAGAACATTGTCCCTATTTAAAATGATGGAAATGGTTCACATCTCTCAGAACAATTTCTCTTGCAACAATCTTGGAGATGAATTTAGATGTCTGGTGTGAAAATCAAAACATACTCAAAGGTTCTTAACAACTCTAATGGTTGTACCAGGGGCTATGTTTAACAAACCAAATGCAATTGCTAACTTTTCACTATGGTGGCAGATAAATGACTCTTTTTTCTTCTATTCCACAACATTAAGTAAAAGTGTTGAATCTAGAAATATCCTACTACCTTCATTTGCCAAGCCAATTTCTCCAATTTTGTATAGCTCTCCCATGTTTGTGGATGTGATCTATCTCCTACACAGAAAAGCATGTACCATTTTATGCCCTTCAATCCAACTACATGCAAGTATCTTTTTAATTCACCTATCTTTCATCAATCTCCTTACTATTTGAACCTCACCACACCTGCCCACTTCTGCATAGATGATTTAAAGAACATAAGTTGCAACATTTTTAGGATCCAACTAAAAAAGCAGTGTTGTTGGAATATAGCCTACATTCAAATTTTGAATTATGGGAGATTATATATAGTAAATAGATTGATGGCTATTTAGATAGTGAAATTATTAGCTTTCTTAGAAATTAACTAAAATATCTTGTCTTGAAATATCTAGAAGGATTATTTTAATTAAAGAGGATTTTGTGGTTATTTTTGTAATAATGATTAACAATGATTTTACAGTGTAGCTAGCTTGCTATTTTCATTCAAGAGACAAGTCATCAAAGTCAAGCACATACCAAGAAGATGGTACTCTACTTCAAACCCTCAACCTCACTTAGTTTAGTATGCTTACATGAAGATATTAAGGAAGTTGCTAAACATTAATATATATCATTTGTTGTTTGTGAAGGAGAATCCTGTGAGATCCAATATGGCAGTGGATCAATATTTGGTTTCTTAAGTAAAGATGATGTCACAGTTGGGAAACTTGTTGTGAAACATCAGGTTAGTAATTTTTGGATGTTAAGGCTTCCCAATTGGATATCAAAGATCTTTTCTCATCAACTTAATTTGGAATTTATGTATAATTAATGGATTCTTTCATGGTACATGTCTTTACTGAGACAACACATGAACTAGGGTTGACATTTTTTTTTGAATCTGTAAGGACGCTTAGAGCATCATAATATATTAATATTAATAAAAATGTTTTTATAGATTACAAAAAAGTCCCTTCTTGGCCAAAAAGATAACATATGCAGAGCATTTTAACTAAGAGCCCTAAACAAGCTATAGATCTAAGAGGCCCTTTCTGGCCAAAAAGGAAACCAAAGTTATAGCGAAGCAAAAAACTTAAAATAGAAAGAGTGGTTCACATGCTATCCATATTTAAATCTACAACCCTAAAGCCATGAACCCCCAGTTGGATTCTCTTGAGAAAGGACTATGTCATCATTGGTGAAGGGAACTACCGGTTGTTGGAAATTTGACAAGAAGCTCCATGCATTGAATACTTCCTCTATACTTTCCCTCTTGGACCTTCCAAATATAGATTTGTGAACCCGTAGTGGATTATCAAAGAGCTCTTTATTACCTGATTGCTAATTTGAAATCATCGCTTGATAAACACAGTTAAAACTAGGTTTATTAATGATATCTTCACAAAGGAAGAGTCCCCCTACCAAGGCTGAGCCATCATGGAGATTATAAGTAGAAAAATCTTCAAATAGCTTGACATATGGGACTAGATAGTCATAAACAAACATTGATCTATCTTTTTAACCTTATCAACCTGATGAAATAAGTCCATCGTATTTGAGATAAAATGAGATACCAGATGTGAAGCATAACATACCTTGGATTGTAGAAGAAAATCTCTATCACATACATCTATCAAAGCATCCTCCACCTACTCTTCATTTAGAAGTTTGAAGGCCCTAGTCATGAAATCTGAGTTGATGCTTTCGTGCATTGGTTGTTCCCATGATTGAAAAGGCAAATGAAGTCGACAATTGCAGGGATAGATAGACATTGCAGATACATAGCAAGAGCAAAATCAAGAGGGAAGAACAAAATAATTAATGACACATAAACAATCATTTCTTGCATAAACAGAGGATCGCACGAGCCAACATAATGAATTGAAGTCATTCAAGCCAATGGGGAAATAAAAGCAAGGAAGATGAGATCCAAATTAGATTACATTGTTCAACTTGCAACACTCCTCTTACAGAGCATTCAATGAGTAAAATCAAAAAGACATGCGCGAAGCAAACATCTAATGCCAAATGGAAATCTACATAGATTGCAAGCTTCAAAATGACTAAATATACTACTAATTGACATGAATTAATAATTAAATTGACTAAATATACTACCAATTGACAGAAATCAGTGAACTATGAATAAATATGACTAAATATATGACTAGTGTTAAATCAGTGAATAAAAATGACTAAATATACTACCAAATTGATCAAAATGATGATTAAAATTAATGACTAAATACAATACCAATGGACAGAAATCAGTGAAAAAAATGACTAAATAAGTGACTAGTTAACAACAATCAATGACTAAATTAATAACTAAATATATCAGTGAAAAAAAATGACTAAATAAGTGACTAGATTAGAGCAATCAATGACTAAATCAATGACTAAATATACTACCAAATTGATCAATCAAAACAACCAATATATGACTAAAAATGGTTTAGTCATCAATTTGGTTGTGTTATAAATGACTGGCAATAAACTACTAATGGTCACATGACCATGTTTGGTCATTTATAAGCAGTTTTTAGTAGTTTTCATAGCCATATATTGCTCTTTCTCTACTAGTGCATGATGATTTCTCAGTCAGAATAATGAATTCCCTTGGTAGCCTTTCTCCTAGATTGACCAAAGAGGTCAGAGAAATGTTGCGGCCTCTTGCTCATAGGCCAAAACAGGGTCACAAGCATAACTTTTCTGATTGGCATTTCTTTCTTGATCACACTATAATTAGAGTATATGGGTGTACTCAACCACCCCATGTGCTACCAAAATTTGTGCCAGATAGAATTGCATTTCTTAAATTCATGTGGCAGATGCTAGTGGATGGAGAAAGATGTAATGAAAAACAAAATAAGGGCACATTTCTTCCTGATTCCACAGTGTTTGGTGAATAGTCCATTAGTTCAGATACCTTGGAGGGGTTGCAAGCCTACTTGAAGGTTGAATATTCTTTGGAATCAGGAACAAAAAGGGTTTGTGATCTAGAGGGTCACATGAACTTTGTTAGACAAGTCATTATCACCAAGATGGAGATATCCCATCAAATCAAATTTGATGAGGATGTGATCTTAAATTGTGTCACTTTTGAAAAGGTATATAATAGAAAATGAAAATGGGAAATTTTGAGGAAGATTGAGGATGACAAAAGAAAATAAAACCATAATTTTTTTACGATTTTATGTTGAAGAGAAGGACCCATTGAAAAGAATAGATTTGATAATTGATAATTTTGAAAGAATATATGGTAAGTCTAAGAAGGAGCCTACTAAGGCTACCAAGCTCCCTATAAAGAAGTTGATAGGAGTTGTGATTCAAGAACCTACTCCAGATGTAATGTCAGTATAAGATCCAATTGTTCATGATTCACCACCTGCTAAAAGGTAAAGAAATGATGATGTTTCTCCACTAGTTCCATATGAAATGACTGAAGGAGTTGGTGACACTCAGGAGGTGGCCAGTATTTTAAGGCATATGTGAGAGGAAAAGGAAGTTGATCAACCCCTTGTTGGTCAAGAAACAAAAGCACACAAACCAAAAGCAAGAATTGATGAAAATGCAGAAGGTGAACCTAAATTATAAGAAGATGTAAAGGTTGTGGCTTCTATGAGGTTCATGGAGGATGTTGATTTCATCCATACCCCAGAATTCAAAGATTTTTGGCTCAAAATGAAGATGAAAGAATTTTAAGAAAAGGTGGAAATAAATAAAATGGGTGCTGATGAGTCTCAACATGATCAAATTGTATCCCAAACTTTCAAGGATTTGAAAATTGATGAAATAAATGTCAGCTCTGATGAGGCTAGACAAATGGTTTCGAAGAGTAATATGTTGATCATCCCTGGCCTTGAATTGAAGAAATATTTTTTGTTGGACCAAGTGAGAAACCAAGATGACCCCATGATGGTTTCTAAGTTTGATTATGAGGATGGTGTTAGTGGTTGTGGGTTCAACCCAAAAATAGAAAATCTAGCAATATGGGCCACACAAAAGAACACCAACAAGACAAGATTGTTAGATGTAGTCCAAGAGCTGAGGGGAACAACCATGGTGAAAACATTTCAAGATACATCAGTAGTTGAAGTGGCCACCCTTACTATGCACTCTACAATGTTCACACATGCTATTGTCAGGAAAATGGAGCAAAGATTGCTCGATTATGAAAAACTCAAGTTGAAATGAATGATGAAGTGAATAGACTATATTTGGAGAATGTCAAACTAAAGCAATAGTTGAAGGGTGGTGACTCTCAGAACCAAGAAATTGTGTCATATCAAGCCCCTATTCCACAAATAACCAGTGATAATATAGTCCCAGTAGATCAGTTGAATGCATTGAAATTGAAGTTGGATAAAGAAATTGAAGATTTGAAAAAGAAAAATGAAAAGACAAAGGATGAGGCCAGATTGAAAATCCTTGAGGTGTTTGAGAAGATTTTGGAATATAGAGTGAAATTGGTTGTTGATAAGTTGGGAGATGTGCATGAATGCTATTCTTCCTTGTCTCAAGCCATTGATCAGTTGAAGGTCAATCTTTTTGTTTTGGATTCAGTATACAAGAAATGGCAACCTATACACCATACATTGCTGACCTTGTGCAAGGTTCTACAAAGAGATCCAGGTGCTCCGGCTTTAGTCAAGCCAAGAGAGTAGATGGTGAAAATGATATTGGATGAATTTTAGTATGTGAATGGTGAGAGCCAGAAAATGCAGGCAAAGATTGATTCTTTTGCCACTTTCAAACACCAGTTTATTCCTTCCATTTTGACAGAGGATAAATAGATCAAAATTTTTGATGCATGGAAGAATGAGTTTCATCAGATATTTTTTCAAGTCATTGATTTCTTAAAAAAAGATGACAACATAAACATTCTTAGTTTCAATTTCATTCTCGATATAGTAATTGCTTTGGATGTTGGATATGCAAATTTCATCATTGATGTCAAAGTGTTGTTGGACAAAAGATGGAAAGATCACCAGGCCAATTTGCTCCAGATTCAAGAATATAAGTAGCCTAGTGATTATGTTGTGTACCAATGGGAGCAACAATATTTGACAATTGAAGAATGAGTAGGCCAAATATGTAGAGGAGCAATGAGCATCAAGCTAGAGTCAACATGGTACCAAAAAATCTTAGATGTCCTATTCTGTCTTTTTCTTGTCTTTATGCTTTCTAATATGTATTCAAAATATATTTGATGGTCTTTTTAAGACTTGTAAAAAAGTGTATATTGTAATAGGTCATATTAAGGGGTTGGTATATGAAAAGTTATTTTTGGAATGTGAAAGGTCTGAAGCTTGTAGCTTCCTTCACCCCTATAAGAAGGAAACCAAGATCTTGGGAAAGCTCTCTGGGAAATTGATTTTAGAAAAGGACATTGTAAGGCCTACTCTTCAAAGATATATCAATAAAAGCAAACTACATTTCTGTGGTGCCATATATCTAGTTCTCAATTGCTTGTTGAATGTCTTGTTATACTTTATCTAGTTGTCTCCAATTTTGTTTCTCCTTGTTATTTGAATTAACATATCAAGTATATGTTTAGTTCTTCGAAACACATTTGTTGTTTTTGGATGGTTTATCTAATTTGGTTTCCTCAAGTAGGAATTAAACTCCATTGAATAGATCACTGTAATTTGGTGGATTCAATTTGGATAACTAAGTAGAGCTAGGTAAAAACAATCTCACATGTTTATGCCAATCATAAACAATTCCATGCCAATTAATTTGAGTTGTGGCTAGATAGAAAGCACAAATCTTTCTTTGAACAGAATCTATTACCTAGTAGTTGAGAAAGGTCCACCAATCAATTCTTTTCCAGAATCATTTCCTTGTATCATATTGAAAATTCCAATTTTAATTTCCTATTGTGTAGGAGTAGGAGTAATAGTAGAAGAGAGAATAAAAATTTAATTCAAATTATATGTCAGTTTGGATTAGGGTGAATTGGATGATTTAATTGATAAAATTACATGAATCTCTTAATCTACTTTGAAATCACCAACAAATTTGAGGAGTAATTATTCATTAGTGAATATAAGGTAACACCCACCTAGGCAAACTAGAGCCCAAAGTGTAGAGAATCTTAACCTATTGCAAGTATGAGCAGTAAGTGTTGTCATTGATGTCAACACCTAAGGTTAGCATCTAAGGAAGTCATATGGATAAGTTTGAGTAAGTGTTTGAGATTGCAGAACTGTTCTATCCACCAAAATAGCGCGATGTTTCACTCCGCATATCCTATAGATTGAATATCTTTATCTGCGGTTTGGAAGTTATATTAAGAGATGTCTGTAGTTGCTATGTTTCAAGTTTGAGCCTCCAGTATGAAGATTTGAGTGAGTTCTATTCACCAGAGTAAGAACTATTTTTCTGAGTATTCAATGGTGACATGGAGAATGTATTCTGCTCTGCATTTTTCTGCATTTAAGACTTACAATCTACAGTTCTGGTATTAAGTTTTTAATGATGTTATGTACCTTCAGTTCAAATGGTTTGTGATTTGGTACTCTACAAGTGATCTTTCCTTTATGACAGTAGTTGACAGTAATGTTTAAGTGCTTTGGTTTGAAGAATATTCTGGTTAGAGTGTTTGGGAGTTGTGCAAAAGTTCTTGGTGATTGTAACATGATTGTGGATGTCTCTAGATCGTGTTCTTCCCTTTTGTCCAGGTCATGCATGAAGCGTGTTCCTAAAGCTCTTAGTGTTAACACTAGTATTAGCTAACTTGGTTGTTTTCACTACTTGCGGTTATGCTTCGAAGTTTGTAAAGCATGTTGTTGTGTGGAAGATTGTATTTGACTCCCAACTAAGGCTTAGTGTGGTCGACATTAATTCTTTTCCTCCACAAATTTGTTTAGGTCCAGACCTATTCTAATGTATGTATGTATGCCAACCTTGGAGACTATTCCAATGGTTGATGATTGTAATGATGACCTTGATGTTCATTCCAAGGTTGATAAATTGTATAAATACATGTAACAAAGTTGTGAATAATGATTGAGGATGCAAAGATAAGTGCGAAGTAAAGTTGAGTAGAGTAGAGGAGATTTATTTTGCTTCAATGGAACTAAACTAAGGCATGGCTAGATGCTACTATCTTAGTTCACCAACTCTGGTAGTGAGCCACCCACTGGCAGTGAGCCACCCCATTGGTAGTGAGCACATTATTTTGCAGTGAGCATTCTTGGTAGTGAGCCTCTGGTAGCGAGCCTTATTGTAAACTTTGATATATCTTTTATATTGTGAGATAACAATCACTATGGTTTTTCCCTTATAGGGTTTTCCATGTAAAAAATCTAGCGTCTCATGTGTCTCATGTGTGAATGTGTTTAAATTTTTGATTATATGCTTTCATGGTTAAATCATAATTAAGTGATTAATGTGTTGATATTTGGAAGAAGTTAAATTTTTGCTACAACTAATTCACCCCCCGCCCCTCTCAGTTGTCTTGCACATTTCAACAATTGGTATCAGAGCGAGGGTTCCTCGAAAGAAAGCCTAATAGCTTGAGGTAGATTCAGGATGGTGGACAAGAAGGAGTCTACGGAGTTTAATGGAACATATTATGCTCTCTGGAAGTTATGAATGAAAAGTCATCTCATTTCTCTTGGTTATAGTGTTTGGAAGATGGAAGATACAAAGTATACTATTCGTCCAAATGGTCCATTAGATGAAGATGAAGTCAAACAGTATGAGTTAAATGGAAAAGCTAGAGATGCTCTATTGAATGCCTTATCTAATATTGAGCTAGTGAAAGTTATGGAATTGGAAACTACTAATGAGATCTGGGTTAAGTTGAAAAACTTATATGAAGGAGATGATTCTGTAAAGAGTGCCAAATTGCAAAACCTAAAGGCAAAGCATGAAGCCCTAAAGATGAGTGATGATGAGAACATAACAATATACATGCAAAATGTTGATGAAATTGCCAATGGAATCAAAGGTCTTGGAGGAACTGTTAATGAAGATGAGGTTGTGCTGAAGATTCTTAGGTCTTTGCCTAAATCCTATAGTCACAAGGTGTTAGCAATTGAAGAAGTTATGAGTGTGAACAAGATTACAAAGGATTTGTTGCTTGGGAAGCTTATTGCTTTCGAGATGAGAGAGTTCAACAATGCTCTGCTAAAGACTAAGACTACTTTCAAAACTAGCACTTCAAAAAATACTTCAAGAGCTCAAAAATATGTTGTGGAATCTGATGATGACCTTGATGAAATTGAAGCCAACTTTGTGGATAGAATGCAACAAGATACCGGTAAGTTCAAAGGAAAATTACCATTCAAATTCTTTTCTTGTGGTAAGATTGGTCAATATACCTCTAGGTGTCTGGACAGAATTGAGAGAAGTAAAAAGAAATTTAAAATTATGCCTAGAATCATAAAGAAATGCTATTATGTTAGAGATTTTGATGATGATGATGTGACTGATGATGAGTCTGATGATACTAGTGCAAATGAATGCATGTTTATTTCTATTAAGAAAGAACCTGTGTCTACTAATCCTACTAGCTATGTGAAGGAAGAGAAACTAGTGGAAGAGAGTGCTTTATCTTTCTATAATGATGAGAAAGAACATGACAAATGGATTATTAACAGTGGATGTTCACATCACATGACCAGTGATAAAAGTAAGTTTGTAAGTTTGGAAAAGTATGATGGAGGACGAGTTAGATTTGGAGATAATGTAGTTGGTAAGATTTGTGGAAGAGGATCTATTTCTTTTGATGGTAACATAACACAAATGATGTTCTATATGTGAGGGGTTTAAAGAATAATCATTTAAGTGTTGGTCAGATGTGTGACAAAGGATATGATCTGAGATTCAAGGATAACAGATGCAAGATCATGGAAAGCTCTAGAACGATGATTGTTACTGGTAAGAAGACTAATGGTAATGTTTATCATTTGAGAGGAACTAATGACTATTACTTTTTGGCTCAGATAGATGAGAGTCGACTATGGCATAGAAGGATGTATCATATCAATTTTGACAACATGGTGAAAATAAGTTCAGTACAAGTTGTGAGAGATTTACCTAAGCTTGTGAAGCTTGCCAACACCATGTGCAAGGAATGTCAATTGGGGAAACAGACAAGGACAAGTTTCAAGAGTAAAAAACAATTTTTTGTTGGATTGCTTGAGTTGGTGCATACATATTTGTGTGGTCCTACAAGAACGAGAAGTTTTCAAGAACATAGGTACTTTATGTTTCTTATTGATGATTACTTTAAAATGACTTGGGTCACTTTTCTAAAAGATAAATCAGAAGCCCTAGACAAGTTCAAAGCTTTCAAGGAGATGTTTGAGAATGAATTAGAGTTAAGAATCAAATGCTTAAGATCTAGTAGAGGAGGTGAATTTACATCAAATGAATACAATACTTTTTGTGAAGAGCATGGGTTAAAGAGATAGTTGTCTGCTCCTAGGACTCCTTAGTAGAATGGAGTTATTAAAACAAAGAATAGGACAGTTCAAGATGATAGAGGTAAACCTACTGAAAGTATATTGGGGAGAAGCTATACATACTGTTGTCTACATTTAGAACATAATTCATGTCAAAGGTAATGGCACTAAAACTCCTTATGAATTGTGGTATGGAAGAGTTCCTACAATCAAATATTTCAACATTTTTGGAAGTAAATGTTACATCAGAAGAGAAGAAGAGCTAGGCAAGTTTGATGCTAGGTGTGATGATGGAATCTTCCTTGGATACTCTACTAAGAGTAAGGCCTACCAGTGCTACAATAAGAGATTGAGAAAGATCATTGAAAATGCTAATGTGAAGGTTGATGAAGACAAAGAAAGGATATTAGATTAGAGTGGCTATGAATCAAATGAACCTACTATTACATTCATCAAAGAAAAGATTGAACAAGAATATATTCAAGTTGAAGAAGAAAAGGCTTCAAAAAGTGTTGTTAAGACTCCTAGGTATCTAAGGATTAATCATTCTAAAGATCAGATTATTGGTGAAAAAAGAAAAGGGGTATTGACAAGGAAAAGAGCTGCAGAGGAATAGGTAAACACTATTTACTATCACAAATTGATCCTAAAATTGTAAGTGAAGCTTCCAAAGATGAAATTTGGATAAATCCATGGAAGAAGAGCTGATGTATATAGAAAAGAATCAAACTTGGGAATTGGTTCCTAGACCTGCTGATAAGAATATGATTGTAACTAAATGGGTTTTCAATAACAAGATGAACGAAAGTGGTGAAGTGGTAAAAACAAAGCAAGACTGGTATGTAAAGGATATTCTCAGGTTTAAGGCATAGCTTTTGAGGAGACTTATGCTCCTATGGCAAGGATTGAAGCAATAAGAATGTTTTTGGTATTTGTAGCACACAAGGATTTCAAGGTGTACCAGATGGATGTGAAGTCTACATTCTTGAATGGAGAGCTAGAGGAAGAGGTTTACATAGAACAAATGAAAGGATTTCTATCACCAAATCAAGGTGACATGGTTGTTAGACTTAGGGTATACAACTGAGAGGGGGGAGTGAATCAGTTGTGTAAAACTTTCCCTTATTTAAACACTTGAATCTTCCTTAGTGATAAGCATAATATTAATCATGAACCATAAAGCATTAAATCAGAAGCAGAAACATAACAACACATATGACACTAAGATTTTGACATGGAAAACCTAGTTAAGGGAAAAACCACAGGGTGATTAACCCAAGAAAGTATTCTCTGTTAGAAGAACAGAAAGAACAAAATGGCACATGCCAATTAGGGCTCATTGCCCGAGCACATTGCTCACAAGAGGCTCACTGCCTACAAGAGACACACTGTCTACAAAGGAATAAGTATCACCTTTATGAATTGGAGAATAGCATCTTCAGCATGCTTGAATCAGTTCCATTTAAGCCCAATACTTCTGCTCTGCCTTTCGCACTTCTCTTCGCTACCACACACTCATCACCTCTAGACACACTTCAAAATGAATTCACAATCCCTTATTTATACAAGGCATCAACTTAGGAATAATCATCTAAGTTGGTAAACACCCACAAGATCATCCGCAAGACGTGTAATACATCCGGTCAGCTAGTCTCAAGAAGAACACCAATATCCGTGGTTATTCTTCAAATGCACACTCTAACTTCAATGCAGACCACCAACATTAATTAGACATGATCCAACAATCATTATAACCTTCCCTGAATCACCAAAAACATTTGTACTTCATCATCCTACTGGAATTCTTCTCTCCTTCATCTGGAGCTACAAGAACACAGTCTGTCATCACTGTCACAAATGAATAGGCACTTCCAGACCTTCAACCCACGAACTAATCTAGTTCATACTTCACAAGGATGTCCTCAACACTTCCTTAGATCCGTAGAATGGGATGATGAAATACCAGAGCTCACCGGACCTATTTGTGGCCTTCTATCACCTCTGAACACCTGCCAAAACTAGTTCTACTTGAGTGACCATAACTTCTTCAGTTCTTCATGCGGACCTCTAAAATCTTGATCGGAGCATCTCAAGACTTATATCTACAAACCCTTTAAACCGCATCCTTGGATCCTCAACCTATTGAGGACTTTTACCTTCTTGTCATCACTATTCTTCACTATTTTTGATTGAGACTTATTTTCTTAATATCCTCAGCACACAGGTCATCTAATCCTTCTCATTAATGCAACATGAGTATGTTGACATCAATGACAACACCATTTAGGCCCATACTTGCAACAATCTCCCCCTTTGTCATTGATGGCAACATATGATGTGAAAAACCATTAGGACAAGAACTTCTCCTTGCTGTTACAATCTCCCCTAACAGCAATAACTATTCACATGTCTTATCTTCCTTTATTGCTCCCTCTTTGATTAGCAACCACTTGTTTTTCACATGTCTTCTCTCCCCCTTTGACATCAATGGCAAAGGGCCCATACTTGTAACTTCACTACTTCATAACATACTAGCTGCTCCCCCTGAGTAGTAGCTCCCTTATCATCAATCTGGATCACAAGATATGACTGTGATATCCACCAAATTGATGCACATCAGTGCATCCTAGTTCATCACCGGAGGGGCAATAACCCCTAACTTCTCCCTGAGATACTCAAAAGAGTCCTTGGGAAGAGGTTTAGTAAAAATATCTACAAGTTGATCTTTGGAGGGCACATACTCCAATTTGACTTCACCCTTGTTCACTTGCTCTCTTAGAAAGTGAAACTTGATAGATATTTCTTAGTCTTAGAATGCAACATCAGATTCTTAGAAATATTTATTGCACTTGAATTATCATAGAAAATTGTGATAGTCTCCTCATATTCTACTTGAATATCTCTTAGCATCTGCTTCATCCACAAAACTTGAGTGCAACTTCCTGCTGCTGCAATGTATTCTGCTTCAGTTGTAGATAGGGATATTGCCTCTTGTTTCTTGCTTAGCCAAGAAACCAACCTTTTTCCCAAAAAGAATGCTCCTCCACTTGTACTCTTCCTATCATCAACATCTCCTACCCAATCTACATCTGTATATGCATGAAGAGAAAAATTATGATCTCTAGGATACCATAGACCATACTCAACTGTTCCTTTTAAGTACCTACAAATTCTTTTGATTTCCATGACATGAGATTCTTTAGGATCAGCCTGGTATCTCGCCACAAGACCAATAGCCTGCATTATATCTGGTCTAGTTTGAGTGAGATACAATAATCCTCCAATCATTGATTTGTACTTTGTCTGATCTGTCTTAGGAGAGTCATCATCTTTGCTCAACTTACATCCGTTTGCCATGGGAGTGTTCATTGGCTTTGAATCTTCCATTCCAAATTTCCTCAATAATTCTTTCACATATTTGGTCTGAGCGATAACGATTCCTTTCTTTGTCAAAGTAATTTGCAGACCCAAGAAGAAATTCATTTCAACGGGCAATGACATTTCAAACTCACTTTTCATTTGATTTTCAAAGGTTTTACACATACTGTCTCTTCCTCCAAAGATGATATCATCAACAAATACTTCAACAATCAAGATGTTTTCATGATCAATTTTGAAATATAGGTTACTATCAGCAGTACCTTTGTTGAAACTAATCTTCAAAAGATGTTTGTCCAACCTTTCATACCATGCTCTTGGGGCTTGCTTTAGACCATACAGTGCCTTCTTTAATTTGTAGACCATATCACCATGCTTAGATAACTGAAATCCATCTGGTTGTTCAATGTACACTTCTTCTTCTAAGTCACCATTCAGGAAAGTAGATTTGACATCCATCTGATACACTTTGAAATCTTTGAAGGCAGCAATTGCAAGAAATAGTTTGACTACTTCAATTCTTGCCATTGGAGCAAAGGTTTCCTCAAAATCAATCCCTTCTATTTGAGAGTAGCCTTTGCAGACTAATCTAGCTTTATTTCTAATTACTTCACCAACTTCATTTAGTTTGTTCCGAAAGACCCATTTGGTTCCAATCACATTCTTGTTTCTAGGTCTAGAAACAAGATCCCAAGTGTGATTTTTCTCAATTTACATTAACTCTTCCTCTATTGCTTTGGTCCAATTTTCATCATTGCAGGCTTCATTTATTGTCTTAGGTTCAATCTTTGAAATCAGACAACATTCATCTAAATTTTGAGTAATTTTCCTTCTAGTTTGCACACCTTTTCTTTTGTCACCTATGATCTGATCTTCAAAGTGGTTCAGTCTTACATACCTTGGAACTTTGGGAGTTTCTTACACTTCTGCTTCTTGATTAGGCTCATTCAGACCTATCTCTTCTTCCTGATTTACCAGATCAGTTTGAATCTGACTTTCATGAGAGGATTGAGCTCCTTGAACCGGAACACCATTCTGATCATCTTCATCATACTCATAAAACCTTGAGGGTTTCTCTATTCCCTCATCAACCTTCACATTTATACTTTCTATCATCTTTCTTAGTCTCTTGTTATAACACCGGTATGCTTTTCTTTGAGTAGAGTAACCCAAGAATATTCCTTCATCACTTCTAGCATCAAACTTTCCTAAATCTTCATCTCTTTTGATGTAACACTTGCTACCAAAGACTCTGAAATATCTTACAGTGGGAGTAATGCCAAACCAGAGTTCATAAGGGGTCTTACCAGTATTGCTTCTGATTTGAACTTGATTAAGAGTATAGACTGCAGTGCTGACAACTTCTCTCCAATAGATTTGAGGAACATTTGCTTCCATCATCATAGTCCTAGATGCTTCCTGGATGGTTCGATTCTTTCTCTCCACTACTCCATTCTACTGTGGAGTCCTCGAAGAAAACAACCGTCTCTTAATTTCATGTTTCTCACAGAATTCTATGAACTCACCGGATGTGAATTCTCCACCTCTATCAGACCTCAGACATTTCAAATTTACTCCTATTTCATTCTCTACCATAGCCTTGAATATTTTGAATTTCTCAAGAGCTTCTGATTTCTCCTTTAGAAAGGTTACCCACATCATCTGGGAATAGTCATCTATTAGCAGCATGAAGTGTCTATCACCTTGAATACTTTTGGTTCTTGCCGGACCACAAAGATCAGTGTGAACTATGTCCAATAGTTGGGTAGAAGACAATTCCTTGCTTTTGAATGTGACTCTGCTCATCTTACCCAACTGACATTCCTTGCATAAGCTGTTAGTAGGTTTCACCAATTTTGGAAGATCTCTTACAGCCTGAGTATTGCTTATCTTGATGATATTATCAAAATTCACATGACACATCCTTCTATGCCATAACCAACTCTGATCAACTTGAACAAATAACCAGCTTTTACCAGTACCAACCAAGTGGAAGATATTACCTTTAGTTTGAGTACTGGATGCAATCTCTGTTCTGGACCTTTCAAAGATTTTGCATTTTCCATCCTTGAATCGAAGATCATAGCCTTTGTCCACCAACTGTCCAACACTGAGAAGATTGTGCTTCAAACCTTCAACATATAGTACATTACCAGTTTTGTTTCTTCCATTAAAAGAAATAGTTCCTCTTCCTCTAATTCTACCAGTAGAATTATCACCAAACTTCACCACTCCTCCTTCATACCTTTCCAAATCTATGAACTTATTCTTGTCACCTGTCATGTGGTGAGAGCAACCATTGTCAATGACCCAATCATTCTTTTCTTCAACTTGGGCAGCCAGAGCTCTTTCTACAACTTTATGATTGATAGATACAGAGGATATTGGTTCTTCTTCCTTGATGGCAATAAACATCCATTCACTTCCAGATTTGTTTCCTGTCTCTGATTCATCATCTGTTACTCCATTATCATATTCTTCATGAACATAGTAACAATTCTTTTGGAACCTTGATCTTTTAGGATTTGGCTTTGAAAATCTTTCCAGACATTTTGAGGCAAAATGACCAATCTTATTGTAGTTAAAACACTTAAAAGGCAATTTTCCTTCATACTTACCGGATCCTCTTGGCAGTCTCTTTGCAATGAGGGCTTCAAGTTGAGCAGTTTCTACTTCTTCTTCTTCTAGGTCTTTTCTTGCTTTTCCATACCATGACAAATTCCTTGATGAGTTTTCTCCCAGATCAAATCCTTGTTTACCTTTCACAGAAGCACTAGCTTTGAATGTAGATTTAGTTTTGGGGGGATCATCTCCAAATTTGGTCATTTCAAAAGCAACCAGTTTGCTAGCCAATTGGTCTCTTGTAACAGTTGTATGGGCTCTGAATTCATCAATGGCAGCAACCTTGATTTTGTAAGAGGCAGGAAGGGATCTGAGAATCTTACCAACAATTTCATTTATATCCAAGACTCTACCAGAATTTCTAATTCCACAAACTAGCTCATTCACTCTTGGCATAAAAGTGGTAATATTTTCATCATTTCTCATCTTCAGTTTTTCAAATTTCCCTTTTAGACTCTGTAACCTTGCACATTTAACATACTCATCTCCTTCATGCAGAAGTTCCAGTTTAATCCAGATCTCATAGGTAGTTGGTAGGTCAATAACACTTGAGAGCTCTAAGTCAGTTAATGCACTTAGAAGAGACTCTTTGGTCCACAGATTGTTTTCAGCATCTGTGATTTTATTTAGGGTTGTCGGACCACCCTGTGGAGGTGCATACGCTTTTGTGACCATGGACTAGTATGCCTTTCCCATACACTACAAGTGACATTTCATGCGACCTTTCCAAAGAGAAAAGTTGGTTTCATCAAACTTTGGACTATCCTTCTTGTATGACAACATCCTAGATCTTATCAAGTGGTTAAGCTCCTTTTAGAGGAACTTGGCTCTGATACCAATTGTTAGACTTAGGGCATACAATTGAGAGTGGGGGTGAATCAGTTGTGTAAAACTTTCCCTTATTTAAACACTTGAATCTTCCTTAGTGATTAGCATAATATTAATCATGAACCATAAAGCATTAAATCAGAATTAGAAACATAACAACACATATGACACCAAGATTTTGACATGGAAAACCTGGTTAAGGGAAAAACCACGGGGTGATTAACCCAAGAAAGTATTCTCTGTTAGAAGAATAGAAAGAACAAAATGACACATGCCAATTAGGGCTCACTGCCTACAAGAGACACACTGTCTACAAAGGAATAAGTATCACCTTTATGAACTGGAGAATAGCATCTTCAGCATGCTTGAATCAGTTCCATTTAAGCCCAATACTTCTGCTCTGCCTTTCACACTTCTCTTCGCTACCACACACTCATCACCTCTAGACACACATGAAAATAAATTCACAATCCCTTATTTATACAAGGCATCGACTTAGGAACAATCATCTAAGTCGGTAAACACCCACAAGATCATCCGCAAGACGTGTAATACATCCGGTCGGCTAGTCTCAAGAAGAACACCAATATCTATGGTTATTCTTCAAATGCACACTCTAACTTCAATGCAGACCACCAACATTAACTAGACATGATCCAACGATCATTATAACCTTCCCTAAATCACCAAAAACATCCACACTTCATCATCCTACTGGAATTCTTCTCTCCTTCATCCGGAGCTACAAGAACACAGTCTGTCATCACTGTCACAAATGAATAGGTACTTCTAGACCTTCAACCAATGAACTAATCTAGTTGATACTTCACAGGGACATCCTCAACACTCCCTCAGATCCGTAGAATGGGATAATGAAATACCGGATCTCACCAGACCTATCTGTGGCCCTCTGTCACCTCTGAACACCTACCGGAACCGGTTCTACTTGAGCGACCATAACTTCTTCAGTTCTTCATGCGGACCTCTGAAATCTTGATTGGAGCATCTCAAGACTTATATCTACAAACCCTTTAAACCACATCCTTGGATCCTCAACCTATTGAGGACTTTTACCTTCTTGTCATCACTATTCTTCACTGTTCCTGATTGAGACTTATTTTCTCAATATCCTCAGCACACAACTCATCTAATCCTTCTCAGTAATGCAACATGCGTATGTTGACATCAATGACAACACCGGTTAGGCCCATACTTGCAACAATGGTGTACAAATTGAAGAAAGCATTGTATGGACTAAAGCAAGATCCTAGAGCCTGGTATGCAAGGCTGGACAAGTATATATTGCAATTGGGGTTTAGTAAAGGTACTACAGACAACAATCTTTACTTCAAAATTAATGATGATCAGATTCTGATTGTTGTGGTCTTTGTTGATGATATTATCTTTGGAGGAAATGAAGGTATGTGTAAAAGATTTACAAAGGAAATGCAAAAAGAGTTTGAGATGTCTATGTTTGGTGAAATGATTTCTTTCTAGGACTGTAGATTACTCAATCAAAAAAAGGAATTTTCATTTCTCAGTCCAAGTATGTGAAAGAGTTTTTGAAGAAATTTGGAATGGAGGATTCTAAACTAGTATGTACCCCTATGGTAACTAGTTGCAAGCTGAGAAAGAATGATGAATCACCTAAGACTAATAAGAAAAAGTATAGGTCTATGATTGGAGGACTACTTTATCTAACCCATACCAGACTAGACATAATACATGCAGTCTATCTTGTGGCAAGATTTCAAGAAGATCCCAAAGAGTCACATGCGATGGAAGTCAAGAGGATCATGAAGTATTTAAAAGGCACTTCAGACTATGGATTGTGGTATCCCAAATATACCGATTTCACTCAGTGCTTATATAGATGCAGATTGGGGTAGAGATGCTAATGACAGAAAAAGTACAAGTGGGGGTGCTTTCCTCTTGGGTAACAAATTGGTTTCATGGTTGAGCAAGAAGCAAGAATCAATTTCCTTGTCTACTGTAGAAGTAGAATATATTGCTACAGCATGTTGTTGTACTCAAGTACTTTGGATGAAGCAAACATTAAAGGATATAAGAGTTGTGTATGAAGAACCAATTTCAATCTTTTGTGGCAACACAAGTGCTATAAACATTTCAAAGAATTCAGTGATGCACTCAAGAACAAAATATATATCAATAAGGTATCACTTTCTGAGAGAAAAAGTAACAGATAATGAACCAAAAATAGAATATGTGTCTACTAGGGATCAGATTGCAGATATTTTTACAAAGCCTCTACCTAAGGATACTTTTGAATATCTCAGGGAAAAGTTAGGAGTTATTACCCCCCTCCTCTAAACTAAGATGCATAGGAAGTACATCAATTTAGTTGTGTCCAAAGTTTCATCTTTTGATATGGATTGATATTTTGAAGGCTACCTCTCAGGGGAAGTAGGTAGATGTTGCTGATATGAGTTCTTGATTAAGAGCAGTAAGTTTTCCAGTGTTGATGACAAGGGGAGTTGTGCAGTAAAGAGAAAGAAAAGTTTTGGCACGCTTTTCCATTGATGTCAAAGGGGGAGAGAAGTTCATGTGAAAAACTTAAGGAGAAAGCATTGCAGCCAGAGAAAGTGTAAAGTAAGGGGGAGCAAAGAACCAAAGCAAGTTTTCTTGTCTTGATGGTTTTTCACATCATGTGTTGCCATCAATGACAAAGGGGGATATTTTTTCAAGTATGAGTAGTAAGTGTTGTCATTGATGTCAACACCTAAGGTTAGCATCTAAGGAAGTCATATGGATAAGTTTGAGTAAGTGTTTGAGATTGTAGAACTATTCTATCCACCAAAATAATGTAGTGTTTTGCTCCGCATATCCTATAGATTGAATATATTTACATGTGGTTTGGAAGTTATGTTAAGAGATGTTTGTAGTTTCTATGTTTCAATTTTGAGCTTCTGGTATAAAGATTTGAGTGATTTCTATTCACAAGAGTAAGAATTGTTTTTTTGAGTATTCAATGGTGACAGGGAGAATGTATTCTGCTCCGCATTTCTCTGCATTTAAGACTTACAGTCTGTAGTTCTAGAATTAATTTTTTAATGATGTTATGTGCCTTTAGTTCAAATGGTTCGTGATTTGGTGCTCCACAAGGGATCTTTTTTTGATGATAGTGGTTGACAGTAATGTTTAAGTGCTCCAGTTTGAAGAATCTTCTGGTTAGAGTGTATGGGGGTTGTACAGAAGTTCTTGGTGATTGTAATGTGCTTGCAGATGTCTCTAGATCGTGTTCCTACCTTTTGATTGGTCCGCAAAGTGAAATCTAGATTGTGCATGAAGCATGTTCCTAAAGGTCTTAGTGTTGACACTAGTTTTAGCCAACTTTGTTATTTTCACTACTTGCAGTTATGCTTCAAAGTTTGTAAAGCATTTTGTTGCATGGAAGATTGCATTTGAGTCCCAGCTAAGGCTTAGTGTGGTCCACATTGATTCTTTTCCTCCACAAATTTGTTTAGGTCTAGACCTATTCTAATGTATGTATGTATGCCGACCTTGGAGACTGTTCTAATGGTTGATGATTGTAATGCCGACCTTGATGTTCATGTTCCAAGGTTGATAAATTGTATAAATACATGTAACAAAGTTGTGAATAATGAATCAAGATTCAAATATGTGAAGATAACTATGAAGTAAAGTTGAGCAGAGAAAAGGAGATTTATTGTGCTTTAATGGAACTAAACTCTGGTATGGCATATATGCTACTATCTCAGTTCACCAACTCTGGCAGTGAGCCACCCACCAGCAGTGAGCCACCCCATTGGTAATGAGCCCATTCTTTTGCAATGAGCACTCTGGGAAGCGAGCCTTATTGTAAACTCTGATATATCTTTTATATTGTGAGATAACACTCACCATGGTTTTTCCCTTATAGGGTTTTCCACGTAAAAAAATTGGTGTCTCATGACTTGAATGTGTGAGTGTGTTTAAGTTTTTGATTATATTCTTTCATGGTTAAATCATAATTAAGTGCTTAATGTGTTGATGTTTGGAAGAAGTTAAATTTTTGCTACAATTGATTCACCCCCCCTCTCAGTTGTCTTGTGTATTTCAACATAACCATCTTGGTTAATTCTGTTAGTCAACCAAATTGGTTGCATAACCTAATTATAAAGATTGGCACCCTTTTAGGGTTTTGCATACTACAAGTTTGAGAACCAACAAATTGGCGACTCTACTATGGAGTTGCAAAAAATTCAGGTTTCTGGAGTTCTGGAAGACCAAGAGTCAATTTTGATATTTTCCTCTTTTTTGAAAAGGAGGTGGTGGATCTAGATAAAATCTTTGAAGATTTGAATTGCAGATAATAGCAATATAATATCTCTATTTTCATAATCCATGGATGGTAGAAGGTCTCAACAGAATTTAATTAATAAAAATGAAAAGTTTGTTGAAAAGAACAAAGAGGGTTCAAAACCCCCACCTACTACAAGTGCTTCCACCGATAATGGGATATATGTAGCAAATGAACCTATGGTTTCACAAATCCAAGAAAATTTTCAAGGTAATCAAATGAACATTTCTTAACAGTCTTATACTATATACAATAGTCCTATGGTTGAAATAGAAATACACAATAATGAATAGTTTAAGCCAAGGGACTTGTTCAACATACATGAATCTCAGAAAGAATTTAAAGACCACCTAGAAGTAGGTATGGGACTAAATGAGGCTAAAAGAGACTATGAGCAAATGATGACACAAAAATATGTTGAATGCTCACAATAGGGGTTTGTTGAAGAAAATCCCAAAATGGTACATTTCTCTGAGGCCAATGTTGTCTCGACTTCAAAAGGAAGATTCATAGACCTACACTTAAAGGAGGAAGTTAAAAGGTTGAAAGGATTAGATTGATGAGAAGATAGCAAGAATTGGAATAGGAGTTGCTTCAATTGACTTCTCAACCTACCACAAATATAGTGCAACATAGACCTATAAATAATCAGGTTACTTCTGGAGTTACAATTGGCCCTTTGGTTGCACAAGAAATACACAATGTAATTGGAATGCATAGCAATGTAGGTAATGCTCCACATACATAACCCAATGTTCATACAAGGCTAGCATCAAATCCTGCAAATATTCCAAGGGTTTCTCAAGCAAATGCTTATCATCCTCCTAGCCAAAGAATCCCAAGTCAGGGATATAATTCATATGTTGGGCAATATTAATATCAATTCCAAGCTCCACCTCATAATGTACATGGCAACATGCATCATCCTGGAGGGATGCATTACAATGTGCAAGGCAATATAAATTCTAATGTAAGGATTAATTATAATATGAATCTAGGGGTATGCCAGGAGTCTCAACAATAAGGATCTCAGTATAACTAGTACCAGCCTAATCAAAGGCAAAATCCATTTGCAAGGGGACCCATGAATTTTGATAGATTCAAATTGCTTGACTTCATTAGTATCTAGGGATATCCAAATGACATTGATAATAAGGTAAGGAAACTAGTTCCTAAATTTTTTTGGTAACAATGCTATCTCTAGAGAAGATCATATAAAATCATTTGAAACTATCATGAATAATTTTTAAATTAAACATGAAGATGTATATATGAAATTATTCATGCAATCACTAGTTGATGATGCAATGGATTGGTATATAAATTTTCCAGATGCTTCAATTAGCTCATGGGCTGAATTTAAAAGGTTGTTCAAAGAACAATATGGTGATCATTCTGATCCTGAATTTGCCTTACATGAGCTAACGAATATTCAGAAGAATTATAATGAGTCTATGGCAGATTTCAATGCCATATTCATGAAGGTTTTTAATAAAATCCCACATCACTTGAAACCAATAGATCCAATGTGCTCGGTCTTCTATTTGAATGCTTTTGATCCTAAAATAGGATATGAGCTTAGAACAAGAAATCCTCCAATCCTAATTGAAGCATTTAGAGTAGCCTTGAATATAGAGAATAATAGGAAGGATTCAAGAAAAATTGGAAAAATAGATGAAGTTAGAATATTGTAGAATCCTAAGGTTCATCAAAATAAACAGCCTAAAGGAAGAAGACAAATTGGAAAAGGTTGGGTATGCTGTGAAGGATCTATCATATAAGGAGGCAAGAAATGAAAAAGGAATATCATATGACAAGCCCAATTATCCTAGAATTGAAAGACCAAGGTTGCAGGATATGCCGTAAAGAAGAAATTGGAAAGATGGAAGGCCTATGGTAGAAGGTCAAAACAAAAATCTCAACCAAGAAATACCCAATCCACTAAAGAGACATGGGGCAAATATGGTAGATGATACACCATGGTGCATACCTTGCAACTTGCCTCATTCTCTTGATTTTTATGTTGTTACACAATCCATCCAAGAAAATTAAATGTCATATAATCAGGAGAGAGATGAGCATACAATAAACATGTTGGGAGTCAGGCCCTATGACGTTGAAAAAAATGATTCTTCTTCAGAAGAGGATGGATCAGAATATGATGTGAATCATCAAAGGTACAACAATCATATTGACCAACAAGAGGTATTCTCTGATTAGAAAGATAATAGCATAATAGATACTTAGGTTTGCTCTACAAGGACTCAGTCAAATCAAACACAGTTGAGGAGACCTACTGAAGAAGAAATGAAGGAACTAATAGTTGCTACCATCGCACAGGCTAGGAGCAACTACAATCTCAGGAATAGGACAATCAATGCTGATCAAGGTGTGCTAGGAAGTGTGTTCATGAAGAATTTGCAAGAAAATAAGAAGACTACACCAGAAACTCAAAGGGAGATTGAAAATAGAAACATTCAGAAGACAACTCAAAAATATGTCCCAAGAGATGCAACTAAGGCTGATCAAAACAAGACAAGAAGTAATCCTAAGCAACACATAATGGAGGAAAAGAAGCTTGCTAAAGCAGATGTGAGAAAAAAAAAACCTCTAATAGGTATGCCCTCTTTTGACATAACTCAGGATTTGTCTCAAGTCAAATTATCTATCCCATTACTAGAGATGATGAAAATTGATGAGTATAGGGATAGTGCAATGAAATTGATCTCAAATGTACCAATTAAACCTAAGGTTCATGCAAAGAATCAGAATGATTTAGAAAAGAATAAGAAGCAAATGAATAATGTCAAAGGAGAACCAATGGAGACTCCTAAAATTTACTTGGGGATTACTTTGACAAAGAGTCCATCCCAAGTTGACCCTTTTTATGTCACATTGCTAATCAATAATAGGTTGGTCAAGAATTGCATGATAGACTCAGGATCTACAATAAATAGCATGCCAATGGTAGTCATGAAGGAACTAGGTATGTGGGTGGATTCCACATATGGAAAGTGATGAGGGTTGCTGTAGTCCTCATCATTTAATTAAAAATGTCAAACCAGAGTGGTGTCCATGGCGATATGCAAGAGGGAGAAAAAACCATTTGCATGACATTTTTTTTCTACAAATAGATCTGAAAGGAAATGCATGAAATAAATTGTTGCAACAAAATCTAATCTAAGAGCTTGTAAATGAAATTGTTAGAATCAAATCTATCCTAAGAAACTTGTGAAGGGAAATACTAGAAATGTAAATAATAGAGAATTGAAAGATTGCTGGAAAATAAAACTAAGGAATGAAAACTACACTACTACTGCTAAAATACTGAACTATATTATTTCATAAAACTCTTCCCCATTTGATTCTTTGATTACAATTAATTTATAGAATTCTTATTCACAATCAATCCACCAAGAATGTGGATCTAAGATCCTATTTTTGGGGAGAAAAATTAAATATTCTTCCTCTGATTTTGCTACCTTCTTTCACGCTACTTTTATTTCAGTCAAATTTAGTCACAAACTTCACATTTATTTTGGTTAATCTCTTCAAAAGGTTTCTGGGTTTTGTTCTTCTCATTCTATGATTTCCAGCTCATTTTTAAATTCCAAATTTAACTTAGAAATGAGAGAGATATCACTATTTTACTGAGACTATATTTTTAACTTCCTCTTTTTGTGCTTCTTTTTAGGAAGTTTTATGGCATTCCAACTTGACATAATTTATTCTTCAATCTACTGATTGTTGATTACAATGTAAAACATGTAATAACATTAATACATACAATAGCACTAATTACACAAAAGACATGCTTTTATTTAGCTAATAGATGAGACATTTGTTTATCTCATCATCTTCTACACACCTAAAATGTTGTAGGTCCTCCTGCAACTCATAGAGAGCTTTTAGAGCCAATCTCTTCACCTTTACTGCAATTACTTCTGGAGATGTACTAGAGATACTCTAAAGATATTCTAAGTTACTCTGGAGCTATCCAGAGCTTGCTATCTTTTCTTCATGGTCGGTTCTGATTTACTCTGGGGATATCTGGAGCTCTCCGGAGCTATCCAAAGATAACTCTTTTTCCTCTGTTAGCATCTCTGGAGAGATCTAGAATGTGCTAATGATGGAAATAGAGCCCAGGGATAGCTACGGAGAGATCCAGAATGTCTTCAAATGCCAAAAGAAATCTATAAAAGCTCTTAGGAGCAACTTTTATGGAGAAATACGTGTTTTTGAGCTTTAGAGAAGAAGACATAGCATGTCCAAAGCACTTATTTGTAGAAAAGAAACCTACTGTATCCTACTCTACTTATTGATGTAGAGATAGGTTACACAAAATCATTAACTGGTTGTGGAAAATAACTCCCTTTCCTCAAAATATGGATCCATGCATTCAATTTTTTAAGAGAAGAAAACCATGAGAAGAAGATAATTGATGATTTAAATTCTGATGCTTCACCTTCCTTTGAAATGGCAGTCTTCTCTATAATATCTTATTTTAGTAGATGCATGGGCTGATTAGAAAGATCATGAAATCCTTCCTCACATTCTGCTGCATGCATGACTGGATGCTGCTCCTTATCCTTCAAATATATAATCAAGAAGCCCTCCTTGGACTTTGAAGGTGTCCAAACAACAATATTTTTCTTGCTTGGGCTTGAAGTCATGGTCCTCCAGTTGAGGAGATTGCACAAGAGCTGTCACCTTTGCATGCAAAAACCTCTTCCTTTGGATCTATTGTTTTGGGGGGAGTTTCTAAAATAATAAACCTAAAAAAAGACTTACCAAACTAATTTTCTCTTTTGACCTGTTGTCACCAGATCAATAGTAACTCCCTAATGACATCTATCCCCAGCAATGGCACCAAAAATAATGAGGATTGCTATAGTCCTCATCATTTAATTAAAAATGTCAAACCAGAGCGGTGTCCATTGCGATATGCAAGAGGGAGAAAAAATCATTTGCATGACATTCTTTTTCTACAAACAGAATTGAAAGGAAATGCATGAAATAAATTGTTGCAACCAAATCTAATCTAAGAGCTTGTAAATAAAATTGTTGGAATCAAATCTCACCTAAGAAACTTGTGAAGGGAAATACTGGAAATGTAAATAACAGAGAATTGAAAGATTGCTAGAAAAATTAACTAAGGAATGAAAACTACAAACAAACTACACTACTGCTGCTAAAATACTAAACTATATTATTTCATAAAACTCTTCCCCATTTGATTCCTTGATTACAATTAATTTATAAAATTTTTATTCTCAATCAATCTGCCAATAATGTGGATCTGAGATCTTATTTTTTGGGAGAAAAACTAAATCTTCTTCCTCTGATTTTGCTGCCTTCTTTCACGCCACTTTTATTTCAGTCAAATTGAGTCATGAACTACATATTTATTTTGGTGAATATCTTCAAAATATTTTTGGGTTTTGTTTTCCTCGTTCCCAGCTTTCTAGATCATTTTGAAATTCCAAATTTCATTGAGAAACAAGGGAGGTAGTTTTGTTTTACTGAGACTGCATTTTAATTTCCTCCTTTCATGCTTCTTTTTAGGAAGTTTTCTGGCATTCCAACTTGACATAATTTATTCTTCAATCTACTTATTGTTGATTACAATGTAAAACATGTAATAGTATTAATACATACAATGGCACTAATTTCACAAAAGACATGCTTTTATTTAGCTAATAGATGAGACATTTTTTGTCTCAATAGAAAGTGTTATGCAATGGATAATAGATCAATTCCCATCATTGGTATCATGAGAGATGTGGAGATAAAGCTTGCTACCTTTCCTGAAGCCACATACAAGACTGATATAAGTGTGGTTGACATTCCACCATATTATGGTATGTTATTATCAAAACAATGGACTGCTGCAGTTGGTGGAAATGTCCAATTAGATCTCTCATATGCAACCATACCTGTAAATGGAAAAGAGGTCAAGCTATGTAGAGAACTGAGATCAGAGAAAGTGATAGAAAAAATTGATCCAAATCAAATGAAATACTTTTGTGATGTTGACTTGGGAAATTTTAGGGTGAAACAATATCAACCTCAGCTACAAAACAATGATCCAATTGGCAATGTTGTTCAATTAGATAAAAGTGGTGTTTGGCAGATGTATTTTGATGGAGCCTGCAACAAAGAAGGGAATGGAGCTGGTGTAGTTTTTATTGCACCCAGTAGTAAGACCTTCAAATATTCATTTTTGTTATCATTTGAATGCACAAATAATATAGAAGAGTATGAAACATTGTTGTTAGGTCTTAACTTTGTTGTTAAGAATGAAATCAAAATGTTGACTGTATATGGAGATTATGAGTTAGTGGTATCACAGGTCAGATCAAGATATGCCAGTTAAAACATAAGGATCAAACAATACAAGCATGTTGTATGGGACTGATGTAGGAGCATCCCTAGTTCAAGAGCAATCTTACATCAACCAAAAATATTTGCATTTTAGTTAGTTTGTATCTTAGTTTATTTCTTTTCATTTTCCAGTTTAGTTTGGGCAGTGTATTTTGGTCCAGTTGCATTTCAGACCTGGTGGAACTAGACTTAGCATCTATGTTCATTCATCTACATCATATCTAGAATTTAGAGTTCCATACTTCATTACAGGAAAGATGACGCTATCAGAAGTTTGACTGTTCTCAAAATAGAGCATCTGGATAATCACAGACAACCAGCTGAAGGAGAAACTTGCGAAAGCATTTCCTAATCTACGAAGCCTAATGACACATCATTCAATGATATTTGGTTTGTGGCCGACCTTACCAGGGGATCTGCACTTCATTTCATTCATTTTCTAGAAGTGTTCTATACATTTAGGTTCGACCTACCCGTATACACACGTTACATCTCTTCTTTAGAATTTGTGATCTTCCTTGGCCAATGCAGAGGAATCTATTAATCCAGACTTGATATATATATTGATGTAATAGATCCTTAGGAAATTAGTTGATAAGTTATGAAGTTCTAGATAGATAGGTTATTCATTTTCTAGTGAAGGAGCTTCAAAGCTTTATCTTGTGCATGTATGTAATCAGGCCTGTGAGCCCTAATTTTAAACCCACATGTTGCCAGCCGATCTCTATTTGAATTCTATGATATACTGAATGACTGAATCTGCATTTGTTCCATTTCTTTGAGTTGTTTCCATTGTGTTTGCTCTTTTTGCACGGTCTAGATAGTTCATTCTGTGAACCTTCCTACCGTGACTACATGAGGGACACAATTGAGCTTTTTGATGCATTTTCAATAGATTGGGTGGATAGGTCAAAGAATTTGATGGTTGATTTCCTTGCTAATGTTTCTCTAAGAAGAAATGATATTACATTGATTGGTGTCTCAGAGGTAGAGTTCAAGACTAGAGCTTACATTCCAGATAACATATATAGTTAGCAAGTTTTCAATGATGATAAGGACCTGCTAAATTTCTTACAGTGTTGATAAATATGAGGCTCAAGAAATTACATTTAATGCTTTTGTTGAGAAGATTGCTGGTAAGGACATTGTATTTGGTCAGGAAGTAGTACAATTGAAGACAAATAAAATTCCAAAAGGTCTAGAAGCTTTGGTATGTGTTTTTGATGGAAATGATAGATAAACTATGAAGCAAACACTGGTTCATCAGGATGATCTTAAAGAGATAAATCTTGGCACCAATAATGCTCCAAAGAAAGTTTACATTGGCAAGAAAATAAGCCTAAGGATCAGGGACATGCTTATAAGCTTGCTTAGGAAATACAAACATGTATTTGCATGGTCCTATGAAGATTTAAAGGCTTATAGAGAAGACCTACTCTAGTATGAAATCCCATTGAAGCCAGATGCCAAACCTTTCAGGTAGAGACAGAGGCTAATCAATCCTATGTTGGAGTCAAAAATGTAGGAAGAGTTGATGAAGCTTAGGGATGCTAGCATTATCAAGCCTATCGGGCATTCTTCTTGGGTCTCAAACTTGGTACCTATCAGGAAGAAGAATGGAGATATAAGGTTGTGTGTAGATTTTCGTAATCTAAATATTTCATCCCTGAAAGATAAATATCCACTTCCAAATATGGAATCCATGTTGCAAAGAGTGACAGGTCGTGAATTGCTTTCAATGATGGATGGGTTCTCTGGCTACAACCAACTCAAAGTCAAGGAGTTGGAGCAATACAAAACTACCTTTACCACACCTTGGGGTACATATGTATATGTCAGAATGCCTTTTGGTCTCACAAATGCAGGTGCCACTTTTCAAAGAGCCATGGATGTTGCATTTACAGACCTTATCAATATCATAATGGTGGTATATCAAGATGATTTGACAACATATTACAAGAAAGAAGAGTTTACCATCACTCACATTTGGAGAAAATATTCATAAAGGCACTAGAATATGGTATTTCTCTAAACCCTGAAAAGTGCTAATTTGTTGTCACAGAAGGTAAAATCCTTGGGCATATTGTATCTAAAGAAGGTGTGAAGATAGATCTAGAAAGGGTTGTTGCAATTGACAAAATCCCCATCCCAAAGATAGTGAAGGCCATCCAATCATTCTTTCGATAAATAAATTTTTTAAGAAGATTCATTTCTAATTTTGCTGAGATTTTCAAGTCTATTGCCAAGATGTTGAAGAAAGGATCCAAAATTGACTGGACATCAGAGGCAGTTGATGCATTTGCATCCATCAAGAAGGTGATTAAGGAGGCTCCAGTCCTAAAATCCCCTAATTTTGGTATGCCATTTCAAATTTTGTTCTTTTGTTTCTTTTCACACCATTGTTGTTGTCATGCTGCAGAAAAATGAAAAGGGCATGAACAACCAATATCATTTTTTAGCAAATCACTTCAAGGAGATAAGATGAAATATGATGCCACTAAGAAGCAAGCTTATGCTCTTGTAAAAGTGGTTAAGACATTGAGGCCCTACTTGGTAGGAGCACAAGTAACTACTTATGTACCTAATATTGTAGTTAAAGATGTTGGTGCAGGAGCACCTACCTGACAGCTGGTCATGATAAGGCAGTTAGTAGTTTAGGTCTTGTTTGTGTTTCCAAGAAGGTCTGTTAGACCATTTTCATGTAATAAGGTCATGCTGATCAGGATAAGATCATGCTGACCAGGCTTTTGCTATTTTTAGCTAGTTAGTTATAACAGCTGGCATGATGTATGTTCGGTGGGATCTCCCAGCCGCTTGGAGAGTTCCCAGCCACTTGGAGTTGGGTCAGTAGTACTCATATTGAAATCTTTATAAGCATGGGATCGGTTGATTGTAGAGAATCGATCGGCAGTGTAGTGTTGCACAGAGTAGGTTGAGTGTTCTGTGTGAGGAACATCATATTGTATTACATCTGTGAATCAATAAAGATCCTGTTTTGTTTTCTGTTTGATCTCCTTCCTGTAATCGATCGCGGGTTTGAGAGTTTTTCATGGATTTCCTGATCCATTCCACCGGTTGACTCACCTGATCGGTGGAATGGTAATGTACAGTAGGTTAGATGTTAGGTTGTTTTCTGTTTGCATGCAGGTGCGCAGGATCGCGGTAGACAGATGTTGAGAAGCCTAGCATCCTCATGTGCTAGGTCAAGTTGATAAACTGGAGTTGGAAGATCACCCTGAGGTTGGATCGAGTCATCCCTGGTGGATCGGCGAAGAGAGATTTCGCTAAGTGCAGAAGTTCGTGAAGACGGCATCATCAGGATATTTCTGCAAATATCCTGCAGTCGGGTTAGGCATCATCATCCGGATAAATGAAGATGAACATGATGCAGTTGAGCGCATGAAGTGCGGGTTCGTCGGGGTGATCATCAGCAGGAGGAGCCGAGGAGTGTATCGGCATCAGGATCATCATATTAGGAGTGCCAAACATCTGCATATCGTGAGTAGATGCGGAAGAGAAAGTTTAGATTTTTCGACTAAGTGTTGAGAAGGTCATCAGGATATTGGGTGACATCATCGTCATCAGGATATGACGTCATCATCATCAGGATATTGAGATATCCCCCTGTGCGAGTTTATCCTGCTGTCGTCAAGTGTAAAGGTATCGGCGGGAGTCCGTGGCAGGAAGTTGTGTAAACATCATCATCAGGAGGTTTCGAGAGAACCGGATAATTTATATCATGATGCTGTTGCTTGTATCGTCGGGCAGTGGAGCATCGAAGGGAAGGTGTTGAAGGTCGTCATCAGGATATTTGGAGCAACCGGATGTTGAATATCCTGCTGACGAAGGTGATGTTAAATATCATGATGAGGCCGCTAGAGCTTGGCGCCCGATGAACAGTGCAACCGGAGGATGTTTGCGCCTGTTGAACATCATGATGATGTTGAAGGTAGAGAAGACGGAAATTGTTGGTGAGGTGAACAGTGGACGTCAGGAGGATGTTCGCGCTGGTCGAACATGATGATGCTGCCGATAATCGAGTAAGGTGATGTTGTTGACAGGCGAAAGTGCGAAGGCTTGTCTGCAGGAGGATATCGGTCGGCAGGTGCAATATGATGATGCTGTTGGTTTTCGGAAACATGATGCTGACAGAGTAAAGCCGAAATATGATGATGTGGGTGGCCTTAGGAAATATGATGATGATGGCGAAGATGATGATGATGAGGTTGGTCTGCAGACATTCATGCTATATGCGAATGATATAGTGTGGATGCCTCTGCATCATAGTGGTATCAGAGCTCAGCAAAAGGTCTGGGCTGTTGTGTGTTGATTCTGTCACCGAAAGGGCAGAGGTAGAGTTGTGTGTTGATTGAGAGGTTGACAAAATGCCTCCTAAAGGTAGTGGTACTGCAAGGGAATTGCAGGAAATGAAGGAGAAACATGCTAGAGAGATGAGGAAGATGAAGGAGCTTGCTGAAGCACTTCAAGCCAGGCTGACAGCCCTGGAAAAGAACAAAAAGAGGGAAGTGGAAGACAGTGAGTCTGAAGAAGATGCAGATACTGTTGAAGAGTATGAAGAGGTAGCTGAAGATCTGGATGCTGAAGACCAGAGATTGGCAAAACTGTTAAAGGCAGTGCAGAGTGAAAAACCTAAGGTAAAGGTTGATGTTTCCAAGTATACTGGAAGCTTGAATGAAGATGAGTTGTTAGATTGGATTGCTGCACTGGATAATCACTTTGAATGTGAAGATGTTGCTGAGGATCAGAAGGTAAAAATTGCAAAGACCAAGTTAGGAGGTCATGCTTTGGTATGGTGGGATTATATACAATCTGAGAGAAGGAAGCAAGGGAAGTCTAAGATCACTTCTTGGGATAAGATGGTAGCAAGGATAAAGGGTAAATTCTTGCCAAGGGATTATGAAATCCAGATGTTTAAGAAGCTGCAATTTTTAAAGCAGAAAGACAGGGATGTGAAATCATATACTGAGGAATTTTGTCTGTTGAGTATGAGATCTGGTCATCATGAGAATGAGGTAGAAAAGGTGGCTAGGTACTTGGCAGGTTTGAGGTTTAACATACAGGATGAGTTAGTGTTAGCTAACCCTAAGAATGTGGAGGATTGTTATCAAATGGCAATCAGGATTGAAGAAAAGCTGAATAGAGGACATGATAAGTCCATGAGAGGAAGAGGAAACAATAGGGGAAGAGGAGCAGCCCCTGCACAAAAGCAACCCAATGAGGTTCAAGACGACACTGGTAAAGGACAAGGACAGTCTGATTTCAGAGGTGGATGGAAAGGTAATAGAGGAAGGTTTGGAGGTGGTAGGGGTTCTACTACATTTTCAGGAAAGTGTTACACCTGTGGAGAGTTTGGTCATCCATCTTTCAAATGTCCAGAAAACAAAGGTTCATCATCCAGAAATGATAGAACAAGTGACAAGAGAGTACAACTGGTACAAGAAGAGAAGGAAGAAGAAAGTGCACAGAGTCCAACCAAAGGCCCTGAGAATTTTGGCTATCCAGAGAGTGGAGAATCATTGATGTTAAGGAGAATTAGTTGGCAGGCAGCAAAGGATATGATGCAAAGAAGAGCTCTTTTCAAAACCACATGTAAGAGCAAAGGTAAGGTATGTAAAGTTGTCATTGACACTGGTTCAACAGACAACATGGTATCTCAGGAGATGGTTGATAAACTGAAGCTGGAAAGGATTCCACATCCACACCCTTACAAGGCATCTTGGGTGAGTGATAGGCAAACACTTTTTGTCTCTGAACAGGCATATGTGGATTTCCAGATTGGACCATATCAGGATAGAATTTTGTGTGACATATTGCCTATGGAATGTTGTCACCTATTGTTGGGTAGACCATGGCAATTTGACAGAAGGGTACTGTATGATGGGTATGCTAATACCTACACCATCCAGAAGGATGGGAAGACTATTAAGTTGATGCCATTACAGGCAAAAGCTGCAGCACATAAGGCAGCTCAAATCATTTTAATGGGAAAGAAGGAGTATATGCAGATGCCTAGAGGAGCAGGCATGAAGGCAGTTCAGGACACTGCAGGGAAAGGAGTTGTTACAGACAACAAGCTGAAGACAGTTTCAGTTGTGACTGACAGAGGTCAGCAGCAGGTTCAGCAACAGGGGTGCAAACAGCCACCAGTTCAGAGGAATGACAAGGATGTTGTCATAGTTGGGACTATTGTTTGTCCTATGAAGATTGAAAGAAAGGTACAGTTGAACACCACAGAGGCAGTTCAGCCAGAGGTTCTGGTCAGACAATCTGACAAACACAGGGTATGTGAGCAAAAGGCCTACATCAACAGGCATGATGACTTGAAGACTTGGAGCAGCCAAGCGACAGCAGCAGCTAAAGCTGGAGCAGGTCAGAAGATTGACAACGCCACGTGTAAAGGTGGAAGACTTCCACATGCTAAACTCATGGGACATGAGTTCTTTTCCGTTGGGGAGTATGGTGCAGGAGCACCTACCTGACAGCTGGTCATGATAAGGCAGTTAGTAGTTTAGGTCTTGTTTGTGTTTCCAAGAAGGTCTGTTAGACCATTTGCATGTAATAAGGTCATGCTGATCAGGATAAGATCATGCTGACCAGGCTTTTGCTATTTTTAGCTAGTTAGTTATAACAGCTGGCATGATGTATGTTCGGTGGGATCTCCCAGCCGCTTGGAGAGTTCCCAGCCGCTTGGAGTTGGGTCAGTAGTACTCATATTGAAATCTTTATAAGCATGGGATCGGTTGATTGTAGAGAATCGATCGGCAGTGTAGTGTTGCGCAGAGTAGGTTGAGTGTTCTGTGTGAGGAACATCATATTGTATTACATCTGTGAATCAATAAAGATCCTGTTTTGTTTTCTGTTTGATCTCCTTCCTGTAATCGATCGCGGGTTTGAGAGTTTTTCATGGATTTCCTGATCCATTCCACCGGTTGACTCACCTGATCGGTGGAATGGTAATGTACAGTAGGTTAGATGTTAGGTTGTTTTCTGTTTGCATGCAGGTGCGCAGGATCGCGGTAGACAGATGTTGAGAAGCCTAGCATCCTCATGTGCTAGGTCAAGTTGATAAACTGGAGTTGGAAGATCACCCTGAGGTTGGATCGAGTCATCCCTGGTGGATCGGCGAAGAGAGATTTCACTAAGTGCAGAAGTTCGTGAAGACGGCATCATCAGGATATTTCTGCAAATATCCTGCAGTCGGGTTAGGCATCATCATCCGGATAAATGAAGATGAACATGATGCAGTTGAGCGCATGAAGTGCGGGTTCGTCGGGGTGATCATCAGCAGGAGGAGCCGAGAAGTGTATCGGCATCAGGATCATCATATTAGGAGTGCCAAACATCTGCATATCGTGAGTAGATGTGGAAGAGAAAGTTTGGATTTTTCGACTAAGTGTTGAGAAGGTCATCAGGATATTGGGTGACGTCATCGTCATCAGGATATGACGTCATCGTCATCAGGATATTGAGATATCCCCCTGTGCGAGTTTATCCTGCTGTCGTCAAGTGTAAAGGTATCGGCGGGAGTCCGTGGCAGGAAGTTGTGTAAACATCATCATCAGGAGGTTTCGAGAGAACCGGATAATTTATATCATGATGCTGTTGCTTGTATCGTCGGGCAGTGGAGCATCGAAGGGAAGGTGTTGAAGGTCGTCATCAGGATATTTGGAGCAACCGGATGTTGAATATCCTGCTGACGAAGGTGATGTTAAATATCATGATGAGGCCGCTAGAGCTTGGCGCCCGATGAACAGTGCAACCGGAGGATGTTTGCGCCTGTTGAACATCATGATGATGTTGAAGGTAGAGAAGACGGAAATTGTTGGTGAGGTGAACAGTGGACGTCAGGAGGATGTTCGCGCTGGTCGAACATGATGATGCTGCCGATAATCGAGTAAGGTGATGCTGTTGACAGGCGAAAGTGCGAAGGCTTGTCTGCAGGAGGATATCGGTCGGCAGGTGCAATATGATGATGCTGTTGGTTTTCGGAAACATGATGCTGACAGAGTAAAGCCGAAATATGATGATGTGGGTGGCCTTAGGAAATATGATGATGATGGCGAAGATGATGATGATGAGGTTGGTCTGCAGACATTCATGCTATATGCGAATGATATAGTGTGGATGCCTCTGCATCAGATGTCCTTACACAAATTGAAATCATAGGAAGGAGGTGTAGATGGATAAATATAATTCAAGAGTTTAATATTAATATCTAGATCACCAAAACTTGTGAGAGGACAAGGACTAGCAAAGTTAATGGCAGAATCTAATTTGGAGGCTGCACAGGTGTGTGATGTTCAACAATAAGAAGGTATTGTATCCAGCATTGAACACACACCATGGTACACAAACATTGTTCACTACCTTAGATATATGAAGTGTCTAGATGGATTGAATGATAATTAGGAAAGGACTCTAAAGTTACAAGCATCAAGGTATGTGTTCATAGATGGTGATTTTTTTTAGAAAAACAAATATGGTGTTCTACTTTTCTATCTAGATTAGAGACAAGTAGAGAGGATCCTGAAAGAAATGCATGCTGGTGTCTGTGGTGGACATTTTTTAGCTAAAACTACTGCACACAAGATTCTAAGGGCATGTTATTTTTGGCCGACCGTGTTTTTTGATGCTCATAGGTAAGTGAGGAAATGTGAATCATATCAGAAGTTTTTTGGTAAGCTAAAATACCAAGGAGCTTTGCCTTTAAGGCCCATGCAAATTGATGCACCATTCCATCAATGGGGTCTAGATTTTATAGGTGAGATGGCAGACAAGTCTAATGGCGGGCATAGGTGGATTCTTACTACCACTGACTACTTTACTAAATGGATTGAAGCAATCCCAATAAAACAAGCAACCAATAAAGTAGGAATTAATTTCCTTTAGGAGAATATCATCACTAGGTTTGGAGTTCTAGTGAGAATTGTTATAGATAATGGCATGTGCTTCAGATCTGAAGAATTCAAGAAATTTTGTGATTCATATGGAATAATGATATCATATGCTTCTCCCTATCATCCCTGGGGAATTGGTCAAGTAGAATCCAACAACAAAAGTATAATGAATATAATCAAAAGAATGCTTAACAACAACAAAAGATCATGGGATTCATAGCTAAGGCTAGCTTTATGGGCAAACAAGATCACAATAAAAAAGGCTACTAGCAAGTCACCTTTTGAATTCATATATGGTGCACAAGAAAGAATGCCAATACACAATCTTTTGCTTGTGTACAAATTCATATTGCAGGAAGATATTAATTTGTCTAAGCCAATGGAAGAGCGGATGGAGTAGCTGGTAGAACTAGATGAAATCAGGAGCCAAGCTCAGAAATAGAATGAAAAGATGCAAATAAAAATGAAATAGCTATTTGACAAAAAGGCCAAAGACATGAAATTTTAAGTTCACGATATAGTCCTCATGTGGAATGCACAGAGTCAGGATATAGGAAAACATGGAAAATTTTATGCTTTGTGGATTGGACCATTTGTCATTATTCGTAAATGTGGAGAGGATTCATACTACCTTCAAAACATGGTGGGTGAGAGTCAAGAATTGCCAGTGCATGGACAATTTTTGAAGCACTTCTTTTCTTAAAGAAGATATAATTCCATGCACCATAGTTTTAGATTTTCCCTTTTTCCCAAATTTTGGTTTTCTTTGTTTTTGTACAGTTTTGTGTTTTGGTCTACACCTCAGAGAAGTGTTCTAGGTCCTTGCAATGTATAGTTAGCCATTCATCCCCAATAGGAGCCACTGTTAGGACCATTCAAAATTCACTTAGTCCCATTTGGTTTCATACATTTTTTTCTATAAATTCATCATAGGAGTCCAGATTCCTTTTATAATTATTCTAGGAGTTATTCATAAGCCTAATATACCATATACATGTGAAAAACCTTTGTATTTTGATCATAGATATGTTTTTGTCTCTTACTACAGCCCCACAGTTCACTCAAATAGCCTTGGCAGGTGTGTGGGAGCCAAAGGAAGTGAACAGACAATTACCACTTCCCTGCAACATGCAAAAAATCCATTTGTGTTATCGCGGTATACAAAGATTGACTACCACAGCCCCGTAACGATCTCAAAAGTAATTGGTGGGATGGCAGTATAAGCTTGAGGAGCATATAATATTTCACCATGGTCCTGCGATAGACAAGAAGATAACCAGTGGCAATGCAGTAAGAGAAAGTAGGGGTAAAGGTTCACCGTAGCCCTATAGCAGTCCCAAAAGAAGCTTGCGGTATTGCGGTATTAAAGAGTTTAAGCGGTGTGTGTTGAGTACCATGGCCCCACGATAGTTTCAAAAGGGGATTGCAGTAGTGTAGTAAAAGTTTCAAGCGATGTGTATTGTTTCACCGTGGTCCCGCAATGATGATGACTTCAACTGGCAGGCTTGCAGTAAATGGTAAAGCCAACATAAAACATGTCCCACTATCCCACATGGACTTTAAAGTTGTCTTGCAGGTTGGCGGTATAAGTTCCAATGAGATGAAAATGACACCACACTCTTGCAACAATCATAATATAAGGTTCACGGTAAGGCGGTAAGAGATATAAGGGATAACATGTATCCCGTCATCCCACGATGATGTGTAGCAAGGCTTGCAGGGTGGTGATAAGCGGTGAAAGATACACTATGGCCATCCAAAAGCTCCCTTTTCCCACAATAGATCTAAATAGATCTAAATAGTACATCGCCGCCCCACAGTGGTTATTATTGATGCCTGGGGGATTGTGGTTATCAATGAAAAGACTACAAATCTTGAAGTGCCCGCCCAACCATTGGATTAAACCAAATCAATGGTTTGTGTTTGAATGACATAAATGCTAGGATTTGTTGATTTTGTGGCAGGAACCAGAGTAATGATGAAATAACCAGCTCTATAGAAGAATAAAATTTGGGATTCCTTTGTATTTCATCATTCAAGCAAGTTCAATGGAGATTGTAGATGGCAAATTCAAGCTCTGGGTGCACTCTGTAATCATCTTTCAACTGAGTAAGTCAACTTCATCACTCCATAAAAGTTGGTAATTAGTTTGTGCTTTTCTTTCAATTGGTTTGGTAGAGTAAGTGACTATCAAAACCCTAGTTCATAAAAGCATCAAACTATGGCACCTAAGAAATATGAGTCTGCAAGTAAGATCACTAAACCCCCTGTTCCGAAGAAGTGGTCCCTTCAACAGTCACTCTTGGACATTTTTCCAAATTCAATTGACAAGGGGTATAGGAAACTATTCAACGATGTAGCAGATGGATGTTAGGATGCTAGAGTCCCTACCTCAAGTTGGAACCTTTTTGGTACGTTTGTGAAAAGAAAGATGGACAAGGATCGGTTGCAAACCCATGGAATTTGAATTTGGCTAAGCTTGTGGTGCCAAATGTATTCATTGATGTTGATTTGATCAGAATATTGGCATATCACTATCATCTAGCCACCAAAACAGTCAGATTGCCAAATGGGTCACCATTAGTTGTTGTGGATAGAAATGCAGTCATTAGTTGCTTCATGCTCAACAAGCAAGCCCTCACAAAGGTTGACTTGAAGAAGAGTGAACAAGAATATACCACTCTAAGAAATACACATACGAGTGATGAATTTCCCATGTACATGAGGAAAGGGGTCAACATTAGAAGGATTTCACTCCCAACCACTACAGTTGAGCCTTTCTCAGTTGATGACTTTGCTGTGTATTTCAAAAGGACATATTTTCCTTTGTGTCAAGTGCTAGGAATTGATGCCCAAGATAGAATGCCAATTGGCATGATGATGATGGCCATGAGAATATAGAACCCAGAGGTTAATGTTGAGTATGATATGCATTGTTCATTGAGAAGAAATTGCATGATGGATTTTTGCAAATAGGGGAAAACAAGACACTCATGGCTTTCAAATATTATTCTTTGTTGTGTCATTTAATTTTGCATTAGAATAGAAGAAAATGGCCCAACAGGATGGACTTGAGCATGATGGATCAAAAGAGATAGAGATTACCTACATAGTGTTGGTGTTACAAGTGGAACACTCATTGTCAGAACTATAACTATGTTGTGTTCCATGATGATTTCTTAGTCAAAATAATGAATTCCCTTAGTAGCCTTTCTCCTAGATTGACCAAAGAGGTTAGAGAAATGTTGAGACCTCTTGCCCATAGGCCAGAATAGGGTCACAAGCATAACTTTGTTGATTGGTATTTCTTGCCTAACCATACTATAATCAGAGTATATGGGTGTACTTAGCCACCCCATGTGCTGCCAAAATTTGTGCCAAGCATAATTGTATTTTTTGAATTCATGTGATAGATGCTATGGATGGAGAAATATGTAATGAAAAAACAAAAGAATGGCACATTTTTTCCTGATTCCATAGTGTTTGGTGAATGCTCCATTGGTGCAGATACCTTGGAGAAGTTGTAAGCCTACTTGAAGGCTAAATATTCTTTGAAACTAGGAACAGAAAGGATTTGTGATACAGAGGGTCACATGAACTTTGTTAGACAAGTCATTCTCACCAAGATGAGGATATCCCATCAAATCAATTTTGACTTGGATGTGATCAGAAATTGTGTCACTTTTGAAGAGGTATATAATAGAAAACAAAAATGGGAAATTTTGAGGAAGATTGAGGATGACAAAAGAAAGCAAAACCCTAATTTTTCAATATTTTTTATTGAAGAGAAGAACCCATTGAAAATAATAGATTTGATAATTGATAATTTTGAAAGAATATATGGTAAGTTTGAGAAGGAGCCTACAAAGGCTACCAATCTCCCTATAAAGAAGTCGACAGGAGTTGTGATTCAAAAACCTACTCCAGATGCAATGTCAGTACAAGATCCAATTGTTCCTGATTCACCACCTACCGAAAGGCAAAGGATTGATGATGTTTCTCCACTGGTTCCATATGAAATGACTAAAGGAGTTGGTGACACTGAGGAGGTGGCCAGTATTTTAAGGCATATGAGAGAGGAAGAGGAAGTTGATCAACCCCTTGTTGGTCAAGAAACAAAAGCACACAAACCAGAAGCAAGAATGGATGAACAGGCACAAGGTGAACCTAAATTACAAGAAGATGATAGGGTTGTGGCTTCTATGAGGTTCATGGAGGATGATGATTTCATCCATACCCTAGAATTCAAAGATTTTTGTCTCAAAATGAAGATGAAAGAATTTTAAGAAAAGGTGGAAATAAATAAAATGGGTGTTGATGAATCTTAGCATGATCAAATTGTATCCCAAACTTTCAAGGATTTGAAAAATGATGAAATAAATGTCAGCCCTGATGAGGCTAGACAAATGATTTTGAAGAGTAATATGCTGATCATCCCTGGCCTTGAATTGAAAAAAAATGTTTTTTGTTGGACCAAGTGAGAAACCAAGATGACCCCATGATGGTTTTTGAGTTTGATTATGAGGATGGTGACAGTGGTTGTGGGTTCAACCCAAAAATAGAAAATCTAGCAATATGGGCCAGACAAAAGAACATCAACAAGCCAAGATTGTTAGATGTAGTCCAAGAACTGAGGGGAATAACTATGGTGAAAATATTTCAAGATACAATAGTAGTTGAAGTGGTCACCCTTACTATGCACTCTGCAGTGTTCACACATGTTGTTGTCAGAAAAATGGGGCAAAGATTGCTCGATTATGAAAAAACTCAAGTTGAAATGAATGATGAAGTGAATAGACTATATTTAGAGAATGTCAAACTAAAGCAGAAGTTGAAGGGTGGTGACTCTTTGAACCAATCAATTGTGCCATACCAAGCCCCTGTGTCACAAATAACCAGTGATAATACAGTCCCAGTAGATCAGTTGAATGCATTGAAATTAAAGTTGGAGAAACAAATTAAAGATTTTAGAAAGAAAAATGAAAAGATAAAGGATAAGGCCAAATTGAAAATTTTAGAATACAGAGTGAAATTGATTGTTGATAAGTTGGGAGATGTGCATGAATGTTATTCTTCCTTGTTTCAGGCCATTCATCAATTGAAGGCCAATCTTTCTGTTTTAGATCTAGTATACAAGAAATGGTAACTTGCACACCATACATTGCTGACCTTGTGCAAGGTTCTACAAAGAGATCTAGGTGCTCTGGCTTCACTCAAGCCAACAGAGAAGATGGTGAAAATGATCTTGGATGAATTTCAATATGTGAATGGTAAGAGCCAGAAAATGCAGGTAAAGATTGATTCTTTTGCCACTTTCCAACTCTAGTTTATTCATTCCATTTTGACAGAGGATAAACGGATCAAAAGTTTCGATGCATGGAAGAATGAGTTTAGTCAGATAGCTTTTCAAGTCATTGATTTCTTCAAAAAAGATGACATCATAAACATTCTTAGTTTCAATGTCATTTTGGATAGAGTAATTGCATTGGATGCTGGATATGAAAAGTTCATCATTGATGTCAAAGTGTTGTTGGACAAAAGATGGAAAGATCACCAGGCCAATTTGCTCTAGATTCAAGAATATAAGTGGCCCAATGATTATACTATGTACCAATGGGAGCAACGGTATTTGACAACTGAAGAATGAACATACCAAATATGTAGAGGAGCAATGAGCATCAACATGGCACCAACAAATTTTGGACATCCTCCTATTTTGTCTTTTTCTTGTCTTTATGCTTTCCAATATGTATTCAAAATATATCTGATGATCTTTTTAAGACTTGTCAAAAGTGTATATTGTAACAGGTCATATTAAGGGGTGGGTATATGAAAAGTCATTTTTGGAATGTGAAAGGTTTGAAGCTTGTAGCTTCCTTTACCCCTATAAAAAGGAAACCAAGACCTTGGGAAAGCTCTCTGGGAAATTGATTTTAGAAAAGGACATTGTAAGGCCTACTCTTCAAGGATATATCAATAAAACAAAACTGCATTTCTCTGGTGCCATATATCTAGTTGTCAATTGCTTTTTGAATGTCTTATTATACTTTATCTGGTTGTCTCCAATTTTGTTTCTCCTTGTTATTTGAATTAACATATCAATTATATGTTTAGTTCTTCAAAACACATTTGTTATTTTTGAGTGGTTTATCTAATTGGGTTTCCTCAAGTAGGAATTAAATTCCATTAAATAGATCACTATAATTTGGTGGATTTAATTTGGATAACTAAGTAGAGCTAGATAAAAAAAACCTTGCATGTTTATGCCAGTCATAAACAATTCCATGCCAAGTAACTCAAGTTGTGGCTAGATAGAAAGCACAAATATTTCTATGAATAGACTTTGTTACCCAATAGTTGAGAAAGGCACCGATCAATTCTTTTCTAGAATCATTTCCTTGTATCATATTCAAAATTCCAATTTTAATTTTCTGTTGTGTAGGAGTAAGAGTAATATTAGAATAGAGAATAAAGATGTAATTCAAATCATATATTTGTTTGGATTAGGGTGAATTAGATGATATAATTGATAAACTTACATAAATCCCTTAATCTTCTCTGAAGTCACCAACAAATTTGAGGAGTAATTATTCATTGGTGAATATAAGGTAACACCCACCTGGAGAAAGCAAAGCCCAATGTGTAGAGAATCTTAACCATCCTGGTTAATTTTGTCAGTTGGTCAAATTGGTTGCATAACTTAATTATAAATCTTGGCATCCTTTTAGGGTTTTGCAAATTGCAAATTTCAAAACCAACACATGTAACTTGTTGGCAATTTGTTTGGGGCTCTATGTGATCAACATTATGGGCTCATGTATGAGCTTGGACAACAAGGGTGTAAATGCTTTGACATTCATTTTTAATTTCTCACCTACATCTTACATCAGCATTAGGTTCTTTATGATAGAAGACACTTGTAGACAAGTAGCCCTTGTGCATTCCATACTTCCAGCTATTTTCAATGTCAATGGATATCTCATAATCCTAATGCAAAGTTGTAGGATCATTGTTTCTCAACCAAAAACTCATCTTCCTATCAAAAGCTCCCAGGTAGACAACTAAACTCATTGCATCATTTGGTCTAAAAGCTTCAATGATATCCCTCAATATTTATACAAATCTTAGGTTAAATGTTGGAACTAGCTCATCCTCTTCTTTCTGAATGCTCATAAACTTGTTGATTACTGAAGTTGCATTGATCCTCTCACTAAAATCCTCCATGAAAACTACTTTGAGATTATCCCAAGAATTAATTGAGTATGCTAGTAAATAAGAGAACCAATCTCTTGCTTTATATTTTAGGGTTTGAACAAACATCTTCATGACTAGATCCTCAAATTCCGCCTCATAACCCCCATTATATCGATGAAATCCTACAAGTGCTTACTTGCTGATTTAGATCCATTATAACTAAATTTTGGCCACCTATCTCAGATCTCATGGGGTATACGATTTGGAAAACCATAAATGTTACTAAAATGTATGGCTCTATATTTTTCAATAACAAAACCTTTCTGACAACACAAATGGGGCTGCACACCATGCATTTTTACATTTGGATCCACACAGGGATGCATAGGTTGATGACACAATTTCCTATGCCCTAACAAGTCTTTCACATTAACTTTGCAGTTACGCATTGAAAACTTAGTTTCCTTTTACAACATGATCTTAAGATTTTACAATGCAGATTTCTATCTCAGCTTGCCTAAAATATTCTAAATGAGTTTCATCAAAAACATGTATACTTCAATACATAATATAGGCTGCAATCTAGTAATACAAAAGTATGTAGGCCTATCACTATCTTTTCCTTTTTCTTAGTGCTTAATATTTACTTAATAATGAACCCTATTATTCTCAAGGCCTTCCATAAACAACCCTAAAACATAAAATTTACCTTCATAGAACCAAGAACATGTAAAAACCTGGAAGTGTGTTATAGCTGCTGCAAATTCTCTTCCTGACTGGGAACTTATCAGTGTTGAAATATTCTTCACACATTTATCAATTTCTTTCTCACAAAGTCACCACCTCTTTTCACAGAGGACTACAATTCAAATAGCACAAAGCTCTTTAAAACTTATTTTCATTCTAGGTTTTCTCCAACAACAGAGCCATACAAGACTTTCTTCAAATATGCTTCAACAAAACTCTTTCTAGGCCTATATATTGTATTACCAGAAACTCTAGTGTAGGATTTGACTTCTTGATAATGAGCTACAAGAGTTTTGGTACTTGTGAACAAGGGGAGTATAATAATTGATCTATGACCCAACATAAGACAAAATTCTGGGTCTGTCCCCAGTAGAGTCATCAATCTGTTGGTTCTTCCAACTATTTGTCTAAATCCCCTAAAGATTAGCCAATTTATTATACTTAGTGATTTCCAGTCAGTGGCCAACGAACATGATTACAACCAAGGTCGGTGTACCCTTTACAACACCTAAAGGTATTTCAAATATTTATTTATGATGTTGTATGAAAACAGAAGGTTCTTAATAATATTTTACCAAGGAAATGATTGATTCCATCTAGATTGGATTGATCCTTTGACAATACAGTTTAGACCATGATTGCAAACATTTATTCATCCAAATCTATTCTTAAGATAACAATAGTAATAGAAGTGATTTTGATTGTTTGGGATGGATCCAAATCAATATAGTAATTCAGTGAGAGATTGGTGCCTAATCCAATGGGCTACATAGTCAAAGTTATACAAAACAAATGTATCATTCAAGCAATATTGTTTTATCACAAAATGGACCAATAGCATCAATATCTTGCATTAATGCCTCCTTTACTTAGTATTATAGAACTATCTTTTAAAACCACAATATAGACAAAGCTTAACAGAATATTTTCCAAGTGATTATTCCTCTCCTTGAGAAAAAGCCATAGAAAACATGCACAATACCAAAAAACTACACAGATGAACCATAATATCCTTGATATTAAGAATTCATATTAACTTCATGAAAATACAATATGGAGAAGATTCTATAACCAATATAAAATGTATTCAACTTTGAAAAAGCTTATTACTCTACATATTTGAACATAAGCTAAAATACAACTTCTCTTCTATTTTCCCTGGATTACAACACAAAATACACTATTGCCTTAATCTAGAGATTTAGAACCCTTGCAAATGAAACAGTATTTGTATTTTATAGAGAAACAGAGCCCTAGATTAAACTGAGGCAAGGCATCTGGCACATTTGAGTGTTTTGATTCTACAACTGAATTTGGCACAACAGAAAAGATACCAAAGCATCTTTTGATTTCCCTCATTAAAAATAGAAAATTCAATTTACCTCCTTGTCTTCACTTTGCAAATCCCATGCATAATTTTACCCTACTGGTAAAATAGACTTATCAATTGCAATTTCACTTGGGAGGTAGAATTTCTACCCCTAGGTAGTTTCCTCATTTCACTGACAAGTGAAAGCATGTTTTACCATATAATTTAATCCCCAGAATTTCAAACAAAATATGAAAGACATTTTTTGCATATATAGGGGCATTTTTCCCTTTTCCGGAGCCTTTCTACATATACCAATGCATTTGAAAACTTGTTGGAGGCATTTAAAATAATGGAGTCACATTTTTATAGTTGCCATCACGTTTTTCCCATTGCTGGGCAGTTTAAATGCTCCAAACATTGCTGAAAATGTCTTCTAGGTGTCAAAAATATCTTGGGCATTGATCTAGAAGTGAAAGAATTAATCTCCAACCTGTAAAAAACCCCAAATCTCTGCTACAAACCCAAAAAACATGATACTGAATACCCTCTAGATTATTTGCAACAATTTCACCGGAGCCTTGCCATTTCACCTAGCCCAATTTCCACCTTCAGTGGGACATTGAAATGTAAATAAAAGCAAATAATAAAGCTTTTACCAAAGCTTTCATTTAACATTGCCAAATGAATAAAACATTTAAAATGTTTTTCGCATGAGCCTCTTTCTTCTCTGAGCCCAATTCTGTGCCTCTGTGGGATGGTGAAATTGAAACAAAATAATATAACAAAGTTTTTTCCAAAGCTTTCGCCCAGACATGACTTTAGCAAAGATTAAAATTATTTAAAATATGCACTTCACCGGAGCCTTGTCATTTCACTGGGTCTATTTTCTACCTTCAACGGGACAACAAAATGCAAACAAAACATTAAAATTGTAATGCATAAAAATATAAATTTCTATTAAACAGATTTAAACTATCGTCAAAACCCTAAATTTATATCAAAATGCACCAACAGAAGATTTAGATAAGCACTATTGATAAACAAATTTAAAGAGATGTTATCGAAATGTAATTCAAATGTGGTTGCTCAGATTTTAGCATAACTCCAATGTAAAAATTGTCAGGGGTTAAATGATGGATGAGTTTGATTTTTATAAAGTTGGATAGAAATTGGTTTGGGTAGTTAAACGGATTTTTGATTCGGTGAATGGTAAGGTAGGTAAAAGGTGGTTAGGGTTTTTAACGTGTTTAAGATTAAAATAATAAATTAAGTTTATTTAATTTATTATTTTTGGGAGGTTATTAGCTCATAGGTAAATAATAAATTAATTTTAATTTATTATTTATGGGATATGTCAAAATGAAGGATTTAATTAATTAAATCACATGTGGATAATAATAGATTAAATGGGATATTTAGGGATTGTTAGGGATAATTATGGATTTTAGGAATAATGAAAGATTCAGTCAATTTTGGATGTCTACATTTTGCCCCTCTTTGAGACAATGTTGCGAAGCAATATTGTTTCAAAGAAAGGTAAAACATAGGCTTAGATTTGGATCTTGGGTAGGCTGGGGTTTATATGGGGCTCATAAAAATGAAGCATAGCAGATAATGCCCCTTCAAGAGGATATGCAGGGACAAAGGAGATGGAGAGGTTCTTGAAAAAGGAAAATGAAGGGAAGGAGGATGGAGTTATGCTGATGAAACGTTGAGCAACCTAATGTTTGATATAGCACCTGATATTATGCACCAAGGTATAAAGACCAGGGTGATGATGTGTCAAATGCAGAAAGGAGTAAAGTCGCAAGCAAACATATGCCTAATGTCACCATGATATGAGAGACCATGATGACGGTGTGGCAGGTATGTTGCAAGGACCAATAACAGACACAAAACATCAATGAATCAACACACGCAAACAAAACAAACAAAACATGCATACACAATGTTGCCCCTGGACAAAAAAAACAAAAGAAGGACCAAACGACTTAATCATGATAGAAGTAAGACGGGTAGTAAGATCTCAAGCCAAAGACTAACACGATAAATAGATACGTGGCATGTTGTGGGAACGATATATCCCTGGATAAGATAAGGTAAATAAAGGATGGTTGGCTTGGGGGATCTACAACTTAGTTACTACAATCAAGATCGAATCACTAGGTGTTAAATTCCATAATGTAGTCTAAGAGTTTTAAAGTGTTTTTGAGATATGGCTTGGAATGTGCGAGTGTCAAGAATTAGGTTGTGTTTGTTTGTGTTTTTGCATGAAGTGAAATGATTGGATGGAGGGGAAGAATGAGGATACAGTGCTGAAAAATGTTATTACGGAATTGCATGAGACTGGAAAGGTAGACAAACTCAAGAGTCTATTATGAGGAACTCAAAGGTACCAAGACACATAGACCTACACAGGTTGACAAAAGAATACTAGGATGAGAGCAGGTGAAGGAATGGGAAAGGACTAATGGACAGGCTAGTGATAATGGAACATAGAATAGATGGTGAGACAATGCAATATGACCAGATGATACTGAGTAGATGCGTATGGCAAGATATGGATGGGAGCGAAAGGGAGGACATATTTTATTATGGACGGGAAATGGATGATGGCGAGATGGATGATGTGAAAAAGCTACCTAAAGGATGGTGGGGACAGCTTGAATTCTACACATGGCACCTGCGAATAGGTTTTCACCATGGTACTTATCCAGGGTGCCACCGAAGTGGTTTTCACCATTGGACGAAATGATTTTTCTTTACTATTTTTTTTTTGTTTTTTTTTTAAATTTTTTAATTTTTTTTTTAATTTTTTTTAATTTTTAACTGGGATACTCCGAGTCAAGTATAGAACCATTTGAGATGGGCTATGTTAATAGGCTCTTCCAAAGGCTAACCTTCCAGAGTGGAAAGTTGGTAAGCTCCTGATCCATAGCTCTTGGTTACGACAAAAGGTCCCAACCAATTAGGTTCAAACTTCCCTTTCTTTGCACGATCAGCCAGATTCCTTTAATTTTCTAGTAGAACAAGATCTCCAAGCTCAAATTTATGAGACTTCATTTTCTTGTTGTAACCTCGGTGTAGGCGATTTTGATAAGCTTGCAGATGATTAAGAGCTATAAGTCACTTCTCATCCATCAATTCAAGCTCTTGTAGTCTTGATATCCGATACTCCTCATCGAAAATCAAGTGTTGTAAGGATACTCGCAAGGAAGGGAGCTCGATCTCAATGGGTAAAATAGCTTCTGAACCATATACCAAGGAATACAGTGTAGCACCAGTAGGAGTACAAATACTAGTTCAATAATCCCAAAGAGCAGGATGAAGTTGCAAGTACCAATCACGGCCAGCCTCGTTTACTATTTTCTTCAGGATTTTCGAAAGAGTCTTATTAGTTGCTTCAGCTTGGCCATTACTTTGCGGATAATAGGGGGTAGAAAAGTGATGTTGGATTTTGAATTTATTGCAAAGCTCTTTGACATCTTGATTCTTAAATGGGCGACCATTATCTGTGACTATGGCGTGAGGAATACCATAGCAGTAAATGATATAATGGAAAATGAACTTAGATATTTGCTTTCCAGTAATGTAAGTAAGAGGAATTGCTTCAACCCATTTAGTGAAGTACTCAGTAGCAGTGATAATAAATTTATGATCATCTGAGGAGGATGGATGTATTTTTCCAATGAGATTGAGCCCCCATTGTGAGAATGGCCATGGAGTAGTGATAGTTTGTAATTCTTGTGCTGGTGCATGAAGTAGATCACTATGTTGCTGACAAGGTACACATTTCTTAACAAAATCATGCGCATCCTACTCCATAGTAGGCCAGTAGTATCCTGTGCGAAGCATTTTCTTGACTAAGGATGAACCTCCAGAATGAGCACCACAGATGCCTTCGTGTATCTCATGCAAAGTAGTGTGGGCTTCTTCCAAGTTAAGACATTTAAGAAAAACACCATCTAGTGACCTTTTATAAAGCGTATCACCGAGGAGGACATATTGGGAAGAACGACGAATGAAGGAGCGATTTTGGGATTTGGAAAGATTTGGTGGAATGATTTGGCTATGAAGGTAATGGTAGATCTCATTGAACCAAGTGGAGTTAGGACCAACAATATCACATACCAACTCTGATTCTGGGATATCAAAAGCTGGTACAAACAACTTTTCTATTAGGAATTCAATTTTGTGATCATTCCAAGGTATCTCTATCATTGAACCAATTGTGGCCATAGCATCAGTAGCTTTATTGTGAAGCCTTGAAATCTATTCAAATGTGATCTTGTTGAAATATGTTTTGAACGTGTCCACTAGTTTCTTGTATGGCTTTAACTTTTCATCCTTTGTTTGATATTCGTTGTTTACTTGCTTGATCACTAGTTGAGAATCCCCATGAACTTGTAAGTCTTTGATATTCCAAGTTATAGCCAATTTTAATCCTTTGATTAGTGCTTCATATTCGGCGATGTTGTTTGTACATGGAAATTGAATGTGAAATGATTTTGGTATATAATCGCCTTGAGGTGTAACAAAGAGTATTCCAGCTCTAGAGCCATGTTGAGTATGAGAACCATCAAAATATAATTGCTAAGAGGGAATAGTTTCTATGTTCAAGATTGATTCATCAGGAAATTCGGTTACCATTGGATGATCTGATTCTATAGGTGCTTCGGCCAATTGATCTGCTATTATTTGTCCTTTTATAGCTTTTCTATCAACATACTCAATGTCAAATTCACTAAGCATCATCACCCATTTTGCCATACGTCCAGTCAGGGCTGCTCTAGATAGTAGATATTTGAGAGGATCAATCTTTGATATAAGCTTAGTCTGATGACTCAACATGTAGTGCCTAAGCTTTTGTGATGCAAAGACAACTGCGAGACATGCCTTTTCAATAGGTGAATAATTTACTTCATAGCCCACCAAAGTTCTACTGATATAATAGATTGCTCATTCTTTACCACTATCATCATTTTGTGCTAACAAAGCCCCTAATGCTGCTGATGTTGTTGAAATGTATAAAATAAGGGGTTTTCCATGAATAGGTGGTGCTAACACAGGAGGAGATCCCAAGTATTCTTTAAGTTTATCAAATGCTTCTTGGCAATTTTGATCCCAAATAAATTGTGTGTTTTTCTTCAACAAGTGAGTAAATGGTTGACACTTGTCAACAAGCTGAGCAATAAACCTCCATATGGATTGTAATTTTCCTTGCAAAGATCTGAGTTGTTTTAGATTTTGAGGAGGAGGCATTTCCATTATAGCTTTGACTGTTGCTGGATCAACTTCAATTCCTCTTCTGAAGACAATATAACCTAAGAGTTTTCCAGATGTTACTCCAAATACACACTTCTTAGGATTTAGTCTGACATTGTACTTTTCAAGATGATCAAAAATGTTTTCCAAAACATATAGGTGCCCCTCTCTGGTTTTTGATTTGGCAAGTATGTCATCTACATAATCTTCCATTTGTTTATGAAGCATATCATGAAAGATAATAGTCATTGCTCTTTGATATGTGGCTCTGGCATTTTTTAGACCAAAAGGCATGACAAGCCAACAATATGTTCCCCAGACACAAATGAAAGAAGTTTTATGTTGATCTTCTTCAGCTATTCTAATTTGGTTATACCCAGAAAATCCATCCATCAATGATAACATCTCATGTCCTGCTGTCAGATCCACTATGATATCAATGTTTGGTAACGGAAAATCATCTTTTGGACAAGCTTTGTTGATGTCTCTAAATTCATTACAAACTCTGATGGTTCCATTTGCCTTGGCTATAGGTACAATGTTTGAGATCCACTCTGGATAATCTATCAGTTTGATGAAACCAATTGCTAAGAGCTTTTCTAACTCTACTTTAACCATTAGGGCAATTTTGGGATGCATCTTTCTTAATTTTGTTTAACTAGTTTTGTTCCAGGATGGACTGTTAAATGATGTACTATTAGTGATGGATCTAATCTTGGCATATGTGCATAGGACCAAGCAAAATTGATTTCTCATTTTTTGAAGAAAGAATTGAAGTCCCGAGTTTCAAGTTTTGATAATGACTTTGCTGCATATGTGATCTTGGGTTCTTCTGTAGTTCCAAGATTCATCTCTTGTGTTTGTTCTATGAGAATAGTGGACTTTTCTCGGTGTGCCCTCACTTTGGGAAGGTTAAATTCCTCATCCTCTGGCACCTCAGAAAGGTTTTCACTAGTGTATATGTCTTTTATTTTTATTTTTGCATAGTCCGAAAGTGCCACAAAGTGGTTTTCAATAGGGGATGTTATTTTTACATTTTCATTTTTTTGACTAAGGAATTTAATAGATTCCCCAAAGTAGGCATCGGAGTGTAGTTCAATAGAGTAACCAATCTTGTGATCTCCGATAGGTAGATGAGTACGAAGCCCTAGAAATTCACCAATAGCCTCATCATTTTCAAAGACATCAAGAACATGAGGTCCGTGTTGGTCCCAGTCAATGAGATCTGGATAAACAAGGGATAATGAATGAGAGGAAGTGGATGGGGTGGATGAGGATGAGGGTTGATCAAAGGAATAGGTGATGGTATAGATGGAATTATCCTCGAAGACATCGGCGGCCGCTTCAAAAGGATCTATGAAAGTGTCTCGATTAAAGGACTCAACTGCAGGAAAAGCTTTTGCCACTTTGTCTAAGATAAACTCAACATCGGGTGACTCACGCTTGGTGGATCCAAACCCTAGCCCAGCATGCTTAGTTCTGCGATGAAATTCTAAAGGCTCTAAGATTCCTTGTTGCTGTTGCCCAAGCCGACCTTCTGTATAGCCTAACTTTTTAATGATAGGATAACCTCTGTGATATATACTCAATGGTAATTGTCTCTGTTCATCTTCGTCGCTATAGAGCCATTTAGAGATGTCACCTTCAATGGTTTCTTGACTTAGTTGCCCCCAATATTTGAAGTCTTTCAATTGTGGATGAGTAATCAAGACATGATTAATCAGACGAGATCTCCCATAGCTTTTAGGTGAAAGAGGAAGTTCATTGATATGAAACAGAGTGTACTCCCCCATGCTTGTAGCACTGATCTTAGCCTTGATCTCTGATCGGGAAGTGGATGGTGTGGATGAAGAAGACAGGGTGAGGGTAGATGGGTCAATGTATTTGGATAATGGTTGGGCAACCACATTAGTTGGGCAATAATTTTGATGTCGATAGGGACCCTCCAGTCGTCTACAGTATTGAAATGGGCGAGGGTCTGCTTGTATGGTAATCTCACGATCATAAATGGGAATTTTATGCATTGGTGGTACATGGAAGGGACGGCTCTCATGGCATGAATCCAAGGATGCCCTAGGAGAATGTTATAGGGGAGATCAAGATCTAAGACCTGACATGTAGTTTCCATTGTAATAGGGCCAACCTTGATTGGGAGTTTAATTGTACCTGCTGATTTTCTTTCTCCGTCATCATAAGCTTTGATCGTAATTTGATATTTCTCATCAATGTTCTCATCGAAGTATCCCAGTTGTTTTATTAATTTGAGGGTACATAAATTCAAAGCTGATCCACCATCTATTAGGACTCGTTTCACGAAATGTTGTTTGACAATAACTTCTAGATGAAGGGCTTCGTTATGGAAATGTTCTGGAGAGGAGTTTTCTGGCTCTGTGAAAATGAGGCGAGGAGTGGATGTAAGAGCCCCCACCATAGCTTGGAATTGATCTACATCAATATCACCTAGTACTTGAGATTCTATAAGGGCTTTATCCAAGATTTGTTTGTGTTGGGGGGACATTCTTAAAAGCTCTAGGATTGAGATCTGGGCAGGTGTCTTTTTCAATTGATCCAGGATATTATATTTAGGTACATTATGGGATAACACATGAGGTCTCATGGGGTTATGGGAGGAAATAGGAGGAGGATTTCCCTGAATAGTGATACGACCTCTTCGTGTAGTGACATCACACTCAGGAGTTCTACCTCTAATAGTTATAACATTGACATGAGGATATGAAACTTCAATGCGGCCAACTACGCTGTGGTTACTATAGTCATAATGAACTTCATTATGTGATGTGTTATCAACATTATTGGCTTTATTATTTTTTTGTCCATGTGGAGGAAATAGTTCTTGGTAGGCTTTGAGTTTCTCATTGGGAGACTTATGAGGTATTTGATCTATGTGTATCTCTCCTTGATCAATTAGATCTTGGACATAATGTTTTAGTCTTATGCATGAATTAGTGGCATGCCCATTGACACGGTGGTATTCACAATATTGATCTTCTTGGAACCAACGGGGTTTTGGTCGACTGTCATCATAAGGTTTACTAGTGTCAGGAAGTTCAATCATGTTTCCTTGTTTAAGTTTCCGAAATATGGATTCAAGAGGTTCTGTTAAATCTAAAAATGTGCGTGGTGGCCGCAAACCTGGAAGGGTAAATTTCTTCTGTATATGTGGTGGATGTTCTCGAGGTGTATTATGAGTTGATGAAGAGTTGAGGACAAATGGTTTGTTTTGCACATGTTGAACATGTTTTGTATCAGTGATTCCATCATTCACAATATTCTTGTTTCGATTCCAATATCGAGATTTATCATGGTTTTGGTTATTGGAATTGCGATTGTAATTGTCTTTGTAAATTTTGATGAGACCTTTGTTGATAAGAGCCATTTCAATCATCTTGCCTTTTGTCATGATTTGTTCAAATGAATCAGAGCATTGCACTTGTACGTGAAAGGCTAGTTCTTGATTAAGATTTTGCACAAAAATTGGAACTAGTTGTTTCTCAGGAATATGACAAGGGAGTTGACTGACAATATGTCTCCATCGTTGTAGGAAAGAAGTAAGGGTTTCCCCTCCTTTTTGTTTGGTGTTATAAAGGTCTTGCATGGAGGTGTCTTGTTCAATGTTGTAGGCAAAATTTTTGACAAATTCTTCTGCTAGTTGTTCAAAAGATGTAATGTTTCCTGGGAGACGTGAGAACCATTCAAGGGCTGAGCTAGCCAAACTTTTAGGAAAAAGTCTCATTAAGTATGTAGGTTCATGTCGAAATTCCATGCATGCAATACAGAATTCACGAATATGATCGCGAGGGTCACCTTTTCCTTTGTATTTGTCAAATTTTGGTATTTCAATGTTTGTAGGAAAAGGTACCATAATTAGAGATTTGTCAAATGGATCTGGGTATAGTTCTTCAAATGAGTATTTCTTTTGTCGAGCACCAATCCGATTATCGATGATTTGTTCGATTTCGTCTTGAATGGGTGGAGTGGTGATTGATTGATTGTGTAATTGAGTTTGGGGTGATGTTTGAGGGTGATGTTGTGATGATGATTGGGATTGTTGGGCTGATTGGAGTAGCGATTGGGCAAATTGTTGTGATTGAGCGAGTTGTTGTTGTAGTTGAAGGATTTGGGGATCAATGGGTTTTGAGGATGAGACATTGGTAGGGTTATAATTTCGTTAAATCGAGGGTATGGAAGTGGATACCTGTTTTGGTTGAGCGTTGATGTGACGGATGTGGATAGAAGAAGTTTGAGGTATGGAAACATGAGTTGCATTGGGAATTAATAGAGATGAGGGAATGTTGGAGGTTTTCGGTATGGCAGATATAGGGACAAATTGTGAGATCCCTATTGATGAAATGGAAGGGGTTGTGAGAGATGATCCTAATGAAGGAAATGATGAAGATGACTAAATGGGTTGAATTATAGGGATAGATTATGAGATTCCTAATGGTGGAATTGATGGGGGTGTAAGTGATGACTGAATAGGTTGGAGCACAGGAGGAGAATAGTCTAGAGGTATCCCCAATGTGTAAGTATGTGATGAGATAGACATAGGTGTTGAAAATGATTGATGGGAAGAGAGAGATGGGATTGTGGAAATAGAAGTATCTTGTGGTCCCAAGGTAAAATTTTGTGGTGATGTAATAGATGAGGTGGATTGGAACACATTTGACATAGGTGTTGAAAATGATTGGTGGAGAGAGGAAGTAGCCTGAGCTTTGGCTTTAGCTTTTTCTCTCTTGTAAATATCATCAGGGACTCTAGCTCCACAATCATAAAGGTATTGCATAAAATAATCAGGATCATGATCCATGGTGAGATGAACAAGTTGCAATGTTTCAGGATCTTGTTGGAGTTGAAGTGCAATTGGATTCGTTTCAGTATAGTCATTTGTGGGTTTAGGAGTTTTGGGAGTAACTGGTTGGTCAGATACATCATCTCGAACATCTACATAAGTTGAAAGGTTTCCAAGTGGATCATTATGAAAATATGATGATGATCCAGTATTTTGTTGGGAAGGATTGATTTGCTCATGGATGGGCTCTTCTTCGAGGAATCTTGAGGATTGAGGTTGCCATTTTTGAGGAGTGAACTCCATATTGTTTTTCTTGGCTTGGGCACGAGTAGTAGCCATGAAAATAGAGGACAATTGAAATGTTAAAAAGCTCTCAGATGGATAAATATGGATGGTATGAAAGACTCCAAAAGTGGGGATAAATGATATGGATCAAGATGTAGATATGAATTGTTTGATTTAAGATAGAAATAGAGTCAAAATGGTGACTCAAAGAGACTGGATGGACCTTAGGATTGGATACGGATAAGGGGCTCCTTTAAAACACTCAGGGTGATGATATGCCTAAGGAAGAAAGGAGATCAAAATGCCACCTCTACTCAAAGGAAGATAGGGCTTATTGAGTAGAAAAGATAAGATGACAAAGATACAATAACTTAAGAATGGTCAGGGCCTCTTAAGCAAATGGATCGTTATGGGATTGATTAGGAAAAGGTCTGTCTCTTAATTGGATGTTGATATATGATCAATAGGACAATGGGGGTCTACTAACTAGTGAAAAAAGATTTTGGAAATGGATATGGATGAATGATCAATCGAAAGAGCTTCTTGTGATTTAAAATGACAAGATTCCACTTGAGATGTGCAACGAGGATAAAAAGATTCTCAATTTTGAAAGTCCAGCTGATGATGTAGGAGACAAGTTATAATGGTGATGATGATTAGGTATGCATACACAACAATCATATAAGACACACAACAATTTGATTGGTTGTTTTCTATGACACCTTGATGTTTTGCAAACACTTGTAAACATGCATGATCCTAGGCTAGGAAAAGGACAATACTTGTTGAGTTCCCACTTGGTTTTACCCAGCCGCGCCTACTTATGGTGTATAGCTCCAGGAACTTGGGGCACGGGCTCCCCCTTACAGTGCACTCACTTCTCAGGCACACCAAGTTCCAGGTCCTAGGACGCGCAGATCCTGAGGTATCTTACTATCTCTGCCATAAGCCATGAAAATATGGGACGGCTATCAGAGTTTCCTCCTATATCAACAAGTAGAGGGTTTTTGGCCACTACACAAAAGGGTTCTAGTGAATATCCAGGGCACCGGCACCTTACGAGCATCTAGCAAGCCACTAAAGGCTTTGACTAACCCTACTAGGAGTTTTAATATACACAAGGTACACCTCCTTTCGAGCTAGCACTGTACGGTAAGTGCTAATACTGGTTAGACTTGGCTTCGCCTTATCCTCAATTTATATAGCGGACCGGATGAAAGTTCTGCTTGGGGTCGCAAATGAGTTCTCCTTGCAGATGTGTCTCAAGAGTAGGCCCACTCTAAGGATGACAAAAGCAAGGAAACACGTTGTTTTTGATCTCCTAGATCGCATGAAATGCAAGGAGAGAGCATACACAACGCCTTTGCCTCACACTCGCATGGGGTTCATTTTTAATTCCAAATCTAAATGTGTGGGTGGTTATACAAAATGTCAAAGAAATGATTTTGATTCTCAAGATCGCCGAATGATGCAAGAGAAGAGCATACGCATTCAATGACAAAAATGCAAACCACAAGACATCGCAAACACTTGTTAATTTTAACCCTTGCTTATGATGTGATCTAATCTATAAAAAGAAAACACGTTGTTTCAAGATTAGATTCTTTGACGATCGATCCTACAACACACTGATTAGTAGTTTGAAAAGTTTTTTCTCTTTGACAGGCGTAAAGCTATAATGAAAACATTAGAACAAGACCAAACAATTCAGAAATTTAGAGATAAATTTGAGTAAATGGATTATACTACTGTGAAGTCCTCTGAATCCCCTTTCTGATGCCTGCAAAAAATGTGAAAATACGATGAGAAACAAGAAAGTTATGATTATTTGAAGAAACCATCCTCTAAGGGCTAGAGATAGACACTCCCGATGATGGTTTGCAAGAAAGTCTAGCCACATGCAAATGATTTCAAATCTGATTATCAAGTTTCACATTGGCGGCTATATTAACCTCTAGCAATTAGTAAAAGTTTAATCACATAAGAGAGTTTGAATGACTAAGTTGTTATGTTTGTAATGTGACCGTTAGCGATTAGCACTATTCTTATCACTATGTTGGCAATTAATAAATATTTATGACTGAATGCTTCACCGATATCCAACTAGAAAACCTCACCAGTCCCTGTTAACAGCCAACACAAAAAGTTAGCACATAAGATTAGCAAAGCATGATGTGATTAAAACAATTCACTTTAAAAAGGCAATTTGGGATCTCAACAGTAATTAAACCAAGAAATCGCCAGTAATATGATAGTCATCAGTTATTAAACGAGATGAGAAATTATTGGCCAGCAAGGTATGATCATCATTTATTCCAATAATCCTCCAATATACAGAAAACCTTAAAAAAAATGTCTATTTATGATGTGAGGAAGACACAGATATCACGGCCAACAAATTTAGAATATTCCAGCGTGAATTTATGATATGAGACAATTTCTCGAGCACAACAAAGAATACGCTGAAAGGAATAACCAATGAGTTAAAAATTCTGGCGTGAACTTCTGATTGGCATCCATAGGAATGTGTTACGAACAAACAACTCATTTAGAAAATTTTCTAGCAATGAATGTTATTTAGGACGGTTACAATAACTGCACAACAAAATATAGCTGTTAATAAAAAAAAGAAAACATTGAGAGTAATAACCGCAGCTACCAATTATTAGCTGTTACACAATGGAATGGATATTCAAAGAATACACCGATAGGAACAACTATTGAATTTAGAAATTTTCATGCGTTTAGGAGGTTCAAGAGAATACACTGGTATGAATAAACAAAAGAAATATTCTAGCATGAATTGTTTTCTAGCGAGAAACAATTCTTCCTGTTGTTTTAGCACCGAAACTCAAACTAAAGCCTATTCGTTATGGCACAGGAAGCTCTTTAGGAATGCTGGGAGCGAACCAATGATTATTTCTTTCTATCACACAATAATTTCATCGCTGCTAAGCCACTTGCATCCATAGAGGATTCAAGGAACACACGGTTAGGAGAAAACAATGTGTTTAAAGAATTTTGCATCCACATGAGATTCAAGCATAAATTCTTATACAACGTGAAAACAAAATTGACAGACAAGAATCTTTAGGGGTTCAAGGAATACCTGAATGGTTTTAATTGGCCTGAATTTCATCATCAAAGCATGTTACTTTAGCATACCAAAAGAAAGAATGCAAACAGAACGTTCTCCATCAAGTGTTATATATCGATCTTTGTCTGAGAGTGGCTCCAAGTTTAATGTTGAGATCAATTGTAAGCTAGGAGGACCTCGTGAAATTTGGCCTCCAAGAATTTCAGAAAACCACACCAAAAAAAACCTGCACCAACTTTTTAAAATACTTGCAAACAGATAATTTTAGAAGGGAATGTTCACGTCAGGTTCACCATTTGTAATGCATAAAAATATAAATTTCTATTAAACAGATTTAAACTATCATCAAAACCCTAAATTTATATCAAAATGCACCAACAGAAGATTTAGATAAGCACTATTGATAAACAAATTTAAATAGATGTTATCGAAATGTAATTCAAATGTGGTTGCTTAGATTTTAGCATAACTCCAATGTAAAAATTGTTGGGGGTTAAATGATGGATGAGTTTGATTTTTATAAAGTTGGATAGAAATTGGTTTGGGTAGTTAAACGGATTTTTGATTCGGTGAACGGTAAGGTAGGTAAAAGGTGGTTAGGGTTTTTAACGTGTTTAAGATTAAAATAATAAATTAAGTTTAATTAATTTATTATTTTTGGGAGGTTATTAGCTCATAGGTAAATAATAAATTAATTTTAATTTATTATTTACGGGATATGTCAAAATGAAGGATTTAATTAATTAAATCACATGTGGATAATAATAGATTAAATGGGATATTTAGGGATTATTAGGGATAATTATGGATTTTAGGAATAATAAAAGATTCGGTCAATTTTGGATGTCTACAAAAATAAAGCTTCTAACATGCTTTTTCCTTTTGAATTTTCACCTCAGCAAAAATAAAACATTTAAAAATGTTTTCGCCAGCCCTTCCCCATTTTAGAGAGCTCACCTTTTACCCTTTGCGAATGAGTGAAATGGAAATGTTAATGTTTAAAATTTTAATAAAACTTTATATTAAAGTTCTATATCTCCCTTTCTAAATTCTTGTCAATAATTAAAACATTAAAATGTTTTAAAATTGGCAAAGTCAAAACATTAGCATTTGGAAAAAATTTAATTCCTCCGCCAACCAAAATGATGTAACACCACTAGAACATGGGATGTCCAAAGACCATGAAAATTTGTTGACAACCATAACCAATTATTTAAAACATGGGTTTGTCACCAGAACCATGAAATTCTGCACTTTTTTCATATGCTTTTCTAGCCCGTTGGCAGTCATGAACGCATTAAAATCATGTTAAAACTCACCCAAGGACCACGAAACTTGACAACCTTACTAACATATGTCCCAAAAATCTTTCTGCCAAACAGATTTGCATGATGATGACTAGGACTCAAATTTTAATTGTCAAAGTCAGGGCCTCAAGTAGATGCGACAAGTACCAAGCTTAGCCCCTATCGCCAATTTGAAGGAAAATAGGCACTTCAATTTTGCTAAATTTTAAGATGACAATAGTGGATCATGTTTGGGGATGCATGCCCCTTGCGATCATGGTGACAGTCTAGACTTCTTTGGGACATATACTAGGTGTCTACTCCATTGGGGAGGTCTGAAAACTACTTCAACTTGCAAAGCTCTAACTCACAATTTTCAAACATTTTTTGGTGGCCCTGAGCCCCCAAAAATGAAGAACCAAAACCTTTATTTGTCAAATACCTTGTTCTCAGATGACTGCCCCAAACCCAACCTATTTATACCACTGAAATCTGCCTGATTATAGACACTGTCACTAACATATCTCACAATTCCTCTTAGCATACCACTATTAATGTAACCTTTGTCATTCTGCATTGTATAACCAGGCATAAACTAAATTTTTTTATAATCATATGACATTTATGTATTATATTCATCAAATGAAACATATTCATATTGAAAGTAACATTCCTCACTCTTCATCTTATTCTCATGCTCCATCAAAATACGTCCCAACTAAACTGGAAACTAAAAGTGTTCATACTCTATCAAACAACTGGCATCATAAACATTAGCCTCATCTTTTACATTCATGTCAAACTTGAACATTCATAAGCAATGCCTTCTTGGACTTCCTCAACATGTTGTTTTAGAGGCTTGAAGTCATATTCTTGTTTCATGTCTGATGGATCACACTGATCAAAGGCAAAAGATTGAAATGTATGAACTGAATGATCATCTAAATTTTGTATTTTGTATAAAAATTACTCACTCGCAAGCATCCCCTCAATCTGAATTGATACTGATTTATGTTCCTCTAATCCTGATAGATCACTAATTCTATTATATGCTCCAATGCCTAGTAGTGGAAGCTCAACCTTAGATATAACAAGGTCCCTCCTTAAGATGAATCCATCAACTTTACAAGATTGAGTAGCTTCAATAGTGCCCCTGCACTTATTAGACTCTTGCATGTCTTCCTTCTCAAGTTCTTCAAATCCTACATCTTCACAGTTCTCTACAAAGATAAGATTATCTTTGCACCAATAAAGATTATTATTTCTCATTTCTGGTAAATCTAGAGGCTTGTCTTAAAGGGGATTATGCCTTATGTTCATTCTTCTAATAAATATGTCTACCTCCTCAACATAAAGATTCAAAACTTCCTCAACATCATTGTATTCAGAATCATTACAGTCATTAGAAGAGCACACAGATAAATTTTGAACATCATTTACACCATCAATAGTTAGCATCTCTGACCCATATTCTAAAAACTCACTAAGGAAGGAATCTTGTTCATCCATGGGAAACATGTGTCCTTTTCATCATTTACATCAATACACTCTTCATGTGAAGAAAAAGTCTCCAACTCATTCTCATGGGAGTAACCACAAATAGTAGAGATCTAGTTAGACTCATTGTCATTAAATTTAATAAAGCAAGGAAGCTTATCACATATAAAGTTATGTTCAAACCCTTCAAGTAGCATGTTTGAATATCCTTCTTCAACATAACCAATCACTTGGTCTGATTTCCCATGTTGAAAACTTAGGTACATTTCTATTCCTTGATTATTAGAGCTGCAACAAGCGATAACCTGATAGATCTCCTTTTGTTCATCATACCCTATATTTGGAATGTCATGACTGCAATCCTCATCTACATAGTCAATGATCTGATCACAAACTTCACTTTCTTCATTGCAATATGCATCTTCAAATTTTGCTTTATTTTCTTCATCCTCATGTGAGATGTCATTGCTTGGCTCAAACAAAGCAACTGGACAACTATCATTACTGATTGAAGACATGATGGTTTTTGCATAATCACCTCTAATCTTCTCAAGAAGAACAATCCATTCACATATCTGGTCAACATTAAGAGGCTTCAACTCCTTTGATAGAGAACTCAAACTTGATTTAGAAGATTCACAAAATAAAGCAATGCATACTGATTTTTCAGGTCTATGACTCTCAGGAATTCTAGATAAAGTAGCCATAAACCTTACATATAGATCATATGATAATTCTCCTTCATGTCTTTTATATCAAATAGATCTTGAACAAAGACCACAAGATCACTAATGCATGCAACTTGTTGGCAATTTGTTTGGGGCTCTATATGATCAACATTATGGGCTGATGTATAAGCTGGGACAGAAGGGGTATAAATGCTTTGACATTGATTTTAAATTTATGACTTACACCTTACATCAACATTAGGTTCTTTAGGATAGTAGACACTTGTAGACAAATAGCCCTTGTGCATTCCATACTTCTCGCTAATTCAAATGTCCATGGCTATCTCATAAGACCTATGCAAAGTTGTAGGATCTTTGTTTCTCAACCGAACACTCATCTTCCTGACAAAAGCTCCTAGGTAGACAACTAAATTCATTGCATCATTTGGTCTAAAATCTTCAGGGATATCCCTCAATATTTTTGCAAATCTTAGGTAAAATGTTGGAACTATCTCATCCTCTTTTTTCTGAATGCTCATATACTTGTTCATTACTGAACTTGCATTGATCCTCTCACCAAACTACTCCATGAAAACTATTTTGAGATTATCCCAAGAATTAATTGAGTATGTTAGTAAATAAGAGAACTAATCCCTTGCTTTATCTTTTAGGGTTTGAACAAACATCTTCATGACCACATCCTCAAATTCCACCTCATAATCATCCATTAAATCAGTGAAATCCTATAGGTGCTTACTTGTTATTTCACACCCATTACCATTGAATTATGGCAACCTATCTCAGATCTCACGGGTTATATAATTTGGAAAACCACAAATGTTACTAAAATTTATGGCTCTATATCTTTCAATAACAAAACCTTTTTGACAACACAAGTGGGGCTGCACACTATGCATTGTTACATTTGGATCCACACAGGGATGCATAGGTTGATGACACAATTTTCTATTCCCTTACAAACCTTTCACATTAACTTTGTAGTTACACATTGAAAACTCAGTTTCCTTTTACAACATGATCTTAAGATTTTACAATGCATATTTCTATCTCATCTTGCCTAAGATCTTCTAAATGAGTTTCATCAAAAACATGTATACTTCAATCCATAATACAGGCTGCAATCTAGTAATACAGAAGTATGCAGGCCTATCACACCTTTTCCTTTCTATTAACTACTTAATCTTTACTTAACAAGGAACCATATTATTCTCAAGGCCTTCCATAAACATCCCTCAAACATAAAATTATCCTTCATATCTAGACAAGAACATGTAAAATACTTGGAAGTGTGTTATAGCTGCTACACATTCTCTTCCTAACTGGAAACTTATGAGTGTTGAAATATTCTTCACACATTTGTCAAGTTCTTTCTCACAAAGTTGCCACCTCTTTTCATAGAGGACTGCACTTCAAACAACACAAAGATTTTTAAAGCTTATTTTCATCCTGGTTTTTCTCGAACAACAAAGCCATACAAGACTTTCTTCAAATATGTTGCAACAAAACTCTTTCTAGGTCTATATACTGTATTACCAAAAACTCTAGGGCATGATTTGACTTCTTGACAATGAGCTACAAGAGTTTTAGTACTTGTGAACAAGGGAGGATAATAATTGATCTATGACTCAAGATAAGACATAATTTTGGGTTTGTCCCCAGTAGAGTCACCAATCTATTGGTTCTTCCAACTCTTTATCTAAATCCCCTAAAGATTAGCCAATTTCTTATACTTAGGGATTTCTAGTCAATGGCCAATGAATAGGATTACAACAAATGAGTTGAAAAATCTTCTACACTTTTGGTTCTGCAAGACCAAGGTAGGTGTACCCTTTACAACACCTAAAGGTATTTCAAATATTTATTTATGTTGTATCAAAATACAAGGTTCTCAATAATATTTTACCAAGGAAATGACTGATTTCGTCTAGATTGGCTTGATCCTTTGCCAATACAGTTCAAACCATGAATGAGAACATTTATTCATCCAAATATATTCTTAAGATAACAACAGTTATAGAAGTGATTTTGATTGTCTAGAAAGGATCCAAATCAATATAGTAATTTAGTGAGAGACTAGTGCCTAATCCAATGGGCTACAGAGTCAAAGTTATAGAAAACAAACATATCATTCAAGCAATATTGTTCTATCACAAAATGGACCAATAGCATCAATACCTTGCATTAATGTCTCCTTTACTTAGTATTATAGAACTATCTTTTAAAACCACAATGTAGACGAAGCTTAACAGAATATTTTCCAAGTGATTATTCCTCTCATTAAGAGAAAGCCATAGAAAACATGAACAATACAGTAAAACTGCATAGATGAGCCATAATATCCTTGATATTAAGAATTCATATTAACTTCATGCAAATACAATATGGAGAAGGTTCTATATCTAGAAAAAAATGTATTTAACTTTGGAAAAACTTATTGCTCTACAAATATGAACATAAGCTAAAATACAACTTCTCTTCTATTTGCCCTGGATTACAACACAGAATACACTATTGCCTTAAACTAGAGATTCAAAAGCTTTGCAAATGAAATAGTATTTGTATTTTATATAGAAGTAGAGCCATAGATTAAACTGAGGCAAGACATCTGGCAGATTTGAGCCCTCTAATTCTACAACTGAATTTGGCACAATAAAAAAGATACTAAAGCATCTTTTGATTTCCCTCATTAAAATTGAAAAATTCATTTTCCCTCCTTGTCTTCACTTTGCAAATCCTGTGCATAATTTTACCCTACTAGTATACTAGACTTGTCAACTACAATTTCACTTGGGAGGTAAAATTTCTACCCTGAGGTAGTTTCCCCATTTCATTGACAAGTGAAAGCACATTTTACCATTCAATTTTAACCCCCAAAAATTCAAAAAAAATATAAATGTATTTTTTACATATACAGGGAAGTGTTTCTCTTTGCCAGAGCATTTCTACATATACCAATGCATTTAAAAACTTGTTGGAGGCACTTAAAACAATGGAGTCATGTTTTTACAGTTGTTGTCATGTTTTTCCCACTGCTGGGTAGTTTAAAATTTTCCAAACATTGCTGAAAATGTCTTCTGGGTGTCAAAAATGTCTTGTTCATTGATTTTGAAGTGAAAAAATTAATATTGAACCTATAAAAAACCCCAAATCTTTGCTACAAAGCAAAAAAATGTGATACTAAATGCCCTCCACATTGTCTGTAAAAAATTTTCCGGAGCCCTACCATTTCACTGAGCCTAAATTATGCCTTCAAAGGGATAGCGAAATGCAAATAAAAGCATATCATAAAGCTTTTACCAAAGATTTCATTTGACATTGCCAAATGAATAAAAAATTTAAAATGTTTTTCTCTGGAGCCTCCTTCTTCACCGAGCCCAATTTTGTGCCTCCACAAGATGGCGAAATGGAAACAAAATAATATAATAAAGCTTTTTCCAAAGCTTTTCTCTAGACATGACCTTAGCAAAGATTAAAATTATTTAAAATATGCACTTCTCCAGAGCCTTTCCATTTCACTAGGTCTATTTTTTGCCTTCAGTGGGACAACGAAATGCAAACAAAAGCATTAAATAAAGCTTTTAACATGATTTTTTCCATCCCTTCGCCACTTCGAAGAGCTCAACTTTTACCCTCCACAAATGAGTGAAATGGAAATGTTAATGTTTAAACATTTAATAAAACTTTATATTAAATTTTTATATCTCCCTTTTCTAACTCCCTGTTAATAATTAAAACATTGAAATGTTTTAAAATTGGCAAAGTCAAAACATTCACATTTGGGAAAAAATTAATTCCTCCGCCAACCAAAATGGTGCAATGACACCACTAGCACATGGGATGTCCAAAGACCACGTAAGTTTGTAGGAGACCATAATCAATTATTTAAAACATGGGTTTGTCACCAGGACCATGAAATTTTGCATTTTTTTGGGATGCTTTTCTAGCCCACCAGTAGTCGCAAACACATTAAAAGACATGTCAAAACTGTTGCAAGTATGAGGTAAACCAGTGTTGTCATTGATGTCAACATACTCATATTGCTTTAACAAGAAGGATTCAATGAGCAGTGTGCTGAGGATATTGAGAAAATTAGCCTCAGTCAGGAATAGTAAAGAACAGTGATGAGAAGAAGGCAAATGTACTGTATAGGATGCCAACCGGAGGATGCGGATTAAAGGGTTTGTAGATATGAGTCTTGAGATGCCTCAGTTAAGATTTTAGAGGTCCGCATGAAGATCTAAAGGAGTTGTGGTTGTCGGTGTAGAATCGGTTCCAGTAAGTATTCAGAGGTGACAGAGGATCACAAAAAGGTCCGGTGAGGTCCGGAACTGTATAATCCTAATCTGCGGATTGGAAGGAGTCTTTGGGATGTCCTTGTGATGTGCCATCTCACGTTGTGTATGATTTGGAGGTCCGGAAGTACCTCTTGCATTGTGACAGTGGCGACAGACAGTGTTCTTGAAGTTCTGGATAAGGAGGATAAGAGATTTCAGTAAGTAAAGGAAATGCGGACGTACCTGGTCATTCAGGCAGGCTTGTGAAGGTTCTTGGATCATGTTGAGGTTGTGTTGATTGGTCCGCATTGATAGTAGAGCCCGGAATTGAAGATATTCTTCCGGATGAAGTTCTTGCTCTGTTTAGCCGACCGGATGAGTTGTTCATCCTGCGAATGCTCTTATGGTGGCCGACTGGATGTGTTATTCATCTTGCGGATATTCTTATGGTTGATTGCCGACTTAGATGATTGTTTGTACATCGATGTCTTGTATAAATAAAGGTTTGTGAGTTCATTTTGAGAGTGAAATTGTGTGGATAAAAGTGGTGTAGCGAAGAGAAGTGCAGAAGGCAGGGCAGATGTTTTTGGGCTTAAATGGAACTGATCCAGACATGGTAATGATGTCATTCTCTAGTTCAAGACTGTGATTCTTATCACTCTATAGATAGTGTGTCTCCTTGTAGGCAATGGGCCTCTTTGTGAGCAGTGTGCTCAGGCAGTGAGCCCTAATTGGCAAGTGCCATTTTGTAATTCCTTATTCTTCTAACAGAGAATAATCTTTGGGTTAATCACCCCATGGTTTTCTCCCTTAACCGGGTTTCCACGTCAAAAATACTGTGTCATGTGTTTCTCATTTCATGATAATGTTTGTTAGTTTGATTCAATACTGCTTTGATTAATAAGAAGGTTCAAAAGAAGAAATAATTAGGATAACTGATTCACCCCCCCTCTCAGTTATCAACAATTGGTATCAGAGCCAAGTTCCTCTAAAAGAAGCTTAACCGCTTGAGGAGATCCAGGATGTCGTCATACAAAAAGGATAGTCCGAAGTTCGATGGAACCAATTTCACTCTCTGGAAGGGTCGCATGAAATGTCACCTGGAATGTATGGGAAAAGCATACTTGGCCATGGTTTCAAAACCATATGTACCTCCACAAGGTGGTCCGACAACTCTGAATGAAATCACAGAAGCTGAAAACAATCTGCGGACCAAGGAAGCTCTTCTAAGCGCATTGAATGACTCAGATCTCTCAAATGTTATTGATCTACCAACTGCATATGAGATCCTGACTAAACTGGAACTTCTGTATGAAGGAGATGAGTTTGTCAAGAGTGCAAGGTTACAAAGTCTGAAAGGGAAATTCGAAAGATTGAAGATGAGAGATGATGAAAACATCACTACTTTTATGCCAAGAGTGAATGAACTAGTGTGTGGAATCAGAAATGCTGGTGGAACTCTGGATGAAAATGAGATTGTTTGCAAAATCCTTAGATCCCTTCCTGCTGCCTACAAAATCAAAGTTGCTGCAATTGATGAATTCAGAGCTCACACAACTGTCACAAGAGAACAATTGGCTGGCAAGCTAGCTGCGTTTGAGATGACTGAGTTTGGAGATGATCCTCCCAAGACTGAATCTGCTTTCAAAGCCAGTGCCTATGTGAAAGGCAAACAGAGAGTTGATCTGGGAGAAAACTCTTCAAGGAAGATGACATGGTATGATCAAGCAAGAAGAGACATGGAAGAAGAAGAAGCAGAAACAGCTCAACTTGAAGCCCTCATTGCAAAAAGACTACCAAGAGGATCCGGTAAGTATGAAGGAAAACTACCCTTTAAGTGCTTCAACTGCAATAAGATTGGTCATTTTGCTTCAAGATGTCCGGAAAGATCTGCAAGGTCTAATACTAACAGACAAAGGTTTCAAAAGAACTGCTATTATGTTCATGAAGAAGATGACAATGAAGGGGTAACAGATGATGAATCAGAACTAGGAAGCAAATCCGGAAATGAGTGGGTGTTTATTGCCATCAAGGAAGAAGATTCATTACTCTCTGAATCTGTCAATCACAAAGTTGTGGAAAAAGCTTTGGCTGCTCAAGTGGAAGAAAAGGATGATTGGGTTATTGACAGTGGATGTTCTCACCATATGACTGGTGACAAGAATAAGTTCTTGAATTTGGAAAGGTATGAAGGAGGAATGGTAAAGTTTGGTGACAATTTTGTTGGCAGAATCAGAGGTAGGGGAACTATTTCCTTTGATGGAAAGAGCAAAACAGGTAATGTACTATATGTTGAAGGATTGAAGCACAATCTTCTCAGTGTTGGTCAGTTAGTAGACAAAGGCTATGATCTCCGGTTTAAGAATGGAAAATGTAGAATCTTTACAAGCTCCAGAACTGAAATTGCATCCGGTACTCAGACAAAACGTAATATCTTTCATCTGGTTGGTTCAAATAAAAGTTGTTTGTTTGTTCAAGTTGATCAGAGTTGGTTATGGCATAGAAGAATGTGTCATGTAAATTTTGATAACATCATCAAGATAAGCAATACTCAGGCTGTAAGAGATCTTCCAAAATTGATGAAACCTACAAATAGTTTGTGCAAAGAATGTCAGCTAGGTAAACAGAGCAGAGTCTCTTTCAAAAGCAAAGATCAGTCCTCTACCGGATTGTTGGAATTAGTACATACTGATCTCTGTGGTCCGACAAGAATCAAGAGTCTGCAAGGTGATAGATATTTCATGTTGTTAATTGATGATCATTCCCGGATGATGTGGGTTACCTTTCTAAAAGAAAAATCTGAAGCATTTGAGAAGTTCAAAATCTTCAAAGCTTTGGTAGAGAATCAAACCAGATTAAAACTAAAGTGTCTAAGGTCTGATAGAGGTGGTGAATTTTCATCTGGAGAGTTCATTGACTATTGTGAGAAGCAGGGTATAAGGAGACAATTGTCTGCTCCTAGGACTCCACAGCAGAATGGAGTAGTTGAAAGAAAGAACCGGACCATCCAGGAAGCTGCCAGGACAATGATGTTGGAAGCAAATGTTCCTCAGATGTTCTGGAAAGAAGCTATCAGCACTGCAGTCTACACTCTAAATCGAGTTCAAATCAGAAACAATACCGGTAAGACCCCCTACGAACTCTGGTTTGGCATCACTCCCACTGTGAAATATTTCAGAGTATTTGGTAGCAAGTGTTATATCAAAAGAGATGAAGATCTAGGAAAGTTTGATGCTAGAAGTGATGAAGGAATTTTCTTGGCTTACTCCACTCAAAGCAAAGCATACTGGTGTTACAATAAGAGACTGATAAAGGTGATAGAAAGCACTAATGTGAAAGTTGATGAAGGAATTGAGAAGCCCTCAAGATTTTATGAATTTGATGAAGATGACCAAGACGGTGTTCAGGTTCAAGGAACTCAATCCTCTCCGGTAAGACAGAGTTAGCCTGATCCGGTAAATCAGGAAGAAGAGATAAGTTTGAATGAGCCTGATCAAGAAGCAGCAGTGCAGGATACTCCCAAAATTCCAAGGTATGTAACACTAAACCACTCTGAAGATCAGATCATAGGTGACAGAAGAAAAGGTGTGCAAACTAGAAGGAATGTTGCTCAAAATCAGGATGAATGCTGTCTGATTTCAAAGATTGAACCTAAAACAGTAAATGAAGCCTGCAATGATGAAAACTGGACTAAAGCAATGAAAGATGAATTAATGCAAATTGAGAAAAATCATACTTGGGATCTTGTTCCCAGACCTAGAGACAGGAATGTGATTGGAACCAAATGGGTCTTCCGGAACAAATTAGATGAAGCTGGTAAATTAATCAGAAACAAAGCTAGATTGGTCTGCAAAGGCTACTCCCAAATAGAAGGAATTGATTATGAAGAGACCTTTGCTCCCGTGGCAAGAATTGAAGCAGTCAGATTATTTCTTGCATTTGCTGCCTTCAAAGACTTCAAGGTATATCAGATGGATGTCAAGTCTGCCTTCCTAAATGGTGATCTGGAAGAAGAAGTTTACATTGAACAACCGGATGGATTTCAATTGTCTGACAATGATGATATGGTCTGTAAGTTGAAGAAAGCATTGTATGGATTAAAACAAGCTCCAAGAGCATGGTATGAAAGGTTGGATAAGCATCTTGTGCAGATTGGATTCAGCAAAGGTACTGCTGACAGTAACTTATATTTCAAAATTGATCATGAAAACATTTTGATTGTTGAAGTGTTTGTGGATGATATCATTTTTGGAGGAAGAGATAGTATGTGCAAAACTTTTGCAAATCAGATGAAATGTGAGTTTGAAATGTCTATGCTTGGTGAAATGAATTTCTTCTTGGGTCTGCAAATTACTCAAACAAAGAAAGGAATCTTCATTTCTCAGACCAAATATGTGAAAGAATTGTTAAGGAAATTTGGTATGGAAGATTCAAAACCAATGAACACTCCCATGGCAACCGGATGTAAGTTGAGCAAAGATGATGACTCTCCAAAGGCAGATCAGACAATGTATAGATCAATGATTGGTGGATTGTTGTATCTCACTCAGACCAGACCAAATATAATGCAGGTTGTTGGTCTTGTGGCAAGATTCCAGGCTGATCCTAGAGAATCTCATGTTATGGCAATCAAAAGAATTTTTAGGTACTTGAAAGGAACAGTTGAGTATGGTCTATGGTACCCTAGAGATCCAGATTTCTCTCTTCATGCTTACACAGATGTAGATTGGGCAGGAGATGTAGATGACCGGAAGAGCACCAGTGGTGGAGCATTCTTTTTGGGGAAGAGATTGGTTTCTTGGCTAAGCAAGAAATAAGATGCAATATCTCTGTCTACAACTGAAGCAGAATACATTGCAGCAGCAGGTAGTTGCACTCAAATCTTATGGATGAAGCAAATGCTAAGAGACATTAAAGTTGAATATGAGGAGCCTATCACAATTTTCTGTGATAATTCAAGTGCAATTAATATTTCCAAGAATCCAATATTACACTCTAAGATTAAGCACATATCTATCAAGTTTCACTTCTTGAGAGAACAAGTGAACAAGGAAGAAGTTAGGTTGGAGTATGTTCCCTCCAAGGATCAGATTGCAGATATCTTTACCAAACCTCTTCCCAAGGATTCTTTTGAATATCTCCGGGAGAAGTTAGGGGTCATGGCCCCTCCGGTGATGAACTAGGATGCACTGATGTGCATCAGTCCGGTGGATATCACAGTCATATCTTGTGATCCGGATTGATGATGGGGAAGCTGCTACTAAGGGGGAGCAGCTGGTATGATTCTGATGTGTTAAAATTGCAAGTATGAGCCCTTTGCCATTGATGTCAAAGGGGGAGAGAAGACATGTGAAAAACAAGTAGCTGATGATCAAAGGGGGAGCGGTAAATGAGGAGAAGACATGTTGCTGATAGGGGGAGAAGTGACAGAAAGGAGAAGTTTCTTGTCTTGATGGTTTTTCACATCATATGTTGCCATCAATGACAAAGGGGGAGATTGTTGCAAGTATGAGGTAAACCAGTGTTGTCATTGATGTCAACATACTCATATTTCTTTAACAAGAAGGATTCAATGAGCAGTGTGCTGAGGATATTGAGAAAATTAGCCTCAGTCAGGAATAGTAAAGAACAGTGATGAGAAGAAGGCAAATGTACTGTATAGGATGCCAACCGGAGGATGCGGATTAAAGGGTTTGTAGATATGAGTCTTGAGATGCCTTAGTTAAGATTTCAGAGGTCTGCATGAAGATCTGAAGGAGTTGTGGTTGTCGGTGTAGAATCGGTTCCGGCAAGTATTCAGAGGTGACAGAGGATCACAAAAAGGTCCGGTGAGGTCCGGAACTGTATAATCCTAATCTGTGGATTGGAAGGAGTCTTTGGGATGTCCTTGTGATGTGCCATCTCACATTGTGTATGATTTGGAGGTCCGAAAGTACCTCTTACATTGTGACAGTGGCGACAGACAGTGTTCTTGAAGTTCCGGATAAGGAGGATAAGAGATTTCAGTAAGTAAAGGAAATGCGGACGTACCTGGTCATTCAGGCAGGCTTGTGAAGGTTCTTGGATCATGTTGAGGTTGTGTTGATTGGTCCGCATTGATAGTAGAGCCCAGAATTGAAGATATTCTTCCGGATGAAGTTCTTGCTCTGTTTAGCCGACCGGATGAGTTGTTCATCCTGCGAATGCTCTTATGGTGGCCGACCGGATGTGTTATTCATCTTGCGGATATTCTTATGGTTGATTGCGGACTTAGATGATTGTTCCTACGTCGATGTCTTGTATAAATAAAGGTTTGTGAGTTCATTTTGAGAGTGAAATTGTGTGGATAAAAGTGGTGTAGCGAAGAGAAGTGCAGAAGGCAGGGCAGATGTTTTTGGGCTTAAATGGAACTGATCCGGACATGGTAATGATGTCATTCTCTAGTTCAAGACTGTGATTCTTATCACTCTGTAGACAGTGTGTCTCCTTGTAGGCAGTGGGCCTCTTTGTGAGCAGTGTGCTCAGGCAGTGAGCCCTAATTGGCAAGTGCCATTTTGTAATTCCTTATTCTTCTAACAGAGAATAATCTTTGGGTTAATCACCCCGTGGTTTTCTCCCTTAACTGGGTTTCCACGTCAAAAATACTGTGTCATGTGTTTCTCATTTCATGATAATGTTTGTTAGTTTGATTCAATACTGCTTTGATTAATAAGAAGGTTCAAAAGAAGAAATAATTAGGATAACTGATTCACCCCCCCTCTCAGTTATCAACAAAAACTTTGATGAGGACCATGAAACTGGATAACCTTACTAACATATATCCCAAAAATATTTCTGGAAAATAGATTTGCATGATGATGAACATGATTCAAAATTTTAATCATCAAAGTCAGGGCCTCAAGTAGATGCGACAGGTAACAAACATAGCCCCTGGTGCCAATTTGAAGGCAAATAGGCACTTCAAATTTGCTAAATTTAAAGGTACCAATAGTGGCTTATGTTCAGGGATGCATGCCCCTTGTAGTCATGGCAAGAATCTAGACTTCTCCGAGACATAGGCCAGGTGCCTACTCCATTGAGCAGATCTGAAAACTACTTGAACTTGCAAAGCTCTAACTCACAATTTTCAAACATTTTTTGTTGGCCTTGGGCCCCAAAAAATGAACCAAAACCTTTCTTTCTCAAATACCTTGTTCTCAGATGACTACCCCAAACCCAAGCTCTTTATACCACTAAAATCTACCTGATTACACACACTATCACTTACATCTTTCACAATTCCTCTGAGCATACCACTGTTAATGTAACCTTTGTCATTCTGCATTGTATAACCAGGCATAAACTAAAAAAATTTATCATCAAATGACATTTATGTATTATATTCATCACATGAAACATATTCATATTGAAAGTAACATTCCTCACTCTTCATCTTATTGTCATGCTCCGTCAAAATACGTTCCAACTGAATTGGAAACTGAAAGTGTTCATACTCTACCAAATAACTGGCATCATATACATTAGCCTCATCTTTTACATTCATGTCAAACTTGAAGCATTCATAGCAATGCCTTCTTAGACTTCCTCAACATGTTGTTTCATAGGCTTGAAGTCATATTCTAGTTTCATGTTTGATGGATCAAAATGATCAAAGGTAAAACATTGAAATGTATCAACTGAATGATCATCTAAATTTTGTCTTTCATATAAAACTGCTCACTCACAAGCATCCCCTCAATCTAAATTGACACTAATTTATGTTCCTCTAATTTTGATATATCACTAATTATATTATATGCTCCAATGAATGGTAGTGGAAGCTCAACCTTAGATATAACAAGGTCCCTCCTCAAGTTGAAGCCATCAACATTACAAGGTTGAGCAGCTTCAACAGTGCCCCTATACTTATCAGACTCTTGGGAGTCTTCCTTCTCAAACTCTTCAAATACTACATCTTTAGGGTTCCCTACAAATATAGGATTCTCTTTGCATCAATAAGGATCATTAATTCTCATTTCTAGTAAATCTAGAGGCTCATCATAAAGGGTATTATTCCTTATGTTCATTCTTGTCATAAATACTTCTACCTCCTTAACATGAAGATTCAAAATTTTATCAGCATCATTATATTTAGAATCATTACAGTCATTAGAAGAGCACACAGATAAATTTTCAAAATCATTTACACCATCAATAGTTATCATCTCTGATCCATATTCTGAAAACTCACTAAGGAAGCTTGTTCATCCATAGAAAAACATGTGTCCTTTTTAGCATTTACATCAATACACTCTTCATGTGAAGAAAAAGTCTCCAACTCATTTGCATGGGAGTAACCAAATTTATAGCAGAGATCCGGTTAGACTCATTGTCATTAAATTTAATAAAGCAAGGAAGCTTATCACATATAATATTATGTTCAAACCCTTCAAGCAACATGTTTGCATATCCTTCTTCAATATCACCAATCACCTGGGTTGATTTCCCATGTTGAAAACTTGGGAACATTTCTATTCCTTGTTTATTAGAGATGCAACAAGCGATAACCTCATATATCTCCTTTTGTTCATCATACAACCTTACTAACATATGTCCCAAAAATCTTTCTGCCAAATAGATTTGCATGATAATGAATAGGATTCAAAATTTTAATCGTTAATATCAGGGCCTCAAGTAGATGCAATAGGTAATAAACTTAGCCCCTACTGCCAATTTGAAGGTAAATAGTTACTTCAAATTTGCTAAATTTAAAGGTTCCAATAGTGGCTCATGTTTAGGGATGCATGCCCCTTTTGAGCATGGTGAGAATCCAGACTTCTCCAAGATGTAGATCAGGTGCCTACTCCATTAGGCAACTCTGGAAACTACTTGAACTTACAAAACTCTAACTCATAATTTTTAAACATTTTTTGGTGGCCTCGGGCCCCCATAAATGAAGAACCAAAACCTTCCTTTGTCAAATACCTTATTCTCAGATGATTGCCCCAAACCCAAGCTCTTTATACCACTAAAATCTGCCTGATTACACACACTGTCACTAACATCTCTCACAATTCCTCTGAGCATACCACCATTAATGTAACCTTTGTCATTCTACATTGTATAACCAGGCATAAACTAAAAAAAAAATTCTCATTATATGACATTTATGTATTATATTCATCACATGAAACATATTCATATTGAAAGTAACATTCCTCACTCTTCATCTTATTGTCATGCTCCATCAAAATACATCCCAACTAAACTGGAAACTAAAAGTGTTCATACTATACCAAACAACTGGCATCATAAACATTAGCCTCATCTTTTACATTCATGTCAAACTTGAAGCATTCATAAGAAATGCCCTCTTGGACTTCTTCAACATGTTGTTTCATAGGCTTGAAGTCATATTCTATTTTCATGTCTAATGGATTAGAATAATCAAAAGCAAAAGATTGAAATGTATCAACTGAATGATCATCTAAATTTTGTCTTTCGTATAAAAACTGCTCACTCACAAGCATCCCCTCAATCAAAATTGACATTGATTTATGTTCCTCTAATCCTAATAGATCACTAATTCTATTATATGCTCCAATTCCTGGTAGTGGAAACTCAACCTTAGATATAATAAGGCCCCTCCTCAAGCTGAAGCCATCAACTTTACAAGGTTCAGAGGCTCCAATAGTGCCCCTGCACTTATTAGACTCTTGGGAGTCTTCCTTCTCAAATTCTTCAAATCCTACATCTTCACGGTTCTCTACAAAGATAGGATTATCTCTGCACCAATAAGGATCACTAATTCTCATTTCTGGTAAATCTGGAGGCTCATCATAAAGGGGATTATGCCTTATGTTCATTCTTGTCATAAATACTTCTACCTCCTCAACATGAAGATTCAAATCTTTTTTAGCATCATTATATTTAGAATCATTACAATCATTAGAAGAGCACATAGATAAATTTTGAACATCATTTACACCATCAATAGTTAGCATCTCTGACCCATATTCTGAAAAGCTCACTAAGGAAGCTTGTTCATCCATAGAAAAACATGTGACCTTTTCATCATGTACATCAGTACACTCTTCATGTGAAGAAAAATTCTCCAACTCATCCTCATGGGAGTGATCACAAATAGCAGAGATCTGGTTAGACTCATTGTCATTAAATTTACTAAAGCAAGGAAGCTTACCACATATAAAGTTATATTCAAACCCTGCAAGCAACACGTTTGCATATCCTTCTTCTACATCACCAATCACCTGGGCTGATTTCCCATGTTGAAAACTTGGGCACATTTCTATTCCTTGATTATGAGAGGTACAACAAGGGATAACCTCATATATCTCCTTTTGTTCATCATACCTTGTATTTGTAATGTCATGATTGCAATCCTCATTTGTATAGTCAATGAGCTGATCACAAACTTCACTTTCTTCATTGCAACATGCATCCTCAAATTTTTCTTTGTTTTCTTCATCCTCGTGTAACATGTCATTGTTTGGCTCACACAATGTCATTACTAATTGAATACATGATGGTTTTTTCATGATCACCTCTAATTTTTTCAAGAAGAACAATACATTCACATATTTGGTCAGCATTAAGAGGCTTCAACTTCTTTGGTAGAAAAGTCAGACCTGATTCATAAGATTCACAAAATAAATTAATGCATAGTAAATTTTCAAGTCTGTGGCTTTGAAGAATTACAAGTAAAGTAGCCATAAACCTTACATAAAGATCATATGATGATTCTCCTTCATACCTTTTTATATCAAAGAGAGCTTGAACAAAGACCACTAGATCACTAATGCATGCAAATTGTTGGCAATTTTTTTGGGGCTCTATGTGATCAACATTATGGGTTCATGCATAAGTTGGGACAATAGGGGTGTAAATGCTTTGACATTTATTTTTAATTTGTGACTTACACCTTACATCAACATTAGGTTCTTTATGATAACCGACCCCTGTAGACAAATAGCCCTTGTGCATTCCATACTTCCAACTATTTTCAATATCCATGGCTATCTCATAATCCTGATGTAAACTTGTAGGATCTTTGTTTCTCAACCAAAAACTCATCTTCCTATCAAAAGATCCCATGTAGACAACTAAACTCATTGCATCATTTGGTCTAAAAGATTCAGGGATATCCCTCAATGTTTTTGCAAAGCTTAGGTTAAATGCTAGAACTAGCTCATCCTCTTATTTCTGAATGCTCATAAACATGTTGATTATTGAACTTGCATTGATCATCTCACCAATCTGCTCCATGAAAACTGCTTTGAGCTTATCCCAAGAATTAATTGAGTATGTTGGTAAATAAGAGAACCAATACCTTGCTTTATCTTTTAGGGTTTGAACAAACATCTTCATGACCAAATCTTCAAATTCTACCTCATAATCCCCCATTATATCAATGAAATCTTGCAAGTGCTTACTTTCTAATTCAGACCCATTACCACTGAGTTTTGGCAACCTATCTCGGATCTCATGGGATATATGATTTTGAAAACCACAAATGTTACTAAAATTTGTTGCTCTATATCTTTCAATAACAAAACCTTTCTAACAACACAAGTGGGGTTGCATGCTATGCATTGTTACATTTGGATCCACATAGGGATACATAGGCTAATGACACAATTTTTTATGCCCTTACAAGCCTTTCACATAAACTTTGCAGTTACGCATTGAAAAATCAGTTTCCTTGTACAACATGATCTTAAGCTTTTACAATGGAGATTTCTATCGCAGCTTTCCTATGATCTTCTAAATGAATTTTATCAACAACATGTATACTTTAATACATAATATAGGTTACAATCTAGTAATATAGATGTATGCAGGCCTATCACTACCCTTTCCTTTCTCTTAGTGCATAATCTTTACTTAATAACAAACCATATTATTCTCAAGGCCTTCCATGAACAACCCTCAAACATAAAATTATCCTTCATAGAGACAAGAACATGTAAAATACCTAGAAGTGTGTTATAGCTGCTACAAATTCTCTTCCTAACTAGGAACTTATGAGTGTTGAAGTATTATTCACACATTTATCAAGTTCTTTCTCATAGAGTCACCACCTCTTTTCATAGAGGACTACACTTCAAACAACACAAAGCTTTTTAACGCTTATTTTGATTTTGGTTTCTCCGACAATAGAGACATACAAGACTTTCTTCAAATATGCTGCAACAAAACTCTTTCCAAGTCTATATATTGTATTACCAGAAACTCTAGGGTTGGATTTGCTTATTGTCAATGAGCTACAAGAGTTTTGGTACTTGTGAATAGGGGAGTATAATAATTGATCTATGACTCAAGATAAGATATTATTATGGGTCTCTCCCCAATCGAGTCACCAATCTGTTGGTTCTTCCAACTATTTGTCTAAATCCCCTAAAGATTAGCCAATTTCTTATAGTTAGGGATTTCAGGTCAGTGGCCAACAAATAGGATTACAACAAATGAGTTGAAAAATCCTCTACACTTTTGGTTCTGCAAGAGAAACACAGATGTACCCTTAACAGTACCTAAAGGTATTTCAAAGATTTATTGATGATGTTGTATCAAAACAAAAGGTTCTCAATAATATTTTACCCAGGAAATGATTGATTCCATCTAGATTGGCTTGATCCTTTGGCAATATAGTTCAGTCCATGATTAAGAACATGTATTCATCCAAATCTATTCTTAAGATAAGAATAGTAATAAAAGTGATTTTGATTGTTTGGGATGGATCCCAATCAATATAGTAATTCAGTGAGAGACTGGTGCCTAATCCAATGGGCTACAGAGTCAAATCTATACAAAAGAAATGTATCATTCAAGTAATATTGTTTTATCACAAAATGGACCAATAGCATCAATACTTTGCATTAATGCCTCCTTTACTTAGTATTATAGAACTATCTTTCAAAACCACAATGTAGATGAAGCTTAACATAATATTTTCCTAGTGATTATTCCTCTCCTTGAGAGAAAGCCATAGAAAACATGCATAATACAAAAAAACTAGACAGATGAACCATAATATCCTTGATATTAAGAATTTATATTAACTTCATTCAAATACAATATGGAGAAGGTTCTATAACCAGTATAAAATGTATTCAACTTTGAGAAAAGTTATTGCTCTACAAATTTGAACATAAGCTAAATTAGAACTTCTTTTCTATTTTCCTTGGATTACAATATAGAATACACTACTGCCTTAAACTAGAGATTCAGAACCCTTGCAAATGAAACAATATTTGCATTTAATAGAGAAGCAAAGCCCTAGATTAAACTGAGGCAAGACATTTGGCACATTTGAGCCCTCTTATTTTGCAACTAAATTTGGCACAATAGAAAAGATAACAAAGCATCTTTTGATTTCCTCATTAAAAACATGGAAAATTTATTTTCCCTCCTTATCTTCACTTTACAAATCCCATGCATAATTTTACTCTGCTGGTAAAATAGACTTATCAACTGCAATTTCATAGGGACATTTTTCCCTTTACCAGAGCATTTCTATATATACCAATACAATTAAAAACTTGTTGGAGGCATTTAAAACAATGAAGTCATGTTTTTATAGTTGCTATCACATTTTTCCCACTGCTGTGCAGTTTAAAATACTTCAAACATTGTTGAAAATGTCTTTTGGGTGTTAAAAATGTCCTAGGCATTGATCTAGAAGTGAAAGAATTAATCTCCAACCTGTAAAAAACCCCAAATCTCTACTACAAACCCAAAAAATGTGATACTAAATGCCCTCCACATTGTCTGCAACAATTTTGCCAAAGCCTTGTCATTTTACCAAGACCAATTTATGCCTCTTGCGGGACAACAAAATTCAAATAAAAGCATATAATAAAGCTTTTACCAAAGATTTCATTTGACATTAACAAATGAATAAAACATTTAAAATGTTTTTCGCTGGAGCCTCGTTCTTCACTGAGCCCAATTTCGTGCCTCTGTGAGATGGTGAAATGGAAACAAAATAATATAATAAAGCTTTTTCCAAAGCTTTTCCCTAGACATGACTTTAGAAAAGATTAAAATTATTTAAAATATACACTTCGATGGAGCCTTGCCATTTTGCCAGGTCTATTTTATGCCTTTAGTGGGACAATGAAATGCAAGCAAAAGCATTAAAATAAAGCTTTTAACATGCTTCTTCATTTTGACTTTTCACCTCGGCAAAAATAAAATATTTAAAAATGTTTTCACCATCCCTTCGCCATTTTGGAGAGCTCGCCTTTTACCCTCCGCAAACGAGTGAAATGGAAATGTTAATGTCTAAACATTTAATAAAACTTTATATTAAAGTTTTATATCTCCTTTTTCTAACTTCCCATCCATAATTAAAACATTAAAATGTTTTAAATTTGAAAAAGTCAAAACATTAGCATTTGGGAAAATTTTAATTCCTACACCAACCAAAACTGCGCAATCACACCATTGGTACACGGGATGTCTGAAGACCACGAACATTTGTAGGAGACCATAATCAATTATTTAAAACATGGGTTTATTGCCAAAACCATGAAATTCTGCACTTTTTTGAAACATTTTTCTAGCTCATTGGCAGTTGCAAACGCATTAAAAAACACGTCAAAACTCACTCGAGGACCATAAAACTGGACAACATTACTAACATATATCCCAAAAATAGTTCTACCAAATGGATTTGCATGATGATGACTAGGATTTAAAATTTTAATCGTCAAAGTCAGGGCCTCAAGTAGATGCGACAGGTAACAAACTTAGCCCCTGCCACCAATTTGAATGCAAATAGGCACTTCAAATTTCCTAAATTTGAAGGTGACAATAGTGGTTCATGTTTGAGGATGCATGCCCTTTGTGGGCATGTTGAGAATCTAGACTTCTCTGGGATGTAGACTAGGTGCCTACTCCATTGGGTGGCTCTAAAAACGGCTTCAACTTGCAAAGCTCTAACTCACAATTTTCAAACATTTTTTGGTGGCTTAGGCCCCCAAAAATGAAGAACCAAAACCTTCCTTTGTCAAATACCTTATTCTCAGATGACTGCACCAAACCCAAGTGATTTATACCACTAAATTCTACCTAATTACACACACTATCACTAACATCTCTCACAATTCCTCTGAGCATACCACTGTTAATGTAACATCTATCATTCTACATTATATAACCAAGCATAAACTAAAAAAATTTATCATCATATGACATGTATGTATTATATCCATAACATGAAACATATTCATATTGAAAGTAACATTCCTCACTCTTCATCTTATTGTCACACTCCATAAAAATGCGTCCCAACTGATCTAGAAACTGAAAATGTTCATACTCTGCCAAACAGCTGGCATCATAAACATTAGCCTCATCTTTTACATTCATGTCAAACTTGAAGCATTCATAAGCAATGCCTTCTTGGACTTCCTCAACGTGTTTTTTCATAGGCTTGAAGTCATTTTCTAGTTTCATTTCTGATGGATTAGACTGATCAAAGGCAAAAAATTGAAATGTATTAATTGAATGATCATCTAAATTTTGTCTTTCATATAAAAAATGCTCACTCACAAGCATCCCCTCAATCTGAATTGACATTTATTTATGTTCCTATAATCCTGATAGATCACTAATTCTATTATATGCTCCAATGCATGGTAGTGGAAGCTCAACCTTAGATATAACAAGGTCCCTCCTCAAGTTGAAGCCATCAACTTTACAAGGTTGAGTAGCTTGAACAATACCCCTGCACTTATCAGACTCTTGGGAGTCTTCCTTCACAAATTCTTCAATTCCTACATCTTCAAGGTTCTCTATAAAGATAGGATCATCTCTGCACCAATAAGGACCATTATTTATCATTTCTAGTAAATCTGGTGGCTCATCATAAAGGGGATTATGCCTTATGTTCATTCTTGTCATAAACACTTCTGCCTCCTCAACATGAAGATTCAAATCTTTCTCAGCATCATTATATTCAGAATCATTATAGTCATTTTGTAAAGCCTCATAAGTACATGTAAAAGCCATTAAACCAACTCAAAAGTAAATGGAATAAATAATCCACTTAAATACAACATCGCAATATCCAAAATAAAAAGATGTAAATAATCTGCTTAAATACAACATTTCAAAGATAAAAGATGTAATTAATTCACTTAATTACAATATCTCAAATAAATGATAATCTCATAAATATAAAATCACAATGTCATTAAATCTTACAAAATCACGTGCTTAATCCAGGTAACAAGCACTGTAAAATAATATACATAAATCCATTGGCAAGCATGCCATAATACATCCAATCATGTACAATAAGAATAATGAATTAATATGCTCATCAGTCAGATGAACCAAGTGGTCCACCACCTACAAGCCGAGAGATGGGAACATGGCCCAGGTGCCTTTCCACCCAACCATGAAGTATTTACACTTCCCCATATCCCTTCATGAAACAAAGGAAGCCCAACCCTGCACGAAATATCTAGCTATCTGGTAACAACTGGTAGGAGGGAACACTCGATGCAACCCTGATGTCTGAATGTCCAATTCTAAGTAATGAAAAGTAAATTGTCTCACAATATGATGTAGTAGAGATATCAATAAATAAGTTTGCTAGACAATAAACATCTATTTCAATGTCATCTCGATTAGATCTAATCCTTTACAAGTAACCTGGTACAATTCTCGAAAAGAGGAAAAGCCATCTCTGAAAAATCCACATTTAGCATCCTAGCCCAAAAAGCAACCCATTTACATTCCTAAATGAAAATCTACTTCTTTCCCCAAGAAGCAAGAAAATAAATAATAAATTAAAAGAATCAAGTTTTTCAATAAATCAATTAAAAATCCCTTCCCAAAACATTATTTGAAAAATGACACTTTCCGCAAGCAATAAATCATCATTTTCATACAAAATTTGCATTCACCAGTTTAGTAATTTGATATAAGTTCATATCTATTATTCATTCATAATTTCTCTTTATCATATGAAATCTGGCTAATGTTATCCATTATTCAATCATATTCTCTCAATATTATATGCAATCTAGTTAATATTATCATCCATTTATTCATTCATATTTTCTCTATATCACATGAAATCAAGTTTTTATTATTCTTTGCTATCAAATTTGTGATTAAAACTCATAAAAACATAATTTAAACTTTCTATTGTTGTAGCAAAATGAAAGCAGAAAAATTAAATAAGACTTCTTGTTATTCTATTATTTTCTATTATCAATAACAAGAATTGCAGAAAATATAAAATAAATAAAACACAAAAAATATACTGCTTATTGTTATTTTCTAGAAATGTTAAGGAATATGTAATGAAAAACAGTTTATAATAGGAACTGAGGTTTGTCTATCTTTTGTGAGTTATTGAGGTTTTGAGTTTATCATAGAAAAGGTCGATTTTCTATTTAAATTTGTTTTCAGCTATTTAAAGAGAGAATACAATCATACATTTGTTTGTCAGAGAATGTTTATGATAGCCATCTAGAGATTTTATCAATAATAGTTTTCATTCAATCTTAATAATCAAAATCTGAGGATAAAGACTTAGTTCCGAGTAGTCAACAAAAGAAGGTGAATATCATGTTTCTAAAGCCATCGATCAGCCAAAAGACAAAAGTAGGTAAGAATGACTGGGTCGATCCAGTCAGCCATAAAGATGGCCCAAGAAGGCAGAACAAGGGTCAACTTAAGCACATCAACAATGCCTATAAACTTTATCAATTTTAAAACCACCAAAACATGAATTCATGAATGCAAAAGCATAGATAAAAACCTGGTATTAAGTAGTTAGTTTAATGATGAGTTATAGCTAACTTTGCTGTCCCTTTCTCTCTCCTGCCATGGCCTAAAATCCTCTTTATTCGCTGCTCATAAATCAAGTTAGTGCTGCTAAAAAATGTGGGTTCCTGTTATGACAATCATGTCTTCTTGCTGCCCACTTTTCTTTTTATTAAAGTCTCTTCTTCTTATTTTTGGCAACCCATCAATTAGGTTTAGAAACTAGAGATTTTAAAATGTAGAATTGAAGTATTTATTCCACTTTGCATGAAATTCCACCAATAAAATTTGAGAAATAATACAATTTAAAACAATTAATAATATATTCTATGTAGTTTACTGTTATGTAGTGTCAAATTGGCTTGCATAACAGGAAGCTGCTGTTAAAATTCTTTCTTATTTATTTTTATAAAAATATCTAATTATAATAACACTATTATTAAGATTATTTAATTATTTAACTAATACATATCTATTTTAATAAATCAAGAAGTAATTAAAATAATAATATACAATAATATAAATATATCTAATTAAATTATAATTTAATTAATTCTACTTTGCATATTATCTTCCAAACATCTAAAATTAGGTAAATAAAGATAATATTTATTATTTATTTAATAAAAACTACAATTAAACATATATATCTCATTTATTCAAATTGCAATACCTATTTTAATCACAATTCGAAAAAGACATTAAATTTAATAATGCATTTAATATAAACTATTGTAGCAATTCAACACAATATTTTCTAATTCTTTAAATCATCAATCACACTTATTTTCCACAACGAGATGCATAAGAAAACCATTCAAAATGCATATGAAAACTACGTGATGTGTGTGATTGCATCAGGGTAATCCATCCATTAGTTCTTGCCAAGTGGCTAGAACACCTCTACCTCAACCATGTTCTCGTCTTCAACGAGTACCTGCATTCATTCACACTCAACTCAACGCGAATAGGTTAGTGTCTCCAAAAACATAGCCGAGGCAAATCATTGTAATCGTGTCTACAATATTTAACATTTAAATCAATTTCCAATTCTCTTCAATATAAACTCATAATAATTACCTTCACATATGCAAAATTACTTAAGGTAAAGTCAATCACAATAATTGTTCACTAATCTAGAATAATTATATTGTTCATAAAAATGAGACGTGACATAATTGAAGAGCACACAGATAAATTTTTAACATCATTTACACCATCAATAGTTAGCATCTCTGACCCATATTTTGAAAACTCACTAAGGAAGGAAGCTTGTTCATCCATAGGAAAACATGTGTCCTTTTCATCATTCACATCAGTACACTCTTCGTGTGAAGAAAAAGTCTTCAAATCATCCTCATGGGAGTAACTACAAATAGCAGAGATCTGGTTAGACTCATTATCATTAAATTTAATAAAAAAAGGAAGCTTATCACATATAAAGTTATGTTCAAACCCTTAAAGCAACATGTTTGCATATCCTTCTTCAACATCACCAATCACCTGGGCTGATTTCCCATGTTGAAAACTTGGGCACATTTCTATTCCTTGATTATTAGAGGTGCAACAAGGGATAACCTCATATATCTCCTTTTGTTCATCATACCCTATATTTGGAATGTCATGACTGCAATCCTCATCTGTATAGTCAATGAGCTGATCACAAACTTCACTTTCTTCATTGTAATATGCATCTTGAAATTTTGATTTATTATCTTCATCCCCATGTGACATGTCATTGCTTGGCTCACACAAAGCAACTAGATCACTATCATTACTAGTTGAAGACATGATGATTTTTGCATGATCACCTCTAATATTCTCAAGAAGAATAATCCATTCACATATCTAGTCAACATTAAGAGGCTTCAACTCCTTTGGTAGAGAATTCAAACCCAATTCATAAGATTCATAAAATAAATCAATGCATACTAAATTTTCAGGTCTATGGCTCTCACGAATTGTAGAAAAAGTAGCCATAAACCTTACATAAAGATCATATGATCATTCTCCCTCATGCCTTTTTATATCAAAGAGAGCTTGAACAAAGACCACATGATCACTAATGCATGCAACTTTTTGACAATTTGTTTGGGGCTCTATGCGATCAACATTATGGGCTAATGTATAAGTTGGAACAACAGGGGTGTAAATGCTTTGACATTCATTTTTATTTATTACTTACACCTTACATCAACATTAGGTTCTTTATGACATTAAACGCTTGTAGACAAATAGCCCTTGTGTATTCCATACTTCCAGCTATTTTCAATGTCCATGGCTATCTCATAAGTCCGATGCAAAGTTGTAGGATCTTTGTTTCTCAACCGAAAACTCATCTTTTTGAAAAAATCTCCTAGGTAGACAACTAAGCTCATTGCATCATTTGGTCTAAAAGCTTCAGGGATATCCCTCAATATTTTTGCAAATCTTAGGTTGAATGTTGGAACTAGCTCATCCTATTCTTTCTTAATGCTCATACATTTGTTGATTACTAAACTTGCATTGATCCTCTCACCAAACTACTCCATGAAAACTACTTTGAGCTTATCCCAAGAATTAATTGAGTATGCTGGTAACTAAGAGAACCAATTCCTTTCTTTATCTTTTAGGGTTTGAACAAACATCTTCATGATCACATCCTCAAATTCCACATCATAATCCCCCATTATATCAATGAAATCCTATAAGTGCTTACTTGCTAATTCAGACCCATTACCACTGAATTTTGGAAACCTATATTGGATCTCATGGGGTATATGATTTAGAAAGCCACAAATGTTACTGTAATTTATTGCTCTGTATCTTTCAATAAGAAAACCTTTCTGACAACATAAGTGGGGCTGCACACTATGGATTCTTACATTTGGATCCACTTAGGGATGCATAGGTTGATGACACAATTTCCTATGCCCTTACAAGCCTTTCACATTAACTTTGCAGTTATGCATTGAAAACTTAGTTTCCTTTTACAACATGATCCTAGGCTTTTACAATGTAGATTTATATCTCAGCTTGCCGAAGATCTTCTAAATGAGTTTCATCAAAACCATGTATACTTCAATACATAATATAGGCGGCATATCTAGTAATACAAAAGTATGTAGGCCTATCACTACTTTTTCCTTTCTCTTAGGTGCTTAATCTTTACTTAATAAGGAACCATATTATTCTCAAGGCGTTCCATAAACAACCCTCAAACATAAAATTATCCTTTATAGAGACAAGAATATGTAAAATACCTAGAAGTGTGTTATAGCTGCTACAAATTCTCTTCCCAACTGGGAACTTACGAGTGTTGAAATATTCTTCGCACATTTATCAAGTTCTTTCTCATAGAGGTGCCACCTCTTTTCATAGAGGATTACACTTCAAACATCACAAAGCTCTTTAAACCTTATTTTCATTCTTGGGTTTCTCCAACATCAGAGCCGTACAAGACTTTCTTCAAATATACTGTAACCAAACTCTTTCTAGGTCTATAAACTATATTACTAGAAACTCTAGGGTAGGATTTGACTTCTTGACAATGAGCTATAAGAGTTTCGGTACTTGTAAACAAGGGAGTATAATAATTGATCTACGACTCAAGATAAGACATAATTCTGGGTCTATCCCTAGTAGAGTCACCAATCTGTTGGTTCTTCCAACTGTTTGTCTATATCCCCTAAGTATTAGCCAATTTCTTATACTTAGGGATTTCAGGTTAGAGGCCAACGAATAGGATTACAATAAATGAGTTGAAAAATCTTCTGCACTTTTGGTTTTGCAAGACCAAGATAGGTGTACCCTTTACAACACCTAAAGGTATTTCAAAAACTTATTTATGATTTTTTATCAAAACATAAGGTTCTCATTAATATTTTACAAAGGAAATGTCCAATTCCATCTAGATTAGCTTGATCCTTTAGCAATATAGTTCAGACCATTATTGAGAACATTTATTCATCCAAATATATTCTTAAGATAACAACAGTAATAGTAGTGATTTTGATTGTTTGGGATGGATCCAAATCAATATAGTAATTCAATGAGAGACTAGTGCCTAATCTAATGCACTAGGCTATAGAGTCGAAGTTATACAAAAAAAATGTATCATTCAAGAAATATTGTTTTTATCACAAAATGGATCAATAGCATCAATACCTTGCATTAATGCTTCCTTTACTTACTATTATAGAACTATCTTTTAAAACCACAATGTAGACAAAGCTTAAAAGAATATTTTCCACCTGATTATTCCTCTCCTTGAGAGAAAGCCATAGAAAACATGCACAAATATAGAAAAACTGTACAAATGAACCATAATATCCTTAATATTAAGAATTCATATTAACTTCATGCAAATACAATATGGAGAAGGTTCTATAACCAATATAAAATGTGTTCAAGTTTGACTAAACTTATTGCTCTATATATTTGAACATAAGATGAAATACAACTTCTCTTCTATTTTCCCTGGATTACAACATAGAATACATTACTGCCTTAAACTAGAGATTGAGATCCCTTTCAAATGAAACAGTATTTGCATTTTATAGAGAAGCAGAGCCCTAGATTAAACTAAGGCAGGACATTTGGCACATTTGAACCCTTTGACTCTACAACTAAATTTGGCACATTAGAAAAGATACCAAAGCATATTTTGATTTCCCTCATTAAAAATGAAAAATTTATTTGCCCTCCTTGTCTTCACTTTGCAAATCCCGTGCATAATTTGACCCTACTAGTAAAATAGACTTATCAACTACAATTTCACTTGGGAGGTAAAATTTTTACCTTGAGGCAATTTCCTAATTTCACTGACAAGTGAAAGTATGTTTTACCATACAATTTTAACCCCCAGAATTTCAAACAAAATATAAATGCATTTTTTGCATATACAGGGAAGTTTTTCTCTTTTCCAGAGCATTTCTGCATATACCAATGCATTTAAAAACTTGTTGGAGGCACTTAAAACAATGGAGTCATGCTTTACAGTTGCTGTTATGTTTTTCCCTCTATTGGGTAGTTTAAAATGCTCCAAATATTGTTGAAAATGTCTTTTGGGTGTTAAAAATATACCAGGCATTGATCTGGAAGTGAATGAATTAATCTGCAGCCTATAAAAAATCCCAAATTTGTGCTACAAACCCAAAAAATGTGATACTAAATGCCCTCCACATTATTCACAACAATTTTACCGGAGCATTGCCATTTCGCCGAGCCCAATTTATGCCTTCAGCGAGATGGCGAAATGCAAATAAAAGCATATAATAAAGCTTTTACCAAAGCTTTCATTTGACATTGCCAAACAAATAAAACATTTAAAATGTTTTTCACTAGAGCCTCCTTCTTTGCCAAGCCCAATTTCATGCCTCCACGGGGTGGCGAAATGGAAACAAAATAATATAATAATGCTTTTTCCAAAGATTTTCCCCAAACATGACTTTAGCAAAGATTAAAATTATTTAAAATATGCACTTCATTGGAGCCTTGCCATTTAGCTGAGTCTATTTTCCACCTTCAGCGGGACAACAAAATGTAAACAAAAGCATTAAAATAAAGCTTTTAACATGCTTTTTCCTTTTGAATTTTCACCTCGGAAAAAATAAAACATTTAAAAATGTTTTCACCAGCCCTTCACCATTTCAGAGAGCTAACCTTTTTAATGTTTAAACATTTTGTTGGTGCCTGCATGAATATTCAGGTTTCAAGCAATTTATTTCGCAGGCACCTTCCCAAAAATCCAAAAAATTCTAAATCTTTGGGCCTTCTCAATTGAAAAGTGCAAAAAATAGTTTTAAATGCATGTATCTTTGTATATACAAAGGGGTTTGTATGTGTAAATGCAAATGTACATTGGCGGGCTTGCAAAATGCTCAATCAACCTTCAAAAAATGGAAAAAATCAGTTATATGCCTCCTTGTATGCATATCAGGTTTGGAATAGGTACATATACATTGAGGAATCTTTCACAGATTCCTGGAATATTCTACAGATGTATCAAAGGTTTTCTTTTATATTGTGGTGTATGTTCGCACATACATTCGCGACATACAAAGGAAAATATGCATTTCCGGGCATGCAAGAGAGAATGTATATCGCATATTCTAGGAAAGATTCCTTACTTGTATGCAAAAGGGTTTGTATATTTGACATATAAAGGAAATGTACAATGTGAAACATACAAACAGGTCAGTGGCAGTCAACATTAGCTATGGGGCCCACCGGTTGTATGTTCGCATTGTATATGCGACATACACACCGATATACAAAAGAAAACATACAATTCAGACCCGAATGAAAATCAAATGCAGTGAATAAAATTTGGGGTCTGCAGCTTGTATGTGAGGTGTAATGCATATGCTGAAATGCAAGGAAGAGGAGATGCAACCCAGACGCAAGAGGAAAATATGTTGTGGTAAATGATTTTTGAGGTCCACAGGTTGTATGTAGTGCTTGTATATGTCGATATACAATGGCAAATGCAATGAGGAGAATGCAAGCCAGATTTCAAAGGTTTTCAAGTCCTATTGATAAATGCAGTGGAATCTGCAGTGTATGTATATTGCATTTGTATATATGCAATATACAAGGAATCAAGGTGCAAGCTAGACCTGACGGTGATTTCAATATGCTTTATAAAATTTGGGGTCCGCACTTTGTATGTAGGCAGTTGTTTGTATATGCATGTTCTTTTGCATATACAAGGCGAAAAAGGCAAAATAAGACAGGGAAAAGTCAGTGATAGAAGCACAGGGTGCCTACATGGCACAATTTCATTGGCCGGCAACTTTTCAAAGTGTTTTGAGGCCGTGGATCTCAGTGATAGGAAGGGAACTCGATGGCCATAATTCAAATGTTCTACAGGGGCGATTTCTTTATTTTTGTAGCTATTTTCAAACGGGAAAATTTCAAAAGCACCTAGCTGCTGCATTACCAAGGGTCGCGAGTTGGTATGCCATTAATGGTAGGTTTGTAGAGGCATGGGATGATGATTGACGAGCCACCCACCATATTTTATGAGAAAATCTTCAAGCGACGACACATTTTCCAATCTCATCTGCTCATTCGTCTCCTCCACTGAACTGCATTGAATGTTTTGGGCACCATTCTATCGTGCATTGTATCTGGCAGTTTCTGGAGAATTTTAAAAGTGCCATGTAATTATTGTTGAGTACACAGTCTTGCTATAAAATGCAAATTGTGTTACTCATTTAGGTTGTTGAAGACTTGGGCATTTTTGGGGGAAAAATAATGAAAGACAGAGCATTTTCTTGGTTGTTTTATCTCTGTTGGAGTTTATGAGTTGCATTTGAGTGCACCTTGCATATATGTTCAGTTTCTTGTCATTTTATATGAAAAATACATTATTGCATGTGTTTATCTGTCTATCTCCATGTGTTGTATGCATTCGCTTATTTTGAATTTGGTTCCCAAGGGTTTCTCAGATTCTAGGGTATAGATTTCTGTATCACATGCTTAATCTTTAACTTCCATTCAAGGAGTGGATTAAATTGTTTTAGGTTGAGTATGGAGAAGATTATATGTCAGCTGGGATGTATGTAAGTAGAGACAGTTAAATACTTATCCTTGGGTGGTGTTTGTAAGGCAAATACCAATCCTAACCCCTTGAAACTTGAATGCCAGTTGCAAGCCATTCTCTTGAATATGTCTAGTTGACTCCTTGCCCAAAGATAGGCACCGGTCTATTTCTGGATTAGTAGTTATGATCCAAAACCCCCTTGTCTTGCACCCAAAGCATAAAATCCATCATTCCATTTTTCCAACCTATTAGTTTGTAGGAGTAGGATTATGACCCCTGCATACTCTCATCCATAACTAGTTAGATATGTCTAAGAGTGTTGCCAAACTTGTGATCTATCATTCAAATATTGGTCCTAAAATGAGAGTATTATGTCTGTTGTTGTAAAGCTAAATCTTTCTATCGTTGGGTGAGTCAAGGTCAAATATTTAGCTATAGGGACACCCCCCTTGGTACGGCAGAACCAGAAGTGAAGGGGAGGCAGCTCACGTAACCTCCTATATTAGTTGGCCGAATCTACCTATGCATTGGAACTGACAAACCCTCTACCGATTCGGGATGAAAACCAACAAAATGGTGACTTTGCTGGGGCTTTGAATTGAAAGTGTTATCTTGTGATCTCTGGTGAAATTTTTGTCCCATCTGAGTCACCAACAGAATGGTGACTCTGCTGGGGAATTAGTTAAAGTGCTATCTTTTTGCTGGGGAGAGTCGAGTGATTTAAAGGGCTGGAAAATCTAGTTTCCAATGAAGTTGTTGTAGCAATACCAAGAAAAACCATGTGGTGCTCTACTGGCATGATGAATCCAGAAAACAAAAGTACCTTTTTGATTTTCTGTCCTCTCTGTGAGAGGTGGCAACTCTGTTCATTGAACCTATCAATGTTGTAACATATTTCTAGGTATTCCATCTTTTCATTCAAAAATGATGAGTTTGGAGCAACAGTCCTAGTTGTTCTCTCAAAGAAGACCATTTGTTATTGAAAGATATAAATCTCTAAATTTCAAAGGAATATATGGTTACCCAAATGTTATTCCCAATAAGATTAGAAAATGTTTGCCGAAATATAGTGGATTAAATTTTGAGTCTACAGACAAACATCTGCAATTTTTTTTGTAATTTGATAGAAGATTATGAGGTAGAGGCTGAAGATGTAATAATGAGACTTTTTGTTTAGTCATTAGAGGATGATGCTAGGGTCTGGTTTTCAAACCTACCTGTGTGTTCAGTTTCTTCATGGGTAGATTTAGAAGTTGCATTCCTAGAGCAGTTTGGTGAAAGATTTGATCTAGCCTCATTGATCATACATTTCATGAATATCCAAAAGGAAGATGAGGAATTGGTTCTGGCCTTTAATCTTAGATTTATTAAGTTACTCAAGTAGATCCCTGAATATATGAGACCCAATGATGCATTGTGCATGGCAATTTATTTGGCTGCATTTGGTGAAGAAATGAGTTATTTGTTGAGAGATAAAGAACCAACTACACTTCACCAGGCTTACAAATTTGCTATGGATATTGAAAATAATCAGAAATATGGAATGCCAGTAGGTTTCATGACTGTAAGTTTTCAAAATAGTTTTCAAAGTGAATATATTTCAGCTGTAGAGGGAAATATATTTCAGAACAATGGGTGCAGTCATGATGTGATGCATGAACATGAATAAGATGTTGTAGAAAATGTAGGCATATCCTGTAATGGTGAAGATGAAGAGTGTTGTCAGCCTCTAGAAGAGAAGCTTGCAGATGCAAAATATCCTTCAAATGATAATGAAATAAAAGATATACATGAAATTGTGTCTTATAGTGATAGGCATATCCTAGATATTCCTGAATGTTTATATGAAGTGGATATGCAGAGCTTCACTCTGAATACAGAAGATGTTGATTCAAGGGATGGTAGTGAATATGTTAGTGACTGTCAGCATTCTAACGCATGTGTGAACCTTTCAGATGATGAAATATATATGGATGCTAAATATGAATGTTTCCTTGAAGATTCTGACTATCTTTACAATGTAGAGGTTGAAAAATTTGCTTTTGATTATCAGTGCATTGGTGAAGAGGAAAAATAGGGTCACTACTCAGATGTGAATGGAAGAGTTACAGATGTTCATGCTGATATAGATGGGGGTAATGTTGGTTGTAGGGGTGACTACAAATCTTTCAGCGAAGGGCTGTATTCTAAGCTATTTTTGCCTTCTTTTGAGACATTCTAGGTGGACATTAATGATAAAATTGTTGAGAGAAATGATGATGAATACCTGAGTGTTTATATAGACAAATCTAATTATGAGATGTTGCTTGTGCTTGAATATTACATGTTTGATACAGAGGAGCTCTTATTTTTTGAAGAAGGACAAAATTCTAATCTGGATTCATTTGTTTCATGTGAGTCTGTTATTCTTCCAAGTAGCATTGGTGACTCATATGATGATGACACTCTACAGCTGATGATAATGTATGTTGATCAAACCTACTGTAGATTTGTCAAAGAAAGAGAAATAGGCAGCAACACAACCAAGTACAAAATAGGGTGCTACAGATAAAAAATGTTCTCAGGCTTCATTTGAAGAAATCAAAAGATGAAAATAGAGTGTTTGACAAAGGAAAATTCTAGTTTTTCCTTTTTGGTGGCCTTGGGCCACCAAGTAAAATTTTAAAATAGTGTAATTTGTGATGCAGGTTGGTGCAGTGTTTAACTCTGTGCCCAATGGATAAGGGACTAGTCTGCATCCCAGAGATCTATGGTTCTCACCATGCCTACAAGAGGCATACATCCCCAGACAGAGCCAGTGTTGGTGCCTACATGAATATTTAGGTTTCAAGCAATTAATTTTGTACGCACCTTCCTAAAATTCCAAAAAATTCTAACTCTTTGGGCCTTCTTAGTTGAAAAGTACAAAAAATAGTTTTAAATGCATGTATCTTTGTATATACAAAGGGGTTTGTATGTACAAATGCAAATGTACATTGGCAGGCTTGCAGAATGCTCAATCAACCTTCAAAAAATGGGAAAAATTAGTTATATGCCTCCTTGTATGCATATCGGGTTTGGAATAGGTGCATATACATTGAGGAATCTTTCGCAAATTCCTAGAATATTCTGCAGGTGTATAAGAGGTTTGCTTGTATATTGTGTTGTATGTTCACACATACATTTGCAACATACAAAGGAAAATATCCATTTCTGGGCATGCAAGAGAGAATGTATATCGCATATTCTAGGAAAGATTCCTTGCTTGTATGTAAAAGGGTTTGTATGTTCACATTTGTATATTCGACATACAAAGGAAATGTACAACATGAAACATACAAATAGGTTAGCAGCGATCAACGTCAGCTGTGGGGCCCACCGGTTGTATGTTCGCATTGTATATGTGACATACATACCAATATACAAAAGAAAACATACAATCCAGACTTGATTGAAAATAAAATGCAGTGAATAAAATTTGGGTTCTGCAGCTTGTATGTGAGGTGCGTTGCATATGCCGAAATGCAAGGAAGAGGAGATGCAACCTGGACGTGAGAGGAAAATATGTTGTGGCAGATGATTTTTTGAGGTCCGCGGGTTGTATGTAGTGCTTGTATATGCCGATATACAATGGTAGATGCAATGAGGAGAATGCAAGCCAAATTTCAAAGGTTTTCAAGTCCAATTATAAATGCAATGGAATCCAAAGTGTATGTATTGCATTTGTATATATGCAATATACAAGGAATCAAGGTGCAAGCCGGACCCAACGGTGATTTCAATATGCTTTATAAAATTTGGGGTCCGCGCTTTGTATGTAGGCAGTTGTTTGTATATGCATTTTCTTTTGCATATACAAGGCGAAAAAGGCAAAATAAGATAGGGAAAAATCAGCGATAGAAGCACAGGGTGCCTACGTGGCACAATTTCGTTAGCTAATGACTTTTCAAAGTGTTTTAAGGCCATGGATATCAGCGATAGGAAAGGAACTCGACGGCCATGATTCAAATGTTCTACAGGGGTGATTTCTTTATTTTTGCAGCTATTTTCATGTGGGAAAACTTTAGAAGCACCTAGCTATTGCATTACGAAGGGTCTCGAGTTGGTATGCCATTAATGGTAGGTTTGCAGAGGCATGGGATGATGATTGATGGGCCACCCACCATATTTTATGAGAAAATCTACAAGCGGCGGCACATTTTCCAATCTCACCTGCTCATCCTCTCCTCCATTGAACTGCATTGAATGTTTTGGGCGCCATTCTATGGTGTGTTGTATCTAGTAGTTTCTAGCAAATTTTGAAAGTGCCATGTAATTATTGCTGAGTACACAGTCTTTCTATAAAATGCAAACTGTGTTACTCATTTAGATTGTTGAAGACTGGGCATTTTTGGGGGAAAAATAATGAAAGACAGAGCATTTTCTTGGTTGTTTTATCTGTTTTGGAGTTTATGAGTTGCATTTGAGTGCACCTTGCATATATGTTCAGTTTCTTGTCATTTTATATGAAAAATGCATTATTGCATGTGTTTATCTGTCTGTCTCCATGTGTTGTATGCATTCACTTCTTTTGAATCTAGTTGCCAAGGGTTTCTCAAATTCTAGGGTATATATTTTTGTAGCACATGCTTAATCTTTAACTTCCATTCAAGGAGTGGATTAAATTGTTTAAGGTTGAGTATGGAGAAGATTGTATGTCAGTTGGGATGTATGTAAGTAGAGATAGTTAAATACTTATCCTTAGGTGGTGTTTATAAGGCAAATACCAATCCTAACCCCTTGAAACTTGAATGCCAGTTGCAAGCCATTCTCTTGTATACGTCTAGTTGACTCCTTGCCCAGAGATAGGCACCGGTTTGTTTCTGGATTAGTAGTTATGATCCAAAACCCCCTTGTCTTGCACCCAAAGCATAAAATCCATCATTCCATTTTTCCAATCTATTAGTTTGTAGTAGTCAGATTAGGACCCCTGCATACTCTCATCATCTAAGAGTATTGCCAAACTTGTGATCTATCATTCAAATCTTCGTCCTAAAATGAGAGTATCATGCCTGTTGTTGTAAAGCTAAATCTTTCTATCATTGGGTGAGTCAAGGTCAAATCTTTAGCTATAGGGATACCCCCCTTGGTGCAGCAGAACTAGAAGTGAAGGGGAGGCAACTCACGCAATCTCCTGTATTAGTTGGCCAAATCTACCTGTGCATTGGAACTGGCAAACCCTCTACCGATTCAGGATGAAAACCAACACATTTAATAAAACTTTATATTAAAGTTTTATATCTCCCTTTTCTAACTTCTCGTCAATAATTAAAACAGTAAAATGTTTTAAAATTGGCAAAGTCAAAACATTAGCATTTGGGAAAAATTTAATTCCTCTGCCAACCAAAACAACACAATGACACCACTGGCACACTGGATGTCTGAAAACCACAAAAAGTTTTGGGAGACCATAATCAATTATTTAAAACATGGGTTTGTTGCCAGAACCATGATATTTTGCACTTTTTCGGGACACTTTTCTAGCCTACTAGCAGTCGCGAATGCATTAAAAAATACGTCAAAAGTCACTCAAGGACCACGAAACTAGATGAAATTACTAACTTATGTCCCAAAAATCTTTCTGCCAAACAAATTTGCATGATGATGAGCAGGATTCAAAATTTTAATCGTCAAAGTCAGGGCCTCAAGTAGATGTGATAGGTAACAAACTTAGCCTCTGCCACCAATTTGAAGGTGAATATGGACTTCAAATTTTCTAATTTTGAAGGTGTCACAAGACCAATGGAGAAATTTTATCCACCACCCTACCATATTACCATCGTCAATTACAATAGATATGTATCCCACTCTAGGCAAACCCTGAGATACAAAGAAGAAGATCATGACAACATTACTATCAAGCTAACTCACACAAACAAGGGTCTCAACAAGACTCTAGGGTAATCCACATAAGGTTGAACATGGGTTCCACACACACCCAACACAACACTAAGGGGATCAATAAACCAATAGAATCTAGTGCACACTCACACATGAATACACACATATTGTGGTCCAATGCATAATTCACTATAGGGTTACTCATGACCCAACCAAGCAAAGGAAGGGAAAGAGTTTAACACAAGAGCATCAATACATTGTAAATTAAAACACATACTTCTTTAATACATCGTCATTTTGCATACCATTTCATTGTAATGGAGAAGAGAAGAGAAAACACTTCAAACAACAATACAATTCATTGATTAATGCATGCTAAAACATCATTTTCTCAAAATGGAAATTGCACAAAAATAAGGTATGACATCATCATGTTAATCAACATGTACATATAATAATCAGATCAAAAAATTATGCAAGGGTATTATGGCATCCTACAGGCAACCCATAGGAAGACTAGGTATCAATTCATAAGTGAAAAAGTCAAGTTTGACTAAAAGTTAACTTTGATCAAAAAGTTAATGGTGACAAAAAAAGGTCAAAACATGGAGAGATGAGGTCAAAACACATAAAACTCATATCCATGTAGCCATAAGTCTAGAATTCTAACATAAGGGACTATAGAAAGGTCAACTTTGACCAAAAAGTCAAAGCATACAAAACAAGGTCAAAACCTGCAACACTCATATCCATAAGATAGGGAATCCCATTTCCCACATGAGACTTTTTATCTCATAATATAATAATGAAAACTAAGGTTTATAACACAATTTTTATTTTCCAAAAAGAGGGGAAAAAAACCATAAAACCCCCAATTCCACCATTGGAGACCTCCCTCAAGAACACCAAAATTTTAATTTTCCATATACATAAAATTTCAAAAATCTTAAAATACCCTCATGGTTCTAACATGCACAACAACCATATTCTCAAATCAAAATTGGAAAATACCATTCTAATAATTTTTTTCCATAACATGGCCTCTTTTCACGCATTCTCAAAGTAAATTTGAATGGAGTTTAAAAACAAATTAAATCTAATTCTGATTTGTATCATTCAACTCTATTCATTTCTACAATTAAGAAACCTTAAAAATCTATAACATTCTAACATAAGACTAAGTACTTGAACATGTTTAATTAATCCATATAATGTCCAATCATTTAGGTATTCTTCTAGGAAATTTTGGATGAAGCCCTTGAATGTATTGATCATGATTCTATTGAATACTATCGGTGCATTCTTGAGGCCAAAGGGCATTACAATATATATGAATGAGACCCATTCAATTGAAAATGTAGTTTTAGGTTGATCTTCTTCCTTAATTAACACCTGATGGTATCTGAAAATCCATCTGTAAATGAATAATTTTCCCTTCCTGACACTAAGATTTATTTTGTAAAGGGGATAAAACAAGCGATCATGTATAAATATTTATTAAGTTCTCTAAAATTGATGCATACTATTATTTCCGTAGTTTCCTTATTTTGTAGATATGGACTTATCATTCTTCATCTTCTACATGTTTGATAATACCATGAGCTAGAATTTTGTTTATCCTTCACTCTTGTCTTGGCATTAGGATTAAGTTGATATGGTCTCTTCTTTGTAGTTTTACTCCTTCCTTCAAAAATATTTCATCATTCATGTTTTTTCCTTGATTCCTTTAAGGTAAATGAAAGTGTAGAGGCATAAGTCTTCATATTCCTAAAATACTTTTATAATTTTCATATCCTCCCTTTCATCCAGTAATCTCCAATTTCCAGCTAGATTAGGAGTTTCTTCAATGGAAATGTTTTCTTGTCTTGTTATTAATGGACCCATTAAAAATATTTTTTCTTCTAGTGCTCTCTAGTCTTATTTGAAGTACAACATAACTTTTGAGGTTGGTTTTCCACCTTATCCATCCATTCTATTCATTTTTGCATACCATTTTCCTTTGGTGGTATGGTTTGATATGCCTCACTGTTGCTCATGCTTCTAACTACTTTTGTTAGAGATAAGATTATCTCTCTCATCTTCTAGACAGTTATGTGAATTAGTTGGTTAGGGATATAAAGAAGAATGTGATAGAAAAGTCATCTTGTATCATGGCCCAATTCATGTTTTCCTCTCTTTTCTTGGTTAATATACCATGTTTTTTTGTAATAGGTGATAACTTCCAATATAAAAGTTGATTGTAAACTCTTTCATCATGTTCCTTCTTATTGGTCCATTCCCAAATGAAAATTTCTAAACTTTCTTCAAGCTTAATTTTGCCACAATATTTTGGAGTATGTTTTTAATCTCCTTCTGATAGATACATATTTTTCACAAGGGCTATAGATTCCTTCCAAGTTGTAATGTTTGGTTTTGGCTTTACCACCATATATTCACATTACATACTAATGTATCTTTTAATGCTTCTAATCTCAAATCTTCTATTTCAAATATATTTTCCATATTTTTCTAGGTAATTTGCTAGGTATCCAACTCTAGATTAATGGGGAAGCTTATGTATGAGATACCCCATGATATGTGGTTCAATGGTATGAAAATTTAATATGTTGTCTTTACTCATTCTTGTTGTTGTCCCTTGAATTATGTGATGGGTATTTGTCAATTACGATAACATGGTTACAATTTTTCTTAACCCTTCATAGATTGTAGACCCCTTCTTTCTCATAGCAATTTTCTATGATCTTATTTATTGTTCATCCCAAATCCATGCTTCCATTACATCCTCACTATCATGCTATAATTGCAATTATCTAGAATAATTTCCCCCTCTCAATTAGGTTCATGCATGGTGTCATTTTTTGGAATTCTTAGAGAATACATGGCCTTCTTATCTTATTCTTCACTTCTTCTTGCACTACTCTTCTACTTAGCCATTACTCATTAGTATATAAGGGATATGTATTATTTTATCTTTTTCAAAGACTGGTATTTCTTCCTTATAGGAATCCATCATCCAATTATAGTTAACAAACCATTCAAGGTTTAGTAGGATGTTGAATGTGTTGAAGGGTTCCATCATCTCTATCACTTCAAAATCAACCTTCCTTTTGGTACCCAAGAAGTTGACATTGACATCCCTCTAAGTTCTAACTATACTAATAGAAGTACTATCTACAAATGAAATATTATAAGTGTGTCATAGAGCATTGGTATTCCAAATTCTTCCCAAAATATTTCAAGTATAATACTAACATCTACCTCAAAAATCAACTAGTACATTCTTAAAGTTTCTATTATTTACATAGAGTTATATGAGGATTGGTCTTTTCTTCCATCTCCTTGGGTCTTTGGTACACTTCTTATTAGAGGTCTTGAATTTCTATCTTAGTCTTATTCTAATTTTTGAATTTGTTCAAAAAAATTCAAGAATGTTTTTCTTCTTCAACAAAGGTTGCTAACTCTTTAGTAGTTGGGGATTCTCTTCTGAAAGGAAGGGCTTGTGGTATTCATCTTTCCTCTTTTCTTTAGGATGATTTTCTAGTGTCCTCAATTATTTAGTCATGTTTTGTTTTTTTGAGAAAGTACTTTCTTTCTTCATCTTCTTCCTCTTCTTCTACATGGTTCTTATTGTTCCTCATTTTGCACTAGCAATTCCTCTAGTTATTACTACAATTTTATTTTTCCTTCCATGTTTCATAATTACTTGATTTTTTAAGTTCTTCATTTCTTTCCAAATCTTCCTTTACCAATCACTTCTCCTCTATAAGTGTTAGTTGGCTTCTTGTATCCTCCTCACTGAATCTAGTTCTTACATATCTCTTTGATCCTAGAATATTCCACTTAAGTATCTTCCTTATAACTTTTACTCCCTGTAGCAAGTTAGGTCCTAATAGCTCTTCACTCTTTGTTTAAGTTGATGCATTTTTAAAATATTGTTGTACATTGGGTGCATGTAGAGGGATCATGACTATTATCACTATATAAATCACAACTCTTCTTCTTTTCCTCCTCACTTCCATTGGCATAATGGCCAATCTACTCACATTTGAAATAGGTGATGGTCTTCTTTTCTCCTCTATCCACAAGATCTCCCTATAGTACATCATCCTATATAGTTATTATAATGTCCAAGCTATTTTCACTTAGATGATAGCTAGTAGGAAGTTACTCAGTTGTAATCTAAAATGGAGGAAAATTGTGTTGCATGGAATTTCATTAATTACTCCATGTTGGATGTTTGTAACCATGGTCATAGGAAGGTTCTCTTGGCCAATCCTTTAGCTCTAGCCATTCCTTTGTGCATTTCCTCAACATCCTTAGATCATTGATTGCACCAAGGTTCATGTTTCTCATCTTCCCTTGGTGTGAACAAAACACATGGGTAATAATATATTTCATGGTCACCCCATTCACCACAAATTCCATAATAGACACTTTTTAACTTTCTAGGGGATAATTGTAGATAAAATTTGAGTGTCATATCTTTTTTCTCTCCTTTCGTCATTAGACATTCATTAATTACATGGCCTTCTTCTACACAGTAAGTACACCATATTTATTCCTCTGAGTTGATGGTATTATCAGGCTACTATCAACCTTAGGCAATATATCTTTCTTAATTTTTAACTATTCCTACCCTAATCTTATCTTTTACAGTTCCTTTTCTCTATCTCCTTATTCTTTCTTCTCCAAGGATGTGTTTCTATTCGCATGATAATTCTACCACACTTGAGCATGTATTAAAGGTTCTTCCATCCAACGTAGTTCTAATTTATAGTAGTAGCCTAGACACAAACCACTCAATTGATTGTTTCTATATTAGTGGTGGCTCTTCTATTTTCTTTAATAACTCCTCAAATCTATCTAGTCAAATTATTTAACTATTTCCCCCTCTTCTTGTACCATTTCTCTCATCTAGTTGACACACTTTGATGAACCTCAAGAGACCTAAAGATAGATAGAAACCCATCCTTTATATCTAATCATTCTTATCATGTTGATGAGGGTATCATTCCTTAGTATCCCTACAAAATCATAAAGTTGTCTTGATTAATCCTAGTTGCATTTCTTCTTTATATAGATTCAAACATAAAAACATGTTCAAAGGATTTAGAGGTATCTTTTCTAAAGATTTGTAATTTCATATTTAGGTCCATAGCCAAAGTTTTCTCTCTAAGTCTATTGGTACTAATTAATAGTTCTTCACTTCTTTGTATTGGACTACTTTCCTCCATCTATAACTCTTTTTATGTTTTCCTCTTTTCTAGTTTCTTAGCACAACTTCTTTGTTTCACCAACTTCCTTTTTCTCCCTTTATCTCTTGCTACTTGGTCTCAAAGAACTTAGTCCCCAATATTTTTTTAGTCTCTTAGAAACTCTTCTTGTTGGTTCTCTCTTATTTGAGTTGAATCAATATATAATCCCTCCATGAGCACTCTCCTTGTCTTACTCAGCATAGGAGATGACTCTTGGTATAGGGGGTTCACCTCTTTGTGTAACTCTTTTAATTTGGGAGACAACCTTTCATTAGTTAATGATATTTTCATTTAATATAAGGCCTTCTGAAACTTTGTTAATCATTTCATAGTGTCCATGAAAAGGATCTTGAACAAATTCCTAATTTCCTTCTCTACCAAATTCTCCTTATTTTATTACAAATCATAATCTCTCATCATTTTCTCCTTTTGTAGATCCATGCACTTCTTCTTACCACCTTATCTACATAGTCTGGACTTAAATCCCAAGGTTTTAGTTTTATTAAAGGGTTTAATAGTTTCTCAAGTCTTTTATTAATTGTAACATTTAGGTTACATAGATAAGGTTCCAAATGAGGGTTCTAAGTCAATGTTTTGAATGGTGGAGCACCCCTGCTTCTACATCGTTCTTCTAATGACTCATTAGATAGCACACATTCTTCAATATATATTGCTATCCCTTATACAATTTTTTTTGTTTTATCAAAATGGATATTGAGTTACTCAGGGGTATATTTGTTATAGAGTAGTGTAATTAAGCCTAATTCTTCTATTTGAGAAGTCATATTAGTCTCCATGGAACTCTTAGGAATAGTTGTAGCCCCTTTGATATGATCATTCATGCTCAATTCTTCTAGTGCTGGGTCTTCTTTTCCTTCAACATTTTCAACAACATCCTCCTCAATGTGCTCAAATTATCCTTTAGTATCAGTATTGATAGCAACCCTCCTAGTGTGTGCTAACTCTTCCTTAATAGTAGCCCTCCTAGCATGCTCAATTTTAGCTTCTCTAGGCTTCACCTTTATTTTGTAGTATCTTTTGTCTTTCATGAATTTGTTTAATTTTACTCTCTTCTATGTTCAATTGTATTACCAAATTAATTTCTTTCTAAATCTCTCTCTTCTTCTTGATGTCTCCTTTGCCATGGGATTTTATGATGTGGAGCTCTATTGATCCTTTTATGCATCCCTAATGGCTTAGTCTTGTTCTAATCCTAAAGGTCTTATTTCTTCAAATATCCCTTTAGGGATCCCCCACTTTCCAATTGTCATCCCCTAGTTCCCTAACCCCCTCTCATGAGGATAGAACCTAGGGTAACCTACCACACTTCATCAAATATTATTACTTCTTAATGGTAATATTTCTTGGAAACATTTTGTTGTGAATTATATATTCTTGTTCTAGAC